>JAACJP010000027.1:0-634000 GCA_013368375.1 Tricholomella constricta
GATTTTACGTTGCCTCGCTGGCATATGTATGCACAGCACCCTCAGTGAGGGTGCGCCTATGCCTGCAAGAAAACCAACCGTCCATCAGGATCACAACAAAAGAAGCACACACCTCCTTGACCTGTCGCTCATTGGCTACGTCGATTGCAGTGAAAGAGTTGTTGTTGCGTATAGCCAAGGCTCACTCAAATGTGTCGCTAGACTAACTCTCATAAAAACGTGCCACTAGTCGTACATAATTTATTGTACTTGCTGAGAATACTAGCGCTCACGCAAACTGCCCGTATTGCACATCAGATTTTACGTTGCCTTCGCTGGCATAATAAGTTGTACGTAATTTATTGTACTTGCTCAGAATACGTTAACGCAAATTGCCCGTCAGATTTTATGTTGCCTCGCTGGCGTTGGATTTGAATTGTCGGAATTAATTGTGTGCAGTGCGTTTGATTTGACTTGCATCTCGCTCCATCTTTTCAGAGCAGAACATGTTTCCGAACCTTAACCGAGACACGAGCAGAAACGTTCCCAACCCAAAACTCTAACCGAGGCACCCGAAGCTCTAACTCAAACCTCTAACCGGTCGCCGGGTACGCCACTCGCTGGGTACGCCATGCGTCACGTACGCCAGTCGCCTCCCACGCACCATGTTCAGTCGCAGGTCATGTTCCTGAAAGCATCAGCAGACGGTTCAAAAGGTCTATCAGTGACAACCAAGCATCAACAGTCCCCAACAGCATATGTAGCCGTACGTTTTTTCTCTTGAGCTTCAAAGGAATGCCAACCGTTGCGATCAGCACACGCATGCACAACAACGTTCACGCAAGCAAACTTACCGTCAGGATCACAACAAAACAAGTACGCACCACAGAGCTCGACTTCAATGGCTTTCACCCGTCACTCATCGGTTATTGTGTTGCTAGAACGTATTGACTTGTCGCTCATCGGCTACGTCAATTGCAGTGAAAGTCGTCGTTGCGTATGCCCAAAGATATCCCTACACCCTCCCTCGCTCTCGTTAGAACGTATCACTCAAACGACATCTCATCAAAACGTGCCACTAGTCGTACATAATTTATTGTCCTTGCTGAGAATACTAGCTTTTACGCAAAGCAGACTGCCCGTCAGATTCTACATTGCCTCGCTAGTGTTGGATTTGCGTCGTCAGGAACATCATAAAATTGTCCCGCTAGTGGTACGTAATTTATTGTACTTGCTGAGAATACTAGCGTTCACGCAAATTGCCCGTGTTGCGCATCAGCTTCTATGTTGCCTCGCTGGCGTTAGATTTGCGTTGTCAGGAACAATCGTGTGCAGTGTGTTTGATTTGACTTGCATCTCGCTGCAAGCAAACTTCCGTACGTAGCTAGTCCGATCTATTATACTGCCGCTAGTCGTACGTAGCTAGTTCGATCTATTATACTCGCTCAGAATACTGGCTAGTGTATTGAACAGACAGACCACACGTCAGATTTTACATTGCCTCGCTGGCATTTGTTTTGATTTGCATCTGTTTGGACATGTATGCACAGCACCCTCAGTGAGGGTGCACCTATGCCCGCAAGAAAACCAACCGTCCGTCGGATCACAACAAAAGAAGTACACACCTCCTTGACCTGTCGCTCATTGGCTACGTCGATTGCAGTGAGAAGTTGTTGTTGCGTATGGCCAAGGCTCACTCAAATGTGTTGCTAGACTCAAACAATCTCATAAAAATGTGCGACTAGTCGTACATAATTTATTGTACTTGCTGAGAATACTAGCGCTCACGCAAACTGCCCGTATTGCACATCAGATTTTACGTTGCCTCGCTGGCATAATAAGTTGTACGTAATTTATTGTACTTGCTCAGAATACGTTAACACAAATTGCCCGTCAGATTTTATGTTGCCTCGCTGGCATTGGATTTGTGTTGTCGGGATTAATTGTGTGCAGTGCGTTTGATTTGACTTGCATCTCGCTCCATCTTTTCAGAGCAGAACATGTTTCCGAACCTTAACCGAGACACGAGCAGAAACGTTCCCAACCCAAAACTCTAACCGAGGCACCCGAAGCTCTAACTCAAACCTCTAACCGGTCGCCGGGTATGCCACTCGCTGGGTACGCCATGTGTCACGTACGCCAGTCGCCTCCCACGCACCACGTTCAGTCGCAGGTCATGTTCCTGAAAGCATCAGCCAGACGGTTCAAAAGGTCTATCAGTGACAACCAAGCATCAACAGATCCCCAACAGCATATGTAGCCGTACGTTTTTTCTCTTGAGCTTCAAAGGAATGCCAACCGTTGCGATCAGCACACGCATGCACAACAACGTTCACGCAAGCAAACTTACCGTCAGGATCACAACAAAACAAGTACGCACCACAGAGCTCGACTTCAATGGCTTTCACCCGTCACTCATCGGTTATTGTGTTGCTAGAACGTATTGACCTGTCGCTCATCGGCTACGTCAATTGCAGTGAAAGTCGTCGTTGCGTATGCCCAAAGATATCCCTACACCCTCCCTCGCTCTCGTTAGAACGTATCACTCAAACGACATCTCATCAAAACGTGCCACTAGTCGTACATAATTTATTGTCCTTGCTGAGAATACTAGCTTTTACGCAAAGCAGACTGCCCGTCAGATTCTACATTGCCTCGCTAGTGTTGGATTTGCGTCGTCAGGAACATCATAAAATTGTCCCGCTAGTGGTACGTAATTTATTGTACTTGCTGAGAATACTAGCGTTCACGCAAATTGCCCGTGTTGCGCATCAGCTTCTATGTTGCCTCGCTGGCGTTAGATTTGCGTTGTCAGGAACAATCGTGTGCAGTGTGTTTGATTTGACTTGCATCTCGCTGCAAGCAAACTTCCGTACGTAGCTAGTCCGATCTATTATACTGCCGCTAGTCGTACGTAGCTAGTTCGATCTATTATACTCGCTCAGAATACTGGCTAGTGTATTGAACAGACAGACCACACGTCAGATTTTACATTGCCTCGCTGGCATTTGTTTTGATTTGCATCTGTTTGGACATGTATGCACAGGCACCCTCAGTGAGGGTGCACCTATGCCCGCAAGAAAACCAACCGTCCGTCGGATCACAACAAAAGAAGTACACACCTCCTTGACCTGTCGCTCATTGGCTACGTCGATTGCAGTGAAAGTGTTGTTGCGTATGGCCAAGGCTCACTCAAATGTGTTGCTAGACTCAAACAATCTCATAAAAAGTGCGACTAGTCGTACATAATTTATTGTACTTGCTGAGAATACTAGCGCTCACGCAAACTGCCCGTATTGCACATCAGATTTTACGTTGCCTCGCTGGCATAATAAGTTGTACGTAATTTATTGTACTTGCTCAGAATACGTTAACACAAATTGCCCGTCAGATTTTATGTTGCCTCGCTGGCATTGGATTTGAGTTGTCGGGATTAATGTGTGCAGTGCGTTTGATTTGACTTGCATCTCGCTCCATCTTTTCAGAGCAGAACATGTTTCCGAACCTTAACCGAGACACGAGCAGAAACGTTCCCAACCCAAACTCTAACCGAGGCACCCGAAGCTCTAACTCAAACCTCTAACCGGTCGCCGGGTATGCCACTCGCTGGGTACGCCATGTGTCACGTACGCCAGTCGCCTCCCACGCACCACGTTCAGTCGCAGGTCATGTTCCTGAAAGCATCAGCCAGACGGTTCAAAAGGTCTATCAGTGACAACCAAGCATCAACATCCCCAACAGCATATGTAGCCGTACGTTTTTTCTCTTGAGCTTCAAAGGAATGCCAACCGTTGCGATCAGCACACGCATGCACAACAACGTTCACGCAAGCAAACTTACCGTCAGGATCACAACAAAACAAGTACGCACCACAGAGCTCGACTTCAATGGCTTTCACCCGTCACTCATCGGTTATTGTGTTGCTAGAACGTATTGACCTGTCGCTCATCGGCTACGTCAATTGCAGTGAAAGTCGTCGTTGCGTATGCCCAAAGATATCCCTACACCCTCCCTCGCTCTCGTTAGAACGTATCACTCAAACGACATCTCATCAAAACGTGCCACTAGTCGTACATAATTTATTGTCCTTGCTGAGAATACTAGCTTTTACGCAAAGCAGACTGCCCGTCAGATTCTACATTGCCTCGCTAGTGTTGGATTTGCGTCGTCAGGAACATCATAAAATTGTCCCGCTAGTGGTACGTAATTTATTGTACTTGCTGAGAATACTAGCGTTCACGCAAATTGCCCGTGTTGCGCATCAGCTTCTATGTTGCCTCGCTGGCGTTAGATTTGCGTTGTCAGGAACAATCGTGTGCAGTGTGTTTGATTTGACTTGCATCTCGCTGCAAGCAAACTTCCGTACGTAGCTAGTCCGATCTATTATACTGCCGCTAGTCGTACGTAGCTAGTTCGATCTATTATACTCGCTCAGAATACTGGCTAGTGTATTGAACAGACAGACCACACGTCAGATTTTACATTGCCTCGCTGGCATTTGTTTTGATTTGCATCTGTTTGGACATGTATGCACAGGCACCCTCAGTGAGGGTGCACCTATGCCCGCAAGAAAACCAACCGTCCGTCGGATCACAACAAAAGAAGTACACACCTCCTTGACCTGTCGCTCATTGGCTACGTCGATTGCAGTGAAAGAGTTGTTGCGTATGGCCAAGGCTCACTCAAATGTGTTGCTAGACTCAAACAATCTCATAAAAATGTGCGACTAGTCGTACATAATTTATTGTACTTGCTGAGAATACTAGCGCTCACGCAAACTGCCCGTATTGCACATCAGATTTTACGTTGCCTCGCTGGCATAATAAGTTGTACGTAATTTATTGTACTTGCTCAGAATACGTTAACACAAATTGCCCGTCAGATTTTATGTTGCCTCGCTGGCATTGGATTTGTTGTCGGGATTAATTGTGTGCAGTGCGTTTGATTTGACTTGCATCTCGCTCCATCTTTTCAGAGCAGAACATGTTTCCGAACCTTAACCGAGACACGAGCAGAAACGTTCCCAACCCAAACTCTAACCGAGGCACCCGAAGCTCTAACTCAAACCTCTAACCGGTCGCCGGGTATGCCACTCGCTGGGTACGCCATGTGTCACGTACGCCAGTCGCCTCCCACGCACCACGTTCAGTCGCAGGTCATGTTCCTGAAAGCATCAGCCAGACGGTTCAAAAGGTCTATCAGTGACAACCAAGCATCAACATCCCCAACAGCATATGTAGCCGTACGTTTTTTCTCTTGAGCTTCAAAGGAATGCCAACCGTTGCGATCAGCACACGCATGCACAACAACGTTCACGCAAGCAAACTTACCGTCAGGATCACAACAAAACAAGTACGCACCACAGAGCTCGACTTCAATGGCTTTCACCCGTCACTCATCGGTTATTGTGTTGCTAGAACGTATTGACCTGTCGCTCATCGGCTACGTCAATTGCAGTGAAAGTCGTCGTTGCGTATGCCCAAAGATATCCCTACACCCTCCCTCGCTCTCGTTAGAACGTATCACTCAAACGACATCTCATCAAAACGTGCCACTAGTCGTACATAATTTATTGTCCTTGCTGAGAATACTAGCTTTTACGCAAAGCAGACTGCCCGTCAGATTCTACATTGCCTCGCTAGTGTTGGATTTGCGTCGTCAGGAACATCATAAAATTGTCCCGCTAGTGGTACGTAATTTATTGTACTTGCTGAGAATACTAGCGTTCACGCAAATTGCCCGTGTTGCGCATCAGCTTCTATGTTGCCTCGCTGGCGTTAGATTTGCGTTGTCAGGAACAATCGTGTGCAGTGTGTTTGATTTGACTTGCATCTCGCTGCAAGCAAACTTCCGTACGTAGCTAGTCCGATCTATTATACTGCCGCTAGTCGTACGTAGCTAGTTCGATCTATTATACTCGCTCAGAATACTGGCTAGTGTATTGAACAGACAGACCACACGTCAGATTTTACATTGCCTCGCTGGCATTTGTTTTGATTTGCATCTGTTTGGACATGTATGCACAGGCACCCTCAGTGAGGGTGCACCTATGCCCGCAAGAAAACCAACCGTCCGTCGGATCACAACAAAAGAAGTACACACCTCCTTGACCTGTCGCTCATTGGCTACGTCGATTGCAGTGAGAAGTTGTTGCGTATGGCCAAGGCTCACTCAAATGTGTTGCTAGACTCAAACAATCTCATAAAAGTGCGACTAGTCGTACATAATTTATTGTACTTGCTGAGAATACTAGCGCTCACGCAAACTGCCCGTATTGCACATCAGATTTTACGTTGCCTCGCTGGCATAATAAGTTGTACGTAATTTATTGTACTTGCTCAGAATACGTTAACACAAATTGCCCGTCAGATTTTATGTTGCCTCGCTGGCATTGGATTTGTTGTCGGGATTAATGTGTGCAGTGCGTTTGATTTGACTTGCATCTCGCTCCATCTTTTCAGAGCAGAACATGTTTCCGAACCTTAACCGAGACACGAGCAGAAACGTTCCCAACCCAAACTCTAACCGAGGCACCCGAAGCTCTAACTCAAACCTCTAACCGGTCGCCGGGTATGCCACTCGCTGGGTACGCCATGTGTCACGTACGCCAGTCGCCTCCCACGCACCACGTTCAGTCGCAGGTCATGTTCCTGAAAGCATCAGCCAGACGGTTCAAAAGGTCTATCAGTGACAACCAAGCATCAACATCCCCAACAGCATATGTAGCCGTACGTTTTTTCTCTTGAGCTTCAAAGGAATGCCAACCGTTGCGATCAGCACACGCATGCACAACAACGTTCACGCAAGCAAACTTACCGTCAGGATCACAACAAAACAAGTACGCACCACAGAGCTCGACTTCAATGGCTTTCACCCGTCACTCATCGGTTATTGTGTTGCTAGAACGTATTGACCTGTCGCTCATCGGCTACGTCAATTGCAGTGAAAGTCGTCGTTGCGTATGCCCAAAGATATCCCTACACCCTCCCTCGCTCTCGTTAGAACGTATCACTCAAACGACATCTCATCAAAACGTGCCACTAGTCGTACATAATTTATTGTCCTTGCTGAGAATACTAGCTTTTACGCAAAGCAGACTGCCCGTCAGATTCTACATTGCCTCGCTAGTGTTGGATTTGCGTCGTCAGGAACATCATAAAATTGTCCCGCTAGTGGTACGTAATTTATTGTACTTGCTGAGAATACTAGCGTTCACGCAAATTGCCCGTGTTGCGCATCAGCTTCTATGTTGCCTCGCTGGCGTTAGATTTGCGTTGTCAGGAACAATCGTGTGCAGTGTGTTTGATTTGACTTGCATCTCGCTGCAAGCAAACTTCCGTACGTAGCTAGTCCGATCTATTATACTGCCGCTAGTCGTACGTAGCTAGTTCGATCTATTATACTCGCTCAGAATACTGGCTAGTGTATTGAACAGACAGACCACACGTCAGATTTTACATTGCCTCGCTGGCATTTGTTTTGATTTGCATCTGTTTGGACATGTATGCACAGGCACCCTCAGTGAGGGTGCACCTATGCCCGCAAGAAAACCAACCGTCCGTCGGATCACAACAAAAGAAGTACACACCTCCTTGACCTGTCGCTCATTGGCTACGTCGATTGCAGTGAAAGTGTTGTTGCGTATGGCCAAGGCTCACTCAAATGTGTTGCTAGACTCAAACAATTCTCATAAAAAGTGCGACTAGTCGTACATAATTTATTGTACTTGCTGAGAATACTAGCGCTCACGCAAACTGCCCGTATTGCACATCAGATTTTACGTTGCCTCGCTGGCATAATAAGTTGTACGTAATTTATTGTACTTGCTCAGAATACGTTAACACAAATTGCCCGTCAGATTTTATGTTGCCTCGCTGGCATTGGATTTGTTGTCGGGATTAATGTGTGCAGTGCGTTTGATTTGACTTGCATCTCGCTCCATCTTTTCAGAGCAGAACATGTTTCCGAACCTTAACCGAGACACGAGCAGAAACGTTCCCAACCCAAAACTCTAACCGAGGCACCCGAAGCTCTAACTCAAACCTCTAACCGGTCGCCGGGTATGCCACTCGCTGGGTACGCCATGTGTCACGTACGCCAGTCGCCTCCCACGCACCACGTTCAGTCGCAGGTCATGTTCCTGAAAGCATCAGCCAGACGGTTCAAAAGGTCTATCAGTGACAACCAAGCATCAACATCCCCAACAGCATATGTAGCCGTACGTTTTTTCTCTTGAGCTTCAAAGGAATGCCAACCGTTGCGATCAGCACACGCATGCACAACAACGTTCACGCAAGCAAACTTACCGTCAGGATCACAACAAAACAAGTACGCACCACAGAGCTCGACTTCAATGGCTTTCACCCGTCACTCATCGGTTATTGTGTTGCTAGAACGTATTGACCTGTCGCTCATCGGCTACGTCAATTGCAGTGAAAGTCGTCGTTGCGTATGCCCAAAGATATCCCTACACCCTCCCTCGCTCTCGTTAGAACGTATCACTCAAACGACATCTCATCAAAACGTGCCACTAGTCGTACATAATTTATTGTCCTTGCTGAGAATACTAGCTTTTACGCAAAGCAGACTGCCCGTCAGATTCTACATTGCCTCGCTAGTGTTGGATTTGCGTCGTCAGGAACATCATAAAATTGTCCCGCTAGTGGTACGTAATTTATTGTACTTGCTGAGAATACTAGCGTTCACGCAAATTGCCCGTGTTGCGCATCAGCTTCTATGTTGCCTCGCTGGCGTTAGATTTGCGTTGTCAGGAACAATCGTGTGCAGTGTGTTTGATTTGACTTGCATCTCGCTGCAAGCAAACTTCCGTACGTAGCTAGTCCGATCTATTATACTGCCGCTAGTCGTACGTAGCTAGTTCGATCTATTATACTCGCTCAGAATACTGGCTAGTGTATTGAACAGACAGACCACACGTCAGATTTTACATTGCCTCGCTGGCATTTGTTTTGATTTGCATCTGTTTGGACATGTATGCACAGGCACCCTCAGTGAGGGTGCACCTATGCCCGCAAGAAAACCAACCGTCCGTCGGATCACAACAAAAGAAGTACACACCTCCTTGACCTGTCGCTCATTGGCTACGTCGATTGCAGTGAAAGTGTTGTTGCGTATGGCCAAGGCTCACTCAAATGTGTTGCTAGACTCAAACAATCTCATAAAAATGTGCGACTAGTCGTACATAATTTATTGTACTTGCTGAGAATACTAGCGCTCACGCAAACTGCCCGTATTGCACATCAGATTTTACGTTGCCTCGCTGGCATAATAAGTTGTACGTAATTTATTGTACTTGCTCAGAATACGTTAACACAAATTGCCCGTCAGATTTTATGTTGCCTCGCTGGCATTGGATTTGTGTTGTCGGGATTAATGTGTGCAGTGCGTTTGATTTGACTTGCATCTCGCTCCATCTTTTCAGAGCAGAACATGTTTCCGAACCTTAACCGAGACACGAGCAGAAACGTTCCCAACCCAAACTCTAACCGAGGCACCCGAAGCTCTAACTCAAACCTCTAACCGGTCGCCGGGTATGCCACTCGCTGGGTACGCCATGTGTCACGTACGCCAGTTGCCTCCCACGCACCACGTTCAGTCGCAGGTCATGTTCCTGAAAGCATCAGCCAGACGGTTCAAAAGGTCTATCAGTGACAACCAAGCATCAACAATCCCCAACAGCATATGTAGCCGTACGTTTTTTCTCTTGAGCTTCAAAGGAATGCCAACCGTTGCGATCAGCACACGCATGCACAACAACGTTCACGCAAGCAAACTTACCGTCAGGATCACAACAAAACAAGTACGCACCACAGAGCTCGACTTCAATGGCTTTCACCCGTCACTCATCGGTTATTGTGTTGCTAGAACGTATTGACCTGTCGCTCATCGGCTACGTCAATTGCAGTGAAAGTCGTCGTTGCGTATGCCCAAAGATATCCCTACACCCTCCCTCGCTCTCGTTAGAACGTATCACTCAAACGACATCTCATCAAAACGTGCCACTAGTCGTACATAATTTATTGTCCTTGCTGAGAATACTAGCTTTTACGCAAAGCAGACTGCCCGTCAGATTCTACATTGCCTCGCTAGTGTTGGATTTGCGTCGTCAGGAACATCATAAAATTGTCCCGCTAGTGGTACGTAATTTATTGTACTTGCTGAGAATACTAGCGTTCACGCAAATTGCCCGTGTTGCGCATCAGCTTCTATGTTGCCTCGCTGGCGTTAGATTTGCGTTGTCAGGAACAATCGTGTGCAGTGTGTTTGATTTGACTTGCATCTCGCTGCAAGCAAACTTCCGTACGTAGCTAGTCCGATCTATTATACTGCCGCTAGTCGTACGTAGCTAGTTCGATCTATTATACTCGCTCAGAATACTGGCTAGTGTATTGAACAGACAGACCACACGTCAGATTTTACATTGCCTCGCTGGCATTTGTTTTGATTTGCATCTGTTTGGACATGTATGCACAGGCACCCTCAGTGAGGGTGCACCTATGCCCGCAAGAAAACCAACCGTCCGTCGGATCACAACAAAAGAAGTACACACCTCCTTGACCTGTCGCTCATTGGCTACGTCGATTGCAGTGAAAGTGTTGTTGCGTATGGCCAAGGCTCACTCAAATGTGTTGCTAGACTCAAACAATCTCATAAAAATGTGCGACTAGTCGTACATAATTTATTGTACTTGCTGAGAATACTAGCGCTCACGCAAACTGCCCGTATTGCACATCAGATTTTACGTTGCCTCGCTGGCATAATAAGTTGTACATAATTTATTGTACTTGCTCAGAATACGTTAACACAAATTGCCCGTCAGATTTTATGTTGCCTCGCTGGCATTGGATTTGTGTTGTCGGGATTAATGTGTGCAGTGCGTTTGATTTGACTTGCATCTCGCTCCATCTTTTCAGAGCAGAACATGTTTCCGAACCTTAACCGAGACACGAGCAGAAACGTTCCCAACCCAAATCTCTAACCGAGGCACCCGAAGCTCTAACTCAAACCTCTAACCGGTCGCCGGGTATGCCACTCGCTGGGTACGCCATGTGTCATGTACGCCAGTTGCCTCCCACGCACCACGTTTAGTCGCAGGTCATGTTCCTGAAAGCATCAGCGAGACGGTTCAAAAGGTCTATCAGTGACAACCAAGCATCAACAATCCCCAACAGCATATGTAGCCGTACGTTTTTTCTCTTGAGCTTCAAAGGAATGCCAACCGTTGCGATCAGCACACGCATGCACAACAACGTTCACGCAAGCAAACTTACCGTCAGGATCACAACAAAACAAGTACGCACCACAGAGCTCGACTTCAATGGCTTTCACCCGTCACTCATCGGTTATTGTGTTGCTAGAACGTATTGACCTGTCGCTCATCGGCTACGTCAATTGCAGTGAAAGTCGTCGTTGCGTATGCCCAAAGATATCCCTACACCCTCCCTCGCTCTCGTTAGAACGTATCACTCAAACGACATCTCATCAAAACGTGCCACTAGTCGTACATAATTTATTGTCCTTGCTGAGAATACTAGCTTTTACGCAAAGCAGACTGCCCGTCAGATTCTACATTGCCTCGCTAGTGTTGGATTTGCGTCGTCAGGAACATCATAAAATTGTCCCGCTAGTGGTACGTAATTTATTGTACTTGCTGAGAATACTAGCGTTCACGCAAATTGCCCGTGTTGCGCATCAGCTTCTATGTTGCCTCGCTGGCGTTAGATTTGCGTTGTCAGGAACAATCGTGTGCAGTGTGTTTGATTTGACTTGCATCTCGCTGCAAGCAAACTTCCGTACGTAGCTAGTCCGATCTATTATACTGCCGCTAGTCGTACGTAGCTAGTTCGATCTATTATACTCGCTCAGAATACTGGCTAGTGTATTGAACAGACAGACCACACGTCAGATTTTACATTGCCTCGCTGGCATTTGTTTTGATTTGCATCTGTTTGGACATGTATGCACAGGCACCCTCAGTGAGGGTGCACCTATGCCCGCAAGAAAACCAACCGTCCGTCGGATCACAACAAAAGAAGTACACACCTCCTTGACCTGTCGCTCATTGGCTACGTCGATTGCAGTGAGAAGTTGTTGTTACGTATGGCCAAGGCTCACTCAAATGTGTTGCTAGACTCAAACAATGTCTCATAAAAAGTGCGACTAGTCGTACATAATTTATTCTACTTGCTGAGAATACTAGCGCTCACGCAAACTGCCCGTATTGCACATCAGATTTTACGTTGCCTTGCTGGCATAATAAGTTGTACGTAATTTATTGTACTTGCTCAGAATACGTTAACACAAATTGCCCGTCAGATTTTATGTTGCCTCGCTGGCATTGGATTGTGTTGTCGGGATTAATCGTGTGCAGTGCGTTTGATTTGACTTGCATCTCGCTCCATCTTTTCAGAGCAGAACATGTTTCCGAACCTTAACCGAGACACGAGCAGAAACGTTCCCAACCCAAATCTCTAACCGAGGCACCCGAAGCTCTAACTCAAACCTCTAACCGGTCGCCGGGTATGCCACTCGCTGGGTACGCCATGTGTCACGTACGCCAGTCGCCTCCCACGCACCACGTTCAGTCGCAGGTCATGTTCCTGAAAGCATCAGCCAGACGGTTCAAAAGGTCTATCAGTGACAACCAAGCATCAACAATCCCCAACAGCATATGTAGCCGTACGTTTTTTCTCTTGAGCTTCAAAGGAATGCCAACCGTTGCGATCAGCACACGCATGCACAACAACGTTCACGCAAGCAAACTTACCGTCAGGATCACAACAAAACAAGTACGCACCACAGAGCTCGACTTCAATGGCTTTCACCCGTCACTCATCGGTTATTGTGTTGCTAGAACGTATTGACCTGTCGCTCATCGGCTACGTCAATTGCAGTGAAAGTCGTCGTTGCGTATGCCCAAAGATATCCCTACACCCTCCCTCGCTCTCGTTAGAACGTATCACTCAAACGACATCTCATCAAAACGTGCCACTAGTCGTACATAATTTATTGTCCTTGCTGAGAATACTAGCTTTTACGCAAAGCAGACTGCCCGTCAGATTCTACATTGCCTCGCTAGTGTTGGATTTGCGTTGTCAGGAACATCATAAAATTGTCCCGCTAGTGGTACGTAATTTATTGTACTTGCTGAGAATACTAGCGTTCACGCAAATTGCCCGTGTTGCGCATCAGCTTCTATGTTGCCTCGCTGGCGTTAGATTTGCGTTGTCAGGAACAATCGTGTGCAGTGTGTTTGATTTGACTTGCATCTCGCTGCAAGCAAACTTCCGTACGTAGCTAGTCCGATCTATTATACTGCCGCTAGTCGTACGTAGCTAGTTCGATCTATTATACTCGCTCAGAATACTGGCTAGTGTATTGAACAGACAGACCACACGTCAGATTTTACATTGCCTCGCTGGCATTTGTTTTGATTTGCATCTGTTTGGACATGTATGCACAGGCACCCTCAGTGAGGGTGCACCTATGCCCGCAAGAAAACCAACCGTCCGTCGGATCACAACAAAAGAAGTACACACCTCCTTGACCTGTCGCTCATTGGCTACGTCGATTGCAGTGAAAGAAGTTGTTGCGTATGGCCAAGGCTCACTCAAATGTGTCGCTAGACTCAAACAATCTCATAAAAAGTGCGACTAGTCGTACATAATTTATTGTACTTGCTGAGAATACTAGCGCTCACGCAAACTGCCCGTATTGCACATCAGATTTTACGTTGCCTCGCTGGCATAATAAGTTGTACGTAATTTATTGTACTTGCTCAGAATACGTTAACGCAAATTGCCCGTCAGATTTTATGTTGCCTCGCTGGCGTTGGATTTGCATTGTCGGAATTAATTGTGTGCAGTGCGTTTGATTTGACTTGCATCTCGCTCCATCTTTTCAGAGCAGAACATGTTTCCGAACCTTAACCGAGACACGAGCAGAAACGTTCCCAACCCAAAACTCTAACCGAGGCACCCGAAGCTCTAACTCAAACCTCTAACCGGTCGCCGGGTACGCCACTCGCTGGGTACGCCATGCGTCACGTACGCCAGTCGCCTCCCACGCACCATGTTCAGTCGCAGGTCATGTTCCTGAAAGCATCAGCCAGACGGTTCAAAAGGTCTATCAGTGACAACCAAGCATCAACAGTCCCCAACAGCATATGTAGCCGTACGTTTTTTCTCTTGAGCTTCAAAGGAATGCCAACCGTTGCAATCAGCACACGCATGCACAACAACGTTCACGCAAGCAAACTTACCGTCAGGATCACAACAAAACAAGTACGCACCACAGAGCTCGACTTCAATGGCTTTCACCCGTCACTCATCGGTTATTGCGTTGCTAAAACATATCACTCAAATGTCTCCCAATCAAAGCATGCTGCTAGTTGTATGTACCTAGTCCGATCTGTTATACTTGCTCAGAATACTGGCTTGCTATTGAACAAACAGACTGCACATCAAATTTTACATTGCCTCACTGGCATTTGTTCTGATTTGCATTTTGTTTAGACATGTGTACATGGCACCCTCAGTGAGGGTGTGGCCATACCTGCAATTTGGACATGCTCCCAAATGTGCAGAGAACATTAGGTGGAATGAATGCACAGCACCCTTACTGAGGGTGCACCCATGCCTGCAATTTGCATTCTATTTGGACATGTGTACACGGCACCCTCAGTGAGGGTGTACCCATGCCCGCAATTTGGACATGTTCCCAAATGTGCAGATAACGTTAGATAGAACGAATGCACGGCACCCTCACTGAGGGTGCACCCATGCCCACAATTTGCATTTGATTTGGACATGCATGTGTGGCACCCTCAGTGAGGGTGTGGCCATACCCGCAATTTGGACATGCTCCCAGATGTGCAGAGAACCTTAGATGGAACGAATGCATGGCACTCTCACTGAGGGTGTGCCCATGCCTGCGATTTGGACATGTTCCGAAACATGCGGAGAACATTACATGGAACCATGTGCATGGCACCCTCACTGAGGGTGCGCGATAAGTGCACATGTGCGCAACAATGTCCACCGATGCCTGCAAGCAAACTAGTCATCCGTCGGGATTGCAACCATGGGGCATGGGCTTGGGACACAGGCTCGGGGCTTCGGGTATGGGCTTGGAGCTTGGAGCACGTGGCAAGGGCTCGGGACTTTGGGGCTTCGGAATGTGGGGCTTCGGGTACGGGCTTGGGGCTTGGAGCACGGGGACGAGTCGGGGCTTCGGGCTTGGGACTTTCGGGCTTTGGGCATGGGCATGGGCACGGGCTCGGGGCTTGGCTGCTCCACTGCAATAGCAGCACCAGACCTCTGCGAGATCTTTGTCCGTCTGAATGAGGGTGAAGCAACTCTCTTAAGACTGTATATATGCTCTCGAAGGTCTACTTACTCCCAAGAAATTTACAGAACTTGGTTAGATTCTCTCTTATTTACATTCAAAGTTAAATTAAAGCTTGAAGAACTGGAATTTTCCCCGTACCCCTTCATGTCCCCTTCATCCGCAGTACTTTCAGCCTGGCAAGCTTACCTTACAGCAACTGCGGAAGGCTTTGATATGCCAGACTCCGCCTTAGCAGAAGTCCTTCTTTACGACTGTAAGCTCGCTAGCATCCGCCACCATCGCCAACGTTGTGATCGCCTGTATAGTCATAGCGCCTGACTGTCACAGTCTCACTACTGCGGTTCAGATGCTTGAGGAGGCGCTCAACAATGGGATTGAGGTACGTATTCCCCCGGTAACATTCGCAATGCACATCGAGAAGATACCGAGTCAGCCCATGCCCTAATCACAGTACTGAAGGACAAGGACGACTGCACCTGTCCCGACATCCTTGCCACTGCCGTCGAAGAGTCGGACTGCGTCGCCAAACTCGCCTGCCATGCGAGCCGCTTCACTGCAACCATCCCGCCCACAAGTCCCATCGCGCAGAGCTCTCTTCCCCCGTGTCGAGATCTAGAACATGCATCTCAGGCCGCTCCAAAGCCAGCAGCTCTGTGGCGGACGCGCATCTGCGGCCCCTCTCTGAGTCTCTAATGCTCTGATGTTCGCAAAGCACGCGTCGCTACGAGGATAGTGGGTGATGCTTGCGATGAGGACGAGGACGAGGATCTTACACTAACATCGACAACAAAGCAACTTGAAGTCAGAGGGGGGCCATGGTTGTGGTGGGCTGCACTCGAAATCGCATCTGCCACTGCAGCCGCGCCTGCGCGCGGACACGCCGTTCCAGGATTATACGACGCTGAGTGAGGCGAAGAAGGGTTTCTGACTCCGCCGGGGAGGACGTGAGGTCGAGAAGGCGCGCTTACTCGCGCACCTGCGTTGTCAAATCACCCGCCATTGTATTCACCGAAAGCCTGGGAGTAGGTCAAAGTCAGCATCGAGGACCAAAAAGCAGAGCAAAAGGCCAAAGTAATGAGGACGCACGTAATCTCCGATTAAGGTACGACTCGGGGAGGGCGCAGTTCGTGTGGCTGTTCTAGGAGGCGAGCGTTTTCGAGTTGGAGCGCTGGTAAGTGGGAAGAGGTTGGCGAGCTCGGGGCCCATGGACGCCGGCGAGGCCTCGTCGTCATTGCTCGAGTCATCCCAATTGTCGCCCGCCTGTTAACTGGTCACTGGAACGCTCGACTGAAATTATCCGTGAAATCGCAGTAGCCTTGGGATCCCTCCAACCAGTCGAAGTTGCTACGCGCAAGCGTCTGCCACTGCAAACCCACAATTCTCGTGAGCACACAATATGTCAACTGAAAAAGTAAACGACTGGGGACTTACCATACGCTGGTCGTAGCTCACTTTGTAATTGCTCTTTTCCCAATACAAGAATCCAGGCCATTCCAGGTAATGTATGAGGAAAGCTCTGCAGGCACGTTGGTGGGCCCAGGATTGGATGAGGTTCTGTTTGATGACTGTCTTGAGACAAAAGGGAGTGCAAGTAAAAAAAAAATCAAGAACTGACGTAGTGGTGGTGTAGGTTGGGCTGGTGGAGGGGGTCGACGTTCTGGAAGTTGTTGTTGAAGTAGAGCTTGTAGTTGTTGTTGTTGTCGTCGTTGTCGTGGACATCGGCTAAGCCCTGCCAGGAATACATGGCTCGATCAGCTCCGTCTTGGCTTGGCACGCAGGCAGGGGGAAAGACAACGACGAGCTTCGAGGGAGAGCTGTAGCTAGGGTGCAGGTAGCCGATCAGAGGCCTGGGACGGTAGTGGAGGCTCTGCAGATGTCGAAACAAGGGGATACGGCGATGGCGACAGCGCGAGTCCATCCACGATCTCCATCCCCATCTCTATGCCCCCATCCTCATACTTCGAAGCGGCAGCAGCAGCAGCAAAATGCGCCAGCAGCACACCTGCATCTGCACAGCCTTTTTCCTTCCGGTCTGGCAGCAGCTCCAATCCCACGATCATCCCCAACTGGCAACACCTCCATGCTGTTGCTGCTCCCTCCGTCACCACTCCTGCTCCTACTGCCCGAGCCCGACGCGGCCCTGTCCCTGTCTTGGTCTGTCCTTCTCGTCCTTGCGCTTCTTTGATCAATTTTGTCGTCCGGCGTGGTATTACTGAGGGCGGCATCGACGTCAAGTAGCGGCAGCAGGGACAGAGGAATCTGTGACGATAGTAGGGTGAGACTCGCTGTGAATATTATCCAGTTTGGAAGAAGCGAATTCATGAGGATGGACTACGAGGTACTATACCAGTGATAAACAAGACGGTGACGCATAAAATTCGTGATTGAGGAGGTACTCTGTGATTTTTGTCGAAATCTCAGCGCACCCAGTCCTTCGAGAGCCTGAGAGGCTGTGGCCGGCAATAGCAGAGCGTTCAAAATCTTCGATTTGAGGGATGCTTCACAAGCGCGAAAAGTGATCCAGAGCCGTGTCGCTCCATCAAACCGTCGCATAGAACATAAGGCGGCAGCGCTGACGACGCGGAACAAGTCGTCGGACTTCTCGATGGTTTGAGAAGGGGGCTTGAGTTTGCTGTAGCTCCAAGCGTCAGCGAAATTTCATCAGAGTGACTCAGGTTTCTTTTTACCGGTAACAGAACTCATTGAGCATTTCTAGAGGGGATGTGAAAAGTGAGTATGCGTAAACGAAAGTACTTTCGAGAGATCACGAACCAAGGAGTCGAGTGGGTCGAGGATCTTGTCGACAATGAGCCCATGGAATTCGATGAAGGCGGGGATGTCGAGTGCCGACTGGGGCGAATCATACTTAATGCCTTGCTTGATGGACTGCGACGTGAGCAGATGTTAGCGGCGGCGGCGAGGAGGCATATGTCGTCGATCTGATTAGAAAATGGCATGTTTGAAATTGGGCGACAATTGCACCAATTAGCCCCCGACCAGCCATGTCATCGATCGACTTACTCTGGTGTCCCAATACCTCCTGCTCATTGCCGTCGTCATCGTCCAGCTACCACACAACAATCTGGCAATAGTTTGATGATGTCGACGTGGCCGAGGGATGCAGCGAGGCAGAGTGGAGTGGTGACAGAGCTGAGGGGATGAAGCCCATGAGAAAGCTGTAACGAAGAGGGTGTTGAGCAGATTACACGAACACCAGAGGGCGGCGCCAGAGTCGAAGTCATCGTTGGACTTGTGCCGGTTTCGCCGAGGAAGGGTCGCTGGTGCGAACTTACAGATGCAAGTGATCGGTGGCTGTACAGCCAGCGCCTGGACTGTCTCCACCTGGCTCTCCTGCGAACCCCTCAAACCACGCCTCGACGCCATCCGAGGATGTGTGCAAACGTGCTGTACCCTCACGCCATGCGAGACGTGGGCAGACGGCGTCAAGGTGTGGAGGATTGCCGGTACGATTCGCTCTTCTCCTTCTCTAATTGTTGCACACCTGACCTGGGCCACAGACTGTGTGGAGAGGGTTATTAAGGAGGGAAAGAAATGTCACCGACATGCGGCCACTAAGGGTAGGTACATGCCGTCCTGTCCTCCTCCGCTCGCTCATTGCTTCCCTTCCACTTTTAAGCTCCACTGCACCGTCCTCAACACCTCCAATTTCCAAACACCGCCCAGCTCACGCCCGCACCCATGGCCAGTCCCTCTGTCCTTTGAGCGCTCACCCGGGCAACGACACAAACTTTGCCTCCACCGGTCCCCGTCCCCGTCGCCGCCCCCGCTATGTCACGAAAGCACTTACCGCCACGGCCACCACGCCCCTTCCTCCACCCCCTGCACCAGTGCCACTTGCCCGCGCGCTCGCCCTCACGCTCAACCGTCTCCACCCCGCCTCTGCGACAGAGGCACTGGCCTGAGTGCACGAGCTCCCGCTCTAGGCCATGGGCAGCTGCGGGTCAGGCGGCACGTATGTCTGCTGGGAGGGTGTACACCTGCTGTTGGTTGGGGGTGGGGGTCAGGTGAGGTGCAGCTTTTTTCGTTTTTCTTCTGTCCACCACCACTTTACATCGATCCCAAACAGTCGGCAATGGCCCGGTAGGCGTTCTCTGGTTTGCAATTGTTGTCCAACCTTTCTCAATTCTTGGTAACCTCTACGGCCTCATAAGCGACACGCTCCTCTTCTTCCACGCAACACTCTCATCGTTTGGTTCCATTGTTGAATGTTGTTTTCTTTTCCGTCATCGGCATCGACCGCAACGTCTTCTCCCCCTCCCTTTCCTCCCAAGGAGCCCTCTCCGTCGGCTGGTCCTTCGCCGCCACTGTCGACATCCTCTGGGCACTTTACTTCACAATGAAGGCAACCACACCCTGACGCCGAGCCTTCTCCAGCCTCGGAGACTTCGACACGGCGCTCCACCGGCAAAAGAAGCCGCCACGCTCCATTCTGAGCGTTCCCACCAACATCGATATGTTCACGTATCCGCCCCTGCCCTTTCTGGATCTGTTATCGCAGCGATGCTGACGCATCAGTGATACAGAGGGAGAGCACAGCAGTGAGTTTGGACGGGGGTGCGAGGAATCACGGAAGGATGCTCTCGGGCGCGATGTCGGACACGGGGGTCGTGTTTACTGCCGGTACTGCCCCAACAGAACCCGCCGAGCCCCAGCCACAGCAGGGCGATAAGCCTGTCGCACAGGGATCGGGAATTGCGGCCCCCGTGCAGGAGAGAAGAGCTATGATCTCAGGGCAGAGGGGTTCTACGCATGTGTGTAATGCCAGAGTTTTTTCCTTTCTTGAGTTTTTGAAGGACTGACGTCCTTTATAATGTACGCCGACGAACCGCTTCAAAGCAGCTTCGAACGCCTACAAGACACTACACTACACTTCTGCGAGAGCGCTTTGGCGGACAGCAAATTATGGTGTTGGATTTTCGGCCTACATATACAGTTTTCTTAATGTGATCTACTCACGACGCTACATGTATATTGTTCTTTTTCGATATGAGGGCGGCAGAAGTTGCTGCCGTGCAGAGGCGCAATCGTCGCGGTACGGGCATTGGTGTGTGTGGTATCCGACAACAGTTGTATGGATTACGCATGTCAGGTGTACTTGGACTAGATCTATGTACCCTTACAGTATTTACTTAGACGGCTTTTCATTGATCTCAAAAATTAGGTTATTGTAAGTGTATAATGTGCGATATTACCCGTCGCGTTGTCAGTAAGTAAGCTGAGACTGAGTCAGGGCCAGTCAGGGCCTGGCAAGAGGGAATTACGGTGCAAGAACTCCGAGGTGCGCGGCACCCTCAGTGAGGGTGCCCTGAAAGAAAATGGCCTTGTTTCGCGATACACCTTCATAGCATTCGCATGTGCGACGAGCAGGCCGTGGCAAATGCTGAAGGCCAATTAATTGCCAATTAGACACTTGAACGAAATTCATGGGTCATTTGGCATCACCTCGTAACGCCATTCAGGAAAAAGCGCTCACCGGTCAAAAATTCACAGAAGATCGGCAGGTGGCTCACGTCTTTAGGGAGCTCTAAATGGCGAGAGTTAAGAAAGTCGGCAACTTTAGTTCGCGCTCTTCAACTAAACAGAACAACCGTGAACAGCGAGTTCCTGAGGAAATTTCAATTCTACCATTCCCGAGTATCGTCCGCCGATTGTAGATGCGTTTAACGATGCCCTCATTTCGAATTGGATGGCGTACCCGCAAAGTATCCACCATGTATTGCCAGTGCTCTGACCAACATTGCTCTGAGCGCGCGCCTGCAAACAAGACCTCTCCCAGCCGCTGCACCCTGATCTTCCGAGCACCGTGCCCGTTCCCGGCTCTCGATGATGCAGCCCCGCGTCCTTTACTCAGCTGATAATCTCTCTAACATACACCATAGTCAGGAACACGTACACACAGCCGATTAGTGTGCACCTTGACTGTCTGAGCCCACTTCCGACCTTTATGTGCCCCAACGGCGCGTGGTCGCAATCAAGAAGGTCGTGTTGCAGCCATTGGTATAGATCGGCAACTGAATAAGAAAATATATCGCTAGACGCAATCGGAACATGGCCAAGGAACTTACCTGTGCTCAGTTGTTAGCGAAACGGCTGCACTATGCCGATCGTAAGAAGATGGCTTCAGGTACTTGAGGGTTCAAAGTGCCTCACCGTCGAGTCGAATCTCCACGGTAAGGCTATTTGAAGCCTTGAGGACGCGTCAAAGAGTACTGCACAGCGTGGCTGAGCCGTCGATGGTAGAATACAACCTACGAAAGAAGTAGTGGTCAGGACAACAACTCGAGAGTGATACAAAACGCACCTGTGAGACCGTTACCATGTCAGGATGGTTCGTGCATTGTGCACAGAAGGTGGCGACGAGTACCTACGTGAGTAAACCAAAGTTGGGGGCCCTCACGCTGTTCGAGTATGAGGTGTGTCGGGGCTAGTCGTAACCAGAAGACGACTTACGACAGCTGAGAACACATTTGACATGACCTTGAACTTGACGAAAGTAGAACACTTGCCAGCGGGGCCGCAGATGGGCGTCTGGGTCGGGGCTGAGTTCGGAGATGCGTAGTCTGAATCTTGACGTGGGGAAAGGGAGCGGGCCGTTGCGATCGTGGAAGCCCTCATGCATGGTGGGGGCTTGTGGGCTGGACGGTCGCAGTGGAGAGGTTCGCGCGGGTGTAGGGGCAGGTGCCGTCGTCCTTGTCCTTCGGGACCTGGCACAGGGCGTGGGCTGAGGGGGGTGTCAGTGTTTTCTCGACGTGTGTTGCGAAAAATATCGGGGAGAAGAGGGATTCAGGACGTGGGAGTGGGTCGGGACGCAAAGTATGGCGGGTGGGCGTGTCACTTTGGAAAGAGCGCTCGGGTTTAGGGTTGGCAGCTGCGGCAAATGCAAGAGGTCTAACGTGCGTGGCTGTGGCTGGAGTCACGGATGTCAGAGTCAAGGGAGCTCGGCGCGCCAGCTTCTTCGTTGTCATCCCCCGCGCAGCTGACCATCTGGTGAGCTTTGGAAACACGTTCAGGTTGCGAATCTTCGAGACGCCGTTGACGAGGTTTACGGAGACACGTTCTCCCAAGATACACATGAAATCAAACTGACTGTGTCGTAGTTGATGCTGGGATCGGCGGGGCTATGGGATCGCGAGGGGGCACCGACGGTTGCGACATATATGTACATGGATGAGCTGCAAAATGGTGAGCAAAGATCAAGCGCCGATGAAAAGACCCCGACCTTGCACGAACGTCAACCTGCGATCGATGTTCTTGGCGTGTACGACCAGGCGCAGCGCAGCAAAGAACTGGCCGCTGCTCAGCTCGTCCGCCAGCCTCATCCCCGTCGAGAACAAGTGTAAGGTCTTGAACATTTGAACCCTCGTCAGTAGCTCGTCCCGATCAGAGTCAGACCACGACTTACCACATCGATGTTCCCCAGGGCCAGATGTACCAGCCCCGCAGCCACCCCCGCGCTCCTGCAATCCGATCCTCATCTGCTCATAGTACGCATCGTCGTGCTTCTGCTTTCTACCCTCGTCATCTTCCGCCCAGACCAGATCGTTGAAGCTCCTCGTATAGAGGTCGTACTCTGCGCCGTTCAAAGCAGAGGCATGCAGCATCACATTGTAGTCTATTTGGGATGTATAGACCCTGGTGAGTTGTATCCTAGGAGGGCAGGCGCGCCTGGAGGTCGTCGTTGAGCAAGTCACTGCCTGTTTAGGCGTCAACAAACAAAGGCCACTGCATGACCCTGACATCGTCATCACCGTGGACGTCCACTTCGTCGGTGCGTCCCTTTTCATGCCCTGCGGGCGTCGAGTATGACGATGGGCTGCGGGCCCGCACAATACTTTGAACAAGTCTGAATCTTCTCAAATCCCCCCACCACTGACTGCCTCATCCCTATGGTTGGATGGTGCGCGATCGCGGATTCAGACAAAAGGGTGTCGCTCTGCCCTCTCCTCAGACCATCCTTCACTATCTTGCGCATTATTACTTCTGATTTTGATTGTACTGATAAGACCCTACAAGCACTATCCAATGCCTTTCAACTAGCAAAAGATTATGCAAATGCTTAAGGTGTGTCTCATGATACCCCAATGTTTCGTGATTACGATTTTAGTCCACGCGTCACATATCGTTTTCGCTCTCAGGGTCCAAAGAAAATGCCGCTGGAGGAATTCAACGAACTGCAAGTGCTGCACCTCTATCTGTCGCCGTCATTTAGAGGGCCTGGTGCGTCTTTTTATCTTAGCGTCCTATTCTTCACCATATTCTCGCTGACTCCGTTTTCAACCAGACCGCAGTAAAACACGCCCTTCAGAAGCTTATTGTCCGACTTGCGATCCAAAGTCCACCTCTGACGAGACATCACTGAGCTCAGCCGCTCTCAAGACCGTCCACGAAGCCCAGAATCTTCAGAAGACCATGCATGAAGATGACCACCGACCATTCCCTGGAATCAAACTCGACGTCCGGCCCCCTCTGAGTTCTGGTTCCCTGTGCCCGTGGTGCATTCGTCGATGAATGCAGAGGGGCCGGTAAAGGCGAAGGAGGGACGGGCGGGGGGGTTAGTGGGTAAAAAGATATGCAGGGTTCGAAGAGGTCCGGGTTTCTGTGAGTGCGGTACGCTGCAATAGACGTACAATTTGAGAACATTGGTGACATTCTCGATGGCGGACACTTTGTAAATAGATTTTATTGTCAGTTAAGGAAGGCGTGCACTATAAAAGGACATGGTACACGCCAGATCTGTCATGTTATTTGCTAGCAATAGCGATTCGTCATGCCCCCACATTCTCCTCACAGTATATACATCCATCGCTCGCACCAGACTCGCTGAGAAGCCGATGCACCCTCAGTGAGGGTGCGCGGCACTCTCAGTAAAAGAAAGTCGGTCAGCAGTTTCGAGAGAAATGCATACGTACGTTGCGCTTGCCATGGTGGAGGCTGAAGATGGGACGAACATTGTATACCATCGTTGTGGCCGTGGCGTTACTAAATCAATGTGGGGTCGGCAGCGCCGCAAATCATACATTCAACACTATTATAGATACAAAGGGCCCGAAAGTTTGGGAAAGTGATGGTGGTGCGCCGCCCGCACGTGTGGGCTGCAGAGTCGGTATCGCGACTGCGTCTGGGAGTGGCTGCGAGCGGGCGCCTGCTGTTGTCGCTGATGTCGTCTACATCCGCGGGAATGGCGACCTCGAATTCGATCTCGATTTCGACTTTGGTTGTCGTGGTGAAGGCGCTGCAGATGATGAGTGGTTAGCGAGTGAAGAGAGACAACATGACGAGACAAACACACCTTGCTCGCGCGCGGGTTCTGGTGCGACTTCTGGTGTGATGCAGCACCGACAGCCTCCTCGAGTGTCTCCTCCTCGCGTTGAATGTAGCGCTTGTGCACCTTGGGCGGCATCTTGATCCCCGTCTCCGTCTTCTTGTCTGAGTGTGTGGCTGCGATGGTACGTTAAATTGGAATAAACACGCAGCAGAACCGAAGACAAACCTCTTCGAGGCTGCCGTATCGCCTCCTCGTCTGTTCACATTTCAAGCCCGCGCTCCGGTTCCGAACCCTCTCGTTTCCTCCATCTCCGAGTCCACATTCACGAGCAGCACCCCCACACCCACATTCATTTCTTCCCCGTCTTCCCCACCCCCATCCCTCTCCCATCCTCATCCAGATCTCGACCCCACCCATGCCTACAGCCCCCCACCGTCTCCCATGATGTCCTGAAGCTCCTCCGGCGATGCGCCCCGACCAGCAGGCCGAATGCCTCTCCCTCCCTGTCCTATTGCTATCAGTTCGAGAGCTTTGAGGTTGCGTTATGCAAATGCGGCAGCGACGGCGGTATCGTCCTCGGGTTCGGGAGGCATTGGCCAGGGTTTCGAGTTAGGGTGGGTCCTCTTCTGTGTTTATGTCGCCGGTGGAGGACAATTGGCGGGGGCGAGTCCGAAGGCGATGGCACAAGACGATGGGGCAGAGGACGGCGTTGAGGAGGCCCCTGCTCCTGACGAAGAAGGCGTGGTCGCCTGCGATGGGCGTCGAGTACGAGGTCAAGGGGCCGAGCAGGTGGACGAAGGCTTTGGGGAGTCCAAGGTGGGTATAGGCGATGAGCGGGTAGGCGAGGTAGGCGACGCTGGGGGCTATATTGCTGGTGTAGGATGCGATGAGGGCGGCCGAGGGGATGGGGGTGATGGTGTGGATGGAGTAGTCAGGAGGCCAGATGCGTGAGATAGGAAAGAGGGCAGAGAGGAGAGGGTTATGGGTACATTGGGTGGGGACGAAGGGAAGGGCGGTGATATGCCAGTCTTGGGCGTGGCGGCGGAGCTGCTCGCAGGCGGAGAGGGCCGGAATAATGTTGGATGTGATGAAGCATGGTGCAAGGAGGGGTAGTCGAAGTCGTTGCGTCGGCAGAGAGACGGCGGAGGGAGGGATGGAAGGTGGTGGAGTTGGGACTTGAGAGATTTCGTATCTGTAAAAATGCATAGACAGAAGTCAGCAGACGTATGACGATGAAAAATGCGCCGGTGATACACACCAGACGCGTTGACCGATGCCAACCTTCTGCTACAAAGGTTGAGACGGCACCCTCACTGAGGGTGCCGCACAAACAAATGATGATGGCGCCGACACGCAATTGAATGACTAAGCCGGTGGAATTTTAATTGGTGATTGCCGGCCCATACCTGCTCATCGCCCGCCTCCGAACCCACAGGCGCCTCGAATCCACTCGCCCTACATAATTAGCCGTCGAACACGATCAGAATTTCAAAACGGGTCCGGCCGTCTGATCGATCCGCCATGCTGACATCCATGGTGAGCACTCTGGAGGCGATCTCTCCAACATTTCGTTGATCTTTTGACTTATCCTCGGCCCAGTCAGAACGTATGTGGCTTACTGGTGCATTCGACTTACCTATCTACTTCGTTCGACGGCTTGAACGCACAGGCAGGTAGCGAATGGACACTAATCGTACGTTCATTCACTTCTCTCTCTTTTCACTCTATGTAATGTAATCTCGTTGCGTTCGCAGCTCTCAGCATCACCACCACGGCTCAAAGCCCTTGTAGACGTAGGGAAGCTGTTCATCGTGTATGTTCCTTTTACGTGCATCCTGTTAGGCCCAAAGTATACTGGACCATTGGCAAGTACCGTCCTGACGGCGATTGGCGGGCGACGAAACATGTAGCTGAACTTTTGCGATGAGGGCATCGTTTTTTCAGTGCGTATTCTCTCCTCTCGCTTTGAAATATCGACATCAAATTAATTTGCTCCGTTCATCCCACAGGTCACAAGCGAATCGTCAACGGCCCAAGCGCACGGGTGCCGTCGATATCCTCGGTATGTTACCCATATCATCTCACTCTATTCCGGCACAGGCTAACATCTTCAAAAAAGTACAGATTATCGCCTCATTCTTCGCTGCACCATCAGACCCTCGAGGACTCAAGGTAAGTGAGGCAGTCTTGTCTTCGCAAACAGTTGACTGACGCAATTCCATGTCCCATACGTAGCCGTTGCATCTGTCCACTCGCCGACTGCCCTTACACTAAGGACCTGGGTGCATTCGTTGCTTCGCTGAGACACGAAGCACTCATCTCTCTCTTTCCACTGACCTTGCATGTACAGCTGCGATAGCGACCAGCGGCAGAGGGTTTATAACCTCGAGGTAAGTCTTACTATTGAATTCAGCACGCTGCCATGACGCCTGAGGCCTGATCATGCAGCGGGAGGAGAGACCTACGCCCGGCGACGTGCATGGATATGTGCCGACTCTCGTGTCTGGAGAAGCACGGCCTTGATTGTTCGCCTTTGCGACTCGACATCACTTGCCCGGTTCGCAGAACAGATCTTGGAACGGGGTGGTTACTATATTGGTGCGTCATTTTCTATCCTAATGCACAGTCGGTCGTCTCATGGCTTATGCAGTGCTTTCCAAACGGATTCGACATGTCCATGTCCATGTCACCTCCGGTCACCTTTGAACCCGCTGTCCGCATCACCGCCGCTGAAATCAATGATGCCTCGAGCACCTCTAACACCTCAAGAAAGCATGCAAGGTCAGCGGTACGTAATGCTTTTGTTACTTTCAACTCTTGACTTATCATTCTCGAAGACTCTTGGGTCGTCTCCGCTGCAAGCCAGCTCTTTGGATTATCTATCGATCTCGTTCAATGCCACCCCGGAAGACGCAGGGTGAGCTTAATACGTGGGTCTTAGGTTGCGGGATATGGGTGGGGGGTGGGGCTGGGGCTGGGACACGGGCTGGGGGATGCGGGGGTGTTTCAGGCGGAAGAGTAAGCGGCACTCGAGGGAGCGTATGTGTTTTTTTCTGAGGCTGAGACTATGTGGGTAGGAGTGTGGGCTTGAAGACCTCACTCATATTCTAATATCAGAGCAAAAATGTAAATACCAAGCTGAACGCACAGAGGGGTGACCTAAGTATGGTGGGACATTAAATACAACAAGTTGAATAAAGTCAATCGGAGGTGCGCGCACCCTCAGTGAGGGCGCCCTGAAAGCAGTTATTTGAATAACTAAGTTGACCATGATCAGGATGCATTATATGTAGTAATATATACCATTTCAGTGCCAAAGACCATTATAAAAAAGCATTTACTCACAAAGAACTGGTTTCGGTGGTACTGGAAAGAAATAAGTGCCGTTCTCGGTGGTCATTTTCATACCTCTCACATCATGCCTTGTAATGTACCAAAACAGAATCGGATAGCGAAGGGAGGGTATTATGATGACAAGCAATGGCAGGGGCAGTCGAGGCAGTGGGGACAGGCCGCGTGAGCACGACACAGTGCGCGGTGGGTGGGGCAGAATGGCTGGAGGCGGTGGCCGGCAATTGCCGAGGCGCGCTTCCCGCGCCCGCGCGCCAGGTCACAAAGATCCCTGACGCCTTTCAACAGTTCAGCCGCGCCGCCTCCAGAAAATTCAGGATGAGGAAAGATCCAAATGACGCAGCGCACGCACAAATTTTTGTGGGTGGCGCACTTGTAGTAAATATTTTAGAAATTGAAAACCGCCCCGAGCGGACTTTTAGCACAGCCACAGCAGCCACCCACCCGAACCCGCCACACAAAATTGTCTATAGCTCACTCAATTCTTCACCGATTTTCTTAAAAAAAAGTGCGCGAGCCATCAAATGTATATGAAAACGTAATCCAATACCAAGACCTCGGATGTGGAAGCGTTGAAGACACTCAATAGTGTACTTTCCCACGCTTTTGCCCCTCTTTTCGGTGGTCCATAGCACCCCCGAGGATACATATCTCGTCAAACGGATCAGTGCGCGAGCTAGAGGAGACGTAAAAGTATATATTTTACTGTTGGTTTGACCCCAATTGCTTGTTTCAATCTTGAGAAAAATCGGGTCCAAAATCTGAATGGATAACGACCCGTTATCCGCTCCGCCAATGACTAGGGTTCGGGGAGGCATTGTTGGAGGGCTGGCGTGGAAGGGAGGGGGATGGGGGTGTGCAAGGCGAGGGTGAGGGCAGACGGGGACGGGTTAGGGTGACGACGACGGACGGCGCTTGGGATCGGCATGGGCATGGGTATTGGAGTCTGGGTTGGGGGTTTAGGGCGACCACAGCAACTGCTCTGTTCGCTCGAGCAATACGCGGAACCGGGTATGTCGGGGTGGATACGTACAACGACAATGCACTCATGCCGGACTCAGTACGAACGCGCCGGAACCGTCTTTGCCCCAGCACCACCACATAGCAGTAGCTGGCGCCGGCACCACCACCACCACCATCGCAACCACAGGCCTCCACGCACGGCGATAGTCGCGCCGCCTCGGCTTCCTACATCAGCAAGGTCCTCAGCACGATTTCATCGAACCATTACGGATAGACGCCGCCACTGAGCGCGTTAACATTCGAACGAGTCCTGCTCCACAAATTGCGGTGCACAAGGCAGGGAGGGAAGGGCCGAAAGCGGAGATATATATGCAGAATAGGTAAGTGAGTATCTAAGTATATTGTACCACTGACTACATTCCTTCGTACCCAACGAACGAACGAGCGGCGACTGCGATGCCTGGCGGGCTCATGGCTCATGTCACACGAGATGCGCCGCCTCATCTCGAGTTAGGGCGGGGGCTTTCAATGGTGCAGCGGAATGATCGACAGCGCTCTAGGACATCTTGAGGTTACATGGTGGCGCGGTACTGTGTGCAGGAGAGTCACAGGGCGATGGATTGGACATCGTGCAGGTATGCGCTACGGCTATTACTGGATAAAATAAATTGGGGATCGTGAATATATAAGACGTGCGATGCTACGTACCGTGGTACGAGTTGGAGAATATAGAAAATATATCTGAGGTGTGTTTGAGGGTATACTAACAAGGAATTGCGGGTACCTTGTGCTACACACTGCACTGTGTGATACAACAGACTGAGTGCAAAAGGGTCAACCCTGAAAGTGACAACCGGAGAAGGTGGTAATAACGCTCTGAGGCAGTTGGCGCTATATTCACAAATATTACGGGACGGGTCTGCCCTCTACGGTCAAACGACATCTGCGGAACTCTGGTCTCGCTCCATTACCCAATCCCCGAAATTCTGAGTAGGCACACTCCCCGACATTGACAGTAATGAAGATCTATCGACGATGGAACCATCACAAGTCAAGAAGAACCTCGCTCCCATGTGTCCGGTAATCAAAGCCCACCATGCTCGAACACGGCGTTTGGCATTTGTTTCCGTTAAATGATGACTTCTAATCATACAGTTACAAGGGTTTCAATTCACGTGTCTTATATTCACCTTTTATCCTATACAACGCCGCCTCTCCAACTATCTCGCCCTGAGGATCGCGATGTGGAAGCAACATCGAGCCCCAGATGAAAGCTGGTCAAGTCGACGAGGTGTCCATCACCGTTGAAGGCGGCCTATGTGAACGCGACATCTCGCAACGCCGCCAACGGGTCCCAGAAATTCGTCCCATCACTGTTTCCCACAATAGCATCGAAGACGCTTGCCAACCGCTTTCATGCCCAGGACCGGCTCGTCGATGATCTCTTCCTTCTCTGCTCGGCCTCCCCGCCTTGCGTTCTGATGACGGACGTTGTCGAGACAAAGGACAGGTGTATCAGAGCCCCCGACGTTGACTTGGTTCACGAAGAGCCACCCGTCGGTGCCAGTAATCACAGATCCTCAGACACGGGACAAGATTTCGTCGGTGACGCCCATGTCAGCTCAGCCGTCCCGTGGAAGTGAGTCAGAGCGCGGCGTCGCGTGGCTTCAGATAGACCTTGTTTAGTGAGGCGAATGTGGACCTCTCCCTCTTTGATGACGAAGACGACGCCATAGGCACGGGCACGGGCACCTTCGGCAGGACCAGCGAGACGAGGGAGGGGCGCACGGAATATGCGGAGGGCAGGAGGCTGTTGGCGGCGGCGGGGGAGGGTGGTAGTGTTTGGGCAAGCGATTGCGAAAGTAGTAGTTGAGCAAGTGATAGTCGGGGAAGCGGTGGTTGGAGAAGGGGTTTGGTTAGGGATGGGGCTGCGTGGTGCGCCTGCTGCTGGAGTTGTCGTGGCGCGCGGGGATGGCGACCTCGACCTCGATCTCGATCTTGACGTGGAGGCGCTGAAGATAACAAGCAGCGTTAGCGAGAGAAGGAAGAGAGCACGACGAGAGAAACATACCTTGCTTGCGTGCGATTTCTGGTGTGAGTTCCGGTGCAGGAGTGAGTGCACCGCCTACGGCACAAACAGCCTCCTTGAACGCCTCCGCCTCGCGGCGGATCTAGTCCCCGTCTTCCCCAACCCCCATCTCTGCCCCCACCAGCCTCTCCACCATCTCCCACGACGCCCTGAACCCCCTCCGGCGATGCGCTCCCACCAGCAGGCCGAATTCCTCTCCCTCCCCTCTTCTGGCCCTCCCCTCCCCGTCCTTCCCGATCGACAATGCTGTCAGTTCGTGTGCTTTGAGGTTGCGTTATGCGAATACGGTGGCGAGGGCAGTATCGTCCTCGGGTGTTCGCCACAGTTTCGGGTTTCATTGGTCCTCTTCTGTGTTTGTGTCGCCGGTGGAGGACAACTGGCGGGGGCGGATCCGAAGGCGAGGGCACAAGACGATGGGGCAGAGGACGGCGTTGAGGAGGCACCCGAACTCAGAAGCGGGCGTGGTCGCCTGCGATGCAGGCGTCGAGTGCGAGGTTAAGGGGTGAGCAGGTGGACGAGGGCTTTGGGGACTCCAATGTGGGTGTAGGCGATGTGCGGGTTGGCGTAGTAGGCGATGCTGGGGGCTATGGTGCTGGTGTAGGGTGCGATAAGGGCGGCCGATGTGATGGGGGTGGTGGTGTGGACAGCCAGACGCGTGAGGTAGGGGAGGATGCAGTGGGGAGGGGTGATCAAGGACGAGAGGGCGGTGATACCCCGCCAGTCTTAGGCGTGGCGGCGGAGCTGCTCGCAGGCGGAGGGGGCGGGGAGGATGTTGGATGTGATAAAGAATAGTGTAAGGAGGGGTGGTTGACGTCGTTGCGTCGGCATACAGGCGGCGAAGGAGGGAGGGTTAGGGGGTAGAAGGTGGTGGAGTTATTTTGTATCTGTAAAAATGCATAAACAGAAGTCAGCAGACGTATAATGGTAAAAAATGCGCCGGTGATACACACAGGACGCGTTGACCGATGCCAACCTTCTGCTACAGAGGTTGAGACGGCACCCTCACTGAGGGTGCCGCACAAACAAAGCGCTCGCTGATGATGATGGACACAATTGAATGACTAAGCCGGTGGAATTTTATGATTGCCGGCCCATACCTCCTGCTCATCGCCCGCCTCCGAACCCACAGCGCCTGGAATCCACTCACCCTATATTGATTAGCCGTCGAACACGATCAGAATTTCAAGGTGAGTCCGGCCGTCTGATCGATCCACCATGCTGACATCCATGGTGAGCACTCTGGAGGTAATCTCTCCAACGTTTCGTTCATCTTTTGACTTATCTTCGGCCCATCAGAACGTATGTGAAATACTGATGCATTCAACTTACCTATCTACTTCGTTCGATGACTGTGCGTTCAGGTAGCGATTGGACACTGACTGTACGTCCATTCACTTCTCTCTCTTTTTACTCTATGTAATGTAATCTCGTTCTGGTGATGAGGGCATCGTTTTTTCAGTGCGTATTCTCTCCTCTCGCTTTGATACCTCGACATCAAATTAATTTGCTCCGTTCATCCCCAGGTCACAAGCGAATCGTCAACGGCCCAAGCGCACGGGTGCCGTCGATATCCTCGGTATGTTACCCATATCATCTCACTCTATTCCGGCACAGGCTAACATCTTCAAAAAAGTACAGATTATCGCCTCATTCTTCGCTGCACCATTAGACCCTCGAGGACTCAAGGTAAGTGAGGCAGTCTTGTCTTCGCAAACAGTTGACTGACGCAATTCCATGCCCCATACGTAGCCGTTGCATCTGTCCACTCGCCGACTACGCAGGCTGTGCAAGCCCTCGACCATTCACACCCGTAAGGCGGACGCCGACACAGAGCGCATACTCAAGGACCGAGGCCTGAAGCTTTGACGCCTGTTCGCGCCTCCCCACCTCTCAAGGCCCTGTCGTCTTGTACTGACCTCCCGTGGGCGGCAGATCTATTTCGACTCCCTCGAGTCCGCGCGCCTTGACCAACCTCTACATCGGTATCACAGGTTTGTTTCCCCAACTCCTCCTCCCTCCTTATGTATATTCACCTTTCGGCCCAAACACATGCAGGCGTGGCCACCTACTCCTCGAACCTAGACACGGGTCATGCGCGAAACGAGGGAGAGCTAGGAAGGTGCTGGACGGGTCATCTCCGATCTCGGTATCGGTGCTATTTTCCGCCGTTTCGCCTACATACATTTCCGAATGTGCACCCAAGAAAGTGCGTGGACGGATAACAGGGTGCTTCCAGATCATGGTACGTCACCCGTTTTGAGGTTCGCGTCACTCGCAGATCCTGATCTGAGGCCCACAAGGTCGCTATTGGGGTGATGATATCTTACTTCATCAACTGTAGGGTCGATCGATGGTTATGGACCAAGCGATGGAAGTGCTAACCTTGGATGGTGTTGCACCCAGTTTGATTACGCTCCCTCGCGCACCTGCTTCTGTATAATTGTCGACATCTTGTCTTCACAATATATGGGATCCATGATTGCGGGTACACCAAGTATCAAGATACGTATGCGACATCACGAACCGATCACACGTTCCACTTTCACGACGAGCCCACGATGATCAAGAAATTTATTGTCAAACCCTCGTCATCAGACGTCTTTGGGATGGCCTATCCTCTGCAACGTCCTAGATATGTCCAGGGACACGACAACATGGCTGGCCTTCGCCAGGTGGGGAGCCACAGTCATCAATTTTGTGGATCTCGGCCAACGAGGTGTGTTCAACTCCTTGTTCACTTCGTTTGTTGACTCGAAGGCGTGGGGAGTGGGGAGTCTGGCTCCTTCCTTTCATAGCTACATCGCACATCATAGGTGGCCCGTTGACACCTCAAGCATTCTAGGATGTGCCGGAACGTTCACTCCCTTTCTTTTCCCTCTATCTGACGCAATCATTTTCCTTAGCATAGTCCCAGCTCGTCTTATGAAACACATTCGCAGTTGTTGGCATCGCCACCGCTCCTGCTCTACGCCCTAAACAAGTGGGGTAAGCTGTGCGATTCTACTGACATATCCACGGTGCGTTAGCTCCTGTTTCATTTTATTCTAGCCGACACAGTCTAATGTATTCGAATAACTTCAGTTTGTCATCTCCACCATCAAGTCCACCTTTGCGCATCGCCGTCATCCCTCGTCCAAGGTAAGTGTCAAATTCGCAAAGAACTGTCTGACACCGAGATCTCTCCCATGCAGAGATGGTACTCGCGGAACACCCCTACATGAGGATATGGGTGCATTCGATGCTTCGCCGAGACTCTCTTCCAGGCCATCGCGCACATTGCTCTCTCTCGTGCGCGCGGGGTGGACTCGCTCCTGGACTCGCTCTCATCTTTTGAGTCTCAGGAGGAGGACAAGGGGAAGGCGTGGTCATGGAAAAGGGGGGGGGGGGAAAGTTGGGTGAGTATCACTCATCTTCGAGTCCAGTACCAGTGCGCGCCCTAAATAGCAGACTCTTCTGCTATCTGGGACCCCTCCTCGTGCCGTGTATGTGGGGTGAGAGTGTGAGTGCAGTGAGGCGAGTTCGATAACTACGTGGCCGTGTGCGTCGATTGAACGAAAATAGATATTTCCTTGAGCTCACCATGCGTATTTGAAAATGATCAGAATACGACAGCTTCGTGTACTGCTAACCTTGTGTGCTTGAAATATTCGAGGCGCTCGAGGCGTTGTTGATTTTGAGTGAGTGGCGGCGAATTCGAAGCAGAAAGCGGGTTTGAAGGTGATGTAAAGTATCGTCGGGATTTTAGGTTTCATGAAGGTACACAATATCTATTGTAATAAATTGAATATTGTCAAATGCAACATACGGGTATTGTTGTAATTACATCCTCCTTTGGAGCGGCCCTCCTTGACTTCACTTGCATAAGGTTTCTCTTGCCTTCGAATGCACGTGCGCGGCACCCTCAGTGAGGGTGCCATATCTCAACGATTTCTGATACCAACGAGAACATCCACCTAAGGCGAAGACGGGGGGTACCGCTGCTCTGTTGAGATTACATCCAACTTCATCCGTCCCACGACACCACAGCCCCACCCTGCAAGTGCCCGAGATGACGCGTCGCCTGGACGTGTCGATGTGCTTCCTATGCCTCGAGTCACGCCTTTTTTCTTCGAGTATCAGTTATACTGCAGTCAGTCATGTAAATGTGCCGCCGGAGATGCCCACATACCTGCTTGTGTCGACATCGATCCCCCTCTCGCTCCCTTCATCGTCCTACTGCGTGTGTGCGCATTTCATGCGATTAGCCTGGCGTTCCTGGTGGCGCTGACTCTGTGAACTCGATACCTCAACTGTAAGTTGGTTGTATGCGCCGCCAGAAATGACCACATACCTGCATAGATCGACGTCTTTCCCTCTCCGCTCCCTGCATCTTCCTACCGCATGCGTGCGCCTGTATGCGATGAGCCATGGCGTTCGATGAACTGGTCAGGCAAATCTGTGAGGTCTATATCACAAATGTAAGTTGTGCTGCTTACCCGAGCCCAAGACCGCCCCAACGACGCATATACCTGGTCCAAGGTGACGCTAATCACCGATAGAAGATTGTCCGTGTGAGGGGGAAACATATGATGTCGACGAGAGGGTAGTGCGCCAGGATGTGCGATGTCGATCGTAGATTGGACGCTGTCGTCATCGTGTCAAGTGAAGAGAGCTGTCGTAGCATTGAGGATTTGGGATCGAAGGCCCACATAGCATTGTTGAGCCGTCGATGGGAGTATCTGGGAAAAGACTAGTGATAAAGGATTAATTCGAAAGAGTCACGACGCACCTGTGAGACTGGTTCTGCATGGATAAAAATCCCCCACCATCGACCCCGCCATCCAATGATCAGGCAAGATGGCAAAGATAAGAGCTCCGAGCTGATTATGGGGGTTATCGAGACATTATCTGTCATCTAAATATGTTGTTTCAGCAGCAAAAAGCGTCAGAAAAAGCATTTACTCACAGTCGATTGGTGTTCTGTTCTGATGGTTGGAAGGAAAGGAGAGAAGACCGCTCTCGGTGGTCATTTTCATACCGCACACTACATGTCTTGTATTCCACGTAAACAGAATTGGATTGCGAGCGGAGGGTAATACGACGACAAGCAAGGGATTGGGCGGCTGAAGTAGTGGGAACAGGGTGCGGTAGCACAATACAGTGCAGTGAACGGGCCAGAATGGCAGTGGAGGCGGTAGCCGGCAATTGCCGAGGCGTTCCCGCGCCCGCGCGCCAGGTCACAAAGATCCCTGACGCGTTTCAACAGTTCAGCCGCGTCGCCTCCAGGAAATTCAGAATGAGAGCAGATTCAAATTGCGCAGCGCACGCAAAAATTTTTGTGGCGCACGCAGCAGTAGTCAATATTTTAGAAATTGAAAACCGCCCCGAGCGGAGATTCAGCACAGCCACATCAGCCACCCGCCCGAACCCCCCACACAAAATTGTCCATAGCTCACTCAATTCTTCACCGATTTTCGTAAAAATAAGTGCGACCTCCATCGAATGTATATCAAAGCGTCCTTCGATACCATGATCTCGGATGTGGAAGCGTTGAAGATACTCAATAGTGTACTTTCCCACGCTTTTACCCCTCTTTTCGGTGCTCCATAGCACCACCGAGAGTACATATCTCGCCAAACGGATTGCTGCGTGCGCTAGAGGATAGGTAAAAGTATATATCTTACTGTTGGTTTGACCCCAATTGCTTGTTTCAATGTTGAGAAAAATCGGGTCCAAAATCTGAATGGATAACGACCCGTTATCCGCCCCGCCAATGACTAGATCTCGGATGTGGAAGCGTTGAATACACTCAATAGTGCACTTTCCCACGCTTTTGCCCCTCTTTTCGGTGGTCCATAGCACCACCGAGAGTACATATTTCGCCAAACGGATTAGTGCGCGAGCTAGAGGATAGGTAAAAGTATATATCTTACTGTTGGTTTGACCCCAATTGCTTGTTTCAATGTTGAGAAAAATCAGGTCCAAAATCTGAATGGATAACGACCCGTTATCCGCCCCGCCAATGACTAGAGCAGAACATGTTTCCGAACCTTAACCGAAACACAAGCAGAAACGTTCCCAACCCAAAACTCTAACCGAGGCACCCGAAGCTCTAACCCAAACCTCTAACAGGTCGCCGGGTATGCCACTCGCTGGGTACGCCATGTGTCACATATGCCAGTCGCCTCCCACGCACCACGTTCAGTCGCAGGTCATGTTCCACGTAGCCGTACATTTTTTCTCTTGAGCTTCAAAGGAATGCCAACCGTTGCGATCAGCACACGCATGCACAACAACGTCCATGCAAGCAAACTTACCGTCAGGATCACAATAAAACAAGTACGCACCACAGAGCTCAACTTCAATGGCTTTCACCCGTCACTCGTCAGTTATTGTGTTGCTAGAACGTATCACTCAGATGTCTCCCCAAAACGTCTCATCAAAGCATGCCACTAGTCGTACGTAGCTGGTGTGCATCATTGCGATCAGCGCACGTGTGCCCAACAATGTCCACCCAGGCCCGCAAGCAAACTAACCGTCCATTGGAATCACAACAAAAGAAGTATGCACCTCCTTGACCTGTCGCTCATCGGCTACGTCAATTGCAGTGAAAGTCGTTGTTGCGTATGCCTAAAGATATCACTACACCCTCCCTCGCTCTCGCTAGAACATATCGCTCAAACGACACCTCATCGAAACGTGCCACTAGTCATACATAATTTATTGTCCTTGCTGAGAATACTAGCTTGTACGCAAAGCAGACTGCCCGTCAGATTCTACATTGCCTCGCTCGCATTGGATTTGTGTTTGATTTGACTTTGCCTCACTGGCGTTGGATTTGCGTCGTTAGGAACATCATAAAAATGTCCCGCTAGTGGTACGTAATTTATTGTACTTGCTGAGAATACTGGCGTTCACACAAATTGCCCGTGTTGCACATCAGATTCTACGTCGCCTCGCTGGCGTTGGATTTGCGTTGTCAGGAACAATCGTGTGCAGTGTGTTTGATTTGACTTGCATCTCGCTGCAAGCAAACTTCCGTACGTAGTTAGTCCGATCTATTATACTGCCGCTAGTCATGCATAGCTAGTTTGATCTATTATACTCGCTCAGAATACTGGCTAGTCTATTGAACAAACAGACCACACGTCAGATTTTACATTGCCTCGCTGGAATTTGGTTTGATTTGCATTTGTTTGGACATGTATGCATGGCACCCTCAGTGAGGGTGCGCCTATGCCCGCAAGAAAACCAACCGTCCATCAGGATTACAACAAAAGGAGTACACACCTCCTTGACCTGTCGCTCATTGGCTACGTCGATTGCAGTGAGCTGAGAATACTATGGTGTGCATGGCACCCTCAGTGAGGGTGCTCTCATGCCCACGATTTGCATTTGATTTGGACATGTGTGCACGGCACCCTCAGTGAGGGTGCACCTATGCCCGCAATTTGGACATGTTACCAAACATGCAGAGAACATTAGATGGAATGACGTGCATGGCACCCTCAGTGAGGGTGCTCTCATGCCCTCAATTTGGACATGTTCCCAAACTGAAGAAAATGGTAGATGGAACAACATGCATGGCACCCTCACTGGCGCCCATGCCCGCAAGCGGATCGCATTCACAAAGCATAGGCTCAGGGCACAGGCTTGGTGGGGGCTTCGGGCATGGGCTCAATGCTGCGGGGCTTCGGGCTTTGAGCACGTGATCGCGGCTTCGGGCTTTGGGCAGGGCTTCGGGCTTTGGACACAGGCTCGGGGCTTCGGGCTCGGCCGCTCCACTGCAACAGCAGCACCAGATCTCTGCGAGATTTTTGTCTATCTGAATGAAGGCACAACTCACTTCAGACTGTATATATGTTCTCCATTGTCTCCATAATGCTTCCCACAATCTTTACAGAAGGACTGTGCATTATTCAGTTGTTGTCAGATTCTCTCTCATTTACATTCAAAGTTAAACCTTGAAGAACCGGAATTTTTCCTGCACCCCTTCAAGTCCCCCTCATCTGCAGTTCTTGCAGCCTGGTGACCTTCCCTTGCAGGGACTGCAGAAGGCTTTAATATGCCAGGCCCTTACCAGCAGTCCTTGCGACTCACGTTCGCCCGAACCATCTCTCCCAACACCCCATTCCTCCACCTTCATCTCCAACAGCCCCGCCCTCTCCCTCTCCTTCACCGTTAGCTGCACAAGCACAGGCACGATCTCCACAACCCGCTCACACCGTCCCTGCACCGTCTCCACCAGCCCCGGCACCAGCCCCAGCGCCAACCCCGGCTCAAACCCCTGTCCCTTGAGATCCCGCCGTTGAACTTTGCACGAATAAATCGAGTACATCAACGGTCAGTTGCCCGCCGAGTATGCTGATCGTACCTTATCAGCTTGAGATCAATTACTTCCGACAGGCCCTCAAAGAAACCCTCGCTTTGAAGCTTGGTCTGTTTCATCAGGCGGTAACACGACATAAACAGTATGTACTGCGCCAATTTTCTCGCGTCACGGCGATGTGCTTCGAGCGATGCAAGATCGTCGAGAATCCCAGCCACTAGCATTGACAATCAGACTTTGGAATGAGCAAAACACAAAGTGAGAGAGGACCATAGCAAGGACCAATCCAGCGAACACCACGAATGCCCTCGTACATCGCATGTCCAAGTAGGTATACGGCCAATGAAGCAATACCAATTGAGACTGTGGCCTGGTAAGAGCAGTCGCCCTAAGCTGCGAACGAAGGCAAAGGACAACAACGAAGACGTACTTTCCATTGCGTAGGCGTGTGAGTTTCGATACAGCTTCTTTGTCTCGTTCGCGAGCCATAGCACACGGTCGCTGTCAAAGACCTCCTTACATAGTGATGTGAAAAATTCCTGGAAGATGCCGCAGCCGCCGTCATTACTGACCTCTGCCATAAACCCTAAGCAATAATCAGCAACTTATAGACGTGATGGAAAGGAAAACGGTAAGAAGATGACAGGAATGGAGATAACGGGGGATGAGTGAAAAGAGCAGAAGAAAGGAGCTCACTTGTCCATGCCGAACTGGTCAACATGCACAATCTCAATCGGCGCCTTTGAGTTCGCCTCTGCGAGCCTGTCGAACCCATCCTGCGCGACATTCCCCAGCGCACCTGTACTCCCGCGATGACATCAAAAGGCTTGATCTGTATCACCCGTCCCTTGAACGCATCCACCGCTGCACTCCCGTTCTTCGCAGTGTGCCCGTACCTTTTGAGAACATTGATAGCGAGCTTCTGTTCCACGAGGTTGTCGCGGACGAGAGTCTTGAGGACGCCAAAGACGGTTTAGCGGAGCAAGTAGGAGATCGCTTCCATCGTCATGCGTCCGGCGACTGCAGAACCGGGGCGTCAGACGGCTGAGGGCTGAGGGAGAAGGAGACGACCACCACATGCACTTTTCAGGATATATATCCAAGATGTTGTCGGTGATGAGCAGCAGCGAAGGGGCAAAGCTGTGGACGAGCAGCAAGCTCTCGCGCTGGTACCGGTTCAAGTCGCTGTCAAGCGTAAGGTCCATCATCCCAATGATGCCATTCATCGGCACCTATGGTCCAAGATCAATCTCTCCCGTATAGAAGACGATAAGAAAAAAAGAAATGCACCTGATCTCATGGGACATGTTCGCCCAAAAACTCGAACTTGCTGTGTATGGCAGAATGGAGCCAAAGAGGAAGTATTGCATGACGAGGAGCTTGCTTAGGACTTCAACGAGAGATCGCGCGAAGAGCGATGGATGAGATCAGATGATACGATGGCGTACCGCTAAGATGTGGTCGAGCATGGGTGAGTGCCGCCGTGGCAATGCAGTCTTGATCTGAAGAGGAGCTGTTGGAAACAAATGACTCATCGTCTGTGGGTTGGAGCAGGCGTAGACGCACCGAGTTACTTTAATTTTAATACAGGCAAAGTAGATATAGTGCTTGAGATACTCGTCCTCGACATCCGCGTCGTGGATAGCCTTAGGCCTGATGTATACGTCCTTACGTCCTGAAAGGGCGTCACATGCAAAAACCGAAGCAATTTTTTAACGAAACATACCCGTTAGCTGCGCCGTCCCATACAGAGCGGCAAGAAATGATAATCGTTGAGCCCCCACACGCCGTGCGACCTCACAGATTCCAACCACTACGTCGACTGCAAGATCCGCATGACCTCGATGTTGCCTAGAGCACTAGACTTTAGAGCAATACACCGTCCCACGTATTTCCAAAGCACCCTGATAACGAGCGCCTTGTGATTGCCCTCCGTCGTCACCCCCAATCGTTCGAGGCAGATCCTGGAACACACACATGAGCACAAAAACAAAAGACGGAGAGCACCAGATCGAAAGAACGAGCAGACAGCACAGGAGATTGAGCTCCATGCCGCTCCCATAATCGATGCGCGTGCAACTGCCCCACGCCTCGTCAAAGTACGCGCACACCCCCTCCAATGGCCTCTGCCGGCACGTGGGGGAGCACAACATGCAAGGACGGCGATACCTCCCCGTCAAACCGAAGATTATCAGTCCAAGCACCAACCCCATCAGAAGCAAGCATGGTAGGGGATGTACGTACCTCGGAGACCTTCGAATAGAATGTCATATAAACGCGGGTTTGGAGGCATCTCCCGGCAGCGTGTCGATCGCGATCTGCTCAACTGGACGAGTACCCTTACCAGGGTTTTCACGCCCTGCGTTCGATTGGGTGCTGGCGTACAGGCGATTCGGTGCACTCCTCAGTCAGCTTCAATCTGACGATGGCACTGTTCTGAGTGTTCAGCGACGCTTGATTGCCCTCATTAGGTAATCAACCCCGATCGTCCATCTCGCACCCGAGGTGCGTTCGACATTCTGTTTACAGCCAACGAATGCCTAGGCATTGCCTTATCTCACCATACGGCCTCTTCAATCAGCGTCGCTCAATTATGATGCATCTGATGCCTGGAACGCCTCCAGAATACAAGGTGAGTGCGACGCCTTCTTTAATTTCGTCTCACCGACACCAAGTAATCTTATCACAGAGCTGCAACCGCACAGCCTCCTCACTGAGTCTCTTTTGCCTTCAATGTTCCCTGACTGCGCCAAGCACCCTTCAAGCACTACCACGATGGCGACTGGTGGACCGATAAGTTAGTAGTGGGATTTGGAGGTGCGGGGTAGACTGTCCTCGGTGTGTTATCTGTTCTCTCTTGTGCACTTGCTTCTACATTCATTCTATGTATCAAGATCAAGGTCTCGTAGCTCTACCGCCTTTGATATAGCAAGTACGCAACGCAATACGTCGTAGGTGTGGTTCCCTCTATTCCTTTCGTTCTATTCGCCTTTATCTCACTCATCGAACAGATACAGCTCGTCCTCGAACGCTTTTCGACATGATGACGGACTTCCATTTGTTTTAACTTCTGTTTGTCTCTTTGCATCGCCGCCGCTCCCTTGAACATGCAAGGTGAGCTCGATTCTTCTTCATTCACGATAGACACCAACACCACGGCCTTTCCTTCATCACACAGTCGATCCAGCCCCATCTTACGGACTTCGACTCCACACAGACCTTTACCGACACATTCGACACGAAGGCGGTACGTCTGTCTAATTTGATGTAAGTTCCCTTTCCGCCTCTCTCGAAAACACAAGGTGAGCGATCAAGTGTCGTTTTCTTACACGATTGACCGACACCATGCGCCTGGCCACATAGCCGCACACTCATCGCAAAGTGTTTGTCGCCTCAGCCTTGAGCTACTTCTCTAGCCGCCCACACTGAACACCGCCAAAGCTCAAGGTGAGCGATCCGATGGCTTTTCAATTGACTTTCGCGACATTAACAATCCCTCGTCGCACAGCCGCATGCTCACCGTACATTATATATCACGCCTCGCGCTCTCGCTCTAAACGTACACGGAGATTTTGAGGGGAGAAGGGCATGGTAGCGGTACTTGAGGGCGCTTTTTTACCATAGGACGTGCAACATACAGGGTTCAAATGTGCGTTGTACAGGCTTACGTTGGACTGACGCTAAGTACAACATCGTCCACCACAACACACAGCTGCCACGCTTATGCCCAACGTCACCGGCACAGAAACCTACGACGCACGCCGCGGAGATAAAAGGGGCGGAGAGAGCACCACACAAAGACAAGTTTTGCACAGCTTGTTGTGAGTTAAATTAAAGTCGATTTTTCATGTGCTGCTCACCATCGGGATATCTAGTATATCGTGGCTGCTCGATCAATGTGGACGGCGGCGTGGACAGCACTTAGACGGTGGCATCTGCTCCCTATGTGCGAACCCCAATCCCTGCTCTTGTCATTTCTGAGGCCGTCAGTTACACCACCACGTCCAAGACTAAGCTTACCTTCGACGACCTCAAGGATAGTGATACACATTTTCTGTCCTCAACGCCTTCGCGCTTTTAAGTCCAGTTAGCCTACGCCCACCTACTTATACATCAATAAAGTCACGAGCACCAGCATCTAGATTGGCGCCGCATCAACATCACTTACAGCCCAGGGTCAAGAAGCCCGGACACTGTTCTGGCACTTACAATTTAAAGCCGTCACTGTTGTTGATGAGTTTTGGCGATATTCTCACCCATACGCTGACTGATACAATTCTCGCGAAAACAGCCACCAGCTGTGCGCCATACTCGACCACGGGCACGCGATTCTAGCAGATAAGGAAGAGTTTGCTCATGGAGGTAACCTTTTCATTTGTTACTTCGTCTTGCTGTCCCTATTGATTATTGGATTCAGTTTCCCAAATGTATTTAGTGTCTGTATCATTAATTACTCGAACATGACCATGGAATTTCTCTCGCTCACTCGCGGCGCCCTAAACCCCTTCCGGGACCCACAGTTACCATCGAATGTATCGTCGGCTTCACTTCCCTTGGATTGACCATCGGATTGCAGCGCCTGCGCCGCCAACGGTAAGCAACTCTATTATTGAGAACAACGATACTGTCGCTCTCCGGCATCGCAGGCAACCTCGACACTGTCGAGGTCCATTCTGGCGGCTCTACCAAATTCTGGAGGCTCTCTCAATGTCGACGTCAGCGCTTTGTGAACATGCAACCTCATCGCGTCCTCATACTATTGACCCTTTACACTCATAAAAGTACCTCCAGGCATCCGACAAGCGCTCATGACACCGCGCCACGACATCCGAATCCCCCAACCCGTCCTTTAAGCACCTCGATCAGGACATCGTTCTGTATATTCTCCCCATAGACGTCGAGCGAGCTGCGCACAGCCTGAGGCTGGCGACCCTAATTCAAACAGTTATCCAAGCGTAAAAGAGATCGCAGCGTGAGACGTACATTGACGGTGTGGTACTCGCCAGTGATGAAGGTGATCGGCCCAACTTTGCCTTCCACTAGCGAATGGAAACGATGGTAGTCCTGGGCGCAAGCCTAAAGATCGCGAGCGCGTCGCCAACATAGCGGTCAGACTGCTTTTTGTAGGCTTCGCCGAGGAGGCGCTGCAGTGACCTCGCGGCTTTATCCAGAGCCGTGTCGCCTCGTCAACCGTCGCAAACATCATAAGATGACAGTCGGCGGCGCTGACGAGGCGGTACGAGTAGTCGGGCTTCTCGATGGGTCGAGCGGAGGGCCTGAGTTGAGTTTGTTGTAACTCCAAGCGTCACCAAGATTTCATCGAACTCGACTGACTCGGGAGCTCGTCACCAGTCGAAGAACTCGTTGAACGTTTCTGCAGAGATTGTTTCAGAGTGAGTATGTGCGGACAAAGATAAATCACGTACTAAAGGAGTGGAGTGGGTCCAAAATATCGTCGTCGGATATCCGATACTGAATTCGTAATCGCTCTCCATGACCAATCCAACAAAAGCCTGCTCAGCTAGGTTAAAAGAGATGGGGGCTGGGTTCCCAGAATCTCTTGTAGAGAGCAAGGACCGCCTTATCCTTAGCCTGCAATCGAAGCACAAAAAGCGGAATACCAACCCTTTAAATGGGGCGCCCGAAACTGGCGGCGATAGCGAGGTGAGTGAGGAGAACAAGAAGCGATTGTTCCATGGGCTTGCCTTGAAGGACAGAGATTACAGCCTGAAGTGTCTGACGACGTGTTTTAAGCTGAGTTGGGAGACTTAGTTTTGGGTAGAAAGCGGCCTGGACCAGCAGACGAGCCTGGGTCACCTAAGCGTCAGCGTCGAAATCGTTCCTCTGACTCCCTAGAGAATTCGAAGCCCCAGCCCTGAACGATAAAGGCGGGGATGTCGAGTGCAGACTGGGGCGACCCATAGTTGATGCCCTACTTGATGGACAGTGTCTTGAGCAGACGGCGAGCTATACAGACCATAAGGTCAGCGATGTCCACAAGCGAGCCAGATACCGACGTACCACGGCCTTCTTCCATCCGACTCATTGCACCTGAGAACGACAAGACATCAGGGCAAAGTCAGGAAAAGCAACAGCAACGCACCTTGTACAATAAGCAAATCTCGAGCATAACATACACCTGCATCTTCTGCTTCAGCTGGCTCGACATCCGACTCTGCACGATAATGTTGGCCGACTTCTGCATCTCTCCACCATCAGCAGAGGATTTTCCAAGCCCACGAAAACGAAAATCGACTCACCACGCCCAGTCGATAATCCCAACTGGAGGCTTTGGTGACGACCTTGGTATACGACTCCCTCTGCGCCTGGATCGCCGCCACGAAATTGGATGCGATCGACCTTGTTGCAGTCCTGGCACGCACACACCGCAAGATGCGTCACGATATCCACCTCGGCCTTATCGTTCATCCTCCTTGCCCACATCCACCCTCTGCTTCTCCTCATCTGGCCGGCCCAGCTCCGCCTCTTCGAACATCACGTTGTTCGTGTATGGCCGCTTCCCAGGCTTTGATGGTGTCGCGCGTGAGCGTGGAGCTGAGGGAGTCGAGCATCGAGGTAAGCTCAAGGTGCGAAATTATCTGGGTGTTGTCCGTGTAGTATTGCTTGAGGTACTGGCGCCTGAAGCGCTGGCGGAGGAGGTCGAGTTGCACTGTTGAGGGCAAGGGCGGAAGGCCGTCAGTTTCGAGCGAGCATGTGTGCGTGCGTTACTCCAGGAAGGCATAGGATAGGGTGGAGGTGAAAGGCATGAAGGGACATACCGGATGTAGACAAGGGGATTGTGCTTCGACTCCCAGATCGCGCCGCCCCCGGTCCCATCAAGCTTGAGTTTGAATTTCACCATATTGTGGTCCTCGCCCTCTTCCTTGTCGTTCGGTGGTGCCTTGGTAGTAATAGAGGCGGAGGAGGTGAGACCGGAGAGACGGCGGGAGAGGAAAATGTGGAAAATGAGTGAGAACGCCCGCGAAGGGCGCGGTGGGAGTCTTGGAACGCTCTTCACACTCGGGCGATGAAGGCCGCACGGTCAGCAGTGGCGACTGGGATTTGATCGTGTTTGAGGGCGGGGTATAGATATTGAGAAGCGGCATGTATCGGTGCATGTCATCAGGAGTGTCTGCAAAGTCGTCGTCGGAATCGGAGGCGAGGCCGCCATCGTCTTTAAAGGCGTAACCCGTTGATGCAAGCCGATGCTGCCAACGTCTTCGATCTGCAAGGCTCATCAATTGTCCGTGGTATCAGGCATTCGAGACGGTTGAACCCATGAGGTCTGACCACGAGCCTCAGACAAGCGTGTATAAGCATAACACGAAAGTACTCACGTATGCTCGTTCCAATTCGTCTGATAGAGTACTAGAGAAAAAGTCAGACGTCATTTGCACGCTTAGAAAAGTGAAACCCACCTCGAAGATGCCGCCGGAGAGCACTAAAACATCACCATGCATGAGCATCACTGTAATCGAGCGTTTGTCTATCGCAGGCAATTTTTTTGACACGTTCCTGCGCCGCGGCGATCATTGGAGGTTCAGCATCCATGACTGGCAGTTCAACGTCCATGGCTGACGTTTCAAGTCCCTCGTTCCCTCGACAGGCTCGTCAATGCCCTGAATGAGCAGATCTGTAACACCGTCCCCGGAGGTATCATCACCCATCACTACATCACGATCTCCGACAAAGCTCAAAAGCTGGCCCGCATTCTTCAGCGCACTCATCACCCTCAAACCGACCCCGCTCTCAAGATCCCAAAACCCAGCCTTCGGCACGATCGTAATCGCCGCCTCGCAGCAGCAGGATAGCATGTGCCTTGCATTCCAAAGCCGATGCACCCTGTAGAACGAACAAACATCCATCCATCGAAACACTGTAAACAACAAAGGAAAGGACTGCTGCGGTCGTTGTGTATTCGACAGAGCACCCAGGTTTCTACATACTGCGAAGCCGTTAACATGATTGAGAATATGAAAACAGATAATGTACGCACCTTGGACCCTTCTCCCTCTTCCTTCGATTGCACAGCAGCCACCGGCTTATCCAGCGGAATCTTGTCAGAAGCAGGTGTTATCGAGGTCCCGATACTGCATGGCCATGATCGTTGTGTCGTATGCGATGACTTGACGCAGTTGGGAGCGGTGGGAGAGAGACGGCCGGTGCCAGCAAGGATGAAGACTATGAGATGGATGAGTGTGGTGTGAGTGTCTTGATTGACAATGCGAGAGAGAGAGAGGAAGTGAGAAATTATGGGTGAAGGGAGGATGACGCGGCGCAGAAAGACAAAAAGCGAGCCTTATGGCATATGGGTACGTACTTCTTCAAAATTCCACTCCAGAACTGTCCCGCACTCGCAATGCCCACCACCCCTTCACACCCTCCTCCGCTAGCACACACGCAACACAACTCAGCATCCCAATCAGAGGCTCTGGCGCCGTCTCGCTGTCCCAGCCATTTGTACGCAGAACAGGTCCAGGTCCAGGCCAAAGGCACGGTCACCCGTGTACCCAAAGAGTTCGACGATCATCGCGATCTTGAAAGGCTTGAGGGAGAGGATGATGTTGTGCCGGCGGCGAGGGAAGTACCCGAGCGAGTCGATGGAGGCTTCTGGGTCTTGGTACTCTGGGGACGGCGGTAGACGCGTGCGCATGTTGAGACTGCGGCTGAAAGATGCTAAAATTAAAAAGAGGCAGATAGATGTCAATGTATGCTTACTTGAGAGTCATAGAGGCCAATGTCCATCGTTATCCGCTTCACAGTGCATGCACACGACCCCACAGCCCTGCCCCTCAAGCCCCATGAGCGCCCAAGACGAAATAATCAGGCAGGTAGATGAGGGCAAAGATATATCATCTAAATCTAAGTTTCAGCGATAAAAAGCGTTGGAGAAAGCATTTACTCACAAATAATTGGCTTCTGTTCGTAGTGGTGGAGGAAAGAGAAACTCTTGGTGGTCTACAGTGCGGTGAACGCGCCAGAATGGCAGGAGAGGCAGTTGCCGGCAATTGCCGACGCGCACTTCCCGCGCCCGCGCGCAGGTCACAAAGATCCCTGACGCGTTTCAACAATTCAGCCGCGTCACCTTCAGAAAATTCAGGACGAGGGCAGATTCAAATTGCGCAACGCACGCAAGTGTTTTTGTGGCGCACGCAGCTGTAGTAAATATTTTAGAAATTGAAAACCGCCCGAGCGGAGATTTAGCACAGCCACATCAGCCATCCGCCCGAACCCCCCACACAAAATTGTCCATAGCTCACTCAATTCTTCACCGATTTTCGTAAAAAAAAGTGCGACCTCCATCGAGTGTATATTAAAACGTCCTCCGATACCAAGATCTCGGATGTGGAAGCGTCGAAGACACTCAATAGTGTACTTTCCCACGCTTTTGCCCCTCTTTTCGGTGCTCCATAGCATCCCCGAGAGTACATATCTCGTCAAACCGATTGCTGCGTGCGATAGAGGACATGTTAAAGTATATATTTTAGTGTTGGACCGACCCCAATTGCATGTTTCAATCCTGAGAAAAATCGGGTCCAAAATCTGAATGGATAACGACCCGTTATCCGCTCCGCCAATGACTAGTACCAGCGACGACCCGTCGCCTGGACGTGCAGTCAGTGTTGCCAGACGTGCCTGTGTGTCCATTGCAAGTCCCTGTCGCGCCCTTTGCATCGATTTCGAGTTCTGAGCAGTAGATAGAGTACGGTCATGACAGTGATACGTTCGCGCCACCAAAGGCCCAAGGTGTATGATCGATCTCAAGCCGTCCATTCCTTGCAGCTGAATGGATCAGCGCCTTCCAATGCCTTGATGAACTCGAACACCATTTATGCGGCAGGTACTGAGTGAAAGGCGCAGAAAACGCGCGGGAAGCCAAACGAAAATGACCTCCGAGCACGCCACGCTCTAACGCCCAACGCAATTGCATCATCTTGCCTTGTCACTCGTCACACGAGCACCGAACACATCCATCCATGTCTACTTCCAACGCGACCACGACCACCACACCAACCGCAGCTTCGATGCCAAAGACGCAGGAAAAGAGGAAGTACAAAAATGTGGTAGAGAAAGGGGAAGAGGTAAGTGTGACGCGCTTGTCGCGTCCTTTTTTTGATCGTGCTCTCTGCCTTGTACAGCCCAACGCGAGGGTAGGCTCAAAGCGTCAGAAGGAAGCAGGGAGGGTCGATAAGCGCGAGTCGAAATCGTCGGAGATGCACAGTCGGAATGAAGTACGTCCCGTCCAGTTCTGATTCCCCAAACGTAGCGCAATGACTCTGTCCTCCCACCTGCAGGACAAACGCCTCGTTATCCGAATCCCCTCGGAAATCAATCGCCGTGTTGCAACGCAAACCAGCACGGCCATCAAAGCAGCCACGACCACCGACAGAATTCAGACGACGCAAGAACCGACATGGATTGACCCCAGCAGCTACGCTGACTACACCCCGCGCGCGAGAGAGACCTCGAATTTCGGTACTGCGGATTCGTTCACGTTGACGCCGGCTGTGTGGACAGAACAGGAGATCGCGGATGCAGGTACGCGTCGTAACCCCGATCGACGCCTTCCGACCGTCGGAGCTGACAGGAAAGCATAGGTCGCCGCCAAGCAGTCTTATCCACCACCCCAGGGCCCAAGCTATACAGGGGAGACAGCAGAAGTTTGCTTAACGCGATGCCGGCCTCCTCAGTGAAAAGAGATGTTTGAAGTCGAAAGAGATGAATGGTCAAATTAGTGTACAATTTTATTTCCTACTTACTGGTACCCAAGCAAAGGCCTCAGACGATTCCAGCCAATTGAATGTGTCCTTCGCCACGCTTCTCCATTGCCTCCCTGTATGTCTGCCAGTCGAAGCGAGGCAGCACCCTCGGTGAGGGCGTCCTCAAGGGATATGGTGATTGACGGTGCCGTATCGCCTCTTCATCCGTCCACATCCAAACTCAACCCCATGCTCGTCCTCATCTCATCCACCGTCTCCTCGAGATCCATTCACCATCCCCATCTTCTCCACCCCCATATCCAGAACATTAACAAACTGGACCCAACCCGTCCCTCCAGATTCCACCACCCTCTCCCGCGTCCAAAGCCCCTTCCGACGATTCGCGCCCACCAGCGACCCAAAGCCCCCCTCCTCTTCTGACCCTCTTCCTTCCGCCCCTCCTTCCCTTACTTCCAAATCCTTGCTAAAACTTTGCTCCGCGCCCTCGCCTCGTCCTCGTCCTAGTCCTTAGCGAGCAGCGCGGCCGCGTCGCCTGTGAGCATGTAACCCAGCCCGCGCCCGGATGCGGAGGAGAGGAGGATGTTAGGGAGGGAGAACTTTGCGTCGAGGTGCATGGGCTCATCAGGCTCGGGCTGGAGGACAGCGTGGATTTATTTTGAGCGTGCGAGGAGGGTGACCTGAAGGGAGGTAAGGAGGGACAGGAGGGTCGTGGCGTACAGGGTTGGGAGGGTACGGGCGAACGCTTATGGAGATAGAGGTTCAGTTATGTGGGTCGAGAGAATGGGAAAGGAAAACGGACTTAAGATCTTTATTTCTTTTCAGAGATCGGTGTCCGTTCTCTCGCCCCAGCGCCTTGCTCACTCTTGCGTCCTAGCTGGCGTGACTACTCGGCGTTTCCGTCTCCCTCTGCTTTTCCGCCTCCTGCTCTTCTTCGCCACTTGGCGGCGACGTTCACTCCCCAACATTGCGACGACGAGCTTTGACAGCACCGCAAACCGCACCGCATCGCCCGGGTCTTGGTCTTTCAGGGGCTGTGGGTCCGGGGAAGGCGGTAGCGGTAGCGTCAGGGGCACGTCATGGGAAGTTGGACGGGGCTTGGTCGAGGGAAGCAGCAGCGGGGCCCGAAACGAGCGGAGTGCAAGGCGCGACTCGAGGAGGATGTGGTGCTCACGGAGCTGAGAATGGAGCAGGAGCACGGGAGCGAAGACAAGGAAGAGACCTGGCAGGGGAGCGCGAGTGCGAAGAAGCTTCGGAGAGCGGAGAGGAGGAGAGTGGCGGGGTCCGGGGTCCTCTTTCATTTCGGCTGCGGTTTTGACACGCTGGACACAGAGGCGGGGGCGGTGGCGGACCGTGTAGTGGCCTTGGGTGCGGGCAGTGGCATGCGTGTCGCTTTCGTGCAGGGTGCGGTTCCTTCTGCTCGCCGGGCCGTGTTGGCGCAGGATCACTCACCTCACCGGGCGGTTGTGGCGCGGGCTGCGTTTCCTTCTTTCTGTTGAACGTGTGGCTTGGGTGTGGTGCGGGGATCTGCCGCCTTGTCCAGGCCGTCCTCCTTCTCCTTCTCCCTCTGCTTCTCCCTCTCCCTCTTCCTTTCATTCTCTTTCGCACTGACCGCATCCCTTGTCGCTCATCATTCATCTTTTTCTCTCCTTCTCGATGTCGTTGGTTCGTCCCTCTTCTAACCGTGGGCGTGACGGGGCGATCCAGTGTATGTGACCGTTGTGGAAGCCGAACCTGTTCGATTCATTTTTAGTGGCTATGTGGGGGGTGATCTGGAGGGTTGGTCGCGGTCGCGGTCGAGGTGCTGGTAGTGGTAGTGGGAGGAGCGGCAGGAGCGGAGGTGGTGAGGAATTTGAACTTGAGACGCATGCCGATGAGGGTGAAGAGGAAGGAGAAGGACTTAGCCTCGACACTGGCAGCGGCGTTCGTGGTGGGACCTGTAGGAGTCGTGGGCGATGGTGGTGAGGAAGACTCCAGCTTCCGAGTACTGAAGGTGGGGAGGGTGTCAAAAGGGGCTGGAGAGAGTTTGACATGCATGAGACCAAAGGCCTCGACTGTAGCAGAAGGATTTTCGGACTATTTGGGCAAAGGACGTCAGAGCGAGGAGCAAAGCGAGGCCGAGCAACAGACCTCGAGAGAACCAGAGCCTAGTACGTGCCGAGAACAATAACGCGCTGTAATGGATGCGATGTGAGCTTAATGGGGACATCGGGGTCGTCAAAAGGTATTTTGCAGGCCACTATGGGGAAATGAGTGAGTTTTGACGAGCTCGTCACGCTTGATGGGGGGGAGGAAGCTCGCGCCGTCGATGAGGTACGATTGGGCGAGGGCGCTGGCACATTCGTGTGCGGGGAGGTGCTATTCGAGGAGGGAGAGTGTTTTGAGGTTGGAGCGTTTGGTGAAGGGGAAGAGGTTGGCGAGGTCGGGGCCCATGGATGCCAGCGAGGCCTCCCAGTCGTCACCGGCCTGTCAATTGGTCACTGGACGCTCGAATGAGTATATGATGTGATTCTTCACCATCATGAGGGTCTTGCAGTGAGATATCAGCTGGAGCAACGAATAGATAGAAGACATGACGTACCTCGGAGCCAGCCGACCTGTCAAAGCACGTTACCTCGCTTGAATTATCGACGGTGAGGATGCCTAGCGCAGGGCGAGTGCGTGGCGAGCGCATGCGCAGTCCGAGCGGTATTTGGAGGCTGAGGACGGAGTAGTGGAGCTCTGGGGGGTGAAGAGGGCAATGAGCGAGCGGAATAGCAGAGGATAGCATGTACTCACCTTGAGCGGTCGAGTCTCGGTGACCTATCCTGCCTCCTTGTATACACAGTCTGTGGTCCAGCGAAATTGGTGAGTGTTGCATGAATTTGAGAGGGATGAGCAGGACGTACCAGTGATCCAGTGATCCTCCGCAGTCTCGCGCTGTCCACCCCCATCTCGCGCGGCGCGACATCGGGACGGGGCGCATACTGTCGAGCACGTCGAGGACGGCCTGGAGTCTCGCGTGATCCGCATGGTCGTCTGTAGCGGTGTCGAGAATGGCGTTCGAGCGCGGCTTGAGGGATCGCAGGAAAGTCAGGGCGGTGGAGAATATGTACATGGCAGGTAACACAACCTTGGCGGGCTCCTGGCCGAGAGCAACGACGGCAACCGCGGGGTCGAAGCAGAAGGGTTCGATTCTTGGGGTCAAGGCCACGGACAGGCGGACTGGTGTTGAGGAGAGAGGACTGGAAGGGTGCGGCGGGGTCCTAGTGGCGTGAGACTGGTCAGAGACTCGAGCTTGATGGCCGTAAGTAAAGAAACATACGAGCGGGATGGCAATGTGAACATTGCAAGGACGGTGGGGATCCTTAGTGCTGGAGGACGGAGGAGAGTAGAGACTGTTCCAGGCGCAATGATGGGGCGAAGTTGATACGCACGGACATGTGCATAGACGTTGTTAGGCCGTGCGGGGCCACTGTCTTTGCGGCATGAGGACGAAAGGCTATTTGAGCGAGCTGTGCATACGCGTATTGATGAGATACATGGAGAACGGATGATCAAATAGTGAAGTTACTCACCGGATCGTCATTTGACACAAGTGTTGTAGCTGATGTTGAGTGAGGGCCGAGCGCCAGAAGGCAACGCGGTACAAGAAGGTCTGAGGTGTGCACGTGCGGCACCCTCAGTGAGGGTGCCGTACGCTCACTGATGGCAGCTCGGAAGAAGTGAAGCTGCGACCGGCGAGACGACCAGTCCCGCTTGACCCGTCACTGATGGTCACGGCGTGTCTGCGCGTGCTCAACGTACAGCCACCGATCAGTCACAACGTGACGCCCCCACGCCCTGTCATCCCACTCGCCGAGATTGGCACAACTTCAAGTCCAACGATGATCTTGACACTGACGCCGCTGCACCTCGCTGCGCCGTCCGCTGTGCCTCTAGTATGTACTATAATTCTGATTCTGCACGCAAAGAAAAGGCACTAAAAACCTTCCAGTCCCCCACAGGAACGCGCTATGCAGAGCGACAAGTAAACTTAGAACAGCTGCGACTCTCCATTGCGATTTCAAGTGCGACGTGACATTCCGTCGCGCTCAGACTAGGACACGGAGAGGGAGAGGGAGGGAAGGATGCCATTCTAGATGCGCATACGCTGGATTGACCGCGAGTCGGAGGCGCTCGGGAGGCTGTCAGTGCGCCCCAGACCCGCACCTGTACCCGTACCGGAACCTGCACCAGGAGGCGTGCGCGAGTAAGGTGCGTTTCTCTCATCGTACTCTCGCTCTTTTGTTTTTCGAATGCTAACACGACTTCTCACATGCAGCGCCTCTACCACCACCAGATCGAAATCGGAATCGCCGTCCCCGCAGGTCACGATAACAATGACGACGTCAGCTGCAGCAGCACCAACGCCCCATCGCAGGCCCAGCCGCGACACTGGAAATCAAACCCACGCGGGGAGACGGTGCACCACCGCTTTACCAACAACTTCCCCAATACTACGTCTCCAACTCCCACCAACACCACCATCGTTGCCGCCGCTGCTGACAGCCACGCCCTCTGCGTCGTTCCGCGTCTCTGCCCCTCCTGCTGCAGGTGCCCGTGCCTGAGCCCGTGGCGGTGGTGTCGAGTGCTCTAGGGAAGGGGGAAAGGGATGGGAGGAGGTGTCGGGTTCGCTCAGGCCGCTTGCCTCCGCCTCTGCCACTGCTGAGAGTGAAAGTGAGAGCCCCCTCCTGTGCTATTACACTTGAACACGTCAAACCGCCCTCATCCCCACCACGATCGTGCTTGCCCGTGCCCGCACCCATGCCCACCCTGCCACCCACCATCCGACGCCGTCAAATGGGAAGATGTCCTTGCGGCATCACATGTTGGAGAAGGAGCGCAAGGAGGAGGAGGACCGAGACCGAGTGAGGGACAAGGCTGCGTCGGGCTTCGATGGGAGGGGAGCGAGAGTGGCGGAGGATACAGCAGCAGCGTGGAGGTGTGGCCGGTTGGGGGGACGACTGTGGGTCCGGCGTGTCCTGCCGCTGCCGCTACCTCTGTGAAGGATGAGGATGCAGAGATCTAGGTGAAGGTGGATGTAGTGAATGGACTCCCGCCGTCGCCGTCGCAGTACCACCTTGTTTCGACACCGACAGAGTCTCCACCGTCGTCCCTTCGCCCTAGCTACACCCACCCACCTCAAAGCCCATCGTCGCCCCTTCCCCCTACTCACTCACGCCCAAGCCATGACGGAACTCGTCGAGCTGCTCATTCCTGGCAGGGGAGCATCGCGCGCGCTGCACTGTGGCACTCCCATTATGATACACATGGTTTACTTTTAGCTCAACGTCAATTAATTCAACAGTAGGTACAAAGTTGGCTATTTACTGATTACATTAGTTAGGGTACCATAGATACACATGATGTGCCATGCTACTACGTGCCAGTGTGCGCTGAAAGACGGTGAGGGCGAAAGTTAAAGGAAGGTAACTTCAAAGCTCCGAGCATATGGATAACTGAAATTGCCCAGCAGTCGTTTTGTCATTGGGACACATTTCATATGGTACAAATATATTATGTCAATTAGAAAAAGAACCGACTCACAATGAAGTGGTGTACGATGGTAGTGGAAGTAGAGAGGAGCCGCTCCGTGGTCATTTTCTTACCCCCCACTACATGCCTTGTATTTGGCCAAAGCCGAATCGGACAGCGAGCGTAGGATATTACGATGGCAGGCAAGGGATTTCAGGGTTGAGATAGTGGGGACAGGCTGGATTACCATGATACAGTGCGGTGGGTGGGGCAGGAGGCGGTGGCCGGCATTTGCCGAGGCGCGCTTCGCGCGCCCGCGCCAGGTCACAAAGATCCCTGACGCGTTTCAACAGTTCAGCCGCGTCTCCTTCAGAAAATTCAGGACGAGGGCAGATCCCAATTGCGCAGCGCACGCAAAAATGTTTGTGGCGCACGCAGCTGTAGTAAATATTTTAGAAATTGAAAACCGCCCGAGCGGAGATTTAGCACAGCCACATCAGCCATCCGCCCGAACCCCCCACACAAAATTGTCCATAGCTCACTCAATTCTTCACCGATTTTCGTAAAAATAAGTGCGACCTCCATCGAGTGTATATTAAAACGTCCTCCGATACCAAGATCTCGGATGTGGAAGCGTTGAAGACACTGAAACGTGTACTTTCCCACGCTTTTGCCCCTCTTTTCGGTGCTCCATAGCATCCCCGAGAGTACATATCTCGTCAAACCGATTGCTGCGTGCGATAGAGGACATGTTAAAGTATATATTTTAGTGTTGGACCGACCCCAATTGCATGCTTCAATCCTGAGAAAAATCGGGTCCAAAATCTGAATGGATAACGACCCGTTATCCGCTCCGCCAATGACTAGACGCCACTACATCAAACTGACGATTTTAAGCGCCGTGGGCGCTTAGCCGCCTGACACGCCAACTCACCAAATATCTTGTGTAATGAGTTGGTACAAGTCATCGATAGTATAATCCTAACACTATACTATAGTTTTTAATGCTACAAAATAAGACAAACCTGGCTATCGATTGGAGGCGCCGTGGGCGCTTAGCCGCGATACACGCCAAATCGACTCAACGTCAAATAAACTGTTACAAATTGATGGTATCATATTTCATTATAGTATAATTAGAGACGCCATTTGAGTAACTAAGCGTTATTACACTTGACTGTATGTTGGAAAGGTACGTGAGCAGCTGTGAAAGAGCAACGTCTCGGACGTTGCTCAGTACACAGAGCCATTTTGTAGTCAAAACTTGACTGCCTCAGGTAGCGTGTGAAGCAGCAACGTCTTGGACGTTGCTCAATACACACACCCATTCTGCAACAAAATGTGACTGGCTCAGGTAAGTGTATGTTGCGACAGTACGTGGGCAGCGTGTGAAGGAGCAACGTCCAAGACGTTGCTCACTACACACACCCATTCTGAAGTCAAAACGTGATTGGCTCAGGAAGGAGTACGTGGGCAGCGCGTGAAAGAGCAACGTCCAAGACGTTGCTCACTACACACACCCATTCTGCATCAAAACATGACTGGCTCAGGGAGGAGTACGTGGGCAGCGCGTGAAAGAGCAACGTCTCGGACGTTGCTCACTACACACACCCATTCTGCATCAAAACATGACTGGCTCAGGTAACTGTATGTTGGAACAGTACGTGGGTAGCGTTTGAAGGAGCAACGTCCAAGACGTTGCTCACTACACACACCCATTCTGCAGTCAAAACGTGACTGGCTCAGGGAGGAGTACGTGGGCAGCGCGTGAAAGAGCAACGTCTCGGACGTTGCTCACTACACAGACCTATTCTGTAGTCAAATTGACCTTGACTGCCTCAGGTAACTGTATGTTGGGGTGGGCAGCGTGTGAAGGAGCAACGTCCAAGACGTTGCTCACTACACACACCCATTCTGCAGTCAAAACTTCACTGCCTCAGGTAAGTGTATGTTGGAAGAGTACCTGGGCAGGGTGTGAAGGAACAACGTCTGGGACGTTGCTCACTGTACGCACTCTATTGTGCCTGTTGACTGCACACAGAGTGTGTGGAAGGAGCATCGCGCCCATTCATGCGTCATGCCCTATAGCATAGTCCTGAACTTTCCACTCCGCTTGCTCCACACACCTCCTTGCTCACACTCACGTCCCTGCTCGCACTAGATTCGTGTGCGGGTGCACCACATAGTCGCTGGCCACGTGATGAAAATGCGCGTTTTTAGGGTTAGGAGTGGGTAGGGCGGAGGGAAAAAACGGGCCCTGGAGTGTCTCATAACCCTAAGAAGGTGTCACAGTCAGCATGCTATTGCGAAAAGGATGAGAAATACGCACTCAGAGAAGCGAGGTAATCGCTGTACAAGAGATTAGTGAGGGGTAATGGTTATTGGATGGGCGATCAACGTACTTGATGCCGAAGAATATGCTGTACAATGTCGTGTCGGGGTCCAGCTTGTTGCCTTGATTCAAAAATGTTTGCACTGTTGTGCTCTGTGAGTTGAGGACGAGAAGGAAGAGAAGAAGGTTGATACGACCTTGATGGATGAAATCCACTTGACGGGGATTGCTGGGCCAAAGAGAGAGGTCGATGCATGCAGCAGATTGCTGAAAAGTAATAGTGAGCAATGGATAACAGGATGAAAAAAAAGGACCCACAGCGTAATCCTTCAGCGTAGCGCCGATGTCGTTTGCGACAAACTCGACCCAGGTCAAGCCATTGACGGATCGCCCTCCCGCCAGCGGACTGGGTGGAACCACGATGGGGGGGTCCAATGGGCCACCGTCGTCGTGTCCTCCGTCCGTGTAGCTGTCCTGAGAAAGCATTTGAGGATGTTCTTATTATCGTGTATATAAGCCATCACATACTCCGAAGGACACAATGGTCTTGAATTGGCGAGGACGCAGCCCTGCATTCACATCGGCAGTTGTGCCGTTCAAAGCTCCACAGCGCGGGCTAACAGCGAGGTGAATACCGTCATTGTCATCCCTGGATGCAAGAGGGGTATAAAGCGCGCCGACGGACGCAGAGAGGACTGGAAATATAATGAGAGAGGATTTCCACATCGTGAAGAAGATACTAACGTACCTCTAATTCTTGACGCTCTTTATAGCGTTGGAAGCGATGTTACGTCCTTGGGACAAAGTCTTGACACTGCAGGTGCCAATTCAAGATGGTTTGGCGTAAATAGTAGGAGAATAGAGGAAGAATTTGGGAAGTTGAGAAGCAAGGATTTATTCTGGCGTCTGCGTTATATTTGACGGTACAATGCAGGTGCCCATGAGGCGCTGTTGGGTTTTTTGTTTGAAATGGCGTCAGATGACGGCTTGAAAGGTGGTCGTTGAGCAGAAGGTCCTTCAGAGCTGTCGTGCAGAGCGCGATACCCTGGCCGAAGAAAACTATATTGGGGGGTTCGGGGCCACGAGGCGACACCAGAACAATTGCTAAGGATGAAGCATACGCTGTGAAGTTTTATGATTTATAGCTGTAATCGACTATTGTCAGTGAAGAGTGCTTTAGAAGCAAGAGTAGTATACAAACCTCTCCAATTTGAGTCGGAAAGCAAGTAACAGAATACTCCATCGGAAGAGTTCAAAGCCATGGGAAATCTCGCTGCAGTCAGACTCGGATGAGTCAGAGTAGCAAGTGCATTGTTTCCGGCCGCTCGCATGAAGGACATCTCCTTCATGATAATGACAGGTATCAGAGCACAGGTGGCACAAGGAACTACGAATTACTTCTACCTATTTCTGTTTCCCTCGTTATGCATACTGGTGCAACTGTTGTGATGCGGGCATGTGGGCGATATGTGCATGCGGTGAGAGGAAGATGAGAGGAATCCGTTCGAAGCCGCATTGTTGGCGGATCCAGACCGACCAGATAAGATAAGATCAGAATGAAAAGCCGTTTATCTCTTCCGAGTCCCGGGAAGCTTTTCCTTTACCAACTCGAAGGGGTAAGATATCGCATTTTAGTGCCTCTATTATATAGACATAACGCAAATGACCGGGGCAAGAGATAATTCTCAATATATTGGTATGTTGCTATCGTCGAATTCCCCTGATCGCAATCCCTCCTAAGGAGCTCTGCCATGGTTTCAGCCCGTCACCCTCCTTGACACACCCTTACTGTCGAACTCTCCCCATCCGCTTGGACCTGCCACAGATAGTGATCCACTGCTTTGAGCGGATGGTCGGCTAAGATTGACTTGTGAAGCAGCTCATTCGCAGGAACCTGGGATTAGCAAGGATGCTTTGGAGATGGCATCAGTTTTGCGCCCTTTAATTGTTCCTCCGCCATCCCCAGTTGTCAACCGGTGCAACTCCCTTTATATCGTTTGGGTTCTCACACAATGCACGCCGGTCAGCTGTCATGAACGACTTCTGTAGGAGCATGGTCGTAAGGGTTGTGTTGCAAGGGATGAGGAGACACGGTATGTACATTGTTTTTCAACCAAGAATTTCCGCCGGATGACTTTTCTTGCCCCTCGCCGCCTCCCACCGTTTGTTTTTGGCTGAACCATGGGCGTAGGTTTGTCAAATCCTGCATATATGCACACTGATTGCGGTCACAGCCTGACCAGTGGAAATCTCTGACGAACTTTGACCTCACGAATCTAAAGAAAAACTAGGGGCTCGAATGGCGACTTCGAATCTGCGTACGTATCATTCTTCGTACTTGTACGTTCCTTCATATTCTTATTGTTCCAGTGATAATTTCCTACAACTTTCTATCATTCCGCCGTTTTCTAGTCGCTTTTGACCCGAATGGACTCTCGGCTCGCAGGGACAGACTGGCAAACACTTTGTCGACCGACTCTGCGTATTGTCTCCAGGTGTGGTTTGCGCTCGATACGCTCGATGCTCGTATCTACTGGATGGCTTATGCGTGCATCATACCTTAAGGCCTCCTTGTCCCCTCTTTCAGTACTTGCCGTTGATGAAAACAGTCACTTCCATCGCGTAATTCGCATCGCCTTCATCCCCTTGCTGAAACTACTGTGTACCATGCATGTGCTGGATCGCGATGCTGCTTGATGGCCCCTCGGAAATTTCAATGTAGTTCGCCGTGTTGTTTCTCCCTCTATGAGCTATGCGAACGCGACATATTCTGCCTGCTTGCCATCTGGTTGTGTACTTTCTCGGCGAACCATTGACATCAACGTGGGTTGTATGCTGGGTCGTCTCACCTGATGTCTGTTCCCCATTACGGAAATCCTTGGTACTTGTTTCGTCCATACTTGTTACGGTTAATGTAGGTCTATGGACTGAAGCATCTACTGCTTCTGCGTGAATCGTTGTATTAGTCACGTGCTAAAGGGTGGATGCTCGAGGCGAAGAAGAACCGACTTCCTCGCTTGATCCCACTCACCACCAATCAGCTGGTTCCGTTCCCTGGATTCTTGTTCCCAAACCTGTCCTAGCCAATCGACATACTACGACCTGTTGTTCCGATTTTGAATCGTCGTCCTCCTCGTAACTTGACTGGTGGTTGTTTTCAAGAAGGCTCTCGGCATCATCCCGCAGTACAGCCGTAACTGGGAGTGAATTGAAAGCTGTCAATCTGTAACTCTCCATCTGATGTAGAAGCCATGATCTTAACCATGAGCATACAACTGATAATCATTTACTACCATCCGCCTCCGAATCCTCCGTTCCCACAGGGGAGTAATGGCGCCTTACAACTGCCCCAAGCTCACTCGGCTCTTTGGATTGAACGGCGATCCCTTCATCACTCAATGCACAGGATGGATCCGTCCTCGTACAAGGAGACGATGCACTTCCGCTCCTCGTCCTACCCGTCGTCAATCATGTCCAGCTTCGGCCACCGCATCTCGTCCGCTATGCCGCACCGAAACGCGAGGAGCGATACTGCAAGTCGCTCATCCACCTCAAAATCCAGCCCGCGCCTATCCCCTTCGTCCTCTCCAGGCTATTCCCACAGCAATCTCGGCAAAGAGTGGAAGTCCATATCGCGCCCGCCTTCCTTGGAGCACATTGTCGGGCCCTCTCTCTCGCCTCCATCATCACCCAAGGCGACTCCCTCAAAATCCTTGCTCCATAGGCTAAAGTCGACTTCGAGACCGTGGGCGAGCCCTCCCCACAGATCTTCACCATTGCCAAAGGAGCAAACAGAGCGATGGCACCATACACGGATGGTACGTCTATGTTCCATTCCTTTCTGGGCGAAATGTGCCTAATTTTATTGCATCTAGCGCGTTGCCCGCGCCGTTAGCCCTATGATTGATATAACAGTCGACGTGGCACACGACGTCCTCGCCAACGGTGCGGAGCTCCTGAAATTTGCACCGATACCGGGGTTGGACGGTGCTGCGAAAGTTTTGCTCGGCATATGGGATGCCTTGCAAAAAGTCACGGTGAGTTCCTTGTGTACATCTATTATTAGCGTGGGTAGTCGGGCTGATGATGAGTACAACAGACAAATAGATTGGCGTGTCTCCGACTGACGGACCGCTGCGCCGAAATTTTAATTGCGATACACGAGGAGATTTCTCGTGTCGGCGACACCGTTGCCAAAGTCTTGAGTGGGCCTCTCGAAGATCTCGAGCAGTGAGTGACCCAGTGCTTGTACAGAATCTGCTGATCTTAAAGGTCATCTATCGTTCCTCAGTGCATTCGGGCGAATTCATCAAATGCTCCAAGACCTGATCAACCAATCGCTGTTTATACGATACCTGAAGCGCGATGACGTTTTGAGAGACATCGCGGATTGCAACACTATGCTTCAGGACTGCCTGGGCCACTTCGACGTATGTAGCTGCCGACTTTACGATTGCATTATCTTACTTGATCTTTACAGCGTTCGATCCAACTTCGTATCCTCAAATATGTGACAGCGACATCGGAGAGCCCTGGCGAACATAAACTCCCCTCGCCTGATACCGACCTGGACGACATCGACTTGGACATCAAGACATTACCGCCGTCCAAGGAGGAGATTCACGAGAAAATACGCACAATTCAGGACCGCCAAAACGAACGAGACAGGTTCAACGACATTGTGGAATTTGAACGCATCTATGGCAAGGCGGAAGACGACAGAGATGCATTGGAAATTCTTGGAGTGGAGAAGCCCGACATTCCGGATGCCATCAAAACGTTATTGCGAGCTCTGGAGCAGCTTCGAATACATAACGTCGTTGATAAGCTCTCAACGTCCCTGCCCTCGCCGCGCAGGTCTTCGACGTGGCCAGTCGATCGTTTTGAGGCCCGCGAGCTTAGCCTTGTCGACAGGGAGTTTATCGAGAGGGAACTCCAGGCCCTGAAAAGCGCGTACAAAGGACCACTGCCTACACTTCCGAGTTGGACTATCACGAAGTAAGGAGGTGCCTACATGAACAACCACAATTGACACGACCCATAATCTTAGGTTCGAAGTCGACCTTGGCGAGCTCATTGGTCGCGGCTTCTTCTCAACTGTTTACAAGGGGTCGTGGAACCGGCGCTCCGTGGCGGTCAAGGTGCTCGACATTCACACTTCGAAGGAGTCGTTCATCAACGAGATCAATGTTTGGAAAGCCCTCAGTCATCGGAACGTGCTGGAGCTGTACGGCGCGAGCAGTGCGGAAGGTCCCTTACCATGGTTCCTTGTCAGCCCCCTGATGAAGCATGGCAGCCTGACGGACTATCTGAAGCGCGTGGATTGGGAAGCGCAGAGACATGTCGAATCTGGTGATGCGGCATCGGCGGCGATGCTTATCCACGAGAAGGTTGATTATCTTCGCAAGATGCATGATATCGCGGAGGGAATGAGGTATCTACATGAACATGGTGTCTATCATGGAGATTTAAAGGTCAGTCTGCGTATCCATATTGAGCGAGTAAAATATTCACGGTGTTGTATCACTTCCAGGCTGCGAATGTGCTTGTATCCGATGTTATACGGTGTGTCATTTCGGACTTTGGTCAAAGCAAGTGGAAATCCCATGTTATGCAGGGAAATTCACTGCCGAACCGTTCGTACTCCATCCGAGCTCTTCATCATAATCATCAATTCATCCATTACCCACAGATGCGATGAGGTGGCAGGCACCAGAATTAATGAGTGGCCATTCTCTACTCACAAAGAAAATTGACATCTATGCGTTCGCCATGTGTTGCGTCGAAGTCTTGACCATGGGTAGTATTCCTTGGCCAACGATGAATGACGAAGCTGTGAGACGACATGTCCTGGGTCAGTGTTTGAGTGACTTGTTTGAACAAGCAGTTCACGATGCCTTGCAGACGAACAAGGTCGACCGCCGTTCCCCGATGGGCTGGTCCACGCACTCGGATTAGAACATCTCCTTCGCGCTGCTTGGCACCAGTCGCCCTCTGAGCGACCACCCTTTCGTGAGCTCGCTCCGTCTTTATTCACGCTGCGGAACGATTTCCATTCCCCGTCAACCCTCATCGGCACCCCTCGTATCGTTATTTCTCAACCAAATTCGTTCAGCAACCTTGCCGAATTCTCCCCAAGGTTCGAGGTTTCCAGTCCAGGTATGTTCCACACGTCACGTGTGGCTCGCTATCGTTCTTATTGGGACCTTAGATGGCGAAGGTTCTTTTGTTCCCCCTTCTTCACCTCGTCCAGAGTATTCCACGCCATATTTGACGGTTATTCCGAGCCCGAAGTCCGAAGACGAAACCATCATCGATGCAGAATACAGTGGAGCGTCCATTCCTCTGCAAGACTCCCTGCTTCTTTCCTCGGGAGACATACGATCTCCAAGCACGGTTGACGACCGGGAGACTATTCAAGAGCCTTATCATCAAACTGCACAGGACCACCAGTTTGAGTTTACGTACCGCGTGTGCTTGTCTCATGAATTCCCTCCTTCACGTGAGTCACCAATGAGCTGCGAGCGCCCATGCATATGCAATGTCTCTTACCATCCGATTGCAGTCAATCTGCCCCTGTGGACACCGGGAGATGCGATGCTGGGAGACGTGGGGTACCTCGATGGCAGTGGACAATTTGTGAAGCTCCTCAACTCTCTCAGTCCTGAGTGGTCTTCCGGCGGTCGATTGCGGGACATACAAAGCATTACTCATTTTGGCCGGATTACCCTTGCGCGCCGACAACAACGCGAAAAGAACGCTTGGAAGAAGTTGATAACATTCTCTTCTAAAACAAAGTCTCGAGCAGCACTAACCCCGTACGTCTTTGACGAACCTTTGAAATGCCCGCAATCATTACTCTAACTGACACGCATCCTGAACAGGGATCAAGTCAAGAAGAGGCGCACTTTCTCACTTTCTGGTGGACGCGTGGCGTTCCTTTGTGCTGAAAAGACCGTCCATCATGCCATTGAGGATGTCGGGGCATGTAAGCAGTGGTTCTGTGTGTACTGGGAGCATATTCTCCGTGCATTCGGACGTGAACACGAGCTGCAGAAGGAGGATCTGATGCTCAGTCAGTCCTTGCCTTCGTCAGAAGTTTATTCTTTGCTGACGCAGTTGTAGTTGTGGAAACTCTTACAGCGCAAGACTATGCACTGTTCGTGAATCATGGTCATGTGGACCAAGAGGTTGGTTATCGAGACTTGTTGCAGCAGGAGAAATTCTTCGTTGACACCCACACCCATCAGGCCCATTTCGATGTACAATCGCCTCCTCGGGACGGTGAACCCTGGGGCACGTTTGAGCTTCCCCAAGAAGAAGCCACTAGTCCTTCGCAGCGGCAATTTTTCAGCAAGGTGTCAACCTCAGGAGGCCCGAGCAAAACGATCCTCGTCGCCCGGCTTCGGTTTCAGCCTGACGTGAAGGAACCCACATTGCTTGCTTGACGGTTGCACCAAGCCTGCCATCATTCCTTAAGTTGGATGGGATGCAAAAATGGGAATCCTTTGAGACCTGTGGCGCAGAAGCAATGCAACGAGGACAAGTGGGCCTAAGGGGCGGGGGGGAAAGCCGTCCATGTCTTGGTTTCTGCATGGGCTGCAGGCAGTGAGAAGGAAGTAATCATCTCAAAAAGCCTAATTCAGTTAAAAGTACTATAATCCATTCCAATAAATCTCAAACCTGCAAAGCATCTTCGCCGAACCATCACCAATTCCTCGCAGCCTCGTCGCTCTTTTTAGAAGGCTTTACTATCACCAGTTTCCACCCATCACCCCTGATCAACGTCTTATGTGGCAGGAAAATCTGTAATCGAAATCATAGTAGACCTTTCCTGTGATTGTCGTCTGTCAACGGACTTGACCGGCCAAAGGATTCAGGGTTGGTACGGCCCGGATGGCATTCAACTTGCTAAACAACATTCGTGTAACCAACCCTCGAGAGGCTTATAGTCCAGAAAGGCCTGCTTCACTGTATAGCCATGCATGTTGTATAGACCTCTCTGGGCGGACAGCACTCCAGTGAAACCGACGATGGAAATTGAGTCGACGTGAGCGGGTGAGGATCCTTTTCTCTTGTCACTGCATCCTGATCGCCATCCTCTTCAGGTTCATTTCGACCTCTGGCATCGTACTTCTTTCATGTCGTCCCGAGTCCGAGATCAACTTTTCGGAATAGCTGGGAGACTGAGTGTATGACGGAGACGGGGTGTGTCTGGTGCGCGATTATTCGTCGTCGGCGTGGGTCGCACCTTCACCGCCGACGTATATCGCTCTCTCCATCCTCCATCGAAGTTGATCCTGACCGACCATGTATTCAGTCGATTTTCCTCAGAGCTGTGCGTCGCTGCGCATTGTTTTCTTTGTTTTATCTTCCTTGCCGAGTCGCTCTATACTCTGAATTCTTTCCAGTGGAGCTCGTTGACATGTATGAGGCATACCGTCAACGCGAAAACAACCTAACTTCTCTCCCCACCCACTGCCCATGCATTTTTCGCAGCCCTCCGAGTCGTTAAGGTCATTGCGCTGCACATGGAAGACAAAAATCTCGATCAGGTCTTCGGATCTCTTCATACGCTGCGTATGTCCACAGAGAACCAGCACCGTATCTTGGCAGTCTAGTACATCTGCCACAAAAACCTGGACCTACAGCGTGGCACTTGTGTGAACATTGTTTGTCCCCAAGGCATGACTCGCCTCACTCTGCGAACACACCCGGCCGAACAGCCAAACTCACTCCGAGTCTATCTTTAAATTTGCCTTTGTGTACCCCACCGTCACATTCGAGCACCGTTGTTGAATGGAGCTTACCGCTGACGCGTCGCGCAGCCACTGGACGTCGATCTGGGATCCCTGCCACCCCCTCGACTGCCCCGCCCCCACCCGCGCTCTAACCACAGCTTTTACTTTACAAGCAATTTCGCCATTCGTAATTTTGTACAACGATGGATCTACATCTGAGTACGGGCGCACGCGGTGACGCGAGGAACGACGAACGAGGGAAGAGGAAGGGAGGGCGAAGGATTTGTATATTATCTTCCAGAGACGAGAAACGAGTGTGAAAGAGCAAAAGGGGGGGGGGAAGGGATTGAGAGGTTAAAAAAAAGCATTATGATAATGTAATAGGTCAGTCGGAGCATGCGAAAGTCCCAGAGAACCAGAACCAACAACAACAACAACAACAACAAAAGAGCAACAAAATAAAAAATCGAATAAGAAAAAAAGTAAAGAGAGATAATAAAAAAAAAAGAGCAACGAAACACGAGAAGGAGAGTGAGTGCCAAAAACAACGCAAGAAAAAAATACGACAGCGACCAGATGGGAGCAGGGCGGGGCGGAAGGCGGAGCAAGGGGGCGGGGGGGCAAGCAATGATAGTAATAACAATAGACCGAAAGCACAGCAGGCAGCGACACAGCATCACCTCCTCACTCCTCGACTCCACTCCTCACCTCCCCCACCCACTCCTCCCTACGTCCCCCCTTCCTCTTCCCCTTCCCCTCTCCCTCTCCCTCTCCCGTGCACAATCCACCTTCTCCCTCTCCCGCTCCCGGTCCGCAGACGGACCCCGCGGCAGAGACGCCAGCACAGGCCCAGGCCCAAGCCCAGGTCCAGGCGGACCCCCCCACATCCTCCGCCTCCTCACCCTTCCCCCTTCCCCTCCCCCACCCCCTCTTTCTCCCCCACTCCCACCATACTCATATTCATACTCATACCCCCCAAACTCCTCCCCTGCCCCTGTTCCCGTTCCGGAGCCCTCACGCTCACGCTCACGCTCACGCTCGCCCCACTCCGCCGTGGCAGCAGCAGACGGCGTCCCCGAGCCCTCCCGATCGCGGTCCCGATCCCGATCGCGGTGCGAGGCCGGCGCGCGCGGGGGGAACCCCCGCGGGGCCTGGGCCTGGGCCTGCTGGAAGGTACTGCCCGGCAGGCGGAGCGAGCGGGGCCCGGTGGGCGGGGCTCTGGTCAGCATCGTCGGCGTTGGCGTTGGCGCTTGCGTGGGGGCGGGGTTCGAGTTCGGGATATGATGTGGCGGCGGCCCCGCTGGATTTGGGATTGGGACGGGGACGGGGAGGGAGGGACGGCGGCGCGGTGGTTGTGGAGGGTGCTGTGACGCGAGGAGCGCGCGGGGTGCTTTAGGCGGGGTGTTGGGGTTCGGGATGTAAGGCGAGGCTGTGCGGGTGCGGGTGCGGGCCGACGGCGTCTGTCTCGTCGGCGGCGGTGGCGGCGGTGGTGGTCGTGGCTGTGGCGAGGGCGTGTCTTCGCCGAGACTGATCTCGCCGTCCTCTTGGGAGGGCTGGCGCTGGTATAGGCGCTGAAGGGGTGCGGGGCTGCGTGTCGGCGCGATCCGCTCTATGAAGGGTGGTGCAAGGTCATGGCCATGGTGGGGAGCTACCCCGTTGGCCTTCGGAAGCGGAAGCGGCTGCAAGGGTGTGGACGCCTCCGAGGGTGCTCTGCTGGGAACAGGCGGCTCGATGAGCTCCATCTTAGCTTGGCGCGAGAACGGCGGCGACGAAACGACGACGGCGCTGGAGTTCGAGGGAGGCTGGGGCGAGGGCAGCCGATCAGGGGTCCCAGGCGGCTCGACGAGCTCCATCTTGGCTTGACGCGTGAGCAGAGGCGGGGAGACGACGACGGTGACGGGCTTCAAGGAAGGCGGCTGGGGCGAGGGCTGGGACGGCGGCTGTGGAAGCTCTGCTGGTATCGGTGTCGAAACAACGGGATCCGGCCACGACGACGGCGCGAGCCCACTACCATCCACTATCTCCATCTCCATCTCCATCTCCACATCCACATCCTCATTCTTAACACCTGTAGCACCGCCCCTCTCCTCAGGCAGCACCTCCAGCCCCACAGTCGTCCCCCCAACAGGCGACACCTCCACACTGCTGCTGCTCCCCCCGCCACTCCCACTCCCATTCCCACTTCCGCTCCCCAAAAACCCCGACGCCCGGTCCTCCTCCTCCTTCCGCTTCTTCCGCAACATATAATCCCGCAGGGACATCTTCACTTTTGGCTGCGGCTGCGGCTGCGGCGGGGGCGTCGGCGTGCGCACCTGTACCTGTACGTGTACGTGCTTGGGTGAGGGCGAGGGCGAGCGTGGAGGCGGTGTCGGTGGTGTGGGTGTGGGTGTGGGTGATGGTGATGGGGGCGGTGCAAGTGCAAGTGCAGGTGCAGGTGTAGGCGACAGCAGCACACGAGGAGGCCTCCCATTCTTAATCTTACTCTCACTCTCGACAGCAGCAGGGGCAGCAGCCGCAGTGGGGGCGGGGGCAGAGGCGGTGGGGGCAGGCGGATTTGGTGCCTCTTCCCCCTCCTCCTTCATCTTCCCCTTCCCCTTTAGCGAAGACGACAAAGACGACGACGACGCCACGGGCAGGGACACGGGGACCTGCGGCAGGACGGGCGATACCAGAGAGAGACGCGCGAAAGACGCAGAGGGCGAGGCTGTCGGCGGCGGGGGCGGCGGTGGTGCGGGTAGTGAGGAAAGTCGTTGGACAAGTGGTTGGGGAAGCTGTTGGGAAGGTGGTGGTGGTGGTGCGCCGTCCACACGCATGGGCACGGCTGGGTCTGGGTCTGGGTCTGGGTCTGGGTCTGGGTGGGGCTGCGGTGGGGCGGGGATCGTGCTGCCTACCGCTACCGCTGCCGCTGACGTCGTCGGGGTTGGCGACCTCGACCTCCTCCGTGGCGGTGGTGATGATGGTGGTGGTGGTAGCGATGGTGGAGGCGCTGCAGATGACAAGTTATCGTCAGCATTAGCACTAGCGAGAGAACGGAGACATAAAAAACGCACCCATCTCGTCCCCTTGCACGATTTCCGGTCTTCGTGCCGGTGCCGGTGCGAATTCCAGTGCGGGTGGGGGCGGTGCGCCCCAAGCGGCAGCACCCACAGCCTCCTTGAGCATCTCCGCCTCGCGGTGGATCCAGCGCTTGCGCATCTTGGGCGGCATCCGATCTTCCGCCGTCTCCTTCTCCTTCTCCCTCTCCTTCTTTCTCTCCGTGTCCCTCTTCGTGTCCTTGTCCTTGTTTGAAAGTGTGGCTGCAACGGAACACGTCAATCCGGGGGAGTCAGACCCAGCAGAAATGAACGGGAGCACGAACCTCCTCCTCCTCCTCCTCCTCCTCCTCGACGACGCCGGATCGCCTCTTCATCCATCCACATCCCAATCGCGACCGTACGCTCATCCTCGCACTCATCCTCCGTCTCCTCCGGGTCCACATCCACATCCACGTCCATCATCTCCACATCCACATCCACATCCACATTCACATCCACCACTTCCCCACCCCGCTCCATATCCCCATCCCCATCCCTAACAATCTCAACCCCACCCATCCCTCCAGACCCCACCACCCTCTCCCGCGTCCTAAACCCCCTCCGACAATGCGCGCCCACCAGCGGGCCAAAACCCTCCCCTTCCCCTCCCTTCCCTCCTTGCCCCAGTGTCTCCCCTTCCCTTCCCTCCCCGTTTCCTTCCCTTCCCTCAGGCCCCTCCCGCTGCGAATCGCCATCGCCACCGCCACCGCCATCGACAAACCGCTCCATCTGGCGCAGCGCACAGTCGCGCGCACGGGCGCCACAGGCACAGGCAGGGAAGGTGGCGGCGAGGAGGTGCAGGATGTTGGCCAGCTGTGCGCGCAGGTGCGCTTTATGTGCCGGTCTGTGTCCGTGTCCCATCCGTCATGTCAGCCATTAAGAACCCAAAACCAAAACCAAAACCAACGAAGGAAGGAAGAAGGGAAAGGGATAGGGAAAGGAAAGAGAAGAGGAAGACTCACGGGAATAGAGCGGGGGTCTGGAGGAGCGCAGGGAGGGTGTGGATGGCGTGAGCGTCGTCCCATTCCCAGCCCAGCACGACCTCTTCGTGCGCTTTGAGGTCGCGCAGAGCGAACACGGCGAATGCGAGGGTCGTTCCGTCGTCCTCCTCTCCCTCTCCCTCTCCCTCTCCCTCTCCATCCAACTCAGGGGGCTTGGGCCGCGGTTTGTTGTTCAGTCTGTCCTCTTCTGGTTGTGGAGGGCGGGGACGGGGGCGGGGACACAAGACGGGGCGGAGCACGGCGTTAGGGCGGCACCCGCTCCTTACGAAGCGGGCGTGGTCACCTGCTATGCGAGCGTCGAGAGCGAGATCGAGGGGCGGGCCAAGGAGGTGCACGAACGGTTTTGGGAGGCCGAGGTGTGCGTATGCGTTGAGCGGGTCGGCGAGGTAGGCGGCGCTGGGAGTGATCGTGCTCGTGTAGGGTGCGATGAGTGCGGCGGAGGGGATGGGGGTGGTGGTGTGTACTGCGTAGGCCGGGGGGCGGACGCGGTGGGTGGGGGAGGGGGCTGTGGGGAGGGGGTGGACTGCTACTTTGGGCGGGGAGGAGGGCGGGTAGGGGGAGAGGGCGGTGATGCCGCGCCAGTCTTGGGCGTGCCGGCGGAGCTGCTCGCGGGTGGAGGGGGCGGGGACGATGTCGGATGAGATGGGGACGTAGGAGTGGGAGGAGGGGTCGTCGATGTCGACGACGAGGAGGACGTCGGGGTCGTCGTCTGTTGCTGTTGTGGAGCGGGGAGGCGCGGGCGCTCGTGGGGGCACGGCGAAGGAGGCTCGGCGTTTGCGTCGGGAGGAAGGGTTGGAGCCGTCGATGGCGGGGGCGCTTGTTCTGCGGTGGCTGCGGTGTTGGTGGTGAGGGTGCCGCTGGCATTGCCAGCACTTCCATTCTTCGGGGACGTCGCCGCCTTGGACGATGCCGAAACAGGCGGCGTGGCACCATCTGGAACAGTCATCGCAGGCAATGCTGAAGCCATCGTCGACGGTGGAGCCGCATATGCAGCTGATGGCTTCGGGGTCTTGTTGTTGGACGGGGTTGGAGGACGACGAGGGGCGCCGGAGAGTGCTGTGCTTGCGTTTGAGAGGAACGAGGGAGGGCGGGGGCGGTAGATTGCTGGGAGATAGCAGACCGACGTTCATGGTCGTACTCTGACAAAATTCAACTTTGATCCAAACATCCCTCCCATTTGTAACCCTAACCTCAGTGGACAAAATATATGGAGAGTAACTAGCAGTGAAGTGAAAATGGCAGTGTGCAGATCTAACAGAGGGCGGTGCACGGGTGTGCGGATACGCGGATGTACGGGCGTAGGGTTATTGGAAATATAGACTGTGTAATGATAGTTACGCGGCGGCGGTGCTACACGGGGACCTACAATCCACTCAAGGACCACACGCTGCAAAGGCGTGTAAGGTGTGTAGAAGTAGAGCGCGCATACAAGGCTTTAAAAGTCGGAGGCAGGTAGATACAATATGGTCCAAGGAGAGCAGAATGACGGTCATTATGAGATTCGGGTGAGTGCTGGATCGGGATCGTGCGCGTGACACGCCCTTGACCCACACCACAACAACAGCGACGGCGACGGCGACGAAGGCCCACCGCAAGCTGACTCTGCCGACGTCTGTGTACCAACCACTGACTTATCCATCGGCGCAGAATACGAGTGTGACGAGTTTGGGGGCACACCCGAGGCGCCGCACAATTTCAATATTGGTCCCATCTTCGACCTCGCCAACATCTTTGACCGCTCCCCGTCTCCTCCTCTCATCATGATGAACGGCGCCGACGTACAAATGGCGCACACGGCACCACCCAGCCGCCGCACCTCGGACTACGACTACGACTACGATTACGCCTACGCCCCCACCCCGCGTCCGCGCCACACATCCACATCCACATCCCGCCACCACTCTCGGCCCTCCCCATACCCATACCCTACAGCCCGCCATCCGCGCACCCGCACCCGCACTCGCCGCACACGGCCCAGCCTAGCAGAAGAAGACCTCGGCTCCTCCGACAGCGACTCCAACACCTCGGACTACTCCTCCTCCTCCTCCTCCTCCAACTCCGCCTCTGCCTCTGCATCCGCCTCCCCCTCCGCGTCCTCCGCTGATTCAAAAAAGGGCTTCGGCTTCTCAGCCGCTACATGGACCTCGACCTCGACCTCCGACGCCTCTGCATCTGTCTCTGCCTCTGCCCCACGCCGCGAACGCGAAGGGCCCAGGCACTACGACTACGAGTACGAGTACGACTACCCGCCTACGTCGCATTACCCTCCTCGCTCCCATTACCCTTCTCACCCTCCTCACTTTCAATACCACACCCAACCCCAAACGCAAACGCAGACGCAGACGCACTACCAATCCCAATCCCAATCCCAAGCCCACACGTACCACTACCCCGAGCCACGGGTCGGGGCGCCCTACCACGGATACCGCGAGTTCGAATTCCGGCAGTACCGGGAAACTCTCCTCACCCTCACCACCACCACCTCCACCACCACTACACCCACCACCACCAACACACAGCGCACACTCACACCCATCATCACCAGTACACCCAGCACCAATACCAGCACAATCACAAGCACGCGCGCGGCCCAGACCTCGCCCGTACGCGTATCGCCCGTCCCGGGCCCGCGGGCGTATCTGAGGCAGATCACGCCTACGCGGGTGCGTGTGAGGGCTGGTTCTGGGATTGGGATTGGGTTTGAGTTTGAGGGGGGAGAGGAGAGGGACAAGGGGAAGGGGAAGGGGAAGGGGAAGGCCGGGGATGAGCGGGAGCAGGAGCAGGAGCAGGAGCAGGAGACCCAACATCGGTATTATCGCCCACATCAAGATGAGAGCCAGAGTCGGGGTCAGAGCCAGCGCAGGCCCCTCGCACCCGCCGCCTCCTCCTCTGCCTCCTCCTCCTCTTCCTCTTCTTCCGCCACCACTGCTACTGCCCGCACCCCCGCGCGCCAGCCTCCAAAAGGAAAAGGCCGGCGCGCGCCTTCCACCCGGGAGACTGCCCCACGAGATAGGGGTGGGAAGCGGGAGGAGGTGGAGGTGGAGGTGGAGTTGAAGATGCACCTTGACGAGGACGAGGACGAGGAGATGCAATCGGACGAAGAAGAGGACGGAGATGAGGACGAGGACGAGGAGTACCGCCCACGACTCACCCCGCGTACGCCCGCTGGTACTGGTTCTGGTTCTGGTTCTGGTGGTGGTGGTGGTGGTGGAGGGTACAGGACAAAGCCGAAGCCGAAGCCGACGTTCACGCTGGCGGGGGGCGTGTCGACGCCCGTGGGGGATAATGGGACGACGTCGAGCACGACTAGGTTTTTCGTTCCTGCCCCGCCGCGGCCGCGCGTTGGGACCAGCACCAGCACCGGTGTCAGTGCTAGTATCAGCACCTCCACCGCGACCTCCACCTCCACCGCGGCCTCTCCTGGCTCGGCTGCGCTCGCCTCCTCAAAGAGGCTACGCATCCCCTCCTTCAAACGCGGCGGCAAAACCCGGTTCGCCTGCCTTTTCGCCCCCGGGTGCGGGAAGGACTTTTCGAGGAAGAACGATGCGTGGCGGCATATGAGCAGGAAGCATAATGAGAGGAGGGCGGAGTTTGTGTGTGTTTGTGGGAGGGTGTTGAGTCGTGGGGATGCGCTTACGAGGCATGAGAGGACTTGTTCCGAGGGGGGGAGGGGCAAAGGGGGGAGGGAGGGGAAGAGGGGGAGGAGTAAAGGAGGGAAGGGGATGGGGATGGGGAGGAAGGGAGGGAGGGGAAGGGGGAAGGGGGAGGAGAGGGATGAGGATGAGGATGGGGATGGGGATGAGGATGAGGATGTTTCGATGGAGGAGGGGGAGTAGGTACCCCCCGACGGCCTCACCACTCATGTATATACATACACCCACGCATGCGGACGTTCCATGTCGATATCGTGCTCAGACATTTATATGTAGTCATATACCAACCATCTCCCCCGGCCCCTTGTTTTATGTCTTTTGTTGTTTTGTTTTGGCTCGGCCACTACTACTACTGCTACTACTACTGCTACTGTTTGCTTACCCCGCGTATCCGTCCTCGGGTAAAGCCTTTTACGGCGTCGTGCCGCAGGACGCGTCATGATCAGGATCGCAGCTACATACACGTGCTGGGAACAACACAGCCACGGAACGGCTGATCGTCCATCCGAACATCATCCTCAGCGCCGCCATCATCGACATCGTCGCAGCGAAAAAAGTCTTGCTCCTCCCTTCCCTCCTTCCTTGACCCACTCCACTTTAGGCCTTATCGTTATCGCCCACCATGTCCGACGACGCACCTGCGCCGCAGATCCAGATCAACGTCAAGGGTGAGTGGCCCCGCCTCCCTTTGAGATGCAAGATGACTGGCCACTGATGTGTTTTTTGCAGGCCCCAGCGAATTGAAGCTCCAAATCACGGTGACGACTGACAAGACCGTGCTTGAGCTCAAGCAGGCCATCGCTGAGCAGTCCGATGTCGAGGCTGCACGACAGCGCCTCATCTACTCTGGTCTGTTCCCCCCCCCTCCTCTCTTATGCTTTTATGCTTTTATCGGCGCTACTGACACGTAGCGCTTGCACAGGCCGTGTCTTAAAAGTACGCCCGCCCCCCGCTCCCTCGCTGTTGCTGACTTCCCGCCAGGACGACGACGCCCTATCGGTGTACAAGATCCAATCCGGGCACACCATCCACATGGTCAAAGGCGCTGCTGCGCGCGCCGGCGCCTCCTCCTCCTCTCCTTCAGCGCAACAGCAGCCGCAGCAGCTGCCGGCGATGCAGGCGGGGCAGAGCCCGCTCGACCCCCTGACGCAGCTTAATAGCCACCGCGGGTACGGCGCCATGGCGGGGCTCAACCCCTTTGCGGATATGGGTGTGAATCCGAATGACCCCAATATGGTGCGTTTCTTTGTCCCCTTACCCCCCCCCTTCCCTTTGTTGTTGTTGCGATTGTGGTTGGGTTGGAGATGCTGACGCGCTTGGTGTTGGTGCTTGGTGGTGGGTTGCGGGATGATAGATGCAGACGATGATGAACTCGCCCGAGTTTTTGAACCAGATGTCGGCGATGATGTCGAACCCGCAGATCATGGACCAGATCATCGCTTCTAACCCCCAGCTCGCATCCATCGCCCCTCAGGTCCGCCAGGCCTTCCAGAGCGAGCAGTTTAGGCAGATGGTGTACGTCCTTTACCTTTCCTTCTCCTTCCCCTTCCCCTCCCCTTCTTCCCCTCCCCTGCTTCCCACCTCCCACCTCCCACTTCAAGCTCCGAGCTGACCCCTGCGTTAGCTCCGACCCCCACCGCCTCCAACAGATGCTCCAAATGGCCTCCCTCTTCAACCCCGGCGCAGGCGGAGGCGCAGGTCTAGGCGCGTTCCCAGCCCCAGGCGCCCCCACCTCCTCATTCCCCGCCCCCGGATCTCCAACCACAACCACAAACACTCCTACACCCACATCAAACACGAATCCAGGCGCGAACCCGTTCAACCCCTTTGGCGCGGGTGCGGGTGCGGGTGCGGGTGCGCCGAACCCGTTCGGGATGGACCCGGCGTTCATGCAGCAGCTGCTTGCGGGGGGCGGGATGGGTGGGATGGGCGGGATGGGCGGGATGGGTGGGATGGGTGGATTGGGTGCTGGGATGGGTGGATTGGGTGCTGGGATGGGGGGAGGAGGTGTGCCGGCTGCGCCTGCGGATACGAGGCCGCCGGAGGAAAGGTTCCAGGTGCAGTTGCAGGTGTGTTTATTTTTATGTTTCCTTTTTCCTTTTCGTTTTCGTCGTCGTCGTGTATGGTGTGCGCCTGGGCCCGGGATTTCTTATTTCTGCCCCGCTCAAAGAGGTGGATGGGGATGGGGATGGGGCCGCGGTAGTGTTGTCCGTGTCCAGGGCGCCGTTGCCGTGTCTCCCCCGCACGCCTGTTTCTTGTGGTTTCCATCACCGTTCCCCCCCCCGCTCTGACCGACATCAATACCGATGAATGAATCCCATACTGACGCGCTCCCCCCCCCCCTCCGCTGTGTTTTATTCTTTGCTGTTCGCGCCGACCCCCGCCCCGACCCCTCCCCTCCCCTCGGCCTCCCCACCCGCCCCGACCCCCCCCACCCGCCCTTCCCGCCCGCCCTCCCCCACCCGCCAGCAACTGAACGACATGGGCTTCAGCAACGCGGCCCAGAACGTCCGCGCCCTCCTCGCGACGGGCGGGAACGTCCACTCTGCGATCGAGTATATCCTTGGCGGCGGCGGGCTGTGATTGGAAACGTGTGTGCGTGTGTGTGTGTGTAATGGACCGTGGTGGGGGTAGGGGGTAGGGGTAGTTGTAGAGGTTGTAGTTGGCGTGGTGTGTAGGACTACTGATCTGCGTTTTTGAACTTTCTTTTTCTTTTTCCTTTTCCTTTTCCTTTTTCTTTTTCTTGAGCGCGATCGTGAGCGCGGGCGCGGGCGTGGGCGGAAATGTTGACTGGGGTTCGTGTTTCGTGTTTTTTTTTTCGTGCGGTTGCGGGGTGCGGGTTTTAGGCAGCGGCGTATGATCAGTGCTATACCTTGTTGACACGGCCCACTGTTTTTTCAGAGCGCGGCACAGCGTGGGGGGGGGGGGGAGGCGTCCGGTCAAGGCCGCTCCCGGGCCATCCAACGCCAACGTCTGCGCTGCCATAAGCATAAGCGTAAAGCATAAGTTAACGTCCGCGGCTCGTTGACGCGTTCAAGATCAAGATCAAGGTGCTGGGGGGGAAGGGGGGGTGGCTTCGGCTCCGCCCATGTCTGTGTGCTCCGCCTCAGAGGCGTTGAGGCGTTTCTCGATTACTTTGCCACAGTTCGAGTTCGTGTCGCCCCTTGTACATGCTTACTAGGCCCTCGGGGCCGACGACCACTGCTATAGCTACTGCTACTATGACTTCGATTACGGATTTTCCCTGCCAGATATGATGACGGTTGAGCAGGGGTGATGGGTGATGGGTGATGGGCGATAGTGGAGGGTAATGGAGATGCTTCGCAGGTGCTAAGATTTATTTTCGAATGGTAACATGTAATGTAAATTACATAGGGCTTTAGGGATGAGATCTACTTTTTCTTCAATGAATCTGCAGCCTATGCAGATGCGACCCGTCAAGCGAGCAATGTGGGTTCCTCCACGTCAGGTTGAAATCGAAGCCGGCCGACGAGAATCGTCTTGCTCGGGCTTCCCGAGGTTGACTTGGACACCTTGCTGAATAGTTGCCGCTGCGATGCACTCGTGGCTTCTTCTTGGGGAAGCTCAAACGTGCCCCAGGGCTCACGCTCACCTTCCCGAGGAGAGGATGGCACATCGAAATGCGCCTGATGGGTGTGTGGTCAATCAGCTGCAACCGAGTAACGACGCGACCAAGACGCGACAGACCTCTTGGTCAGCATGACCATGATGCACGAACAGTGCATAGTTTCGCGCCGTCAGTGTTTCCACAACTACAATTGTGTCAGCAAAGAACAATAAAAGGGAAGGACTCACTGAGCATCAGATCCTCTTTCTGCAGCTCGTGCTCGCGTCCAAATGCACGAAGAATGTGCTTCCAGTACACGCAGAACTACTGCTTACATGCCCCGACATCCTCAATGGCATGATGTACAGTCTTTTCAGCACAAAGGAACGCCACGCGTTCACCAGAAAGTGAGAAAGTGCGCCTCTTTGTGAATTCCCTGTCCAGAATGTGTGTGCGTGTCAGTGTGAAAGTAACAATGGCGGGGCATTCTGAACGCTTTGTTGAAGACGTACGGGGTAAGTACTGCTTGAGATCTAGTTTTAGTAGATGAGAATGCTCTAAAGTTCTTCCAAGCGTTCCTTTCTCGTTCTTGTCGGCGCGCAAAGATGATCCGGCCAAAATCAGTGATACTCCGCAAGTCCTGCAATCGACCGCCGGAATACCACTCGGGGTTGAGAGAGTTGAGGAGTTTCACAAAGTTGTCCATTGCGATTGAGGTACCCCACGTCTCCCAGCATCGCATCTCCCGGTGTCCACAGAGGTAAATTGACTGCAATCGATGGTAAGAGACGATACAGATGCATGGTAGGCGCTCGCAGATCGGTGACTCACGTGAAGAAGGGTATCCATGTGACAAGCATACGCGGTATGTAAACTCAAACTGGTGGTCCTGCGCACTTTCATGGTCAGGCTCTTGGATAGTCTCCCCATCGTCGACCGGGCCTGGCTGCACGTCTCTCGGGACAAAAAGCAGAGAGTCCTGGAGAGCGATGGATGTTGCACTGTGTTCGTTATCGATGATGGTTTCGCCTTCGGACTTTGGGCTCGAAATGTCCGTGATAGATGGCGCGGAATACTCTGGGCGAACCAAAGGAGGGGAAATGACCCTGATAGATGGCGTGGAATCTGGACGAGGTGAAGAAGGGGCAACAAGAGGACTTTCGCTTTCTAGGGCGCCAGTAAGAATGGTAGCAAGACACGCGCGACAAACGTACCTGGACTGCCGACAAGGTTGTTGAATGATTTCGGTTGAGAAATGGCGATGCGACGGGATTCGATGGCGGTTAAAGGGGGACGCAATCCACTCCGCAGTGCTGCTAACGACGGAACGAGCTCACGAAAGGGTGGTCGCTCAGAGGGCGACTGGTGCCAAGCAGCGCGAAGGAGATGTTCTAATCCGAGTGCGTGGACCAGCCCATCGGGGAACGGTGGTCGACCTTGTTCATCTACAGGCAGAGTGAAGTAGACGTTCTGACAAGTCACTCAAACACTGACCAAGGACATGTCGTCTCACAGCTTCGTCAGGCATCGTTGGCCAAGGAACACTACCCATGGTCAAGACTTCGACGCAACACATGGCGAAGGCATAGATGTCAATCTTCTTTGTGAGTAGAGAATGGTTGCCCATCAATTCTGGTGCCTGCCACCTCATCGCATCTGTAGATAATGGATGAATCGGTGATTGTAATAAAGAGGTTGGATGGACCACGAACGGTTTGGCAGTGAATTTCCCTGCATAACATGGGATTTCCACTTGCTTTGGCCAAAGTCCGATATGACACAGCGTACATCATCGGATACGAGCACATTCGCAGCCTGGAAGTATATAAAAGAGTTAATATCTTGCTCGCTCGACATGGATAGTCAGACTGACCTTTAAATCTCCATGATAGACACCATGTTCATGGAGATACCTCATCCCCTCCGCGATATCATGCAGCACGCAAAGATGATCAACCTTCTCGTGGATGATCCTTGCTGCCGATGCCTCATCACCAGATTCGGCATGTCTCTGCGCTTCCCAATCCACGCGCAGCAGATAGTCCGTCAGGCTACCGTGTTTCATCAAGGGGCTGACAAGGAACCAGGGCAAGGGACCTTCTGCACTGCTCGCGCCGTACAGCTCAAGCACGTTCCGATGGCTGAGGGCTTTCCAGACATTGATCTCGTTGATGAACGACTCCCTTGAAGTGTGGATCTCGAGCACCTTGATCGCCACGGATCGCCGGTTCCACGACCCCTTGTAAACAGTTGAGAAGAAGCCGCGACCAATGCGCTCCCCAAGGTCAATTTCGAACCTGGGTTTACGGGTCGTGTCAGTCCTGATTGTTTGATGTAGGCACCTCCTTACTTCGTAATAGTCAAACTCGGAAGTGTAGGCAGCGGCCCTCCATACGCGCTCTTCAGGGCCCGGAGTTCCCTCTCGATGAACTCCCTGTCGAGAAGATTGAGCTCGCGGAGCTCAGGACCATCGACTGGCCACGTTGAAGACCTGCGCTGCGATGGCAGCGACGTTGACAACTTATCAGCGACCTTGTGTAATCGAAGCTTCTCCAGAACTCGCAGCAACGTCTTGATAGCATCCGGAATGTCGGGCTTCTCCACTCCAAGGAATTCCAGCGCATCGTCCACTGCCTTGCTATAGATGCATTCAAAGTCCGCAGTGTCAGTGTTACTATCTCGTTTATTTTGGCGGTCCTGAATCGTGCGAATCCTCTCGTGAATTTCTTCGTTGGACGATGGTAATGTTTCGATTTTCAAGTCGATGTCGTCCAGATCGGCGTCAGGCGAGGGAAGTTTATGTTCGCCAGGGCTCTCCGATGACCCTGCCACATTTTCCAGGATGCGAAGTTGGATTGAACGCTGTCAAGGTCGAGTAAGAAAGTGCAATCGTAAAAATTGGCAACTACATACATTGAAGTGACCCAAGCAGTCCTGAAGCATAGTGTTGCAATCCGCGATGTCTATCAAAATGTCGTAGCGCTTCAGGTATCGCGTCAACAGCGATTGACTTATCAAGTCCTGGACCATTTGATGAATTCGCGCGAATGCACTGTGACCGAAAGATGTCCTTCAATTCAGCAATCCGTGCATAAGCGTTGGGTCACTTACTGCTCGAGATCTGCGAGGGGTCCACTCAAGACTCTGGCAACGGTGTCGCCGACACGAGAAATTTCTTCATGTATCGCGATCAGAATTTCGGCGCAGCGATGCGTTAGCCGGAGACACGCCAACCGATTTGTCTGTTGTACTCATCGTCAGCATAGTTACCGACGCTGGTTATATATGTACACAAAGAACTCACTGCGACTTTTTGCAATGCATCCCAAATTCCCAATAAAAGTTTTACAGCACCTTCCAACCCCGGTATCGGTGCAAATTTCAGGAGCTCTGCACCGCCGATGAGGACCTCGTGTGCCACGTCGACTGTTATATCAATCATAGGGCTAACGGCGCGGGCAACGCCCTAAATGCAACAGAATCAGGCAATTTCTGCCCAGGAAGGAATGTAACATAGACGTACCATCCGTGTATGATGCCATCGCTCTGTTTCCTCCTTGGGCAATGGTGTAAAGCTGGGGGGAGCGCTCGCCCATGATTTCGAAGTTGACTTTAGCTTATGGAGCAAGGAGTTCGAGGGAGCCGCCTTGGGTGACGATGAACGCGAGAGAGAAGGCCCGGCGTTGTTCTCCATGGATCGCGGACGCGAAATGGACCACCACTCTTCAGCGAGATAGCTGGCTGAAGACGAAGAGGGAGACTCTGTGGTGGATGATAGGCTCGCAGTATCGCTTCTCGCCTGGTTTGGCATAGCGGACGAGATGCGGTGGCCGAAACCGGACATAAAGGACGGGTAGGACGAGAAACGTAAGTGCCTCTTCTCCTTGTATGGTAACAGATCCCTCTCATGCACTCTGGTCGGTCAGCGATATTAATCAGCCATCTGAAGAAATCCGTACAGTGCAATTATGGGTGAGCTCTTCGGACAACTTTGGAGGCGTGATGACCTGTGGTCGAATTTGCCTAATGTTCTGGAGAAATTGCGGTGTGCGTCCTTCAGAGATTGATGGAGGAATCGCCGCTCGCTCTCTAAATAGCTGAGTGACGAGTGTGGGGCAGTTGCCGCAGCGCCGTAGCTCCCCTGTGGGAACGGAAGATCGGGAATGTTGATTAATTACCAGCCGTACGATCACCGTTTGGCTTCTACATCGGATTGGACAATTACAGATTGTCAGCTTTCAATTCACTCCCATACCCGGTACAGATATCGTCAAGTTATGAGTAGGCTCGCAATTCAGAACCCGCCATATAGTGTGTGTCGGTTGGCTAGGACAAGGCCTCTGCAGGAATAAGACAGCCCACAATCCATGGAACGAAACCAGCTGGGCAATAATGGGTGTTTCGACGCGAGCGATGGAGTCGGAAGGAACATCTTGCCTCCAGTTCCAAGTTCCAATGCAATGATCTACGCGAAGCATGAACTGCTTTAGCTCGTAAGCCCTACTAAAAAGGGACGAAACAAGTACCAAGAATGTATGAAACGGAGAACAAGCGAGCCATCAGGTGAGACGACCCATATAAGGCCCCCGTTGTTCGCGAGGAAGTACACAACCAAGTGACAACCAGACAGAAGATGTTGCATTCGTATAGCACATGGAGGGAGAATGACACGGCGAATTACAATGACGTTTTCGAGAGGGCATCAAGCGAGTGGATGCGGTTCCTGTGGGGCTATGCAACATCAGTGAAGTTTTGAAGCTTCAAGGAGCATGTCGCCGGATATCGTACCAGACTGCTAAGGAAAAGCATACTTAGGTCAGTCATGGGCTCTTTTCGAACAGACTTCCAGACATCAAGCGTCGCTCACATAATGTGGTCTGTGCACGGGTGACCCGTCGGGTTTAATAGAATTCTGGTTTTACATAATCACGCTCTGCCACACCCCCAACGATGACCGCGCTGAAAGCTGCGACGTCGCAGCAAACGCCTCTCAAAAAATTTGCACTACACTCGACGTCTACATGCTCTGCACGAGCATCGGTGTACGGAAAATGTATCCTAGCCGGCTATACAGATGTTAGAAAAGACATGTGCAAGGAGGAGTTCGCGCAGTTCGGTAAGTGCTTGCGCAAAGCTGTGAGTTATTTTCTTTGAACTGTTTTTGTTTCCTTAATAACGCCCTCCTAGATGAAACGGAAGTGGTGAAGATAGGATGACCAAGTCGCACTTATTATCCAAATTAAAAATAAACTAGCATTACAAGACCTCTAGGAGAGCAGAGCAATAATTCAGAGGAGGAGGAGGAGGAGTATATTATACTGACAAGGTCCCTGAACAGGAACACTGGCCAGTCAAAATTTGAGTGATCCAAAGGGAATGAAACATCTCATTGGCTGCACTTATGCGTCTCGTGCGGTTATACTATGTCCAGTGATTGCGAGCTCAGTCACCTCGTGGCCTTCGAGACCTTTCCTTATTGCATCCAGGAGAAGTGATTTGATGCCCTTATACAGAGCCCAAAACCCAGAGTGAGCGTAACCACGTTGAGATGGGTGACGGTGCTTCAGAGCACGTAAGTCGTGCAAAGCAAGTTCCACACTAGAAGTTCCTGAGATCGCAACGACGAGCTGCTTGATCGACGGGCGGTAGACCACAAACGATGGCAGATGACCAACTGAGCCCTCGACAGAGGACACCAGGATGGCGTCTTGTAGAGTATGATAGCCTTCTAAGGGAAAGTCGCGTTCCAGGAGAGTGGTGATGTTTTGGAATAGAAAATCCAAAGGTACCATGCTGTAGGCAACCTCTGCAAACTGGCCTACAAACAGTGATCACATATGAGACAAGACTTATAGAGGTTACACATATCGACCGCACCGAGTTCAGCAAGTTCGGTTTCGATTTCAGGCGACACGCGATCTGCGCTTGTCAAGCCGTACGATGAGATGAGCGAGTGGCAAGGGCTTTGGAGATCGACCGAAAATTGGTGAGTTTTTCCGAGGCGTACATCCGCCTTTGCTCCTCCGTCAGCGCATATTTCGGTTTCCAGAGCATTGGTAGTGAAGGCTTTCTGAGAGAGAAGAGATCTCATCACAGCAGCCTCTTCGCGCAGCATGAAAATGAACATCGCGATCCAGCACATGCATGGTGCACAGTATTAGGCCTTGTGGAGCTGAGGCTAGTGTCGATGCCGGGCTCCACTTGTAGTTTCAGCAAAGGAAACAAGGCAGTATATGGAGCTGAAGTGATAACCCTCTAACCCATAAGCAGCAAGTATGTGAAAGAGGAGAAGCTTAAGATGCATAACCTGCACCACTTATAAGGCAGCAAATACAAGAATAGAGCGTGGGACACCTGCCATTGGCGCGGGGCCGCTTAGGTCAGCGTGTCCTGTCCCGGTCACATCACGCCCCCGTGATGTGCACGATCATCGTGATCATGATCTCCCCCAGGACGCGAGACGCTGCTCGTCGTCTCGATCGACGAACCCCGCTGCCGGCTGCCCTCTGTGCGCGTGTCGCAGTCTATTCGTTCCCGCGTTGTTCCTCTGGCTCACTGCGTGGCTGTGTGTCTCGACTCTCGGTGGGATGGACGGCGATGTGGGGGGACAGGGACTTTACATCTGCGAGAGAGGAGGAGAGAGCGAGCGAGGGACATTATGAACATGACAGCCTGAGCCTGTGTATGTCCTTTTCTTTCTTACTGCACAACAATATCATCCTCTTCACTCTATCTTCTTATCTCTGTGAACACGGAACGAACACTCGCACATGGCACAACCGATCGGACCGTCCCAGGCCCTCAGACGACGCTGCTTGCGCATCCTAACAACATCCCGAGTGACGACGACGACACCAACATTGCCAGTGCCACCTGCCGACTTCATAGTAACGACCCTCGCCCATGCAAAAGGAGAACAGCTGAGACTGTCTGCGGATCGCTGAATACTGCAGCCTCGACCTTTCCTCACCTCCAGCGATTTCCGTCGCAGTCGGTCCTCCAACTCGCGACCTCGAAATTCAAAAGAGGCAATGGGCACATCTGCGAGTACTCGGAGAAGAGTGGAAGCAGTCTCCGGACTCTTTTCAGCTGTGCGACGATCCAAGTAAGCCCTCGACGCTCTTTTGTATGTGGTGTGTATTCCGTCTGATCCTCTTTGTCCTCTTCCCAAGGTCTTGCAGGAGCTACATCCCCGCCTGCGCCAGGAGCTACTCTCAGCATTCGCATCAGCTCCGTCGAGTGATACTGGCACCGTGATTGACTCCTGAAGCCTGTTGCGTTCACCCGTTGAGACGACCTGACAGGCTGAAACTATATGCACCCTGCTTCAAGCCACGAAAACCGGGGACTTAAATGCGCTTTCAGCGCTTTTTCGACTACAGGGTGTGGTTGAGCCAACGGTGAGTGCGGCGATCCAATCAAGAAGCGGATGCCGATGCGCGACATGTAGAGCGGTCGAGCCAGGCCTGGAGATCGAGGCCGATGTTGCGCGCGTTCTGAACACGCTTCCACTCGAGGGCGCCCTGTGCGGTGGTGGTGACAGCGGGGTCACGCCGGCTCTTGATGGACAGGAAGCGGCAATTCTGGCAGATGAATTTCTGATTCTTCGTGGCCCTCCATCTCGGTTTCACCGGAGTGCTGTCCATCCAGAAAGGTGTATACAACATTCATGGCTATACAGTGAAGCAGGCCTTTCTGCTGGAAGAAGCCAGCGAGGGTTGGTGTTACGAATGTTGTTTGGCAAGTCAAATGCCATTCGGGCCGCACGGACCCTGAATCCTTTGGCCGGTCAAACTAAGGACCACAGGAAATGTCTACTATGATTTCGATTACAGATTTTCTTGCCACATAAGACATTGATCAGGAACGATGGGTCGAAACCGGTGATAGTAAAGCCTTCTAAAAAGAGCTACGAGACTGCGAGGAATTGGTGATGGTTCGGCGAAGATGCTTTGCAGGTGCTGATGGCGTTTGAGACTTATTCGAATGGAATATACATAGTGCCTTTGACTGAAATAGGCTTTTTGACATGCTGACTTCTTTCTCACTGCCTCCAGCCCATGCAGAAACTAAGACATGGACGGCTTCCCCCCACTTCGGCCTACTTGTCCTCGTTGCACTTCTGCGCCACAGATCTCGAATGATTCCGAATTTTTGCATCCCATCCAACTTAAGGGATGTTGGCAGGCTTGATGCAACCGTCAAGCAAGCAATGTGGGTTCCTCCACGTCAGGCTGAAACCGAAGCCGGGCAACGAGGATCGTTTTGCTCGGGCCTCCCGAGTTTGACACCTTGCTGGAAAGTTGCCGCTGCGATGGACTGGCGGCTTTTTCTTGGGGAATCTCAAACGTGCCCCAGGGTTCACCGTCCCGAGGAGACGGTTTTACATCGAAATGGGCCTGATGGGTGTATTTGTCAACGAGGAATTTCTCCTGCTGCAATGAGTCACGACGCGACGGACCTCTTGGCCTGCATGACCAGAACTCACAAACAGTGCATAGTCTTGCGCCGTAAGGGTTTCCACGACTACGATTGCGTCAGCAAAGAACAATAAAAGGGAAGGACTCACTGAGCATCAGATCCTCTTTCTGCAGCTCGTGCTCACGTCCGAATGCACGAAGAATATGCTCCCAGTACGCACGAAGCCACTGCTTACATGCCCTGACATCCTTAATGGCATGATGTACGGTCTTTTTAGCACAAAGGAACGCCACGCGTTGACCGGAAAGTGAGAAAGTGCGCCTTTTCTCGACTTGTTCCCTGTTCAGCATGCGTGTCAGTATAAGTAACAATTGCGGGCATTGCAAAGCTTCATCAAAGACATACGGGGTTAGTGCTGCTCGAGACTTAGTTTTGGAAGAGAATGCTTTGAACTTCTTCCAGGCGTTCTTTTCGCGTTGTTGTCGGCGCGCAAGTGTAATCCGGCCAAAATGAGTAACGCTTTGTATTTCCTGTAATCGCCCGCCGGAAGAAAGCTCGGGATGGAGACAGTTGAGGAGCTTCACAAATTGTCCACTGTCATCGAGGTACCCCACGTCTCCCAGCATCGCATCTCCCGGTGTCCACAGGGGCAGATTGACTGCAATCGGATGGTAAGAGACAATGCATATGCATGGGCGCTCGCAGCTCACTGGTGACTCACGTGAAGGAGGGAATTCATGAGACAAGCATACGCGGTACGTAAACTCAGACTGGTCCTGCGGACTTTGACGATGAGACTCTTGAATAGTCTCCCCATTGTCGAGCGTGCCTGGAGATTGTATGTTCCCTGAGGAAAGAAGTAGGGAGTCTTGGATAGATATGGACGCTGCACTTTGTTCTGTATCGATAATGATTTCGTCTTCGGACTTCGGGCTCGGAATAACCGTCAAATATGGCGTGGAATACTCTGGACCAGGTGAAGAAGGCGGAACAAGAGGGCTTTCATCGACGCCGGTTTCGTCTTCAAACTTCGGGCTCGGGATAACCGTCAAAGACGGCGTGGAATACTCTGGACGAGGCGAAGAAGGGGGAACAAGAGGACTTCCGCTATCTAAGGTCCCGATGAGAATGATAGCAAGCCACACATACAGAACATACCTGGACTGGAGACCTCAAACCCTGGGGAGAATTCAACAAGGTTGCTGAACGATTTTGGTTGAGAAATGACGATATGAGGGGTGTCCATGATTGTTGACGGGGAATGGACATCATTCCGCAGTGTTACTAGAGACGGAACGAGCTCACGAAAGGGTGGTCGCTCAGAGGGCGACTGGTGCCAAGCAGCGCGAAGGAGTTGTTCTAATCCGAGCGCGTGAACCAGCCCATCGGGAAACGGTGGTCGACCTTGTTCGTCTACAAGGCAGCGTGAACTAGTCATCCTGACAAGTCACTTAAACACTTACCAAGAACATGTTGCCTCACAGCTTCGTCATTCATTGCCGGCCAAGGAATACTACCCATTGTCAAGACTTCGATGCAACACATGGCGAAGGCATAGATGTCAATTTTCTTCGTGAGTAAAGAATGGCCGCCCAACAATTCTGGCGCCTGCCACCTTATCGCATCTATGGGTAACGGATTTATAGATAATTACGATAAAGAGGTGGGATGGAGCACGAACGGTTCGGCAGTGCATTTCCTTGCATAACATGGGATTTCCACTTGCTTTGACCAAAGTCCGAAATGACACACCGTATATCATCGGATACAAGCACATTCGCAGCCTGGAAGTGATAGAATACTGTGAATATCTTGCTCGCTCGATACGGATAGGCAGGCTAACTTTTAAATCTCCATGATAAACACCATGTTCATGTAGATACCTCATCCCCTCCGCGATATCATGCATCTTGCGAAGATAATCAACCTTCTCGTGGATAATCATTGCCGCCGATGCCGCATCACCAGATTCAAAATGTCTATGCGCTTCCCAATCCACGCGCTTCAGATAGTCCGTCAGGCTGCCGTGCTTCAGCAGGGGGCTGACAAGGAACCAGGGTAAGGGACCTTCCGCACTGCTCGCGCCGTACAGCTCCAGCACATTCCGATGACTGAGGGCTTTCCAGACATTGATCTCGTTGATGAACGACTCCTTTGAAGTGTGGATCTCGAGTATCTTGACCGCCACGGAGCGCCGATTCCACGACCCCTTGTAAACAGTAGAGAAGAAGCCGCGACCAATGAGCTCTCCAAGTTCAACTTCGAACCTAGGTTTACGGGTCGTGTCAGTTGTGATTGTTAATGTAGGCACCTTCTTACTTCGTGATAGTCCAACTTGGAAGTGTAGGCAATGGTCCTTTGTACGCGCTTTTCAGGGCCTGGAGTTCCCTCTCGATGAATTCCCTGTCGACAAGGCTGAGCTCGCGGGCCTCAAAACGATCGACTGGCCACGTCGAAGACCTGCGCGGCGATGGCAGGGACGTTGACAGCTTATCAACGACGTTATGTATTCGAAGCTGCTCCAGAGCTCGTAATAACGTCTTGATGGCATCTGGAATGTCGGGCTTCTCCACTCCAAGAATTTCCAACGCATCTCTGTCGTCTTCCGCCTCGCCATAGATGCGTTCAAATTCCCCCATGTCACTGAACCTGTCTCGTTCGTTTTGGCGGTCCTGAATCGTGCGTATTTTCTCGTGAATGTCCTCCTTGGACGGCGGTAATGTCGTGATGTCCAAGTCGATGTCGTCCAGGTCAACGTCAGTGGAGGGAAATTTATATTCGATAGGGCTCTCCGATGTCGCTGTCACGTATTTGAGGATACGAAGTTGAATTGAACGCTGTAAAGATCAAGTAAGAGAATGCAATCGTAAAACTGGCAGCTAATTACATCGAAGTGGCCCAGGCAGTCCTGAAGCATAGTGTTGCAATCCGCGATATCTCTCAAAATGTCATCTCGCTTCAGGTATCGTATAAACAGCGATTGGTTGATCAAGTCTTGGAGCATTTGATGAATTCGCCCGAATGCACTGAGGAACGATAGATGACCTTTAAGACCAGCAGATTCTGCACAAGCACTGGGTCACTCACTGCTCGAGATCTTCGAGAGGCCCACTCAAGACTTTGGCAACGGTGTCGCCGACACGAGAAATCTCCTCATGTATCGCGATTAAAATTTCGGCGCAGCGATCCGTCAGTCGGAGACACGCCAATCTATTTGTCTGTTGTACTCATCGTCAGCCTGTCTACCGACGCTAATCATAGATGTACACAAGGGACTCACCGTGACTCTTTGCAAGGCATCCCAAATGCCGAGCAAAAGTTTCGCAGCACCCTCCAACCCCGGTATCGGTGAAAACTTCAGGAGCTCAGCACCGTTGGCGAGAACCTCGTGTGCCACATCGACTGTTATATCAATCATAGGGCTAACGGCGCGCGCAACGCGCTAGATGCAATAGAATTAGGCAGATTTCGCCCAGGAAGGAATGTAACATAGACGTACCACCCGCGTATGGTGCCATCGCTCTGTTTGCTCCTTTGGCAATGGTGAAGATCTTTGGGGTGAGCTCGCCCACGGTCTCGAAGTCGACTTTAGCTTATGGAGCAAGGATTTCGAGGGAGTTGCCTTGGGTGACGATGGAGGCAAGAAAGAGGGCCCGACGATGTGCTCCAAGGAAGGCGGGCCCCATATGGACTTCCCCTGTTTGGTGATATGGCTGTGGGAATAGCCTGGGGAAGACGAAGGGGTGAAGCCCGGGCTGGATTGTGGGGTGGATGGGTGACTCGCAGTATCGCTCCTCGCGTTTCGGTTTGACATAGCGGACGAGATGTGGTGGCCGAAGCTGGACATGATCAACGACGGGTAGGATGAGGAGCGGAAGTGCTTCGTCTCCTTGTACGAGAATGGATCCATCTTGTGCACTATTGAGTCGGTCAGCGATAACGATCAGCGTTTTGAAGGGACCCGTACAGTGCAGTGGTGGTTAAATTCTCCGAACACGCTTTGAGGTGTGATGACCCGTAGTCGAGCTTGCGTGTTGTTCTGGAAAGATACCGAGACGTGCGTGTTTCAAGGACGAGTGAAGAAGGGATCGCTGTTCACTTCAAAGAGCTGAGTGAGCGTGGGCAGTTGCAAGGCGCCATTACTCCCCTGTGGGAACGGAGGAATCGGAGGCAGATAGTGTTAATTAATTATCAGTCATATGCTCATCGTTAAGGTCATGGCTGCTAACATCAGATGGAGAGTTACAGATTGACAGCTTTCAATTCACTCCCAGTTACGGGTGCACTGCGGGATGATGCCGAGAGCCTTTTTGACAATAACCACCAGTCAAGTTACGAGGAGGACGACGATTCAAAATCGGAACAACAGGTCGTAGTTGCCGATTGGCTAGGACATGGTTGAGAACAAGATGGCCCGTCATAGAGAATCCAGGGAACGGAACCAGCTGATCAGTGGTGAATGGGATGCAAGCGAGCTCGTAGTCGGTTCTTCTTCGCCACGAGCATCCACCCTTTAGCACGTGACTAACACAACGATTCAGTCCATAGACTAAGACCTACATTAACGGTAATGAAGATGGACGAAACAAGTTCCCAAATTTTCCGTAATGGGGACGGACATCAGGTGAGATGACCCCGTATACAGCCCTCGTTGATGTCAGTCGTTCGCGAGGAGGTACACAATCAAATGACTACTGGACAGAATATGTCGCGTTCGCATAGCTCATAGAGGCAGAACAACAGGCAAACTAGATCAACTTCATGAAGCCGCCGGACGCGAAGGTTGGCATGGCAAAGACAGAGAAAAGGTCGAGAGATGGACTTGTACCACTCGATGAATTGCTTCAAGGCACCTTTGTCCATTTGCGTTAGCATTCGAGCACACTAGCCCACGGAATGGGTTCCCGCACAACATGCTTATCATGGGCCCAATGTTATCGAACTTGCAGGGACCGAGCAAGCAGACGCGCCGGAGATCCTGCTTCGAAGCGACCCGTGACATCAGTGAGCTTCAGGGCAGCATTTCGCGCTAGGACAGGGCTGATCCCCTCGTCGTCGACAAGAACGAAGCACAGAAGCAGGAAACGAAAGGACCCAGGCACAGAGTAAAAGCGGGGACATGAAACGTGGAAAAGACGAAGACAGCGATGCTTACAGTGGTAGACATGCAGAGATGTCAGCTGAGTCGCCCAAGGCAACGTCCAGTGCTCTTAAAGGGAGAAGCGATGACTAGTAAAGATTTGAGGAAGCGAAAGGGCCTGCGTGCGATGCTTCAGATCCAAGGTCGGGTGTGGAAGATGAACAACATCTACGTTAGTAGTAGGCAAGCGCCTAGCACTATCATGATTTAGTTTGCGACTATCCATGCTGGTCACCCAGAGGACCACTGTATTCGATTGCTTCCGAAAGGGCTTGCGAGACACGGATAAGTTTTGGGAGTTGGGCAGAAGCAATGATGGTTGATCGTGATCCCTCTGAGATCGGAGATCAATTTACCATCTTATCTTCCAACTCTCACCGGGTCTCCAGCTGTCGTCGGCCTCTCCCATGTTCAACTTGAACTCCATACTTCTCCTTGTGATTGCACTGACATGTCGAACGAATCCTCAAATGAGCTGAAGACCACGCTCCAAGCAGCACGCTACGGCAAAGACAAGGTGCGAGTCGTTCGTGTTGTCCGGAGGGCGCGTGGCATCACGTCGTCGAGTACGAAGAATGATACGTACGCAGATTCGAAGTCGCCATCCAAGCCCCTAGTTCTTCTTTAAATACGTGAGGTCAAAATTCGTCAAAGATTTCCACTGGTCAGGCTGTGACCGCAATCAGTATGCATATATGCAGGATTTGACAAACCTACGCCCATGGTTAAGCCAAAAACAAACGGTGGGAGACGGCGAGGGACAAGAAAAGTCATCCGGCGGAAATGTCTTGGTTGAAAAACAATATACATACCGTGTGTCTCCTCATCCCTTGCAACACAACCCTTACGACCATGCTCCTACAGAGGTCGTCCATGACAGCTGACCGGCGTGCATTGTGTGTGAGAACCCGAACGATATAAAGAAAGTTGCACCGGTTTGACCAACTGGGATGGCGGAGGAACAATCAAAAGGCGACGAAACTGATGCCATCTCCAAAGCATCCTTGCTAATCCCAGGTTCCTGCGAATGAGCTACTTTACAAGTCAACCTTGGCCGATCATCCGCCCAAAAGCAGCAGAGCACTATCTATGGCAGGTCCAAGCGGATGCGGGGAGTTCGACGGTAAGGGTGTCTCAAGGAGGGAAGGTGATGGGCTGAAAGCATGACAAAGCTCCTTAGGAGGGATTGCGATCAGTAGGATTCGACGATAGCAACATACTTGAGAATTATCTCGTGCCCCGGCCATTTGCATCATGTCTATAGAGGCATTAAAATGCGATATCTTCCCTTCGAGTTGGTAAAGGAAAAGCGTCCCGGGACTCGGAAGAAATGAACGGCTTTTCAATTTGATCTTATCTTATCTGGTCGGTCTGGATCCGCCAACGATGCGGCTTCGAACGGATTCCTCCCATCTTCCTCTCACCGCATGCACGTATCGCCCACATGTCCACATCACAACAGTTGCACCAGTATGCATAAGGAGGGGAACAGAAATAGGTAGAAGTAGTTCGTACTTCCTTGTGCCACCTGTGCTCTGATACCTGTCATTATCATGAAGGTGATGTCTGCTATCCTTCACGCGAGCGGCCCGAAGCAATGCACTTGCTACTCTGACTCATCTGACTGCAGCGAGATTCCCATGACTTTGATATCTTCCATGGGGTATTCTGTTACTTGCTCTCCGACTCAAATTGGAGAGGTTTGTATACTACTCTTGCTTCTAAAGCACTCTTCACTGACAATAGTCGATTACAGCTATAAATTATAAAGCTTCGCAGCGTATGCTTCATCCTTAGCAATTGTTCTGGTGTCGCCTCGTGGCCCCGAACCCCCCAATGTAGTTTTCTTCGGCCAGGGTATCGCGCTCTGCACGACAGCTCTGAAGGACCTTCTGCTCAACGGGCACCTTTCAAGTCGTCATCTGACGCCATTTCAAACAAAGACCCAAGAGCGCCTCACGGGCACCTGCATTGTACTGTCAAATATAACGCAGACGTCAGAATAAATCCTTGCTTCTCAACTTCCCAAATTTTTCCTCTATTCTCCTACTATTCACGCCAAACCATCTTGAATTGGAACCTGCAGTGTCAAGACTTTGTCCCAAGGACGCAACGTCGCTTCCAACACTATAAAGAGCGTCGAGGAATAGGGGTACGTTAGTATCTTCTTCACGATGTGGAAATCCTTTCTCATTATATTTCCAGTCCTCTCTGCGTCCGTCGGCGCGCTTTATACCCCTCTTGCATCCAGGGATGACAACGACGGTATTCACCTCGCTGTTAGTCCGCGCTGTGGAGCTTTGAACGGCACCACTGCCGATGTCAACGCAGGGCTGCGTCCTCGCCAATTCAAGACCATTGTGTCCTTCGGAGTATGTGATGGCTTATATACACGATAATAAGAACATCCTCAAATGCTTTCGCAGGACAGCTACACGGACGGAGGACATGACGACGGTGGTCCATTGGACCCCCCCATCGTGGTTCCACCCAGTCCGCTGGCGGGAGGGCGATCCGTCAATGGCTTGACCTGGGTTGAGTTTGTCGCAAACGACATCGGCGCTACGCTGAAGGATTATGCTGTGGGTCATATTTTTTATCCTGTTATCCATTGCTCACTTATACTTCTCAGCAATCTGCTGCATGCATCGACCTCTCTCTTTGGCCCAGCAATCCCCGTCAAGTGGATTTCATCCATCAAGGTCGTATCAACCTTCTTCTCTTCCTTCTCGTCCTCAACTCACAGAGCACAACAGTGCAAACATTTTTGAATCAAGGCAACAAGCTGGACCCCGACACGACATTGTACAGCATATTCTTCGGCATCAAGTACGTTGATCGCCCATCCAATAACCCTTACCCCTCACTAATCTCTTGTACAGCGATTACCTCGCTTCTCTGAGTGCGTATTTCTCATCCTTTTCGCAATAGCATGCTGACTGTGACACCTTCTCTGCTCCAGTCGACGGTGACCACATGCAAGCCGCCGCTCACGCCCTTCTTAACCAGATCGAGCTTCTCTCCAGTCCCCCCACCAACGCGCGCTCCTTCATGGTTCTCGACGTCTACGGCCGCGGCACCACCGCCCCCTCTGGCGAAGCATACAAGCAAACCGTCTTCAGCGGCCTCCATGATTTCCACACCCGGAAAAACGGGCCCAAACTGGACGTCTCCTACGTCGACTTCTCCACCATCTGGAACGGCGTCTTAGGCTCTGACCCCGGATTCAAGGCATTTGGCTATGTGAGCGCGGACTCGTGCACGCAATGTACGCCGGAGAATGGGTGCTCGACGATTGGCGCGTGCGATGATCCAGAGCATTACTTTTACTGGATACCGGGGTAAGTGGGCTCGTGTGCTTCGTGTTTTTGAATTATTGTGTCGGTGACTGACGATGTCCTTGAATTCGTAGGCATCCATCGAAGGAGACGGATCGCATCATGGCCGACTATGTTGCCGAGGTTTGGAGTAATTGCGAAGTTGCCTGAGTTCACTGGATGTTCATCTTGCGGATAAATTATGTGCCTTTCAACTTACTTGTCCAATGATGGTTTCTTTTAGCATCGCCAATTTTTATCTTGAACAGAGAAATTCTTTTGAAATGCATCTAAATTCGCGCTCAGGTCCACGATGTCATTCCTTCCCTGTATACGCCTCGGAATTCAAAGATCTCCTGTAATCGAATCGCACGATTCATCTTGTCCTTCACGCCACCACTACTCGCCGTCTGCAACTTTGTTCGCGTCGGCTGCTAGTCACTTTGGCGCTACACACTGTCTTTCTTCGAGGAATTTATCGAGACATCAACGAAAGCGCCATCTGTCGACACTATCCCTAAAAGTCCATCCTTTTGTCTTTGAATTCATAAACCCTGACCAGGAGATTAGCCGCCATTCTATCAGATTTTCTATCGTTTCAAGATATCCAGCTCGGGGACCGTTCTTCGCAACAACGGTAGCTTTGACGTCATTTCCGTCGATTCCACACTTGGCAGGCTCGTGGCGGACTGACAGCATTCAGGAAACCCTGACAGGGTCCCATATCACTGTGAGTGGAGCGATATAAAACTTTACTCGGCAGTGTTTCAGATGGCTCATGATTGCGCCCTCTGCATTATGCAGACAGGCTGAAATCGCACAATTTAAAAGCCTGCGAACATTCTACAACTTCGACTTATAGGTCTAGGATAGAAATTACGGGTAGAATCCGTCTGGAAGCAAGATAAGGCAAAGGGTAGTTCGGCTCATCATCGTCATTTCCGAACTTGCATTGATTGCTTAGCACCCTTGGATCATCGGCGAGCGCTTTGCCCGACGTGCACACCCGAAAAGTACTGAACCGAACGTAAATTTTACAGGCTTTTAACAGGATGCCTCGCTGCGTGAACTTTGCAACCTCGACCCCCAATCTTCAGCTGCAATTACATGGACTTGAACGACCTTTCTCGCGATCCTCAGGATGGGGCTTACCACTGTCCGATTTGCAATGCGCCCTTCACAAGAAGGTCTAACCTGCGACGGCATTTTATCATCCGTAAGTCCGACGTGGCTACTTGGATATCCTGCGCACCGGTGCTGACTACAGATCACGAAAGACACGCGCGGCACCCCACACCAACACCCACACAAATGCACCGCCTGTGAAAAACGCTTTGCGCAAATGTAGGTGTTTGTCTTGACACTGTATCCGGTGTTCCTGCCTGACAAAACCTTGCTCGATACAGTGCTGAACTTCAATACCATTCGCTGATTTGTGCAGAGACTAAGTGGAACGACTTGTACTCAGCGGGATCATTCCTGGAAGCGTTTCCAGACCTCGTACCCAGTATGGCTTGCGACAGCCTGTCTGCAGATTATCCTGGATCTCTTCCTCAAGGATTTGATCCTTTCAGCCCTTCATCCTCGGCCTCTTCGTCCGCTCAAGAAACAGAAACAGAACAACCTTTCGCAGACTTCCAATCATTTGTGTCTTCCCCGGCTGGAACTTCACCTGAACCACCTCCCAACCCAATCAGTACCTTCGATGAACGAAGAACGTCACCAACGGTGCGTGTGGTGCCTCTTCCCTCTTCCACTATCCCGAAGCACTGATGCCCGTGTTGTTCGTAGCGCTGGGCCGTGATCGATTCGGTCCCAACATATCAATGCCGACCCCGGGCTTGCGCGCAACCTCGACGGGCAATCCACCCATATCACAGCATAAACAGGCATCGAAAGGCCAAGGAAAAGGCGATATACACCCAGCGCCAGGTCGACGATATGCTGCACGCAGTATCTACTTATTTCGCAGGGACAATGGTAAGGTGTTCCTTCCGCACTAGGTTCCGTTCGCTCAATTCACGTCGGGCTGTCCAGGAGCAAATTCTGCGGAGCTGCAATGTGCAGGACAAAAGGGCGGTGCAGATGCGGAACGACGATGTCGGGATTGCTTCGGGGCTCTGACGCATAGCTGCATAAGCTCGAGTCGGACCTTCTCAGCGGTCTCCGTACCCTCCCTGAAGATTAAGATGGACTGCGCAGAACGACCGATGCCTTTAGGATGTGGCATGCGCATCAGGTATCCAGCATTCCGGGAGAGAAATAGTCTTTCGAGGACGATCGCCAAGAAGCCATGGGATCATGCGGCACACCATAATAGTTCGTCCATTTTGGGTCATTGTTGGTTGCGTCGAGTGTACTCCAAGATAGCGATTCGGTTCCCGTCGTGTCGTATTGTTCACCACGGAAGGCTGTTGAATGACGAAAAGCATGATTCGGGTTTGCCAGACATAAGAAGGACAGAACAGGCCATTCCATCCTTTAGCTGAAGGGGATGAAGAAGTCGGTTTCGCACAAACAAGCTGAAATCGAGATGACTGGCAAACCAGAAAGACTGGGGACGATGATTTGCGGTAAGTCCTGAATCGAAAATACACCGATAAAGGCGGTGGGCGGTGTCGTCAAATAACGGGTGCAATAGGCCTTTGGTTCATTACAACTTTCGTTCGTATTCCATTATAAGTCTTGAGTTCTCAGATCTCAGATCTCCGAGTCAGCAGTATTGACCTTAAAAATCACCGAGAATAATGACTGTAATCTCTAAGTTAGGCAGAGGGTGATACATAGAGATTCGCGTCAACACCAATATTTTCCTATCTATCCCGCTCATTAACCCAGATCAATCAGCCACTTGTTCAGTACCGGCAGCCTTTAGATTCGCCACCCATGAAATCCGGCCATCAAATATAGCACCACCCAATTTTGACCGGGCTCGCCTTATTGGGAATCTTACATCTCCCAGTCCTCCTGTCGATGACTGGTTCGAAGCCGTAGTTTGGTCGAAACGCGCAGGCTACCTCTGATAACGGGTAGGGTTTACCTCGAGTACACCTACGACATATATTGGCGTAAGCTTGTGTTTCTGGAGCGAAAAAAGGATGATTCTCACTCGGCATAGTTATTACGCCCAGCTAGGATTTCATATTCGTCCATGCCGGGTACGGATCGTCCATACACGTCGGTCGTCACGGGATGAGCGGAGGTGAATGGGATTGAGGGAAGGACGATGGCCAGCATGGCGAGGGCAGTATAAATCAATCGTGAAGGTGACATGCTGAAGTTCTTTTTCTGGAGGGAAGTCTTTGTGTGGATTCGATGGTTTGTTTTTAGGCGGAGGTTAGGAGACCAGCTCTTGTTCCTACTGAGTGCAGAATGGCTGCTTTTATGTCTCCTCATATTCGGTGAGCGTCAATCATGCACAGCTCCTGTATCTTTTTTTTTTTTTCTTTTTTTCCTTCATAGTGGATCAAATGCACTGCTATCCAGAGTCAACGGCTCATGCCCCACTAAGCGTCGTCCAGAACCTCTAGGCTAGGTGTTGATTGATTCCCTTTTTTTGCTACATGTCCAATGTTTGATCTACTATTCGCTCGAAGTGTGGATCCACAATAGATCCTTGTCCAAGGGTCTCGAAAGGCTTTCACCAGAGCTTTCTTGTCCGGGCTCGATCAATAGCGGTCGTTTGCTATGTGATCATCATGACAGCTGGATTCCTCAATTGATAGATGAAGTTCTGTTGATCTGGTCAGCACAACAGCTGGACCTTCAGCGGTTCCTATCACAATCGACCACATACAGGCACTACAATGTAGCGTGTCCTACTGTCCAGCGGGGCAATACATTGTACCGTACTTGACGGCACCAGCGGGGCCACTGGAATGTCAGCGGGGCCCCTACATGTAGCCGTTTGGCACGATGCCAGCGGGGCCCCTACATGTAGCCGTGTGGCACTGTACCAGCGGGCCCGCTGCAGCACCAGCGGGCCTATACAGTGCTGTGGGGGGCAGGGTGGGGGCTAGCAGAGGATCTGCGGACCTCCGCGGGTCGTCGTCCGTGGGCACACCCAGCACTGCAGCGGGCCTAGCAGTGGGGGATTGCCCACCCCTGCGGACCTCCGCGGTTCGTTGTTTTGGGGCACACCCAGCACCCTAGCAGCGGGGGGTTGCCCACCCCTGCGGACCTCCGCGGGTCGTTGTCCGTGGGCACACCCCTGCGGACCTCCGCGGGTCGTTGTTTTGGGGCACACCCAGCACCCTAGCAGCGGGGGGTTGCCCACCCCTGCGGACCTCCGCGGGTCGTTGTTTTGGGGCACACCCAGCACTGCAGCGGGCCTAGCAGCGGGGGATTGCCCACCCATGCGGACCTCCGCGGGTCGTTGTTTTGGGGCACACCCGGCACTGCAGCGGGCGGTGTCCATGTCCGCGGGCCAACGCACATCCTCAATTGGCATAGCGGAATGTGCTGTTTCGAGGCTAGCAGGGAGCTTTATGCATGTCCGCGGACATAGTCATTAATTTGTGGGGTGTCCACAAAATTATGTTTCTTCGATTGCAAATGCATTACAAACATATTGGAAAGGTTTGTGCATGTTTGCGGGGTTATCGATAAAGATCTTTCAGCAGCACATTGCCTTCGCTTCTCCAGTCATAGTGTTTCTCAAAAAGGTGCTTGATCAAAGCATGCCCGCGGGCATGCGCAGCCGCGGCCGCGCGACATGCCTATTTAATTTCAAATGTATCTTGTGAATGTCTGTAGAGCTTGGTTTCTCATTGTAAATGCTCCGTTCAAAATGTGAATGTCCGCGGGGCTATCTGCGCAGCATGCAAAACATAAATTGCAAACAACTATGTAAACACTTCCTATTCATCACCCTCCTGAGGACCGTCAATCTCATCGCGCATAGTGCGGAATGCACTCAGAGCAGTTTGCTCAGCCTCAAGTTTTCCGACCTCCACCAGGAAAAGCTGACGAGCCGCGGAGGCATATGACACATTGTAGAGTTTTTGAAATGCTTTAACCTCCGCGTGGAGACCAAGGATCTCTCGCTCAGTCAACGGCTAATAAATGACTGTTAGGTTTGTTGAAAGGTTGTGAGTAAAGAAAGCATTTACAGGGTCCGCGGGGATCATGACTAACCCGGAGGCTAGAGCATGGAAACCCCCATCCTTGTGCTTATGTGGCTGATCAATTAGGTAAGCCATGAAATACAATAATCTGAAACTGCTCCACTTACCCCCGGGGCTTCCTTGGCCTTGTTCAACTCCTTCTCCTTGAGTGCCTCAGTGAGCAGCTTTTGCTCCGTAGAAGCAGCCAAAACCTGGGGCACAAGGTACTCATGGCCGCCAGACTTGATTGCAACATGTCCGCGGAGCGGAGCGGGCTGCCTGACCGCGGCCCCCGCGGCCTTCTTACTTCGAGTGTTCATTTCTTTGAGTGTTTGGGTGGTGTCTGGACAAGGCCTGGGACAAGGCCTGGAAAAGTCTGTGATCTTAAGAACATTTCGAGCACGCAATAGGAACCTGGCGGAACAATGGGGAACGATTCATAAGGAATAGGATTATATTTAGCCATGTCACGTGATCATGTTGACCTATAAAAAAAATCCTTCAACTCTCTTCCGCTCTTCCACATCCGCCGCCGCGCCAATAGCCTTTTCCTCTACACCTCGGACCTCCGCGCATCATGTCAGTCCCCCTCACCCACATTGATCAAGACATCGTTCAAGCTGTCAGTATCGGGGACCTGGGGGCCTTTGAGGATCTGTACCAGAGAGCAGTAATTTTTTTTTTGGCTTGCTTACAATTAAATATGTAATATTAATTTTTCATTATAGAAACTAGTCTGGCGGGTTGCCAAAGCCAGCACCAACCCGGAGGTCATCAGAGCGCGGCAGGCGTCCCTCCTCGCCGCCACCATTCTGAACATTCAGGCCATCCGGCACAAGCCCCCCAACAGCGACGAGCTCCTCAAGGAGCTTCGAAAGGCTGCCCGGGGACACCAGCAAGGGCAATCCTCAACGCCCGCGGACGAGGCCGACCCGGCCGCGGAGGTGGCGAGGGAAAGGGAGGCGGCAAGGGAAAGGGCGGCAGCAAGGGAGAGGGCCGCGGAGGTCTCAAGGAGAGCGGCGGTAGAATTGGAGAGGCAGTTGGCGGAGAAGGCCGCGGTTCAGGCCGCAGAGCAGAAGAAGGCAAGGCAGGAGAAGAGGGCGAAGACCGCGGAGGAAAAGCGGGCCAAGGTCATGGAGGAAGCGCGGGCCAGGGCAGCAGAGGAAGCGCGGTTAAAGGCCGCGGAGGAAGCGCGGGCAGCGAGGGAGCTGATCCGGTCTCAGAAGAAGGCGCAGAGGGAGGAGAAGGCTGAGAAGGAGAGGAAGGAGCAGGAGAGGGCCGAGAGGGATAGGCAGGAGAAGGAACGGGCGAAGGCCGCGGGGAAGCGCACAGGGGAGGTGGGGCAGGAGAAGGAGAAGGAGAGGCGGCGGAAGGAGAAAGCGAAGAGAGCGACGGTCGGTGGGCCCGCGGAGTTGGGGAAGAAGAAGGAGAGGACGATGGGTGAGCCCGCGGCGGGCCCCGCGGTCCCTAGTGAGTTCTTTCTCTTTCTATTCGTTGTAATTTCCACTAACAATTGTCACAGAAATCACTGCCGCGGGGCCTTTGAAGAAGGGGGGGCCCTCCTTTGTGGACCTGGACGAGGCCGACGCCAGTGACGTAGAGGTCACGGAACCCGTACCTGCAGGGCACAACCCTGCCCACCACTACCCCCGCTGTGCTCGCTGCGAGTTCAGAAACCTGGCCTGCGAGCGACAGGGGGGCAGGGGTGTAACCTGCCTCGCATGCAAACATGCAAAGCAAAGTTGCATGTTTGCCATCCGATCGGACCTCCCCGCGGCACTGCCCAAGTCCAAGCCCAAGGTGAAGGACACCCCCGTGGTCCCCTCAAGTGAAGAGGCCATTGCGGGGCCCTCAAGTAAGTTTTCTTCCTTTTCGTTCATTGGTTTTGTTGATGAATTAAATCTTTGAAGCCCCCCGCGTCGCCCCTACCGCCCCTACCACCTCCGCGGGCGCCGCGGCGACTCTGTCCGGCTTGGTTGCCGACAACGCAAGCTTGATGCAATCCGTTGCTGCCATTGAGATCACCCTGAGGGACATGCTCCGGCGGGAACGGATTAGGGCTGCAGAGGAGAAGAAGCGGGAGCAGGAGATGCGGGAGCTGAAGGAGGCATATGAGGCGCGCATCACCTTGCTGGAGGGGAGGCTGGAGGCGCCGAGGGGACTGTCGTCCGCGCCCGTGATGTCCGCGGACGACCTGGACCTGTTGCTGATGGACTTGGATGAGACGCCCCTCCTCCCATCTCTGGCAGCGGAACCCGCCCCCAACCCCGCGGGCGCGTCCCCAACTCCAACAACGCCGGCGCAAACCCCGCCTGCCCAGACCCCGCCCCCCCAAACCCCGCCTGCCCAGACCCCCCAAACCCCGCGGCACGAAGAAACCCTGCACACCCCACACTGGAGCCCCACTGGCCCCCCACCAGAGGACGATGATGAGGGTGAGGATGAGGAAGATCCTCAAAGGCTGAAGCGCAAGGCCGCGGAGGATGCTGATGGGGAGGGCCCATCCAAGCGGCATCATGCTGACTAGGTGACGGGGGTTCTTTTAGTTTTGGACATCGCCCCGCGGACATTTATTTTGCTCAGACCGCGGACATATTTTTTTGCACCACATATCATATCATAGCAAGGACATCTGTATATACCCTACTTAGAATTCAAAAGTATATACATCAATCTAAAATTGTACCATTTGTCATTGTGTGAAGCTACAAAATGTGAAGCTACAAAATAAATTAGCGGCGCCTTGGCTTTGTTTTGTTGCCAACGCCCGCGGACTTTGATGTTGTGGCTCGAGTTGCGGCCCCAGTGCGTGTGCGGCTGCCCCTGGTATTGGCACTGGCACCAAAGTCCGCGGCCTCCGCAAGCAGTAAATCCTGCCTTGATTTCTTTCGCTTGGTCTGTCCTTCAACCTGCTTGCGCTTGCGTGTAACCGGAGGTGGGGGCGGAGTTGGTGTACCCGGCGGAGAGGGAGTAGGATTGTCAGGCGGCGGAGTTAACTTGTTGAGGAGCTGCATTGCAGTTGCCGGCACCATATACAGTGGCAGCCCTTCGCCAGGCCCATTGATGGGTGCCTGTGTCGGAAGTCCGCGGGCATTTAAGTGGTGCATGGTGGTTTCATCAACGGTGACCAGGCCTCCATTGGTCGTGGGGTCTGGCTCAGGACTCTGTCTCCCATGTCCGCGGGTGGAGTTCGGTGGCCCGCGGGGCTGATTCATTGATCTGTTATTTGGCGATGGACTCTGTTGGTCATTGGATTGGAGTTGATTTACTAGCCCGCGGGGTTCTTGGCATTCGTTATCTGCAGCATCATCGTCTTGAAGTTCATTGTGATGGGTATGATTTTCCTGTCCGCGGGGTTCGCTCTCTGGTGACGGACAAGGGTGGTTTTGATTTTCGTTTGATGGTGGATGACCGCCTTCTAGGTCGGGCATTGAAATAAGGTCTTCTAAGGGGTCTGGAGCTGGTGCTTTGTTTTTGCCCTTCTTCCGCCTTGCTTTCTTTGCTGCTGCCGCGGCAGCCAAAGCTTCCTGGTCCTTTCGCAGCCCATAGACCGCCTCCATTCTCTCCTTTTTCTTGGTCAAGTAACTGGACCAGCGAAAGGCCTCTGAGGGTCCAAGCCTTTTCTGGCGAGAGCGCCAGAAGTCGAGCAACTCCTGGAGTTCAGTTAGTCGGAGGTTCCGTGGGTCTTGCATTCGGATGTCCGCGGGTATGTACTCCGCGGAGATGAACATTCCATTGTCCGCCTTTATGGAAGTGAATGGAGGCGACGAGTAGAGGTGTCCGGATGCTAGTTCTGTAAGGAAATTAGGATAGGCCTGATAAGATATCAAAGGATTATCACGTACTGTAATGCTGTTTCAGGAATGCGCGGACCAGAAGTTCAAGGTCATCTTTGCTCTGTTGCACACCTTCTACCAACTCCGGTAGAATTGGAAAACCATCATTTTGTTGATCCAGCTGTAGATCTGGACGTGGCTTGACTACTGGATTAGTCCGATGCAGGGGGTCTGGTGCAATGGATTCTTGGAGTGAAAGGACATAGTCCATAAGCTTTCTTTTGATGTCCTTCACTATGTGCGGAAAGTTATCAACGAAAGTTTTACTGATCGCTCCTGCATTTGCAGCAATCTTGTCATGACTGCTCCGCGGCGGACATCAGTGCAAGTCCGCGGAGTCGATGAACAACTCACGCCCGGATTTTCAGTTGCCCATCTTGCGCTTTCCATGCCACAAATGTAAGGGACAGCATGCCCATCTCTCGCCACCTGTTTGCATCCTCATTCTCCACTCGTTGAAAGCCCCGCTTATCTGCATTCCTGAGATAAGAAGGTATCAGTTCCGTAATGTCCGCGGGCCCGCGGAGCTACTCACTTGCGCTGCTCCTCAGGAGGATAGCCCTTGGTGCTCCACTCACGGGCAGTGTCCTCTGCCTCCCGGAGTTGTTGCGGAGTGAGTTTGTTCATCACCCGTGCCAAAGCCTTGGTGCGTTGCTGGAAGGCCGCGGGGGACGATTCATCGACCTCTTCAAGCTCCAGTATCTCTTTCAACTCTTCAGTAATCAAGCCGCGCATTGTCCGATTGACTACCTGGCGCGCAGTAACCTTCAATTTACCCGATGACTGGTTGACCGTCGGGTAGGGCCTCCAGTTGTTCCTTACATAGTCTGCCAGTTTCTGTGTGCTGATCAGCGTGATGACTCAGGGATACTCCCTAACCTGACAGACCGTGGTAGCCGACGCGGACTGCTTGTCAGTCTTCGGTTCTGTTCCCTTTGCCTTCCAATAGTTGAATATATCAACAAGGACTTTGTCCTTGAAGATGGCTGCCCTTTTGTCCTTGTCCGACTCTGATCGGTACTCCTCTCGGTACTTGTTGAGGACCGCGCGCTCGTCAGCCGGGTACTGGGGCTGCTTGCTTGTCTTCTTCAGGGCCGCGGGGGCATGTGGGACTGTTTCCGGTGTGAAAATATTTTCGGACATGGTGGAGCTCCGTTAAAAATTTCCTATTTGGGTCACAAAGGGTTGAACTCCATGTTTGACAGTTGTCCCACAGTATCCGCATTTGGCAAGGAAGTTTCCAGTTTGAGTAATATGAGGCACGGGTGCATCGATGGCCCCGATTGTGAGTGCAGCTGACCTTGCACAACCATGAGGACATGTCCGTGAGTAATCAGTGACCCATCAGTAGACAGGTTCTGGTTTTTCCACCTTATCAGATCTCACCCGTACCCACCATGTTGCGTGCAGTAAAGCGCACACGTCGCAAGAAGGATGAAGTCTATGAGGAAAGTTCTCACTCACATGCCATGGATGTCGAGACAACAGTCAGGCATACCCGGAGGGGTGACATCTTGGAATCCAGGAGTGTCCCTTTGCGCAATAGGTCACCGGACCCTGCTACATCTGTCCGTCGGGGTGTGCAGGCCCGTGTCCAACCCTTTGAACATTCGGACATTCACTCAACAGAGCTGAATGACACCACTGATGAGGTGGCCCCCAAACAAAGCAAGGTGAATTGTTCTTTGAAGTAGTGTGTACATGTAATTGAATCACAGCACAGACACAAGGTGATTACCTTCAAGAATTTGTGGACCATGTTCCAGAACTGTTGGAGGGACTGCTTGGGAGAGAGCACATTGAAAATCATACTCAATGTTCTGATTGTCCCAAGGGCAACTTAGGACGTTGGCGTTGTCGAGACTGTCTCAGTGACAGGATACTCTGCCGGGGTTGCATGCGGACAACTCACAGGGACAATCCTCTCCATCGCATTGAGTTCTGGACAGGTCACTACTTCCAGGCAGCTCAGCTGCACGAGGTTGGTACCTACTTGCTGGTCCCTCACTCCTCCGGGAAAGCACTCTGTGATACGCTGCAGCTGCAACAGGAGCAGTTGGAGAATTACCAGGTGAAATATGACGATGAAGAACAGAAGAACCACCGCACAGAGCAACGAAACGAGCCCGCGGGTCAACAGGCTAACTCCGCGGACGCCGCGGACATGCCGGAACAGCCTTCCTATGATGCGGAGGACGATGATTATATGGCGCGCTTGAGCCGCGCTTATGGTCTACAGCCAGAATTTCATCCAATTGCTGAGGCAGGATCGACTCTGGACACAGTTGAAGTCGAAGTGGACGAGGAAGATGACGATGACACTGGTCTCGATGATGACCTTCCGGCAAGAATGCCACGGCACGACGCCTTCAAGAATTGTTATGTGCGCATTGTACATGTCAATGGAATTCACTACATTCCACTTGTCTTCTGTTCATGCCGCGGAGTCAGCAAGGTCAATACAGACCTGATGCACAAACGATTGGTGCCGGCTAGCTTCACACGATACAATACGCTCTTCACCACTGCAGTCCTCGATGATTATCGCCTTGCGAACCTGGAATGCAAGGCATCTGCATTTCAGTATTGGCACAAACTCAGCCGGACTACCGCTGCAGCAACGAGCTCCGCGGACATCGACAACTTTTATCGCGAACTCCGCCGGCTCTCGCGTTCATGGAGATGGCTCAAGAAGCTCAAATGGGGTGGATTTGGCAGCAATAACAGAGATCCAATGCAGACCACCGCAGGGGAGCTCGCCATTTTTTGCCCCACATGTCCGCAGCCAGGTGTGAATCTACCCGCGGGATGGGCCGCGGACCCGAATAAGTGAGTGCATTTGGTGACCATTGATCATTGTTATTGACATTATATGCAGAAAAGTATACATGAGGTCTTTTGTGGCAGATGGCAATTTCAAAGCGGATCATGTTCGCCAAAAGAACAGTGCAATGGATGTTTGGCTGTCGGAAGGGTCAGGCATGATGGCTAACCGTGCCAATTATAACGAGTTTTTGAAGGAGGCATTCAACGTGATGACAGTGAGTCAAGTCGATTATCTCCGCGGCGTAGGCCGCGGTGTTCCACCACCGCCGCGGAGTTCTCTGCTAACGTCCACTTTAGAAAGCCCCTTGCGAGAATCAGTTCCGCGCTGTTGAGCAGGCAATGCTTGTGTCCAAGGCCTGTGATGTTAAAGGAATTGTGGCCATTGCATGTGCGCGGCATGGCTGTTTTGCCCCCAACAGCCTGTCGGACCTCCACGCGGGGGAGCAGCAAAAGAATGTTGACTGGGCATTCCTCCAGGCGCTTAAAACAACAAATGTGGAAAAAATCGACGAGGTGTTGTTGATCTACGATATTGCCTGCCAATACATGGTACACTTCCTAAAGCGCATTGGTCACCTACTCCCCCCAGGAATGACTATCGCTCAGGCCATCGGACTACTCCATGTTCACGGTCACAAAGCTGATTGCTTTAACCGCTTTGCAACTTCTTTCATTCCAGGCGCTGCTATAGTTGCGGGTGAAATTCTGGAGAGTTTGTGGGCCGTATTGAACACTGTGTCACCAATGACCAGAACTGCAACATTGGCACACCGAGCGGAGATCCTGGACGATCATATGAATGATTCTAACTGGAAGAAACTCCTGCAGATGCGTTAGTAAAATTTCATCCATTCCGTTACGATAACTGACAATGTCCGCGGCCGCGGAGTAGCGGTCACATTGTGTCGGACATACGAAAAGGCGACGGAGACGTTGGAGACTGCTGAAGAATATTTCAAAGGTGTCGCTTCAGGCATAAGCCGCACACACACTGCAAGGTGGGAGGCGGAGATCCAGGAGGCCGAGCGGAGGAGGGTTCATGATGTGAAGGCCATGGACATCCTCAAAGCGCGGACCGCGGACATCGGGCAGCCGGGAGATTCTGGACCTGTGGAGCACTCAACAGCTGAAGAGGAGTGGATACAATCAGGCCTTGATCTTGAGGAGCGCCAGTAAGACATTTTATCTCTATGTCTTCCAGAGCTGAACAGTTTCTATCCAGAATTGGCCTTCAAGACAAAGTCCGCCAACTTGCGCGCGAGCCGCGGGAAGATGTCCGCAAGGCCGTCGAAACTGAAAGACAAAGCCTACGTTCACAAATTGATGTGTTCACATCAAAACAGCTGAGCATAAACTTCATTCCTTCGGCCTCCGCGGAGGATGTGCCAGGGAACGTCGAAGCCTTTGACAACCTAGACGAGAACCCCGCGGACCTGCCACCCGGAGATGCCGCGGCGCCGGCCCAAACACGCTCCCGTCCTGCGCCTGTCAGTGCAACAGACGGACCCCTACCACCAGAGCAGACACCTATTTGCCTGCCATCCGCGGCTGGGGAAACTGAGACACATCTGGCTAAACTCGAGCTTGCATTGCGCAAGGTTCAAGCGGAGCGCCATCTGCAGAACCTCCGAAATGCAATTGCGGAGAAATCATTTTTGTACTCACACGTCATCCGAGTTGCTCCGCGGAAGGGTGTGGTGACGCGCGCGCGGGGGAACATCACCACCCTCAATTACACAATCACCACCCTTTGTCGGGTGTATGACAAATGCAGAGCAAAGCTCGTCTGTCTGGGTGCGGATGAAGGCACACTGGAACGGTACAAAATTCTCGACAAGAAGCATGTGAAATCGAGCACCGCCATACTGGATCCCAACACTCCGGGCTCAACTGATATCCGAACTACCAGTCTTTCCTGGATTTGGCAAATACCTGGTCAAGCGACAGATAGTCCAGAGGCTTTGCTGGAGTGTATGTGTCCTTTGGCGTCAACCCCGCGGAGTTGTTACTGACATGATATCAATAGTCCAACGTATTCATTTCTTGAGGGCAAGGGCACAAAAGGATCGATGGACAGAAGAATTCACTCTTGTTCAATATGAAATGACTTGGACCACCCGATATTTCCTTCATCAGGCCCAGAGCTGGGTAGAGCGCGGTGCGGAGGCCGCGGCTGCAGCACAACCGGGCCCGACAGCATATGCACGGCGGAAGACCGCCATGTGGAGGGAACTTGCTTGGTTGGCGGAGCAACGATTTAAAGAGGTAAATCGATCATATGTAGCATTGCTTCCATAGAATCGAATAATCATCAATGCCACGCTGTGTACAATGGTCAGCAGGTAATGGCCGCGGACATGGTTATCCGTGCTGTATGCATCGATAATCAATCATCAGTGAGCATTGTAGGTCAGATCCGCGGACATCGTTGGCCCCGCGGCATGCCCCGATCACATGAAAGCAACCTTTTCCCTCAATCATGTCACCATGGATGGTATAGAATGCAGTGAACTGCTTGCAACAATGTCCGCGGGGGTCAGCCTTTGGCCGCAGGCAGACATCACGATACTCCCACCACATGACTGTGTGAAACCACTGACCAATCATGTGGCCGGTTTTTTTCTCTCATTATCTGATTCTTATCAAACTCTCATCTACAAGCAAGAATGGCCTTCTCCGCACTCCATCCCATAGAAACCGAAAGCTTCTTGCCTCCGACACTCGGTGCCTCCGCAGTTCACCTCCAAGAGGTTCTATATTACTGTGAATCCCGCTTCCGGGTTGCCCTGGCCAAGTATGCCGGTATCAAGGATATGGAGGTCCAAGCTTCCATGCACGCGCGCTTGGCCGCGGAGCTTGTATGTATTATTAGCCCTTGAATCTCCGACCTCGACTCAGTTTTCCCACAATAGGATTTTGTATTAGCATTTGTTGGGGCTGCCACGAGCATGATGACCGCGTGCGAGGTCCCAAATTTACTCCGCCTTCTCGGTTCCCACTTTTATGGGCAGCCCGAACCCCGCGGCCCACTTGTGCTTTCTAATGCACTGATTCTTGCGCTGGACGCCTCAATGCCGCTTGAGCATCCCGCGGCCATTGTAGCCGAGTATGCCTGTGATTGGTGGCTGGAGCATGAAGACCAGGAGCTCCGTGAGCCACTGAGCCACGCCACATTGGAGAGTTGCCTTGTGCTCCACCGTCAGCAACGACGCGCACCGGCCCTCCGGGTTCCGCGGATCAACGGCACTCCGGAAATCCTCCACCACCGGACTCGAGCTCAAGGTTTTTCAACAATTTATGAAGCCACGATAGCGCAGAGGGCCCGCCGTGCAGGGGGCTTCCACACCATGTTTGAGGCTGCGACCCAAGCCGCGGGGCCCGCGGGGCGCGACAAAGATTTGAGCCCCGCCGCGCTCTTGAAAATATTTAACCCGGAGGCGACGGTGGGACCGCTGGCGTCGGACTTTGGGGGGGACCTTCCATCCGGAGACGAGACGGGGTCATATTCAGAATCAGACAATGAGTTGGGGGCAGGCTCTGACAGCCCAAGGTATGAGTCACTGGCAAACGATGTTATTGAGCCCAGGGAGCTGCATCCCGAGGAGTTCCCGGACCACTTCCGCCAGCCGCCACTTCGATCCGTTGATCTGGAGTACCAGAGTTACTACCAGCAGACGTCCAAAGGGTCCGACGAGAATGCCGCGGGCGCCGCGGGCATGGAAGGTAAGAAGAAATCTTTTCATCTCCTGACTTATATCCATCCCTTCAATGTCCCCAGATTATGTTCCATCCGCTGGCGGCGACCCGAATGTGCTATTCTCTGACGACGACCAGCCCGCGGAGCTGGGAAGGCATGACACCGCTGACGATGACCAGCCCGCGGCGCCGGGAGGGCATGACCCTGATGTACTGTTTTCGGATGACGATGGTTCGGATGATGGGAGGCCCGCGGAGCTGGAACAGCATGACCCCGACGTTATGTTTTCAGATGACGATGACAGGCCCGCGGCGCCAGCGCAACATGACCCAGATGTTGAATTCTCGGATGACGATGACGGGCCCGCGGCGCCAGCGCAACACGACCCAGATGTGGAATTCTCGGATGACGATGGCGGGCCCGCGGAGCCGGCGCAACACGACCCAGATGTTGAATTCTCCGATGACAATCATGGGCCCGCGGAGTCGTCGCAATCCGACCCTGATTTTGAGTTTTCAGACGACTCAACTGTCTCGGAAGTTTTGTCGCTTTCTGATACCTCAGGTGAGGAAGAGTTCAGAGTCAGGCCCCGACGCCGACCTGTTAGAGGACCTCCCTTTGAGATGCTTGAAGGCTTATTACAATTTTCAGACAATGAGATCAATCAGGAGCTTGCAGTTCAAGTACCCCACGGCCCTTACACTCCAGCCTCCTTTGCACATATACCATCAAATATTCTAGATGACTAGTATACAGGCTTGTCTTTGAACCTATTTTTGGGCCCCGTGGACATAAAATTTTTTATACATCTGTAATTCTGAAAAGTCCGGGGATGTCCATTACAGATCCACTGGAATGTGGGACACGCAAAATGTAGTGTGCTGTGATTGTGGCTGGAAATGTCCGCGGCAAGTAGGACATGAAACCCCCGCCCTGGACAGCCCATATAGCACATGTACTGACCTGCCCAAAACAACGACCCGCGGAGGTCCGCAGGGGTGGGCAATCCCCCACTGCTAGGCCAGCTGCAGTGCTGGGTGTGCCCACGGACAACGACCCGCGGAGGTCCGCAGGGGTGGGCAACCCCCCGCTGCTAGGGTGCTGGGTGTGCCCCAAAACGCAGCAGGCCCGCTGCAGTGCTGGGTGTGCCCCAAAACAACGACCCGCGGAGGTCCGCAGGGGTGGGCAACCCCCCGCTGCTAGGGTGCTGGGTGTGCCCCAAAACAACGACCCGCGGAGGTCCGCAGGGGTGTGCCCACGGACAACGACCCGCGGAGGTCCGCAGGGGTGGGCAACCCCCCGCTGCTAGGGTGCTGGGTGTGCCCCAAAACAACGAACCGCGGAGGTCCGCAGGGGTGGGCAATCCCCCACTGCTAGGCCCGCTGCAGTGCTGGGTGTGCCCACGGACGACGACCCGCGGAGGTCCGCAGATCCTCTGCTAGCCCCCACCCTGCCCCCCACAGCACTGTATAGGCCCGCTGGTGCTGCAGCGGGCCCGCTGGTACAGTGCCACACGGCTACATGTAGGGGCCCCGCTGGCATCGTGCCAAACGGCTACATGTAGGGGCCCCGCTGACATTCCAGCGGCCCCGCTGGTGCCGTCAAGTACGGTACAATGTATTGCCCCGCTGGACAGTAGGACACGGTACATTGTAATGCCCCTACCTGAATCGACCTGTACTGAGATCACGGCGGTTGATCCCTCCTTTTCTCTCGACCAGCATGAAGTAGCGAAATCAAAGTTACACTGCTTTTCGCTACTTTTCAACCTTCATAAGCGAATCGCTCAAGAAACCTGTCCTGAAATCCTTACACATCCGTATCATGCGAACCTCTGGATACGTTCATTACCGTGGTCGTCCTCGTCACGTCGATGGGATCTTGGTCCTCAACGACCGCTCAAGTGCCGTACCCGGGTCACTGAGACGATTCCTTGACACCCTCACAGAACAATCACCGCTGTTTTTGTCAAGTAAAAATGATGTCTACTAGCTCTTTGGTAGCACAAGGGATGCAAGCTGAAGGGGATGAAGAAGTTGGCTTCGCAGACTGTCGCACAGTGGCTGAGACATTCAGAGGCTTACCCTGAAGATTGTCGAGTCGAGCCCCTTTGGACAGCCGGAATACACAAGCTCAGATAGGTAGGTAGCCCTTAGATCAGCAAGGAGAGGAATGCAAACCCGAACAAGTTGCATCGAGAGAACCAAAAGAGAAAGGCGCGGACAACGACTGGGAACGATGATCTGCTGCAAGGTCTGAATGAAAGAAAAATCAAGGCCGTGGGCAAGGAACGGTAGACGCAAGGTGGACGCCTCAAGTTTGCGTAATATCTCTACGTATACTTGACAGGCGAGAAAATCTCCGCACGGCCATTTCGTGCTTTGGACACGACGGCCCATCGAAGATAACATCCTAGCGCCTGTACCATGTCTTTAAATTCAGTGTCTTATTGTGACCCTCCTGGGGTGAGTACCTTCGAGAACGTCGTCGTATGTGTTACCAGACCGTGTTGAATGTTTCAAGGTACCTGCGGCTGCCTCAGAGTTGCCTTAGTCGAATCCCTCCGCAAACTTTTCCAAGGTCAAGGCCGTCAGCTCGCCCTTTTTTTCTCCCTTGTCAAGAAATCGGAAAAAGGCTCATTGTGGGCACCGTATTCCTGCACCACGAACCGCGCACCATCATGATATCTGCAGATATCTTCCGCAAAGCTAAAGATCTCATCGCGGAGGCATTCGGCGTCGCCAGCTGAGACGAGTACGCCCTCAACGACGCTCTTGAGCTCCTTGAACCAATCATCAAGCGCGTGCAGCGCCTCAGAGTAAAAACGCTGGGCATCAGTTACGCCCTGGAGGACGACGCGGCCCCAGTATTTCAGGGAGCCGACACCGATAACGTCACGTCCGTCGTTTGTGATCATTGAACCCGTTTCGCCCGTGACCGAGACCCAAGGGTGACGTAGACACCGAGGAAGGGGGTAGAAAGAGTGAGGCGTGGGACACGGGGGACGGGGTGCAGGATGTGGGAGAAGAGCGTGAGCGCGAGATTGCCACCTGCAGAGTCCCCAGCAATCCAGATGTCTTATGGTTGAAAGCCGTTGGAAAGGAGATGCTGCACAGCCAAAATGGGTTTTTCAAGCTGCTTGGGGAATGCGGCAGGCAGGTGCAGTTACAGTGAAAAGTCTCTAAGAGCCGAATCGTGGCGCGGGCGGGGTCACGTTTACTTTGTTTCTGTTTAGATTTCAAACCTCACGACTTACTACTGTATATCCATGATTCATTGCAACGTTCATTCGTACTCTCTTTGAAGTCGTGAGTTCTCAGATCTTAGCATTATTGATCTTGAAAGCAGAGAAAAACGATTATAATCTCTGACAGCAGAGGTTGGTACGTAGAGATTCGCGTCAACACCGATATTATCCTGTCTCTCCCGCTCATCAACCAAAGTTAACCAGCCACTTGTGTTCAGTACTGTGATCAACAACCTTTAGATTCGCCCCCGCTCGTCCTCACGGAAATCCGGCCATCAGATATAACACCACCCAATGCTGACCGCGCTCGCCTTATTGGGAATCTTACATCTTCCAGGTCTCCCGTCCATAATTGGTTCGAAACCGTAGTTTGGTCGAAACGCGCAGGCTACCTCTGACAATGGGTAGGCTTTACCTCGAGTACATCTACGACGAGTCATTGGCGTAAGCTTGTGTATCTGGAGCGAAAAAAGGGATGATTCTCACTCGGCATAGTTATTACGCGCAGCTAGGATTTCATATTCGTCCATGCCGGGTACGGATCGTCCATACACGTCGGTCGTCACGGGATGAGCGGAGGTGAATGGGATTGAGGGAAGGACGATGGCCAGCATGGCGAGGGCAGTATAAATCAATCGTGAAGGTGACATGCTGAAGTTCTTTTTCTTGGAGGGAAGTGTTTGTGTTGAATCGGTGATTTGCTTTTGGGCGGAGGTTAGGAGACCAGCTCTTGTTCCAACTGAGTGCAGAATGGCTGCTTTTTATGTCTCCTCATATTCGGTGAGCATCAATCATGCACAGCTTCTCTATCTTTTTTTTTTCCATGCATTATGAATCAATACTGCTTTACAGAGCCAACGATTCATGCCCCACGAAGTATCGTCCAAACTATGCGCCTATGTTTCGATTGAACCCCTTTTTGCTGCATCTTTGATGTCTGATCCACTTTTCACTCGAAGTGTGGATCCACAATAGATCCTTGCCTGAGGGTCCTGAAAGGCGTTCAGGCTTCAGCAGAGCTTTCTTGCCCGGGCTCAATCAATGGTGGTTGTTTGCTAGTATGTGATCATCATGACAGCTGGATTCGCCAATTGATAGATGAATTCTGTTGATCAGGTTAGCACGACAGCTATCACGATCGACCTGTATTATGATCACGACGGTTAGTCCCTAGTCCCCTGCTCACTCCCTGTGTTTCTCTCGAAATGATCAATGATGATGATCCCTCAAGCAGCGGAATCAGAGTCACACTGCTTTTCGCTACTTCTCAACACTGGGGGGCTTGATAAGCGAATCGCTTGAGAAACCTGTCCTAAAATCCTTACACATCCATATCATGCGAACCTCTGAATGTGTTCATTACGCCGTGGTCGTCCTCGTCACGTCGATGGGATCTTGGTCCTCAGCAACCGTTCAAGTGCCGTACCCGGGTCACTGAGACGACACTCTCGACACCCTGACAGAACAATCACCGCTGTTTTTGTCAAGTAAAAATGATGTCTGGCTCTTTGATAGCACGAGGGATGCAAGCTGAAAGGGATGAGGAAGTTCGTATTGAATTGTTCGAAGGTCTAGCCTGGTACTTGTCTGATCGAGCTTTGGACAACCGGAATTCACAGAAATTCAGAAGCTCAAACAGGAAGTAGCCTTAGACCAGCGAGGAGAACGCAAACCTGAACAATTTGAAGTCAAGGGAGCCGAACCAGAAAGGCGCCGACAACAACTGGGGACGATGATCTGCGGTAAGATCTGGATCGAAAATACACCAGTAAAGGTAGTGGGTGTGGTCAACGAATGGGTAGCTGCAAGGTGGACGACTCAAGGTTTGCGTAGCATCCCAATCCTACTCGAAGTATACTTGGCGTGCGAGTTTGGGAAAAGAGAAAAGTTCCGCACGGCCACAGAACCGACATAGTGCTGTGGATGCGACGACGAGAGCCGCGTTGTTATACGCATAAAGTCGAAGACACCATCCTAGCCTCTATGATCTGTCTTGTTATGAACCCCTGGGATGAGTACCTTCGAGCATGTCGTCGTACGTGCTATCAAATCGCGTTGAATGTTTCAAGGTATATGTCAGTCGCTCCCGCCTCAGAGTTGCCCCAGAGAACTAATCGAACCCTCCGCAAACCATTCCAAGATCAAGGGCGTCAGCTCGCCCTTTTTCTTCTCCCTCGTCAAGAAATCGGAAAAAGGGTCATTGTGGACACCGTATTTCTGCAGCACGAACCGCGCACCATCATGATGTTTGCAAATATTTTCCGCAAAGCTAACGATCTCGTCGCGGAGGCATTCGGCGTCGCCCGCTGTGACGAGAACGCGCTCAACGACGGTCTTGAGCTCCTTGAACCAATCATCAGGCGCGTGCAGCGCCTCAAGGTACCGGCGCTGTGCATCAGTTAAGCCTTGGAGGACGACGCGGCCCCAGTACTTCAGGGAGTCGATCCCGATAACGTCATGTCCGTCGTTGGTGATCATTGATCCCGTTTCGCCTGTGAGCGAGACCCAAGGGGACATGAGGTAGACACCACGGAAGGGGGCAGAAAGAGTGAGGCGGGGGACATCGGGGACAGGGTGCAGGATGTGGGAGAAGAGCATGAGCGCGAGATTGCCGCCTGCAGAGTCCCCAGCGATCTGGATGTCTTGTAGTTGGATGCCGGTGGAAAGGAGATGCTGCACGGCCAAAACAGCTTGTTTAAGCTGTGTAGGGAACGTCGCAGGCAGAAGAGCTGCAGTTATATCAGTCGAAAGTCGTCAGCGGTCATTCGGGGACGTACAATATTGCAGGATCGCAACACCAGATTCCTGTTCCCTACCCTTCAGATCGTCCATCACATACTTCCAAAAATCAGCGACGTAATCCGCCATCGGGAGGAAGTATGCTCCACCTGTGCATACATGTATCGATCAAATACGCGGAGAATGGATGACGAGATCGTTGGACATACCATGGAAGTAGAGAATCACTCGGTCTGTCCGAGATGGACCAATCCAAAGGAGTCGCGCATTCTCGCCCAGCTCATCAACGACCATAGGAAGCTTTTGACCTTTCATCCAGGCCTCATACATCTCCCGAGTGCCGCCTGTTGCCCATTTTAGCTGATTGATGTTCGCATGTCGGGATACATGGTAGAACGTTTTATCTGCAAGTACTCTCTTCCAGCTCTTACGACGGTTGACGAGATGGAATGGTGAGGTCAGGAGAGTCCATCCTAGTACAAACGCTGCCATACAGGGATGAGCATGGAACAGTGGTGTGGACGTATGTGTTTACTCACGCAATCGAAAGACCACAATCGCAACCAGCCCTGCCTTCTCGAAAAAAGTCGCATTTTCAAGTGCATCCTGTGTCGTATGTGTCGAAACCATTCTGCAAGGCTGAGCGTTCAAGGAGGGAACGTTACACCCTGCAAGCGCTGAGAATGACGGCTTTATCACCTGGTATATTTCTCTGGTTCCCAATTCGGGCAAGAACAATAAGTAATCCACAGAAGTGAAATCGTGTTATGTTGCGTCGGAGCAATGATATCCTGACGACGCAACCTGGCGGATGGCTGAAGACGCTCAATACAAGATGAGGTATGCCTTCAAATGCCTTGTCTGGAGTGTCGATCTAATTAATGCTTGTAATCAGTCCACAGCGCGAACGGTCAGATTCGTACAGTGCCTGCAAATATCTTGTGCAAGGAGAAGTTTGGCGTGATTGCCGCGATGCCGGCCTTCATGGGGCAAGCACCAGCAAACACCGGGAAGGCGCGTTGATTCGGCGCCTCTGTATGTAACCGTTGAAACGTTGAAGCTTGAACAGGCTTTTTTCCCGCTCGAATCACACGGAACGGCAAATAGGCTATATATGCTTTGATGCGACTATATTCCGCCTTAACCGGAGACAACGACACTCAAGTTCAACCCGATCGGCCGCACAACCAAGGCTCGAACTCAATTTCGACGCGTCAGTCTAATTTAGAGTCGTCACCTGCCTCTCACATTAAACAGGTTGTGGCATTGATATGTTCACTTCTACCAAAAAAAATAGAAATATCTCATTGTTATAGACAATGAGACCTCAGAGACACTCGCTGACGACGATATCATGAAGAAAGCCGAAGAATGGGCTGCTATACTACGGTATCAGGTCGCATGCACTACTTAAAATGCGAGAGGGATGAGGGATGAGCCCCTCCAAGAGGGGCACGCGAAAGACAGGTCTCTCCGCTCTTTGCTCATGCTGGGGGTTAAAAAGTTGTCAAAAAGCGATGAAGAACAAACTGCGGCGAAAAACACTGACCGAGTATCGACATCCTCGACATCCGACATTCCTGTTTCTGCAGCGAAACATTTCTGTTTCGGAAAGTTTACTACAGGCCAGGAAGGATAAAAGCAGAGAACTCACCTGGAATAGCTCCCAGTCTTTTTCGAACAGTGACACGGATGTCGTCGCATCGAAGAGACCGAAGAACGTGGCATCCGCGCCCACGTTTGAATCAAGACCAACGCCAGCCGTTACGCATCCGTTGACGCCGGCGCTTGCATCGCCAGTGATTTCACCCGTGCGGGTTTCGATCGAGCCACCCGCCTTGCCCGTGGCGTTAAGGTCTAATCTTACGGACGCGTGGGCGTCGAGATTTATAAAGACGGAGGCCTTAGCGATGCCGCCAAGCGCGGTGACGCCGAGGTCTATGCGCGGTATGATGTGCGCTACAGCGGTGGTGGTGGACGTTATATCGCCGCTCACTGATAGTTTGAGAGCTGGTGATCCATAGATAAGCCTCGTGAGACGGGTATGCAGAAAGGAATAACATACGCGCTGTGACAGGGTTGAAGAAACCTGTTGACGTGGTGTCGGGGATCGGAGGGAAGATGATCTTTGCGCCAGAGACTGTGTACGAAAGGTCGACCTTCATGTCAACGCCTACGTCGACATCAGCTGTGGCCTGCCCCAAAATTTTGAACGTCGGCCCGACTGTGAGCAGGCTTCGTACCGATATATCATAAGCTTTCCTTCAACACCGATAATAAATGCAGCGGAGTATACATACCCGGGGAAGTCGAGACCGGGAAGGCCAATCTGGTATAATGTAATCTGACCAGTGTCAGCCCTACCAGCGACGTTCCCAAGGAGCGAAAGAGTGGCCTGAAGTTGAGCGTCTAGACCTACAAAGGCGGCGAACTCTGTCAGCTCAGGAGGGACGAGAGTCCCGACTGCAGCGAGACCAAGAGAGATATCAGCGTGGGCATTGACGTTGGCATCGGCCCTGAGAGCGGCGTCAAACGCTGGCGGTCCAGGACAAGAGAGGGATTGAGAAAAGATTGGGAAGTCTTGGGAAATATCAAGGGGTGGGAGTTTTGTAGTGATGGATTCGTCAAAGTTGTTAAACTCTACGAAAGGAAAAGTAAGCTAGCTGATGTTGTATGAGCGGAAAAGGGACTCGCTCTCCCAAGCGTCTTTGATCCAAGGGAAGACCCCTTTTCGGAGTTCACCAGCTCCAGCTGTGGGAGTGGGAGGGGTGACTGTGAGATTTCCCTCCATACCCGGAATCGTGGATCCTGAAATGGCGATAGAAACTGGACCGGTTCTAAAGCAGTGAGGTCAGTAGATGATCGCATGTCATTGGCAGATAGAGGATCGGACGGCTTACACAGCGGAATCCATTGCAGCAAAGTTGGTGTCCAGTGTGAGTGCCATGACTAGAGGCTGGACACCAGAACGGCGCACTATCCGTCGTGCAACGTCGGCCGGAAGCGACTGGTCTTTTGGCACCCATGCTCTCGCAACGCGTGCAAATGCGCTCTTACCACACTGAAAGACGATAAAACTGACGTGTTAGATACTGGTAAAAAAAAGAAAAAGAGAAAAAAAAATGGAAGCGTACATTTTCGGGCAAGCGCACCAGTTTCCCAGTAGCGCCGAGACTTCGGTAGAGATGGTTGCAGCGCGCCTCGTCGGCCTCGCTGTTACAAACGAGGCGAATATCCTGCATAAGGGCGCCCGGAGAACAGCCGATGAGAGTCCAACCAGCAGCAGACGTGATATCTGAGATTGCATTTGGGGATCCCCACTGTCAGGTCATCAGCTTTATTTGGGCGGCGGAGAAAGGACGGGACATACGATTTTTAGGGACCCATAGCCTCGCCTTCCGGTGTCAGGGAGATCGTAGAAGCATTCGCCTTTGAAGCAGGGCTTTTTCCAATCGTTGAGCCTGCGGCGGCCTCTCGGACGTGCGTCCGCTATGGGCGATAAAAGCAGCAGAGAAAAAAGGAACGTAAGGAGCATCATGAGTCTCGATGTACTCAATCAGCGGTCAGTTGGGGTATCCAAAAAAAACGAGCGAGGATTATAGTATCGCTATGGCAAGCCATTACTTATAATTTCCTGGTTGATGCAAGAACGATGTAGAATCTGAAGATTGTTCCAAGGATGCAGCCTGCATATAACGATATCAGAGAGTGACGCATGGCACTGCGGTAATTACAGTAATAGGAAGAAGGCGACGTTGACGATGGAGAAGCGAATGTTTATCCGTTGCAAAGCTGTCATTTGACTAGTGATTCTGCGTGAACGGTGTGGACAATCCAACGTTCATGTTGGGCATAATCATGCGCAACTGTATTGGCGATGCCTGATCTAACGATCTAACTTCAAAAGGTCAGAAGTGAGATCAAACCGTTCAAACCATCCAGTACAATACAAGCACCGTCTACGATTTGAAGAAAGTTCAAAAAGTGAATTAGCATGGACTACGATGAACGCACCATAGATAGTGATCCTTGTCGTGGGCATCCCCATGCTGGTGTCAAAAGGCGGGGGAGGGGTTTTCGTGCACGTGGTATTTAGCACAGCCACCAATGGCCGCCGCGAAAAAGAGGCGCGGTGCACATCCAATGATGGCCGATGCTTAAGAGACTGTGATTAAGCAATGCCAAGTGAGATCCGTCAATTGCTTCCCTGATGCATTAATCAAGTATCCGCCCAGTCTTCCAAGCAAAAATCAAGCTTGAACACCAGTTGTGGACGCGACAATGACAAGATTTCGTTAATTCGTCGCGTCAATGTTCGCAAGGCATCTCAAAGTCGCCCTTTCGACTCATTTGCCGAACATTCGATGCCTTTCACGGTCACGGTTGACTAGCGTTAAATCGGCTTTAACTTGATCGGGAGCAGCCGGCGGGAGGATGAGCGCGGCTAAGGTCGGAGTAAAGATCGCTAAGTTGTATGACATCATCCAGGCTTGGTGGCTCTTAGTGGCTCTGCGATAAGGATGGATGGATGGATGGATGGATGTATTACCCGCAGCGGTCCCAAAAAAGAACAAGCGGGGATGGTTTGCGTTGCCTTGCGTTGCTCAATGCCAAATAATTCAATATACATACGATCTTCCAATGTGGCTCATTCGCATGGCAACAAGCAGCATCCTTATTTCCAATCCTTGGGCACGGAATTTGAAAAGTCACTGGCGGGGGAGCTAGGGATGCGCATTGGATTATTTTAGATACGAACCCTGATACCGTATGGCCTTCCGCTCGATATTCGTTGTCGAGATCTCTGCGAAACCTACTCTCCTCATGAAGGAGCTCTTACAAAATCTAGCCCGAGCCCACGCGGTACGTATATCGCACTCTGTCATCGACGTTCTACCAAGTGCGAAAAAGCTCCTGACGCTTCATGCTCGCTCATCGAGTATATAATTGATCCATTTCAGACATGCCGCAAAAACTTTCCAGATGGCCAATCGTCAATACCGTTTACATACTGGCTATAATACACAACCCTCCCGAAAGGTTTACAAGTTCGCAATATTTATGATCACAATGGATAATGTCCGTATCATAACTAATTGTCCATAACCTCAGACTTCAAGATACCACTGCATTTATATGACCGCCCATGTGCTAGACGAGGAAATGTCCGTCGGCGCAGTATCAAACCATCCAGAACTGGTAGTTCTGGTTCTGGGCACCGTTGCAAGTTGCTAGTTGCAGCAAGAACGAGGGAGCCGAATGTGCGCGGGTCGCGGAGGTGATGACCTGAGCGCAGAGGCCAAGGTTCACGGACCTGATGGTGCAGCCACTTGCGAAGACGCCGTGAACGGACCAGGCGTTCGTGCCGCAAGTGTTGCAAGAGATGTCCCAAGTTTGATTTCTAAGGCATGCAAAGACGAGGTCAGAGAAGAGTATGAGCAGAGAATGCTAGCTTACGCGTCGTTGGGGTTCAAATACTCGATGTCGAGGTACTGGTTGTTGCTTCCGACGCTGACAACCTGGTTGTTGGCGGGAACACCTAGCTTCCTATAAGGGGAGGGTGTGAGTTGGAATTCAAAAATACAACAAAGGCGTCGACTTACTTCGCAATATAGCTGGTAACCGAAGAACCGGTTTGCTCGAAACGAAATTCGGCTGCCTCATTGTACTCGTTGATGCTGGTGGTGACGTTGGCACCGACCGTACCAGGGACCCATTCGCGAGTACTGAAAGGTTCTTGCATCCAAACGACCGAAACACCAACACCTTCAAAATTGGGGTGACATTCCGTTTGGCGTGCTTCCAAAGGTGAAGTGCCGACCAAGGTGGAAGCGAAAGCAAGACTGGCGAGGAAGAGGGCAAGTTGCATAGTCCGTTGGCTGGGAGTGACAAGGAGGGAGAAATCCACTCAAGTACTTAATCGTTCTCCAAGTCTTTTATACGCACCCGGGAACGCACTCATATAGGTAGACTAATACCGATGTCTTTGGAGAGGCGCTGTATGCCAGAGAAAGTTTTCGGGGTGACCTGGCCGGGGAACCTTAATCAATGGGACGTCGGTGCCTCCCGCCAAGATAATCGACGTATCGAAGTCTATAGGTACTCACGTACAACTCAATGGTGTCAGCATTATGGAGCGTATCCGCGGAGTAGACTAGTGTTAAACTGCTCAAGAAACACATTTCATACGGTACCTTATCGAGCAAACAATTTTATTTACAGCCTCGTCCAGCGCTTGGAGAGGTACTGTAAGCATTCACAGGCATTTCGTTTGAGGTCGCATAATTAGGAAATCCGAGCCACAGAATGCCTGTCATGAGTCCAACCAGCCCTGAGGACAACAATCCAGGAACTTACAGAAATGAATTGGTGGTAATGATCTAACCAGAAAGTAATATACGCGCGACGGTATGCCCTTGCCGTGACACTGACGGTCATTTCCCAGGCTCTGGGCAAAGGGGTGAACGTTTCATAGCGAGCGACGGAGGATGGAGCCAGCAGCTGGAATGATTTCAAACGCGATTAGAGCCGAATGGGGTTCGAACGCGGACGAACACAGCCGCCTCGCCATTATAGTTTGGCTCTGTTTGGATTCTCTCACTTCACTTTTCGTAGGGCGTTTGATTCATTGCAACATTCGTTCGCACTCCTTCATAGTAAGTCGTAAGTTCTCAGCATCAATGACCCTGAATCATCGAGAATAACGATTGTAATCTCTGATAGCAGAGGTTCATACGTAGAAATTCGCGTTAACACCAATATTATCCTGTCGATCCCCCGGTAGTAGTCCTCATGGAAATCCGGCCATCAGATATAACACCACCCAACCTTGGCCGGGCTCGCCTTATTGGGAATCTTACATCTCCCAGTCCTCCTGTCGATGACTGGTTCGAAGCCGTAGTTTGGTCGAAACGCGCAGGCTACCTCTGATAACGGGTAGGGTTTACCTCGAGTACACCTACGACGCATTATTGGCGTAAACTTGTGTTTCTGGAGCGGAAAAAGGATGATTCTCACTCGGCATAGTTATTACGCGCAGCTAGGATTTCATATTCGTCCATGCGGGGTATGGATCGTCCATACACGTCGGTCGCCACGGGATGAGCGGAGGTGAATGGAATTGAGGGAAGGACAATGGCCAGCATGGCGAGGGCGGTATAAATCAATCGTGAAGGTGACATGCTGAAGTTCTTTTTTTTTGGAGGGAAGGGTTCGTGTCGATTAACGGTGATTTGTTTTTAGGCGGGGTTGAGGAGACCAGCTCTTGTTCCGACTGAACGCAGAATGGCTGCTTTTATGTCTTGTCATATTCGGTGAGCGTCAATCATGCACAGCTCCTCTATCTTTTTTTTTCTTTTTTCATAATGGATCAATGCACTGCTATCTAGAGCCAATGACTCATGCCCCACGAAGCGTCGTCCAAAATCTCTAGGCTAGGCGTTGATTGATTCCCCTTTTTTGCTACATGTCTAACGTTTGATCTACTATTCGCTCGAAGTGTGGATCCACAATAGGTCCTTGCCCGAGGGTCCTGAAAGGCTTTTACCAGAGCTTCCTTGTCCGGGCTCGATCAATAGTGGTCGTTTGCTATGTGATCATCATGACAGTTGGATTCGCAATTGATAGATGAATTATGTTGATCAGGTCGGCACGACAGCTGGATCTTCGGCTTTGTTTATCACGATCGACCTGTATTGAGATCATGACGGTTGGTCCCCGCTTTTCTCTCGAACAGATCCATGAAAATGATCCTTCAGATAACGGAACCAATGTTACACTGCTTTTTGCTGATTTTCAACACAGTCTTCAAGCTTCATAAGCGAATCGCTTGATAAACCTGTCCTGAAGTCCTTACACATCCATATCATGCGAAATTCTGAATGCGTTCATTACGCCGTGGTCGTCCTCGTCACGTCGATGGGATCTTAGCCCTGGACATAAGCGTTCAATTGCCGTTTCCGGGATACTGAGGGACTCCCTCGACACCCCTCACAGAACAATCATCACTGTCTTCGTCCTGCAACAATGATATCTAACTCGCCGGTAGCACGAGGGATGCACGTTGAGGACCAGATTGAACTTGCCAGAAACTCAAAGAGTTTGATTGGCTCTATTGTTCGGCGCGTTCAGTTTTTAACACAACCTTTTTGGACTAGGATATCATTTAGCTTCGGCCTTGAAGCTTGATCATGCACATGCTTCGACCTTCAACCGACAGATCTTTTCAACAGGTGCGCTAGGTTAAGTGTAACTTGATTGCTAAATTTTGAACTGAGCTGATCAAAAACATACAGGCCGTGCGTCCCCATCATGATCTCTTCAAAGGAAGCGCCTCAATGTTACATTGCGACCCTACGGTCGATGATCCGAGTAACGTTCAATCAATGAGCACGGACCACTTAATCCCGGCCTTCTGTCGTCTGCTGAAGTCAACAGTAATCTAGTTAATGGCCCCACACAAGAAAACAATTTACTATTTTCACTGATTTCGATCTAATCACGGATAACAAAACGTTGTACGTAACAGTCGTTGTTTAGGCGAGGCACCGATTGTAATTTGCCAGCGTGAAGAATCCTCACTCTGTACTTGAGCCACCACGGTAAGATGGTGTCCAAGCCCAGTGAGCTCTCTGCAAGTCAGTATGCGACGCGCCGGAAGGAACTCCTTACGCTTTTGAAGCAACTACGCGCGACCGGGTCTGATTTTTCTCTTTGTCCATTCACGTCGTTCCATTTCACTGACAATGGACTACAAGATCCCAGGCTGAACTCGACCTCCCCAGGATCACGGTCATCGGAAATCAGAGCGCTGGTAGGCTTGCGTCTCTTTGTCAAACATGATGACGCTTATGATGACGCTTATGGGGTTATAAGGCAAGTCAAGCGTCGTGGAAGCGATATCGGGAGTAAGCGACCAATCGCTTCGACGGATATGTCCGTCCGACTGATTACCATGCTAGATAACTGTGCCCCGCGACGCTGGCACATGTACACGTTGTCCAATGGAGTGCCGACTCTCCTCGACGACGGGCAGCTGGACTTGTCATATATCCATTCGCCGCGAATACGACGCGTCTGGGAATATTATGGAGAAGGTCTCGGAGGCTCCTTTCGGACGGGTCATTACTGATAAGAAGGACGTCGAACTTGCACTTCGTCGCGCTCAAGTCGCTGTGCTGAATCCTCACCTCAACCCCTCTGATATCCTCAGAGCGTCCACTGAACAGCTCACCAAGCCCCCTTTTTTGTCGCAGCAAACACTGGACTTCTCTCGCGACACTATCTGTATTGATCTTGAAGGTCCTGAGTTGACCGACTTATCGTTCATCGACCTTCCTGGTATGAGATATCCTGCATACGTCACGATTTTTACGCGAATAACGCTATCTCTTAGGTCTGATTCAGAATGCGGAACCCAGAACGGTCAAGTTGGTCGAGGACATGGTGGTATCGCATATCAAGGGAAATTGCCTCATCCTTGTCGCACTACCGATGACTGGTCGGTCGCATCCTCATACTACTTGATTGCCATTAACGCTTCCTCAGACGATATCGAAAACCAGAAGGCTCTCCGGTTGGCTCGTCAGGAAGATCCAGACGGTCGTCGTATGGTGCAGTTCACCTAGTCACCGCAAAGTGAGAACAAGCGCAAAATCAGCCGGCGGGGCGCAAAAATTTGAGATTTACCGGATGTCGAGCTTGGTACATAGCTCAAAAATGTACTCAAAGATATATACGTAATATGAGAGTAAATCGAGACAAGTTAAGATAATTGTATGTAGGGAGGCAAAGCGCAGTGCTTCTGAGAAATAAACTTCATACCCAAATGCCTCGCAAAAAAAAATCTGTTCTCCTCGCCGCTGCTCGTGCTCGTGAAGGTAAGCGCGCGAAAAGCCTTTCGAAGACACCAATCGAGATATCGAGCGACTCCGAAGTCTGCAGTTGGGATGGTGGTGTCAACCATGCACCAACATCGGATAGTGAGCTTTGCCTCACTGATTCAGATATGGAGTCGGACTGCGAAGAGTTCTCGGACCTGGATGGAGAAGAATTGGCCCAGTGCATTGAAGAGGAGCTGAAGAAAAATGGCTTACCATCATCTCTGGCCATCATCATGCAGTCCGTTGGCCAGGCAAAGGTGTGGAAGAAGGCGGAGCAGGACCGGGCTAAAGGATATAATGGGCTGTCGTTGAGGACCAAACAGTTTCATGCGCAGGAGGCGCGGAAAAAGGAAGCGAAGGACGAGGTTCTGCGCAAAAGGTGAGTACTCAAAGATATATTTCGAAAGGTCAATACTCACCTATTTAATTTCAGCAAGGGCGCAGATATGATGCGCTCGTTCGTCTTGAGATCCAAACGCACTTCCTGCGCAACATCAAGCTCAACTTTGAGTTCAGCAATGTCGGTGGCTCCCGTGCTGCAACAAACCGGCGCTTCGGACGAGCCACAACCATCCACCACATCACTGTCGTCGTCATCGCTGCAGGCTGACGTTGATGATATATTTCGTGGATACCTTTCAGATGCGTCCGAACTCGACGACCTTGCAAGCGATAGCGGTGATGTCGCTGATGATGAAAATGATGACTGTCAGTCCACCACGATCATCGACGAGCAGACAAACTCAGCAGTGGACTCACCGTTGCACTCCACGGCCGCTCACGAAGATCGATTCCCCATCCGCCCACCGCCACCACTGAAGCGTCGAAAACTTGAGGTGCCCGTCAGAGTGGCCAAAGCAAAGGCACGCGAACAGCGCCAGAAGCGCCTTGAAAAGGCCTTGGATGATATCACCACCATCCTCAGATCCGAGCGCATGGTCTTTCATGCTGGCAAGGCCGGCCTCGAAACATATCGGGTGCGAGCAATCCAGAGCTATCTTCGGATGGTGCTGCACAATGCTCGGCGCACCATGGACGCGTCGGAGCGTGCTGCTGAGAGTCATGGATTTTCGGCGAAGTATGGTGGGCGGCAGGTGAGAACATGGGTGAAGGAGTGGGTGGAGAACAGAACCTTGCCGAAATCTCGTCGTGGGTGCCATCGCAAGTCGTTCTCACTGTTGTCCGACCCTGAAATCCGTGCCGAGATGCGCTCATATGTCCGCTCCAACAAATGGGCCATGGATCCTTCGAAGCTGGCTGCCTTCAGTGAAAACAGAATGGTACCCGAGGTTGCCAAAGAATACCTGCGCCATATCATTGACAAGGAAATGCCGCAAGGTTTGAAGCGGTACATGGAGCTGGATCTCTTTCCGCGTGTTCAGTTGAAGGTTGGAAAGGGGGTTTCACTCAGTACAGCTCGACGATGGTTGCGCAAAGAGGGCTTTGACTATATCGAGCATCGCAAGGGCTTGTATTACGATGGCCATGAACGGGTGGATGTCGTTGAATACCGCCAAAACAAATTCTTGCCACAGATGGATGAATACCGGCGTCGTTTGGTCGAGTACGTGGTTGGTGATATCGAGAAGGAAGTTACAAAGTCACAAGGAAATTTTGTCGAGACTCGGCTGGTACTATTGGCGCACGATGAAATGACTGCTCAAGCAAACGATGGGAGGAAGAGGAGCTGGGTACTCGAGGGGGAGCAGCCATTGAAGAAGAAGGGCGTTGGGCGTGGTCTTCATCAAAGCGATGTTGTATGCTCAACGCATGGGTGGCTTCCAGAAGCTAGCCAGACTCTTGAGTATGGGAAGAATTACGAAGGGTATTGGACAGGGGAGTTATTTGTCAAACAGGTGTGCGCTCTCACTGCCCTTGAATGATGCTCTCATAATAGACACTTCAATAGCTCATCGAGAAAATCATTCCGACGTTCGAGAAATACCACGGGGCTGGTTACAAAGCCCTCATTCTGGTCGACAACTCTCAAGGCCACTCAGCGTATGCAGAAGATGCGCTTCTTGCGACTCGAATGAATATGCGTCCAGGAGGAAAGCAAGCCCGTCTCAAGGACGGCTGGTTCATGCGCGATGGGGAAAAGGTTGCACAGAAAATGATCTTTCCTGTTGATCATCCTGTGTTTCCTGATCAACCGAAAGGCATGAAGCAAGTCCTAGTTGAGCGGGGACTATGGCGCAATGGCCTTCTCATGCAGTGTAAGCCAAAATGTCTCGCAGGCGCACTCAATTGCTGCGCAAAGAGGATTCTCGAGCTTCAGCCTGATTTCCAGGCTCAAAAGTCTCTTGTTCAAGAGGTTATCGAAGCTGCAGGCCATTGCTGCATTTTCCTTCCCAAATTTCACTGTGAACTCAACTTCATAGAGTTTTTTTGGGGTGCAGTGAAGCGCTACCTGCGCGAGAATTGTGATTACACTTTCACGACGTTGAAGGAGAACATGCCGGAGGCGCTCAGATCGGTCAGTATCTCGACCATTCGAAAGTGGGAGCACCGTGTGTACCGATGGATGGAAGCTTACAAAGGTGGTTTGGGGGTCAAGGAGGCGCAGTTCCAGGTCCGGAAGTTCAGCTCCAGGACATACAAGTCGCATCGACGTGTCCCAGAGCAGTTATTTGACTAGCAACTTATCTAGATCTTATCACAATATACCATATTTAGAAAGCCCCTGATGACTAAGTATCCATATATAGTAATGGCGCAAAATCTGTCGGACGTGAGGAAATAACTCGCTCAGTTTTGAGGCTATCGGCAAATGCTCTGGGGCTTTTGTTCCTTTATTCAAAAGGTGCATTTTCCCCAAAGGAATAATATTTTGAGATGAAACTAAAGTACTGATATTTTTTGTTCTTACTTTGCGGTGACTAGGTGAACTGCACCATACCATTGGTGCTTACTCGTATCTGCTCGCCTTTATAACAACAGCTAACGAATAGCTAAGGTGTTATGACCAAGCCCGATATGCTGACTGCCGGTGCCACGAAAGCTCGAGATATCTGGCTTGACATCATCGAAGGACGACGACACCCACTGGTTCATGGCTATTACTGCACACGTCAACCAGACGATGCTCAAAGGGCTTCGAATATCACTGTGAATGAGGCGCGAGCTGCTGAAGCAGGCTTCTTTGCCAGTACTCACCCATGGTCGGTCTCGCCGAGAAAGGATAGGTTTGGGACGATCCATCTTGTCTCGTCTTTGAGTAAACTCCTCGTCGGGATCATCAATGAAACGTACGTTTGTATTCATCTCGTTCCACGGCCGTCCGTCATTATATCTTGCACTAGGCTCCCGAGGATTACGGCAGAGGCTGCAACTAAACTCAATGCCTGTGATCGCGAGCTCCGTATGCTTCCGAATGAAATTGAGGGGGATCCAGCGACCTACATGCTTAAGTTGTTGACTGGCTTCTGCGATGACGTACAACATGCTGTCTACGACGGCCTTAAAGGGAACCAACTCATCCATCAGAATGGAGACGCCTACAGGGCCTTCAAGTCCGCTATCCGTCAATCGGCACCGAACTTTATCCCTGCGATTTCTTACACCAGGAATGGATCAGAAGACCACGATGGGACGTCCAGAACGTCTTTACGGGTCGATGAGCTGACGAGATCGACATCGTTCTATCTGAATGACATGCGCGATCATATTCGCAAGTGAGTTCTGGCGCCCTTGTGCCATTCTCCTGTCATTTAAATACGACCCAGGTCTATCACCCGGGAGCTTCCCAATAACGTCCCTTATTCCTCGAAGGCATTCCTGATCAACAAGTTCCAAGCAGGGTGGCAATCGGCCGTCGATGTTTGCTTTGCCGCCGTGCGGGAGCAAATGGAGAAGATGCTAGAGAAACGTATCGAGAAGGTGTTCTACCGGTATGACAATCTCAAAGGCCATATTCGGTGGGTGCCTCGTATATGATTGATTTCTGTTTCGCTCACCTGGCACGGTGTTCAGGATTTTCGTCTCTGAAATCATGCAAAGTCATTATGACCTTTGCTCCGCGATCCTCCAGCCTTTACTGAAAGTCGAAGCAACACCGTTCACCCAAAATACCCATTACCTAGCTGACTCCCACGCCAAATGGTTGTCGATATATAAGGACGCTAGGAGCAAAGGCGACGTGCCATCTCACAACCAGAGGAAGCGTAGGAACAGCGGCCAAGGTTGGTTGCCCTTAATACCTATATCACTTTCTCATGCAAGATCGAAATATTCCACAGACGGCCAGCCTCTCAAGAAGAGGCGCAAAACGGATGGCGGTCAGGCTCCAGTGCCGAGCAAAACGAAGGTCGTTAAGTCACCGGCGGGTACGAACACTGAGTCTTTATATTCTCATCATGTACTGACTCGCTCATTTCGGGGGGTGGGGTGTTGTAGTTCCGGCTAAAGATAGCAGAGCAAAAAAAGAACTTGCTCCTGTCAAAGCCAAATCATCCAAGAGGAAGCATGCACCGAAAGACGACGAGTCTTCCGATGAATCTTCGAGCGATGATTCTGAAGATGAGGAATCCTCTGATGATCCTCCTCAAAAATCTGAGAACAAACCGTCCTCCGATGATCGTACCATCGATACCGATGACGATGAGCCGTCTGACAAGGAACAACAGACCCCGCTGTCAATATCAACAAGGCTCTCGCGGCACTGTCAGCTTTGGGTTATCATGGTCTCACCGCTGAGGACCTTGGAAAACTGAAGGCACCCGACGATTATGAAACCGAACTGAACGTTATGGCAGAAGTCCGAGGCTATTTCCAAATTGCGTACAAGGCAAGCACTTTCCCCGTCGCCTATTGTGGGCTTAAATCGACGCTGACCACTGTCCTTCCAGCGTGTCATTGACAACGTCCCTGCCATGATCGATCATATGTTCGTAAAGGCGATCGCTGAGAATATGCAGTCCTCCTTGATCTCGAAGCTGGCCCTTGGAACAACGGATGCGACCGAGCGATGCAGCATGTATCTCGCAGAAAATCCAATGGTAGTCGTCAGAAGGAAGGAGTTGGCTGCTAGGAAGCAAAGATTGGAAGAGGTCAAGCACGCGCTTCAGACCTTTGGTCTTTCTTGAGCAGGACTGCAAGAAGGCAGCGCGTCCACTGAGTCTTGGATGTTTCATGATCAATAATGCTGAAAGTATCGTGATGCGAGGAACACATCAATCATATAGTAATAGTAGTAGTATAGTAATTAACCCGGTTCATGGCGTCGATAATTTGGCCCCTCTCACACACCGTGAGTTCACGGCACGCAATGCAGTTCGAACCAATTAGAAACCGTGGGGCATGACAGAAATTACGAAGAGTTGTTTAGGCATCGAGCGAAACACAAGACAGCCCGTCCGCGCGCGTCGGCTACCAACATAAGTCAGCAGGTAACGGATCTGGTATATTTGCTCGCACCTAGATGACACATTCTGTCATGCCACCGTCTCAATGACCAAAGCTATCCTTTTTACATGCTACATGGTTGCACCTCTACTGCGTAGCGTCGTTGATCAGTTCTTGCACGGTAAATACATTCTCCATACTGCAGGCCGCAAGGAATGAAACGGTAGGACTTGACGATTCTCGTGGAAGGCTTTTGCCTTACTTGAGTTCCATGGTGCGAGTAGTCGGGGATACTGCGAGGTCAGCCGTCCCAAGAGGCATCAAAAGGGCTATCACTGATCTACTAAGAATAGTAGGCAAGAGATAGGATGACTTGACTCGGCCATTGAAGTGTAAGCGGGCTTGGGGACTCCTGAGAGTTGCGAAGCTTGGGCTTGTGACCAGGATTGTGCAACACAACGAAATGGTTGCCTTTCTCAGATCTTCATGATAAACTAAATTTCCGTTGCTGGGCTCTTTAAGTCCCCGATCGTAAATTGATCGTTACGTTCCTCGACTTCCACCCCCACATTATACCTTGTTACAATGTCTGCTACTCCGGTTGACGAGATTGCTCAGGTGAGTTCAATTTGGCGTCGAATAGTATCGTCAAATTACCAAATCTCTCTCCATTAGATCCATGCCACTCTACGCACAACGTTTCGGAAAGGCGTCACAAGGCCCCTTGCATGGCGGCGACATCAACTGCTCCAGCTCGCACTAATGATGCAAGAGAACGTGGATGCCTTTGCGGATTCTCTCGAGGCGGATCTTGGAAAGCCCAGGATGGAGGCCATCGCCACCGAGGTCGGCGTCATCTATGAGAGAGCGACGATCTGTGCGCAGAATTTAGAGGAATGGACGAAGCCACAAGCTGTCGAGGTACCAGAATGGCAACAATCTTGGTCACCGACAGTCCACAAGGGTGCTAAAGGGACTATTCTCATCATTTCGTAAGGGCCACATGCCCCTATTCCGTTTTCCGACGCTGACTTAATTTATGCTCATCGCGAAGGCCTTGGAACTACCCATTAATCCTGACGCTCCAGCCACTTTATGGAGCAATCTCAGCAGGATGTTGCGCTGTCATCAAGGCATCTGAAGTAGCACCGAACTACGCTACGCTTCTTGCGCGACTGCTACCGCAGTACCTTGATCAGTCTGCTTATCGCGTCGTCCTTGGAGCAGTGCCGGAGATCACCAAGTTATTGGAGTTGCAGTGTATGGACCTTTCTTTTTTTCTCCCGATTCGCTGTTTTTGAATCCCCGTCTCACATGTAGGGGATCACAGTACGTTGATTAGAAGAATTGCATTTTGGACCTTTCTCATAGCTTTTTAGTTTTTTACACTGGAAACGGACGCGTGGCCCGAATCATCGCCGCTGCGGCAGCCAAGCACCTTACACCTCTGACCTTGGAACTCGGTGGAAAATCTCCTGTAATCGTCGATGGCACATTTGATATCAGCCTTGCGGCGAAACGCATTCTTTGGGGCAAAATAAACAATGCTGGTCAGGTATACTCTTTCATTCCTCTTTACGGCTGCTACCTATTGAACTTGTCGTTTGACAGATCTGCGTTGCCCCGGACTACGTTGTCGTGCTTCGGGATCAGCAAGACGAGCTCATCGCAGGTCTCAAGTCGGCATATGAGTCGTTCTATCCAAATGGGGCCCTCAACTCCACCTCGTATGGCCGGATAGTTTCAGACACACACTTCGAGCGCCTCAAGGGTCAGTTGAAAAGGACGCGAGGCGAAGTGGCATTCGGTGGCCAGACCAACGAGAAGCGATGGTTCGAGCCGACTATCGTGAAAGATGTCGCGGGCGATGATCCTCTCCTGGAAGAGTACGAGCTTCTGTTTGAGCATTCTCCTTTTCCGACTCATTTCGGTGTTTAGAGAGATATTTGGTCCAATTCTCCCCGTGGTGCCTGTTGATAGCGTCGAGGATGCTATCGAATTTATCACTTCTCGGTCAGAACCTTGTCAGGTGCCTCGTTTCCTTGTGCGCTGATTAGCTTCTGGATAGCGATCATCCCTTAGTTCTATATGTGTTCACGGAAGACCCCAAGACGAAGGCTTCAAGTGAGTTCCTTTCCGAGACTTTCTGATCGTTGGCTCAATGAAGCTCAGTCATCGACCGTACCATGAGCGGAAATCTCGTCTTCAATGACACTGTCCAGCAACTCGCAGGTACTTACGAATGTTTTTCTCACCTACACCCCCTGCTTACGTGTCGAACAGTCAATACCCTACCATTCGGAGGCGTTGGTGAATCAGGATGTAAGTGTCAGGGGCACTCCTTCTTGTCTAGATGTTGACTTCGCTGTAGACGGTCGTCAAATTTTGAAGTACAGCTTTGAGAGCTTCACCTATGACCGGTCCTGCGTCGACATACCCAGAGCGTACGTCCTGTTTTCCAAGCGTTACTTGGTTAGTCCTGACTTCAAGACGTTGGGACGTGTAGAGCCGAACCGACTCTTGAAATTCGTTATCCACCGTATACCGATAAAAATCTCGCCATCTTGTCTGCACCATTGCGCGCGAAGATACCCGAATCGTCGATTGTCGTCAACGGAAATGGTGTTGCCCATTAATGAGGAACGAATGTGTATCTAACTCATTTATTTGTAACGTCTACCACTTTTGCAACTTCGTACCCCATCGTCGCTTGTGATTCTTTCCAAGTCAGCACAGGGACATCTAACTCGACACAGGTCACATTCAGAAAAGCTCTCTTTGGGATTACATGGGTTCAACTAAAGCTCAACTGGGTTTCAAAACTTTTAGCTGCTTGGTCTGCTAGGAGACAAGGCTCTGCATAATGAACTACCGAGCAACCTTCTGAAGGACTTTGCTCTGCGGCGTAATTATTGTATACCCTCGACGGGCACCTGGACCTTTCTCTCAATGACCATGTCTTCGCAGCTATGAGGGCGCAACAAGAGGTAGCATTGAATCAAGGCTCATAGACGCAAAACTGAATTTATTCTCTTGGAGTCGATGGCAGTAACCTTAAAAACACTCGAGTAAATTTTTAAACACGATCCACTACATAGTAATCCCCATAAATCAATCGAACGCGTTTTCCTATCCTCCTCGTGCAGGCCTCCGTTGCTTCATTTTCTGCTCTTCCAGGCCTCTCGACGTTGTTAGGATTTGTCCTTCTCAAGCCGCCTGCGTCCTACTTACATTGCGTCGCCATGCCCCATGGTGAGTGTCTGCCCATGCAAAGAATGAGAACGACATTCGAATTCGTAGATCATTTGAAAGATGGTTGAGGTTCAACCACGCCCGCGTGAATTATGTACAAAATAGTAAGTACATACATTGCTAGGCCCCGGGAAGCTCCCGGATATGTTTGTCGGCCAAACCCCCCAAAATCGGCCCGAAATACGCAATATTTCTGGCGTAAAATACGCAATGTCCGACAGGGTTTTCATGAGATATATGTCACGTGTGGGGTATCAGGCCTTCACCTCACAAAAAAGCAATATGACGCGTTGAATTTCAATGAACGGACCAGAGATAATCTGTACAGATGCCGGGTGCTGCCAACTTATCTAAACAGGATTGCACAACCTACCCTGAGGAATTTTTTTTTGCTGCTGGCCCTCAAATACGCAATATTGGGACAAGGATCTGGGCCACTGGGCCTCAAATACGCAATGTACCGACAGGAAAAAAGCCATTTTCGGACCCTCAAATACGCTATTTTTCTGACAAACATATATGGGAGCTTCCCGGGGCCTACATTGCTTGTATTGTCTTCCATGCTTGTCGACGAAGTCGATGTGATATAAAAGAAAATTTCGACGAAAGCCATCATTTCCAGGACAGCGAAAAGGGCGACAGCATGACTGCTAATTTCCCCCAAAATCCGAATATCGGAAATGCCCCACCAAGCTTCGCCTCCAACACCGCGTTGTCCGGAATCGCGTTTTTCAAGTTCCTGAACTGGTCCTCGCTTTGGGCCCGAAGGTCTCGCACATCGCTCACCTCTTTGGAAACTCGCGACGATGCGATCTCGGTTTCCTTCATCCGCTGCTCCAATCTTTCTAGCGCCTCCGCGTATCCAGCGGCCATGTTCCTCGCATCGGCTTGGATACGCTTTACCTCTTCCTGCAGCTTCGCACGATCGTCCGCCAGCTCCCTCCGCGTCTCTTCATCTCGGAGTCGACTTGTCTCGTTCATCTCATCCATCAAAACCTGCATCTCCTTTCGGTGCTGCGCAATCTGTTCCGTGAGGTCACGATTAAGCTCTTTCCCCGCCGACGTCTGTGATATATCCATCCCTTCATCGAGCTCGTGTTGTATCTGCAGCGCCTGGGGCCTCTGCCCAACGAACGAACGGAGAATCGTGCGAGCAGAATGGAGAGTGTGATCGTGACGAACAAGCCTCGCCCCTTTATCCAGCACCGATTTGAAGAAGATATCCTTCGACGCGAGTTCCTTCTCCCTAGCCTGTCCAACCTGGAAGTCCACCTCCCCCCACATGTTCGTGGCAATAACGACATTCTTCAACGATTTATCACCGCAAAGATTTCGGAACATCCTGAAGTTCCGCGATGAGATTCCTCCCATCCGATTATCAAGGATACGATGCATGTAAATGACGCCGGCGAGCATCTTTCCATGCTTGTACCTGCAGGCAGCGTCACCTTCATGAGAGTGTATGATATGATCGATGAGAAGAAAAGCCTACGTGAAGGATAGGTACGCAGCGATCATGGCCAGCACGTCGGTGTCCCTCACTGTGGAGTCGTCAAAGCCGGGCGTATCGATCAGGGTGACACGAAAGCCATCAAGGTCGAACGGCTTGGTTGCCTGCACAGAAGTGGTGCAGGATTGAAGACCTCCCCCAACTTGGAGGTTCGCGCCGCTAACGAGGTTGATGAACTGGAGAATAGTAAGAAGTTGTACGCCCCCCCATGTAGGACAATACACTGCTGACCGACGACTTTCCAGTTCCTGTTGGTCCCATGACGCTATATAGCCCCTCAGGTAAGGAGGATAAATATTGAAAGCACTGCACTCACGCGATCATCATCTCCTCGGGTTCTTTTCCCTGTTGGAGTTCGTATGGCTGCGTAAGATGGTGTCGAACAAGGAGGCGCAGTGAACTTACGATGCATTCTAAGCCACTCATCTTCGACTTGATATTGGCAGCTAGCAGATATTCGGAGAGCGAAAGAAGATCAATTTGGTCAGTAATCCTCGATGTAATATCGATGAAGGCATCTTTATAGCATTGAATGCAAAGCCATGCATACGACGGCTGCAAAGCAATGAGGCCCAACGACCATTTCCCAGTCAGTCGCTCGCTCGTCACATCCGGGGTCGGGGTCCAATCAGCTGGTCCGTGGAGCCCTAGACGTTGCATTCGCGGCAATGAAACAACACTCGAAATCGCTTCCAGCCCAGCTGATCGAACTGGCACGGCGATGTTCCAACAGCCATGTGGAAGAAGAAGATCACCAATTCCGGAAGTAAAGCGCCTCGCGATTGGCGTATGCCAGTGCTTTATGTCTCTCGAGGTCCATGAACAGTTTGATAGTGGATGTGATAGATTTTGGCGATTACACCAGTAAAAAATATCTTCGCGGAAAAAATGGGCCAGCAGCGTTCAAGATACGAGATCCTCCGTGCTGACCAGCCATGGGACGACGAAAGTACAGCACAGTACCTCATAACTTTCCTTGAGCTCGCTGGCTAGACCAAGCACATCTCCGTCCCACATGGGCAACACGTGCATATATGTACGCGACAGCAGAAGTTTCACCCCCAAGGTGGGTGATCTCCGTGACGCGTAAGATTGACCTGGATTGAGGGTTCCTCCAAAATTTAACGTTCACGGCATTTCATATGGCACTCACCTGTCAGTGACATTCAAGAACAGTCCGGTCAGAGTCGTTGGACTGCGGGATTAGATTGCTAGATATGGCCACTCCGACAGTGGCGGCCTTCACTATTAAAGGCTATTGGAGACAATGGTCGGATGGCCCTCAAAAGCGATTTAAACGTCGATGCGTACCTAAATTCAGACAGAAACCAGTGGTGTTGAAAGTGGTCGTGGTACAAGTTCCAGTCTAAAGTGATAAGTTTATGACCACGTGCCAAACAAAGAAAAAACGCGTCCAACGCGTCGTTGGAGATCTGCTTCCGTTCAGGAACAATTTGAGGAGCAGGGGGAAAGGTAAATAGATTAATTGCTCATGAAAGCATATTCAAAGAACGCGGCATATGCATCAACCATGATAACGTGTGGGGGCAATGTTCCATCTGTTCTTCGCATAAATTCTGCAATGCGTATAGGCGTCAGGCTTGTACCCGATCTTGGCCTTTATCCCCAGACGTCGCAACGACTCACGGACTCTGTTAACTTCGACTTGGTCCTTGTAGTCGCGGGTGAAAACACATATAAGGTGGCGGGTGGATGAATCAATATCGTCGTACGGTGAGACCTTTGCTGATGATCCCAAGGTCCCTGCATGGGTTGATCGCGCGATGCGGGACCACAGAGCGTCGACGCTGGAAGTGGGAACGAAGATCAACCACTTCCCACTCAGCACCCTAAATTGAGAGGCTAGGCGATCGAGTTCTGGGATGGAAGCTCGGTTATCGGTACATAGTTGATCCCAAGCACGACAGAGGGCAGGGATATCAGGCGGATGCTGGTTGGTCGGATGTATCCTGGAATTCGAAACGCATATCCACGCGACTTCAGATTGCTTGGTAGATGAAGGGGGCCAAGAGTCGAGAAACTTTGGGAGAGTCTCATGCACTTCCGGTGAGAAACGGATCCAAGGGAGTGAGCTCTCAAGATGAAGGATTTGCATAGCTTGAAGATCTGCAGGGCTCGGGCCATCCTCGTTCCTGTTCGCACGACTTCGTAAGCATGAGTGTTCCAGGTTGGGTGCAAATACACCATACCCCTGGGCCATCGTGACAGAAAACAACTCTTTGGCTCGCGGGGTAAAGAATCCTCTGAAACGCTTCTTCTTCTCCTGCAAATCATCCCAATCTGTCTCAAGAAGAAGATTTGCAAAGTCGACAATCGATATGTCGACAGGGCTCGCCTGTGGCTCGACCTCTCTGACTCGAGGCATTCTCCCAGATGCTTCGAACATCTCTCGCGTCCTGCGAATGATCTCCACCTGCTCCATATCCGACTTTGCAAGATAGAGGTAGCCCTTGCGTCCATGTAATCCGCAGTGTCGTATTGCCTCGCATGGGGGACAGTGGACTCTGAGGTTCAAGGGATCATTGTTTGACGCATCTCCATCCTGATGATCTATCTTCATGCCTCTGCCCATAGGATGCAGAGACGTATATTGACAGGAAGCACAGGTCCCGTTGTCGCGAATTAAAACCTGGGAGCGTAGCCTACGCCATTCTGTTGATTGGACAGACAGTGTGCGGTTTCCCCAGGTGCGGGTAACAGCGAGGTGAAGATCCCATTGCGAGGCTGGAATTATAGGGGTGGATATGGGTTGGCTGGGGGTAGCGTTGGAAGGAGAATCCGCTGATTCAATATTCATACTTAATGTTTCCTGCTGAGACCTTGACGGGGCTGTGATTCGATCGATAAGCAATAAGCGCTGGGGAGGATGCGCTCAGAAGATGAAGCTGACATAAGATGAAGTGCAACGCATAACATGATGGAATCTGTATGCATCTTCGTCATGCGTTGTAACTGACACCTCGGAAATTGTATCACGGGCCCTTTTTTATACGCATCGAAAGCCGGACATCCTAAATGCAACAGCCATGGCGAAGAAAATCATATAAGCTGTTGTAAGAGCCTTGAAGGCCATCACAAAGTGTCGATATGTCGATGTATGCGCACCATGTGCATCCAGCGATCGAGAAAATTGGGCCATAGCCGAGCTTCAGATTTCCGCAATACTAAAAACTTGGAGGAATGGAATGTATACTGATGTCTCCAAGGTTATGGATAGTAAGATAGATCTCGAGCATGGTCAGCACATCTAGACGGATGTCCAGGCCGACTGAACATCCATGAGAAGAGTGCAAGCGGTGGTGGGTGGTTGTGGTCCTAAAGAAACCCGACGCGGATCATGTGACCACTCGGTACTCCGCGAAGGGCAATGAGCTCACTTGGACCAAGAGTCTACACGCGCTGGTGTTGTGGGTTGAAGAGATTATCATGGCATCATCTACCCATAATCGAATGACAGCTGTTGCGACCGAAGACCTTCAAAGTTGGAAGTCTTATATCCACGCGACAATTGTCGTCCAAGAAACATGCATTTGTTTGTCGATATCACTTTTAAATCCCTACAACTCGGATTTAAGCACGCCCGTCAGTCGAGTAACCCAGCCACGACGGTTCCACACGCCACCGACGGCCGGAGCTAATACGATATGTCAATCCTGAAACATACTGGCATTCAAAGGATGCCAGCTTCCAAACGCCCAGTGCCCGTACACGACTTGTGAAGAGATCTAGAACGCCTAAGCCTGATGGATTTAGGGACGGAAGGACGTTCGTTATGCTTGGCAAAAGGTCGATATTGCGCGATGAACCCTGTCAAAAGGTTCAGCAGATGAAGAAGACATACATGTAGTACAACAGGCGCACCTCAGGCCTGCTTTTCTTCCCATCCTCAGAACTAACACAAGAAGAAAGTCGCTCTGTCCTGTGATCGGGCACGTCATGGGCATCGTCTACCGATAGTCGTGACAGCTCGCTTGCGACCAAGATCTTCAAAGTTGAACGTCCTATATCCATGGGTGGAAACTTATATTGCGAAAGACTTGCCTTTTCACAGCTGGCCAATGCTGGTGATTCGTGGGCCGGACAGCACCACAACGTGTGAGATATCAGTGGCCGTCCAAAAAACATGCATTCTTTTGTTCGAAACCCTACAAGGTCGGCTTTAAGCAGCAGGCCCGTCAGTGGAGTGATACAGCCACGACGGTTCTCTACGCCACCGACGGTCGGAGCTGATACGATACGTCAATCCTGAAACATACTGGCATTCACAATATGCCAGCCTCCAAACGCCCAGCGCCCATATACGACTTGTGAAGAGAACGCCTGAAGCCTGATAGATTTAAGGTCGGAAGGACGTTCGTTGTGCTGGCAAAAGGTCGATATTGCGCAATGAACCCTGCTAAAAGGATCAGCAAATGAAAAGGACGTACATATTGTACAACAGGCGCACCTTAGGTCTGCGTTCCCCCCACCTTCAAAACTAACACTAGAAGAAACTCGTTCCTATTTCTGTCCTGCGATTTGGCACGTCAGGGTACAAACCTTGTCAGATGAAAAAAATGGCCTCATACCCAAGTACTCAGTCTTTCTCCTTTCTCCTCCGCTTAGTACTCTTCCGGCGCTTCTCCGTCTTCACCTCGATCACCACCTTTGGCTCCTGCAGGCCCACCATCATATCCACCAAAAACCTCGCGACGAGGCGGCCCGTGAGCCCAAGTATCGCCCCAACAATGCACACGACTCCGCAAAAGACGTAAAGTGGATAAAAAGCATCGAGAAGGTAGAGGGCGATATGACGGGGCCAGCGAACAAACACATCCGTCATGATGTCGAAGAGTACGATGACTGGTGCAAAGAGGTACAGAATGATAGGAAGCGGCGAGAAAAAGCTGATGGACCTGGAGACGAGTGAGAAGGCAAAGCTGGCAAAACGAGTGAGGGCTGAAAAGAATGAGAAGGCTGCTGAAACTCCTGAGACGACATAGGGCAGTGCTCGTTCCAGCGGTGGCGCAGGCGCCGCTTCTGGAGATGACATTGGAAGACACCTGGTGAAACGGGGTTGTGGATGAGCGTCGAGCGAGTTGGCATGTCAAATCCCCGTCACGTGATCACGGCGCGTCCTGGACGATTCAATGACTATGCCAGCGGCAACGTTACATGCAAAATTTCGACAGATCCAAAAAATACAACAACATTCAGAGACCTCACAGCTCCAGAACCAACACCCTTCCAAAGCTCGAACAAAGCGCGATGCGCCCCATCTCCTCATCATAATCCAGCGCCGTCCAATTATTCAAGCTGTTCGTGAATATCGCACTGCTCTGTGTGACAGCCTCTCCATCATCACCCTGACCAGCCTGCACAAGGGGCCCAGGGAACGCCGCAATCACGAGGCTCTCATGCCCACTTACCGGGTGAATCGCCTGCAGCGGGTACTCCTCGCCCCCAGCCCAGGCCAGGCCAACAACGGCGCGGTCCTGGGGCTGGATCCAAGCGGCGGTGCCACACGGTCCAAGGATGACGTTGCGGCAGCGCAGGGAGCCGCGCACGGCGGGGACTTTGGACACGAGGGTTGGCGGGAAGACGTACCCGGCCGCTGTTGCGTCGGTGACGCTGGGTCGGAGGGTGTACAGGTCAAGCGAGTGCAGCCCTGAAGACCAGGGGTCGTCGCTTTCGCCGCGGAGGAGGATCGAGAGCGCGGGGGGTGTCCCGAGGCGCGTGGGCGCCACGCAGATGCCGTCGATCCATCCAAAGGAATGTCGAGCGATCGGGGTGTAGGTACGTGGAACATCACACAGTTCTGGTTCGGGAAAGAGGTGGATAGAGCAGGCTCGCACGACGAGGACACCCTGGTGCGCAAACACGACTTGGATGCTCCGATTGGGCTGTGTACCGTCAGTCGAGCGCCGCAGGTGGAGGAAAAGGAAGACGGCCAACCTGCCAAATGTCGGTCTCGTCGTCCGATTGGTCAAGAATCGCGCAAGCTTTGGTCCTCCAGTTCCACACCACGGTTTGCGAGACATCGTCGCTGATGGCAAGGCGGTCACCGTGCAGCTTGGTCGGTTTCATGCTGGACGGGATGCTAAATATCGTCTGAAGGGAACAAGACCCGTTCGCATCGATCTGCAGGGAGATAACTTGCACAGTATGTTCGCTGCTCGAAAATCTCAGAAGAAACGTGTCAAAGGTGTCGCTTATATGACGGACCCGTCATTCTGCAGCACAGATATTGCAAGGGTCGCCTCCGACACAGGGTCCGTATTAAAAGCAAGACCGTTGAAAGTGGCGCCCCTTGGTGACCATTCACATGCCTTTCGCGCCTCAGAAGATGAAACGTCCCAGATGCTGAACATGTCCCAGATCCCTTTCGACACGGTCAGAATCCAGTCGCCAGAATGCCCTGGGATGAAGCGAACATCGGAGACGGATGTGCTCGAGGTGGCGTCGATGAAGAGCGTCCGCCGTGGCATGGAGAGCCCAGAAAGCCATCGAGACGCCAGGTGATAAGCATGGCAGGTGCGTTGTTCAAGTTCAGACAAGGACATGGAGTCCAGTGGTTTGGTTGTAAACGGAAAGCCCTTCTCTAGAATATATCTAGCACATGCATTCGTCCATACTATCCGTAGCTTGGATACTGCACACATTTGTCTGCAGGTCTAAGGGCCTATGATCAATATATCTCATCGGAAATCTGGCCTTCCTCACCTTTCGCATTTTGATGATTTCTGGCGGCCTCAGGAAATAGAACATGTAAATCTGGACATCTTCGCCCAGAGATTCAAGGTGAACCATGGGTTCGACAGAGTATTTGAAGTTGGCTGGTTGGCTGACAGAATCTGGAGGAAATTTATGAGGTCACATACAGGCAACGCGCGCTGATACCCGCACGGCTTCGGCTGATGCCGAATTCCTCACAGCGTGACAGACGAGGAGCAGCGGCAGCAGAGGAAGGGAAGGCAAACGAGCGTGGTCTACGCTTTTTCATTATCCGTAAAATATTCCTAGGTATTTCAGATACGGACCATATTTTGTATACAGTACTTGACTGGATTTTTGTACACAACGAATATGATTTTCAAACGACTCACGATGAAGCTCAAGCTCGTCTTTGCCGTGTCTGTCTTGGGAATGAAAATAATTTATGTCTTTGGATCGTACGGTTCAGGCGTAAGACCGATGCGCCAGAAACGCAGGATAAAGAAAGAAATTACCGGTGTCCAAACGAATATTGGTACTGAACATAAAACTGCTTTCAAAGATACCCATTTTCTCTGCATTGATTCGATGTCAGTACTGAACGCAGAGTAAGTAATTGGGGTACCAGAAGAGTACAAGGGAGCCTTAGCGTAGGGAGCGTCCATCAAAGCCTGTGGACGGGGAGCCAAGCCGAAGCCTTTCCGTGCGGACATCACCGAACCACGCGAGCTCAGAGCAGATTCTACGGAATTGGTCGAAATTCACATTCATTTAGAAGAACATTCCCACGCATACAACTTTTCCGGGAACAACCGTTTTCTGAACTCTCCACTGTGAATCGCACATCGACTGTACCGAACCTCCCAAAAAATGAGTTCCAGCATCTCTTCCTTCTTTTCTTCCTTCCTTCCTGTTGTACACGCCGACTCGGAGGATAAGCCCGAGAAGGAGGCCGAGGCCAAGCAAGAAGAGGAGGAAGAGGAGGAGCCGGAGGATGTAAGTTCGGACTTGGGGTTGCACGGTACTTGGCTCATTGCAGAAAAAGGTTTATCCAGCTATCCAGGAAGAGGCCAAGCAATCCGCAAAGTGTGCGCAGCTCACAAAACACTTTGAACATTGTCAGGAGAAGGTGCAGAGCGGACAGGGCTTTAAGGGAGAGGATTGCGTTGAGGAACTGTGCGTCGTCTATCCTTCCTCTACTTCCATGTTATCAACTAACTTCGTATACGACAGATGTATGTCTCTATCCTTGCTGAGAACTTACCTTTCATTGACTCCACTCTGCCTCGTTCTGAATTTCAGTCCAGTGCGTCTCCAACGTCCTTAAATCCTGTATACGTCTGTTAACCGCCTCCCATCCATTTCAGCATGATGCACTGTGTCGAAGTACGTGGTTTCACCTTTACACGTATAAACAAGTGTTGATCGTCATCACAGGAAATCGCGGCACCAAAACTGTTCTCCAAGCTTCGTTGAGATGCGAATCAACCTCCCCCGCCTTCTGGTTCGTACCAACACGACTTCTTATCACATTCTTTATGAATTTCAGTTTTCCTCCAGGTTGTGTAGATACAGGACACCTAGAGCGTACCCTCGTCCCTCCGTCCAGACATATAGAAACAAGTCGTGTTTAATAACAGTCGGAAACGATACTCCTCAACTTTTTTTCTGGATCCAAAGCTGCTGCTGAATGAATGTCAGGCTGACACACATCCGCCGTCCGCGTCATGATTGATCGATGATCTGCCGTGCTGTGGCGGCACCCCCCCTCAATTTTGGAAAACGTCTTTCCCTTTAGCCGTGGTCCTTTGCTTCCGCGGACTCTCTGGGCCGTTCACACTCCTTACCGCCGATCCATTGTCCCACACCTGTTTCGTGTGAGAGAGCACTCGTGGAAGTTGGAGTGATATACCATGATATTCTTCAGTCTACGCCCGAGACATATTCGTCAGGCCTCTCCCGGGATTGGAAGTCAAGATAGGTCACCCTCAAAATCAGCCTTGCCATGAACCGCTTGGAGTTGAACAACATTTTACACTTCGTATTATTTGTTGAGCTGTTACAAGCGACCCTCACAAAACATCGACCTTGACCCCCAACCAATAAACCACGAATAAAGATATTTGACCTGACCGGTGCAACGCTGTCTACCAGTGCAAGCGGTGGGTGGGGCACTGGTACCCGCTCGGGTTCTTGAACAAATAGAGCTGATGGTAGTCCTCCGCGTCCCACCACACGCTCGCAGGCAGGATCTCAGTGACGATTTTCTTTCCCTTCGGGGTAAAGTGTTTTGCCTGGACCTCCTCCGTGACCTGCTTCGCAATGGCCTCCTGCTCGGAAGAGTGCGTGAAGATCGAGGAGCGATACTCTAAGCATTGCGTCAGAAAGCACGTTTATGACCCTTCAACGGCCAAGTTTTACTCACGAGTGCCGACATCACCGCCTTGCCTGTTCTCAGTGGTGGGGTCATGTGTGCGGTAAAAGAATTCTGTGCGAAAGGTCCTGTGACCGTCTGTTCCGGGATATCTGCTGCGATATCAACGTACCTACGAGCTCTTTGTAAGTTACGACGCTGGGGTCGAACTCGATCTTGACCGCCTCTGCATGATCAGTCGCCCCGGTGCACACTGACCTGTAGTCCGGGTTCTTGACCAGCGCGTTTCCGCCTGTGTATCCGACCGCGGTCTTGAGGATGCCCTTGTTCTGTGCTGGTGGGTAATGCTTCAGGAAGATATGCTCTGTTCCCCAGAAACAGCCTGAAGCGAAGGTGGCGATCTGGGTGTTGGCAGCTGTTATAGATGCTGTCAACAGAATTTCATGCTATAAATCGAGGAGGGCATACCGGTAGACATCGAGCGGTAGTTGGAGGGTTCAAACTTGGTGGCAAAAGATAAGAGTGATCTGAATCGGTTTGGCATCGAAGTTAAACGTTAAGCTCCGGTTGAGTAGTACGCTGACTGGACAACTGTCAGATGGAAGGAGATGTGCCAATGCGCCGCGTCAAAATAAATCGCGTCATGATCACATGACTGAGTTTGCAGTGTGTAAGCTCAGCTGCGGGTTGTTGACCCCATCATCCTTTCAGCGAGTCACGGACTACATTGGACTGCAGGCTGTACTTAGTTGTGAGTAGAATTTTACATAGCAAGCTTTTAGCATAAAATGAGGTCCTCTGAGCATGATTATGGCGTGAGACCTCATGAGACCCCTATCAGATAAGATAAGATTTAGCTCGGCAGCGTCGTGTCCGGACGTTTCAAGTCAGTGGCGCCCACAGAATACTACAGCAAATGCCTCCATTTTCAAGGCTCTTTCTATTAGCTTTTGATTGCCATGAAATTCCCCTTTCCTTGAAGGGATTGGAGCGTAGCTAGCGAGTATAAGGTCGTGACTGGAGCATACTTACAATGTACGTTGTTATTTGTCAATGTCTTGATTCATACTGACGGCGATTTGAGTTAGTGCGAAACCTCGTTGCAAGCGAGCATCTTTTCTATAACACCGTTTCACGTGAAGTTACAGAATCTTGCCCTCACAAGGCAAATGTAAATGCTGCTTGGACTCTCGACGCTTTGTATCTCGTATCAAATGGCCGATGCCTTTCTCCGTACAGTCCAACAAGCGCCCAAATCCCAATATGAACTCTGTGGATCCACAGAAGCATGTCGAATGAAACATGTCAACTTCATGTGAAGGTCGCCGCAGTTCATGATTGGACTTTGGGCGCTTGTCGGACCTTCCCTGGTCCACGAGGCTCCATATATGAGCTCGTTTCTCCTCTCAGCTTCTCCCATTTCCCCTTCACCGCTGCGTGAACGACATGTCTTCGACCTGTGTTACCCAGAAAATCTTACTCAACCGGCCAAAAAACATCCCTGTCTACACTTTCTCTCGCCGTCACGCCGGGATGGCCGCTGAGGACATCCTCAGGCGACTGCAAGACAGCATTGACCAACAGTATCTTGGGCTTGCTATGAAGCGCAGTTCCAGCGGCCGTGTGGCGCTTCTGGCCCTTGCGAGAGTTGACGAAGTCTTTCTCATCTCAGTGGATGCTGATCGGCCGCCTGGTCTCCTCCCTCGGGACGAACCGTTCCAGCGACTTCTTCGAGGCGAAAGCTGTGGCATCGTAGGGTTCGACCTTCCGCGTATAGCCATCCGTATCGCCCACGACATGGGTCTCCGCGTTCGCGGAATCGATTTGTCGACTGCCTTTGCGGCCGACACCAGAAACCCTTTGCGTCCGTCCAAGGTCGTCACTGACAAAGTCTCTTCTCAGATTGGCGCGGGTGTGGTGGATGATTTGTGGAGCGATGACCATGAGGCAACAAATCATAGAGAGGTTTGCCTTCGTGCTTGGCTTGCCGTTTGGTATGCCTTCCATTGAGCGATACCGAAGACGGTGCTGACCTGTGCCTCTCTAGCGTCGCCACAGCCACATCCATCGCCGCGCTCAATATTTCAAACGTCGACACAGGCCTTTTGAAACCACAGGTAAGTTTTCTTTGTCCCCGGTTCTTCTCGGGTCGTACTAACGTCTCTTTTCAATTATGAAGGAAATCGTTTGTTTAGGCGAACTTATCAGACAAACCTACGTCTTGGAGGATGCAAGGCCGAAAGAGACGCCCAGCGAGTTCAACAACTTCAAAGTCACGCACGACGGCATGCTCGAGCTGCAGAACGCGCGATACAAGACGAGGATCAGGAACAGTCGGCAGGTGAATCTGTCCGTCTACACTACCCCCACGTTCGACTTTTTGAATACAAATGATATTCTAAGGTTGTCATCATGACGAACGACTCTGGGCACGAATTTTCAGGCCAAGCTCACGGTGCGAAAGGTCGAACGACCAATATCCGGTTCACTGGCCAAGCCTTATCTGGCACGCTCCAGAAAGTCCGTGTAGTCGGCCGCCAAGAGTTGACGAACCCAGAGAAAGCTCGTGATGAGCTCCTTCTGCTTGTCCTCCAAGGAAAGGCTTCTCTCCGCGTGTACTTTATCCAGAGGCTCTGGTTTCCTACCGGGAGATATCGACCCTCCTTCGACGACGTTGGAGATCTTACATTCCAAGGTAAAGGTCTGAATGATTCTCAGGCGAGAGTCGCATCGAGAATGGTTTCGGATGTTCCGCTGGTTATCGCTCATGGTACGGGCTTTTGTCATTGGCACGGCGCCATTTTTACATGAGGAGCACAGGCCCACCTGGCACCGGGAAGACGACGACCATCGCGGCGGCAGTCAGCGTGTGGGACCTTGCGAGGCGGCCGGCGTGGATCGTTGCGCATTCCAATGTGGCTGTCAAGAACATTGCCGAGACGCTTTTCAAGAAAGGCGTCGACTTTAAGATCTTGGTTTCGAAAGAGTTCCATTTTGAGTGGTATGTGCCTCGCGTAAATATTTGCCATAAATCGTTATGAACTGTCGTCGTAGGCACGAGCACATCTACCATGAGATCCAAGACAAAGTGTTGCGCTCTGACGATTTCTCGGGGATCAAAGACATCCAGGACATGGCACGGCTGCTGGGTGGTTCCTGCATCATCCTATCGACGCTTAGCATGCTCTCGAACCCTACGCTAGACCGGGTTGGCCTATTCAGGATCGTACCCGTAGCGCGGCTTGTAGTCGATGAAGCCTCCCAGATCAAAATCGAAGACTTTCTGGTACGTCAGTCTCTCTCGTACATATGCCAATCTCGAATGTCTGTCCCCCCGTAGCACATCTTCCAAAAGTTTCATAGAACGTTGGAAAAGGTATGCTTCTTCGGCGATCCGAAACAACGTAAGGAAATTGCACCCTTTCCTTTTTTTTGCAGTTGGTTGGGTTTTGACTATCCTGACTCGTAGTGCCTCCGTTTGGTAAAGACGAAGTTCCGGAGCTTAGAACCATCTTCGATGTTCAACACCTTCAAGATTTAGCCGGGTTCCTGGATACGCAATGTAAGCGAAGTTCCTCTGCAACGAAGTTGTGCTTGACATGCCAGGCTTTTAGATCGTATGCCCGTTCCGCTCGGCGATTTTATATCAAGCAACGTATACGGCGGTAGACTCAAGTCGCAGCATGCCATCAAGGACACCGAGTGCGTGTCGTTTATTGATGTGTCAAATGGAGAAGAAAGGAAAAGTGGTTTCAGTTGGACGGTAAGCGCTGAGATATACTACTCGCAATTGAAGAAATGTGGCATCGCTCAAAACGTTCTACAGAACGACGGAGAGATCCAGACGATGGTAAACCTCGTCACAACATACTACAAATGGAAAAACTTCTGTATCATCACGCCGTACGATGCCCAAAGGGCCGCCATTGAGCGCCAGCTCAAACAGGAGGATCTACCTTGGGAACAGGTATTCAATGTTGACAGTTTCCAAGGTGAGTAATTTATTGTTAATTGAAGCAGAACGCGTGGATAACAGGCATACTGCGAAGGCAATGAAGCCGACTTTGTCCTAGTTTCTGTTGTGAGATCGGGAAGGCAGCCAGGCTTCCTGGCATCGATCAATCGCATGAATGTCCTTCTTACTCGGTGTAGAAAAGGTCTAGTTATCGTTACAAGCCGTTCATTCATACGTGACGGAGGCCAATTCACCCTTCTTGGGTATCTGGAGCGCCGCTGGATGGATATCAAGGGAGAAAGCACGTGGGTGGGCTTCAGGGCAGTTTCGGAAGGCAAAGCAGATTTGCCTAGTGCGCCTGGTCCTAATCGCGCGAATTCTGGATCCTTGTTAAGTCGCGTCCCTGGAGCACCTTTATATTACTCCACAGCGCCTGTTGCCTCCCCGAGGACTTTCGACACCAAATTGCTCTTCCGCCCTCTCATTCCTAGATTGAAAACCGAGGCGTTACCTTCCTCGTTGCAGTCGTGGCTCTCAGCCACCAGCTACAGCTCTTCAGGCGCTTCTTCACCTGCGCTTGGGTCACCGGTTTCGTCGACTGTGCGGTCATGCAGCCCTCGTGCTGACAGGAAGCCAATCCCGACTCCTGCATTCCAGCCCGTATATCGTCCGTCGAGCTTCCAGAACCGGTCTCCGGATTATGAAAAAGAATTCCCTAGTCTGCCGGTGATCGATGTATTACATTGGAAGCCCTCTGATTCAGCCTCACCACGACCAGCGTCACTTCCACATCTTCTTAACAATCCACGACCCACGCGGCGCAATTATTCTGAAAAAGAAGGGACACGGCATCATACTACCTTCCCGAAGGTGTCTGCATTCCCACTGGAGAAGCTCGGCCCGCGCAGCCCGGTTCAGATGACTCGGAACCCTCACTCCCTTTTGCCTAAGGGTACCGGAGACAAACCAAGTTCGAGAGCGCCGGTAGTCTTGAGGTTACAAATCTCACAGAAACAGATCACAAGGACAGTCCCGTCGACTTCTTTTGTAGCCAGCGGGAAAGCACAGCATATTCTGAATCCCGACGACCCAACGCAGGTTCACTCGAACTGTCGCCGGAATATGTATGTACCTCCCAAATCGGACTCTGTGCCACCGTATGGTCAGAGTTATCGTGCGGCGCATAAAGTTCCACCCACTGGCGTTGATAACGCACCTTCCGTTCGCTCCGCGCGATCTGTTTCAACTCTTGCACGCTCGAATGGAATGTCGAATGCGAAGTCCATGCCGTCCGACAGTGTTCGATTCGGAAATCGAGGAGTACGTACAACACGTAGCGCGCAAAAGGCCCAGTATCAAGTCCAGTGATGACGTAGAGGTCGAAGCAGGACATATTTGTACTCAGAAGCGCAATGATATCGACCCATAGCACACGTTTAGCTAGAAATGAAAGGGAGAACAACTAATATTCGGTTTCTCGGCCAAGCGTTGTCTGGCACGCTCTCGAAAGTCCGCGTAGTCGGCCGCACAGAGTTGATGAACCCAGAAAAAGCTCGTGATGAGCTCCTCCTGCTGGTACTTCAAGAGAGGCTACTCTTCGCGTGCCGTTCATCCAGAGGCTCTGGTTTCCTCAGGCTTCTCTTCGCGTGCCGTTTATCCAGAGGCTCTGTTTGCCTACCGGGAGAGATCGACCTTGCTTCAACGATGCCGAAGACCTTAAATTCGGTACGAATGATTCTTAGGAGAAAGTCGCATCGAAAATGGTTCCGGGTGTTCCACTGTTATCGCTCATCGACGTGACGCCATAATCACACGAGCACGAGAGCAGGCCCACCCGGACAATGACCATGACTGGTGAAATAGGGGGTGTCATTATCTCCATCTGGGGCGTCTTTACCTCAGCCTGGGGCGCCTTTATTTGCCTGGGCATAGAGTGGCAGTCATCTCCAAAGAACGCTGATGGTGTTCCTTTCGACGCCGAATCTCGGCCACAGTGTCTGGGTCGTTATCGGATCGCGGAATTGTTGGAAGAGCTTGGTCAAAGATGCGAAGGATATGAGAATGGATGTGATAGTACTCGTTCCCGTGGTGCCTGTATGCAAGACATATTGTCTTCCACCACTTTAGTACCGGCGCTTTGAGACTATCGAAATAGGGATGGAAGAGCGCAACAATGTCTGACTCGAATATGTCCGACGCCTCGAACAATTGGTGCTTCATATCTTTCAATATGTCCTCCTTGCCATCGAAATAATCTCGAATGATGTCGCGCAGCGGACTTAGTCCCGCGTTTGGGGCCAATTCATCGCGAAACATGCCTATACCTGGTCCTTTGCGTGTCAAGCAAATGTAGACAAGGACCCAAAGGAAAGATTCGAGGTCATGGACGGAGTTGTGGCGGAATTCTCCCTTTTTAAAGTGTCGTTTATTTGCGTCATACATGCTGAGTTGCATCAGAACTTCAAAACTAATAAAGGGAAGGGTTCCCTGTGATCCATACATATGTTAGCATGCCGTAAATTGGAATTTAGACGAGACGATAGAAAAAAGTTTATACCGTCCGTTCCCCTTTCTGAGGCACACGTTCCTTAAAGTCAGGCCATGGGATATCCTGGAGGCTAGTGTCATGGCGTGTATCACGATAGATGTCAAGATGTATGCTCACTTCATGATCCCACCCCAAGCGCGCAACCGTCAGAGGACTCCTTTCCGATTGAGAAATTTTCAAAGAAACAGCGACATCCCTGACGTATCGCACATGGTGCGTATCATATCGGTAGGCCTCCTCGAAAACTTGCTCTGTGGCACATATTTCTTCATCGTCTCTGAGCCTGTCGACATCCGAGCTCAGGTACTTGGACAGCCTGCTCTTGTACCATGAGGGAAGATATATATACTTATCGGTGATCATTGCGTGATCCCAATCCATGAGACGGCCAAACGTCATTTCGTCGTCCCATGTAGTGACTGGGAAAATCAAGAGATTGCCGATACTAACATCGCGATGAACTATTCCGTTTAAACGACCAGGACGTTCTGTTGAGCGATTCCGTAAGAATACGCTGCATCCGCAGCAATATTATCCTCCCTTTGATGTCACCAACGAAAGTGTGAATGAGTTCCGTTGGATGACAGAAGGACTCGACGACAATGCTTGTGGGCATAGTAATCTCGGATACGATCTACGAGATGGTATTGCAAATCTTGTGCGGCCGTGAAATTGTACAAATTGCTCAAAGTGAACGTCAGGAAAAGTCGTTAGTCTTGAGCGGTGGTCGTACTCGTTGTCGCCAAGCCTGTAAAGCATCAAGTCAGCTCACTAACTCACAGGTGAACATCTCACGAACTAACAGGGAAAGACCGACTTTGTGTTTGTTAGTGTATGGCGCCCCGACACCGCTGAAGTCGTATTCAACTCCCAGACACCAAAGTTTGTTGCTGGAACGCTAGGAGATGATTGTTGATCAGGCAACACTGTAATAACTTTGCAAAAACAGACTGTAACACACAGTAAAATAGCTTTGCAAAAATGACTGTATGCTCCAGTCGACTGAACTTTGCAAAGTCCAGTCGACTGAGCTTTGCAAACCGGGTACTGCTCGGCATCAGATTGCCGGTCCATTTTGGGTCCACTTTGGGCGCTGGCCTGGGCTTGGGTTCCGTTCGTGCCTGCCAGAAGCGGCCACCATTCTGATCGCTGTTGCTGGCAGCTTCCTGCACCGTGTTGTCGCTGTGCTTCACGATGCCAAGACAGACGCCCTTGATGTGCGCCCTCGGGTCTTCTATTTGGGACTTAGTTGTTTTTTTAAGTCAGTTTCGACTCACGTGAAGTGCCTCGGCTAACTCGGCATTTCTGACTTTGTTTATTTTTGTGAAGTCACGCCAGGTATATATGCGAACATGCCCATTTTCAAAGCGATACGATTTTCCCCTCTCCGCTGAAAACGCTGAAGACATTTGTGAATCCGAAACACTCAAGACATTCATGATCAAGTCATTCTTGAAGTTTTTAAAATTTGTTCGCGACTAAGTTCGCGACTGGTTCGCGACGTTCGCGACCTTGTCACTCAATCGCATTATCAGATACAGGACACTATGCTAATTCGTAAATCAACTACTTAATCTAAGTACTCTCAAGCCGACTTTTTTTGCCTGGATTGTGCATGACAGTCAGCGGCGCTCACATGCAAACGGGAAGAAAACACATACTTTTTGGAAGGAGGGGAAGGGCTCCGGTCAGCCCGCGGCGGAGCTTTCACAGTGCGGCGAGGGCGCTCTGGAACATTCTCGGGCACCGTCTGCCCAGCACGAGGTGCTGGCTTTGAGACCGCCTTACTCGTTGAGGCCTTCTTACTCGTTGAGGCCTTCCTTACAGCCACCACCATTCCCTTCTTCTTTGCTTTTTTCTTCTCTTCGGCAATGGCCTTTTTAAGCGCCATGGTCTCTGCGCGCTTCTGCGCCGCTGCCTGGCGCTTTGTAACAACATCCTCTGAGAGATTGAGATGCGGCTGGCCTTCATCGAGGACGCGAGTTGCGGCTGCAGGCCCTGTAAGCGTGTAGTCCTGAGCTGGCGGTATGATCGTGTTCGGATTGGTCGTGTGCGGGTTCATGGCCGTGTTCGGGTGTATGGCGGGAGTGGAGGCGGGAGTGGAGGTCGGGTGAGTGGTGTTTGGCTGTATGGCGGGAGTGGTGGCGGGAGTGGTGGCGGGAGTGGTGGCGGGAGTGGTGGCAGGAGTGGAGGTCAGGTGAGTGGTGTTCGGGATGTTCGGGACGTTTGGGATCGGGTGAGTGGCGTTTGGGGGAGTGATGTTTGGGATTGGGTGTGTGGAGGCGGGAGTTGAGGTCAGGTGGGTGGTGTTCGGCTGTATGGCGGGAGTGTTGGCGGGAGTGGTGGCGGGAGTGGTTGCGGGAGTGGTGGCAGGGGTGGAGGTCGGGTGAGTGGTGTTCGGGATTGGGTGTGTGGTGTTCGGGATGTTCGGGATGTTTGGGATCGGGTGAGTGGCGTTCGGGATCGGGTGAGTGGTGTTCGGGATTGGGTGAGTGGCGTTCGGGATCGGGTGAGTGGTGTTTGGGATGTTTGGGATCGGCGTGTTTGGGATGTTCGGGATTGGGTGAGTGGTGATTGTCATTGAGGCCGGCGGGCTTGGCATGTTCAAGGCAGGCTGCATGGTTTCATGCATGTCTGGGGGGACCGGGCTCAGAGTCGGGGCCGGTGGTGTATATGGTGTGGTTTTGAGTCCGTGTGCAGCCAATTGAGTGAGATGATTGGGGGCCGGCGGCATGAATACACCGAAACTCGGGACTGGCAGAGCAGGCGGGCCACTCGAGTGTGCTACAGGAGTGGAAGCAAAGGGTGGCAGTGTAGATGAAGGGCTGTCCGAGGTCGACGAGGTACCTGCTGTCGCCAGAAGGAGCAGCGGATCATATGGCAACGGTGTTGTGCTCGATAGGAGGTTGGGAATATCCGGAAGCTCACCGTACTGCGCCTCCCAATTCAGCATAAAGCTGTCAAGGTCAAACTCATTGTGACCAGTGATTGACGCATCCGTTTCGCTGGCATTCGATGGCAGTGGGACGGCGTGATCTGGGGTCAAAGGTGAAGTCATGGGGGTGAGACCATGGAGGTCAATAGAGGGCAACGGGATATCGTTGGAGGCCCTTAAGGCCCTTGAGACACGGACATCGTGCGCTGCAAAATAAAAAATGAGGAAGGCATTGAAACTACAACAACATCACGTACGAAAAATCCCCTTAACGTGATTGAGGAACGGCTTCTCGACATGATCTCTGTAGCTTGGATGGGCCCCTGAGAACATATTTCCGGCGGTAGACGTAGGCCCAAAGTACTGCCTATGAGGTGCAACAGTTGATGGGTACAATGATAGGAAAATCACAGAATAACACCCACTCGATGCTCGCAATTTCACCGTTTGAAACAGGACTTGGGCCCGCAGCCAGAAGATGAAAGACCCAGCCAGTTGCTTCCGACGCGGCTTGCAGTAGGTCGTTCAAAGCAGTCGGTAACTCTTGGATGGCGCTGATCAACAAAGTAAGTTGGTCAATCAACAGAGCCATACAAACTCGATTGACGCACTCGTGATAATCTTTTGGAGTTCGCTCAGAGCTGGCGCCTGCGTTCTCAAGGGCTTCTGCCTGCTCTTCCTTTGCCTTCACAATTGCATCTCTCTCTGCCTTGACCGCTTCAACAACCTCCTCTCCCTCCTCAGCCAGCATCTTCAACGGGATTTCCTTGATGATCCGAATACGACAAGCCGCATCAATGCTCTTACCCCCTGCTGCAGCAATGGCTACTCGGATAGCTTCCTGGGTCTTGGTCTTGTATAATTTCTGGTATACGTGAACCAACTGGGGAGCGCGAGGTGCCTTTCGAGGCTTCAGGAAGATAGCAGCGTTCTTTGATCTGCCACGCTTCGCCGACTTCGAGTTCCACAAAAACCAACGCCGAAGTTTCTGTGTGGCGAACGTAAGTTATATTTTGCATGTATTTTATTGGACTTACTTCTTTCCCCTCGTCGACTGAGAATGACTCGCCCTTGCGAGTTGTTTTCTCTGGCCATTTTTGGAACCACTCTTCCTCGGTGAGTTGATTGAAGCGCTTTGTCGAGTTATTCTTCTGAGCTTCGAGAAAGTCAGGGAGCTTGGATTTTAGCCAGTTCTGCTGCTCATCCGTCCACTGTGAAGCCATCGAGAAGTTGGAGTCAAAGGGTTTCAAAGGTTTCAATCATGACAAGCCGTTCGAATTATTTTTCCTGTCCTATGGTCACAATCTCAAGCCAGATCTCCGATATCCAAGTTAATGACAACTTTGCTGGCATCAACGTATTTTCCACCCCGTATGCTTGTCACGTCAACTCAAGACAACCGGCCCAGCTCAAGTGTGTATGCTCGCTTCAAGATATGACATTCGGCTGCTCGTCGCTGACAACTCTCATCGCCGACAACTCGATACTGCGTTGAATCGGCACAAAGCCCGCAGACCCTCGAGGTATTCCTCTTATTTTATGCCCATGTAAGTACCAGCGAATCCGATCCAAAAGAACGCGTTGCACGCGCCACAATATGTGCCCGATCCATCTAGCAGAATCGGGCCTAGTCCTCCAGGTACGCTCTCGTAACTCACTTTGGCTGACTTTGAATATATATACAAATACATATCTGCATTCGTCGTAGTTCTCTTTCACCGATGCCTCAATCATCTCCGCCATCCCAGCCCAGTTCTCAGCCCAGTTCTCCTGCACCAACGCCCCCAACATCTTCGCCACCCCAGTCCCGTTCTCCTTCACCAACACCCCCGACATCTTCGCCACTTCAGTCTAGTTGTATGAGCGCTCACGACATTAGAGGGCAGCGTCTCTGCAATCACCCTGACGACGTTCAATCCGCGATCTGTGTCCCCTGCCTTGAAGTAGCCCATACCGCCATCGAAGAAGCCCAGTCTGGTACGTCCCTCTCCATCTTTCTCTCTCACGTCTGTCCGCTAATTAGTATATCAACTTAGCGCTTCGACACGTATTACACGTCTCTCCTCGTATGTTTTCTGCTTATCCTTCCTGTCCATGCAAAACTCACATTTATTAGGTGTCATTGCAAGAGCTCTTGGACCAGAGCGTTACCAAGCTTTTCTCGCTGAAACGGCCGCCGACTTGGCCGCTCAAGGCGACCTTGCCGACGCATCGCCAGGTACGTAGATTGAATCATGTGGTGCTTTTCAATATGAGCTTACGGGTGCTGCAGGGATGCCCATGTCGCCGCAACGAGATAACACCACTCGCCTCCTATCTGCTGGTAAGTTCTTACTCCGCTCCTCTACCTAATTTGAAGATGAGATCGACTGATGCAATAACGGCGTCAGAGAACATGACAACGAAAGAAGACTACCGGTACGTTGTCAAGGTTGGGCGCGAGCCAGGTGTTTTCCGTAGATCGTGAGTACTCTATTGCCTCTGCACGTCTCGAACTCATGCTCATGGTTCATCAGCGCCGGCATCATGGATAACGTCAGTGGCATATCGGGCGCGAATCCTGAACGGTACACCACGGAGCAAGACGCACTCGACGCGTACGAGAAGGCACTAGTGGCGGGGCTCGTAGTAAAAGTTACCTCGGTGTCTACTCGCGCCGTTTTATCTCCTTATGATACATCCATCTGAGCAGTATGTCGAGCGAATTTTTGTACATCAATCATAACAGCGGTGCTATATTCAAAGATCTGACCACGCTGCTACGGCATCTGAGTTGACCACGAGATTGAGGGCTCCCGCATCAATGAGACTGGTCCTGAGCTCGAGACAGGTAACACCTCGAACGACCGTCTCAACGAGGTTCACCTTGAGCCTCCAGAGCTCTCTGATCTTCCACATCTCGTTTGGGAGCCTACCCTCCATACTTCTCAGACGTTCGAGAAGCTCCCGACCCTCCGCTGCATGGTCCCAGGTGCTGCGAATCCATTCCTCCACATTATCAGCACAAAGAGCGTCTGAGTACGACTGCTCGAGCGTGGCGATCCATGTTGATGAACCACCGAACGCGGCGCTCCAAGCTTCGACGTCAGATTGCAGCTGGTTAAAAATATTGAAATGTGTATCTTGAGTGGAATCAGTGTCATTGTCGGATACTGTCAGAGCAGCCGGGACAGCAAACGTCACTTTTGCTTCAGGTGTAGCGGTGTTGGTGTGGTTGTCCGCCTGAAAGTCGTAATCACTGGAATTGAACTCATCCTCGAACCCCATAAGATCACGATGAAGAAGGAGCGTGTTCTCTGGTGGCCGGAGTGTCATGGGGGGTCGCGTTTCCGAGTTCGAGTCGTTATCACTCTCACTCGGGGTCGGGGAGGAAATTCTACGTTTGAAGTTCCTTGTGAGCTAGGCCGATAGCGATTCAAAAGTACACATACCTTGTCTGAGATTTCTGTGCGTGCTCGGCCCTTGTTTCTTTGGAAAGCGTAACTGCTTTCCTGAACAGGATTGACGTCAGTAGCAGTTCAAATAGAAGATAGAAAATACGAACCTTTGAGCGCGGATTTTTGCCATCCTTAGACGGGCTGCATCTCGACATTTGTCGCGGTTCCTGTACCCAAGCTTCAAGTCTCGACAAACGTACAGCAAGATATTGTAATGTACCTTTGATAATACCTCGTATGCTTGGTGCCATCAGGAATATCGGGTTCACTGTCTGAGCTCATGCGTTTGCACAAAGATGATATGTTATTGTCAGTATATTAGCAATATATATGAACGATTGATGGGCTGCAGAAAGACAACTTACATTCCATTACTATTGGGCAAATCTTGTGCCTCAGCACCCATATAAATCTGAGTGTAATAACTATGAAAATGCGTACCAAATGTATTAGACACCATAGGTTCCTCCAGGCTCTTGAAAGTGCGGTTTTCTAAATGTTCGCGACCGTGTTCGCGACTATTACAATATGTTCGCGACCCAATCTCAATGCTGATAACTGTCGGCTAGATGTTGATCAGATCACTTGATCGTGATTTGGACACGTGATCAAATTCTGTTGATCACTTTGCATTCATTGTCAATGTATTATATTAACGTTGACCTCCTCCTCCACGTTCGATTACACGTCCACATTCGACTTCAATACTCGAGCATTCAAATATTTAAGGTACGCCTATCTATTCAACTGCTTACTTCAATCTCCCTTCTTCCACTTCATGAGCTGCACGGAGAGCCTCACCCATGGGCACACGGCGGTTGATTGTAGTGTTTCTTGTTATATTTTTGGATGTCTCTCCGAACCCAACGCTAACCAATTTCCTAGTTCTTCAAGCCTCGCACCAGGACAACCGTTACACGCTAATGGAACGAAAGGGGAGTTCAGCTTTACTTCAGAAGGTCATGAAGGGTACTTACTGGTGGCATAGACACGCTCAGGTGCCACATTCTCCCCCTTTTCTCCAACACTTCACGAGATCAGCACCGGTATCAGCATCCCTCCCATGCTCCAGCGCGCTATTGACGCGGAGGACGGGCGATTTTTTGATGGTGAGAGCCACAATGATGGCATCGAGCTCTCTTCGTCGCAGACCTTGGCACCGCGTCCTATCCGTCCGCTGCCTCGTTCGGGGCCATCAGGTTCCCCTCAGCGTTCACCATCCCAAGCTGTTGCGTCTGCACCCCCGGAAGGTCCAACACCCCCATCCTCCAAAGCTGCCGCGTCTGAGCCCACGTCCGAGCCCCCTACATCCAGACCCGTCGCGTCCACACCTCCGGAAGACCTAACGTCCCCATCCAAAGCCGCGTCCGAGCCCCCGGCGTATCAACAAGGCATTTCTGAGTCCCCTACATCCAAAGCCGTCGCGTCCACACCTCCGGAAGACCTAACACCCCCATCCAAAGCTGCCAGGTCCGAGCCCCCGGCGTATCAACAAGGCGTTTCTGAGGCATCTCGAAACAAGGCTCGCTCAAAGGCGCGACGGGCTGCCCATCACAAACTGGGTGCAAATGCCAGGGTTCCCGCTGTCAACTACCGCCCACGCCATACGCCTGCGTTACGAAGCACAGGTCCCTCCGTGATCCCTGCTGATCTGAATGCTGCGCAACTTCCAGCGGCTTCTGGACGTTGGGTTGGCAAACGTCTTCGGCCTTCTCGGGCTACTCCTTGGACGCTTGCTGAGTGCAAAGCGGCGGGTTTTAGGGTATTCCCTTGGAACGGTCGGTGCGTATTACTCTGCCTCCTCCTATGTACTTGGATTGACAGAGCGTATGCAGTGACCCACATGCAATTGTCGACAAGGACGACCGGGGCATTGTCTTTCTGGTGGGCCACCCGAATGACGATTCATGGCCAGAGGTGGCATCGGCTGCTGAGGAGGCCATAACCCAGGCGCGCTTACGTGGTGAAGAAAAAAAACTCTTCAAAAGCGATCAACTGAGCCATCGCCGGGGTAGATTCTTTGCATTAGCATCCGGCGTGTCTCATGGCGGTGGCCAGACGGTAGGAGATTCTGTCTATTTCATATTATACAGTTTCCTGATCAATGTTCTCCTACAGCAGCCAGGCAATCTGGTCCACAGCACCAAGGTGCGGGCGCTTCTCGACGAGGTATTGGGTGATCCAAGCGTTCAGCGTATCGCTGGGTTCCAATCCAGTGCGTAAATTCTAGCTTCTCCCTACCCTTCCAATAATTCATTCACCTACTGCTCAGGTGCGTTTGCCTACTACGCGCCGAAAATTTACAGGGATTATGCGTCCAATCTAGAGGCGCTCTACGTGCACGACCCGCAACTCCAAATCAACTTTCCTCACAGCATATTCCCCGCCATCACGATCAACTTCGGACCCGAAACCGTTACGCTCGACCACACAGATCCCGCAAATGTCGCGTATGGGATGTGCCTCCTGACCTCTGGGGGAAATTATGACCCTACCAAAGGAGGGCACCTCATCCTTTTCGATCTGGGACTTGTGATTGAGTTTCCGCCAGGGGCAACGATCATGCTTCCTTCAAGTATCCTGCGCCATGGCAACTGTCCGATTCAGGGAGGCGAGCGACGCATTTCCATCAGCCAGTATTGTGCGGGAGGGCTTTTCCGCTGGGTCAAATACGGGTTTCAGACGGCAGATTCTCTTGAAGCAAGGAAGGGTGGTAAAGACTTGAAGAGGAAGCTGGAAGGGGATGACGAGGGGAGAACAAAGGAGGCCCTCAACCTTTTTTCAAAAGTTTCCGAGTTAGATGCTGATCGACGCGCAGCTTTTTGCCGATCGGCGCCTGTCTTTTAATCATGCTCAATATCTCCTGTTCCTTGGCAATTCCATTGATTCCACCAGAATCTGTTGTGCGGCGCGTAGCAATTTGTCTGATCATATTAATTGCAGGCTGTCTTCAACCCTGGGAGCCACCATGCGTACTGAGGTTTTTTAGTCTGACGCCAACTTGTAACGCCAAGCCCCCCCCCTCCATGTCGAACGCCAAACGCAACAAGAAAGCTAACCTCCAAATCCGCATACATTCATGTCAGGATGATGATCCCTCACGCCTCACTCCACCCCCTCAACCTATCCAGGTACCCCTTACGCGGTATCATGCTCTGCCCAGTGGAAACCTGGGTTGGTCAACCCACTACTCCTCCATCCACGCCTCCCCTGGTAAACGTGTGCGGTCATCGAGTCCCAGCTTTGAACCACATGCCTGGGAGGACACGCCAGCACCTCATCATTCCGTGGACGTCACTGACAGTGCTCCTTGGCTCGATCCTGCCTACGCTGAGCACTTGGACGCGACTGTGGTTGCACCACGCCCGCGACGTGCAATGGTAAGTCGCATTCATCACCCTCACCTTTGGCTTGCATCCACTTATGTATATGGCCAGGATAACCCGTTGAAATGCTGGATTCCCGATCGAGATAACTTTGTTGCGGAGGACATGCGCTGGGACGGTAGGGGCAAATACACTGAAGAGCTATGCCCCATGTGTGGGCTACATGAGGCGAAAATCAGATGCGAGGACTGTGAGGGAGGTCAGCTTCTATGCTCGGGCTGCACCGTTGCTGGACACCGGCAAAACAGCCTCCACAGGATCAAGGTGTGTATTGTGAATTTGTTTCATCCTTCCTCAGGCCTAAAATTAATTCACAAGGCGTGGAACAAAACTTTCTTCGAAAAGATCACCCTCAAGGACCTCGGACTTCGTATTCAACTGGGCCACCGGGTGGGTGAGGGCTGCTCCAATCCAAAGGTTGCCTACGGCGATGATTTTGTTGTCGTGCACGTCAATGGGGTACATGAAGTAGCTGTTGACTTCTGCAACTGTGAGACTGCCCAGCTCTCCTTTGTCCAGCTTCTTCGTCATTGTTGGTATCCGGCAACTGTCTCGCAGCCCAAGTCTGCTGCCACCTTTGCAGTTTTGAAGCACTTTCATCTGTTGACCTTCGAGTCGAAGGCATCGTGCTTTGAGTTCTACCATGCGCTCACTCGACTTTCGGACAATACTGGCATCGCAAAAATCAAGGTCTGTTTGACTATTTGTACCAGCAGTCTAATTGTTAACGTTCTCGTATAGGATCGCTATTCAGCGTTCATGCGCATGGTTCGGGAGTACCGGCATATCAAGATGCTGAAGCGTTTGGGGCGAGGCCACGATCCTGCTGGTGCTGCGGGGACAGCCGCTGGAGAGCTGGCAGTTCTCTGCCCAGCGTGTCCTCAGCCTGGTCTCAATCTCCCTTCAGGATGGCAGAACGAGCCACCAGAGAAGCGGTGCGTGATTTTCCCCTTGTGGTCTCATTTTTTATAACACCTTACCCTTCCTAGGTGGATTTACCGCTTGTTCCTTGGAATCGATGCCAACTTTTGCCTTAAGAGGAAGCACGTATCCAACAGCATTGTTGATCCTGCCTTGGGTGATGGCATGTCGTACTTTGTCAAGAGGGACGAATTTATCAACTTTCTCAACACATTCGGTACGCTCGTGATTCAAGACGTCAGTTGTTTCACGTACCCTCTCAACTTTGATTACTGATACCAATAGTCCAGCCCTCTACTTGCTCCAATCACAAAGCTGTCGATGCTGAGCGCTCAGCAAAAGGCCTCGCCGCAACTGGCGTTCGTACAATTGACTGCGCTCGTCATGATGTGAAGCGGCCCCAATCAGTAGGTGATCTTCAGCGATCAGAGCGGTACGTGCATTATTTGAGCTGTTCTCTTCGTTGATGACGCTGATGCCACTCAACAGGTATGTGAACATGGATTACCTGTTCTTTTCTAGCCTTTCGCACCTCTCGCCCTCCGAATCACCCTCCGAGTCTATCGAGCTAATCGTATCATACGATATTGCTTGTCAATGGAGCATACACATCTGGAAGCGCATGGAGAAGTACCCAAAACACCTTCACCTGGATGCGGAGGGGCGGCAGCACATAGTTTTCCTTGTTCCGAAGTTTCACCTTCCTGCTCATGTCATGGCCTGCCAAACGGTCTTCTCCTTCAACTACAATTGGGGCGTTGGACGAACGGACGGCGAGGCCCCAGAACGTGGCTGGTCGCATATCAACCCAGTTGCTACAAGTACGCGTGAAATGGGCCCTGGCTCTCGTCAAGACACCCTCGATGACCATTTCGGTGACTGGAACTGGAAGAAGACCACACTCATGGGTACGCACACATACTAGCTACCTAAGCAACCTCTTACAACTAACAAATGCCTCAGGTGTTTCATTGCTACGGAAGATCCAGAATGCCGTCGCCGAGCGAAGCGAACACGTCTTTCGATACCATCAATTGGAGCAGGGATTAGACGAGGCTGGCGAAGGTGAAGTCGGGGCATGGAAAATTGAATTGGAGGAATGGCTCCAGGACCACAGTAAGCCAAACCCTTTCGAATCCCGTTTCAAATGTGAGTACCGCATACAGCTTTCTTATGTCGTCTTCTGAAGAATTGTTCGTTAGCTCTCACTCTGGATGCTGTACGACGCGAGCTGGCTGTTCAGGACGCCAAAGATCTGGCCCACGGAAACGCATACATCCTTCACGAGACTGTGTCAGCAAGCCAGCTTATGACAATGGGCTTGACCTCGAGGAGCATCAGTACGTGTCTCTTCACGACTTGAGCAGAGTTCGCCTTGACTTATCATTCTCAAGGCGTCGTCTCGGTATTGACGCGGGTGAATTAACGAGCCACTCGACTGACTACCAGAACACGCGAATACAGGTTCGACGAAATGTTCTCCGCCGCAAAATCGACGCTTGGATTGAGATCCAGCACCTCTACATGCCGGCGCTGTCCTTACACCGCTCCAAAAATACCAGTGATCAGGACGAGATGGCAGAGAAGATTCCACTAATGCTACCCTCCTCATTGAAGCGCCAACTCCCTTGCGACGTGCGTCTACAGGAGATGGAGTGGAGGCTTCGCAAATCCCAGGCCAATGATGCACTTGATGAACTGCGAGAAGGGCTACGCCTTCAAGCTTATCTTTACATTGACAAGGACCGCTTCCAGCGCGGGCAGCACCACAACACCCGGTCTCGAAACATCATCAATCGTGTCAAGGTCAAGATCAAGGCGGCTTCGTCGAAGTATCGAGTGGCACGGGTGGCTCTGGGACATCTCGCAGGGATACTTTCCGGCACGGCCAGCTGGGAGGTCTCTTTCCCCGTGCTTGCAGAGGCTGACATCTCACAGCTCTCGGGGGATGGTAGTCAGTCAGAGGGGCATCGCAGCGTTTCCTGGATCTGGTCACGATTGGGGGATGGTTCTCAATGTTGAAACTTACCATATTCATGTGACCCATCACATGATAGATTCTTATCAATGGTCTGTGCACTACATCTTATCCCCTAACTCCGATGGTCTGTGCGCCATCCCAGTAGTATAAATAGCACACCAATATGTCGTATATCGGTGTGGAATTACATTCCTAGTACTTAGTATCACTCACAGCCTCAACCTTAGCTACAAGCTAAACACTCTAGGTAAGCTAATAGCCTTTCCGCTGTGCACAATGTGCTGGCCCTTTCAATAGGTTATGGGCCCCGGTAGCCGTCGTCAGCGCCCTCTGTGGCTGCAGACTTGACAGGCTTGCCGGCTTACCACTAGAGCAAAATCTCTGAATGCTCTCGCCCTATGGCTGAGAAAATTCTTAGATATTCTCTATGTTGTGTTGCTCGACGTGCATGAGCTATCTGCTCAACGTCTCACTTCTATTGGATGGACATGATGCTGATTGCGCTTCCTTGCAGCACTCCAAACCGCATCAAACATGTCTGCCAACTTCGCCACCCTCGTCCCCGTTTTCAACGGCACAAACTGGGCGGAATGGTCATCCTGCATAGGTACCTTCGCTCCCAAGCCCTTTGGCAACTTGTCAAAGGTGGCAACCCACGTCCTGAAGTACAAGTAGGGTCTGACGGTGAAAGCCTCCCCGAAACTAAGGAACATCGTGAATGGGACAACAGGGATGACCAGGCCCTTGGCATTATTCGCCTCAGGGTATCTCCAGAGATAAAGAACCAGATCAGTGGTAATTCCTCTGAGGAGTTCTGGCAAGCTCTTGAAAATGCGTATTCGAAGCCTGGTGCTTCGTTACTCTTTGGAGACTTCCAGAAGGCCATCTCGTTCAGACTCTCAGGGTCTTCCAACCCTGAACCGGAGATAGGCAAGCTCAACCTTTTGTTGGAGCGCCTTAGGGCCAATGAGGTCGATCTCCCTGAGTTTGTGAAGGCAATGATCCTCATGTCCGCTATTTCCCAGAAATGGGACACCATTTCTGCCACTCTTCTCCAAACCACGGAGAAGGACAAACTCACGTTCAGCGCCGTAAAGGCTGCTATCATGACGGAGTTTAACCGGCGCAACTCTGCCCCGGGTAATTCCCAGACGGCTAACAAAATGTCAGCTGTCAAACATAAAGGGAAGAACCCTGCCTGGAAAGGTCAAACTTCTGGTGGTAACACCGAGAATAAAGACAAGAAGGGCAAACGAGGCAAGCGCAGTGGCAAATCGGTTAAGGAAAAGCAGGACAAACAGGATCTCTCCAGCCATGGCCACTCCCATGCCGCCTCCTCGATTGAAATCGATGGAGACACTCCAACCGTCGCTGCGCTCCTACAGCGCCTGCACAACCCCCCTCCCTCTCCCTTTGCTGCCCAGCGCTTTACTGGCGCTAGCACCTCATCTTCAGGGGTCTATCAGACCTATGAGAAGGCACGCGCTCTAGCGGAACATCTCGATATTCCAAGGACCGCCCGCAACCTCAAATCACTTGAGGAAACCTATGAAAAACGCGAGCCCACCCCTGAACGCGCCCCCAAGCGGCCGCGAATCGAGGAAGTAGAGGAGGAAGCTTTAGACTGGGGTTCTGACGATGGCATGAACATGGACCCTGTCACTGGACACCGCGAAGACAGGCAAGTACCTTCTTTGCTCCACATATCGCCGATTACTGATGCAAGTACACAGCGCGCTCTTCGAAATTTAGCGGCGGACTGTAAACTACGTACTTTAATATCTGCATCTGTATCACATGTATCTCTCGGCGTTATACGCCAAATTGACGAACATTATGCGAATTGTGCGAAATGCAAAGGAAAAGGGAAAGAAATAGAAGTAGACACTGCAAACTGGATCATGGATTCAGGCGCATCTCTTCACTGCACGAGCAGAATTGAAGACTTTGCTGATTACACACCTGCGAAGAATCCTATCGCGGTCAAAACAGCAAGTGCCGATGCTGCACCTATTATGGTAAAAGGCTCTGGCACAGTCTTCATAACACACAAAGTAGAGAACGAAGATGGTACGGCTCGAGATATTACATCTCGCCTACACCCCGTCTTCTACATCCCCGCGTTAGATACGCGTCTCCTTTCCATGGGAGAATTCCTGAACAATGGACTTTCCATCACTGGAAAAGCCAATAAATTAACGTTCAAGAAACATGGAAAACCTGTCCTAACGTGTACACCACACTTGCCAGGGCAAAATCTCTATTGGGTAGATTCTCGCACAAAGCTTGCTGAGAATGGCAATTATGCCAACACTACTATCCACAATGTATCTTATGACACATGGCATAAACGCCTAGGACATCCGTCCAAAGACGTGATCCGAAATGCTCCGGACAATGTCACTGGAATACCGCGGAATCTCCAGATTCCTGCGAAATCACCCACGTGTCCTGGATGTGCTCTTGGGAAGATGCCTTCAAAATCTTACCCACAATCCCAATCACGTGCATCGAAGCCGTTCGAATTAATCCATTCGGACTTAAAGAGCTTCCCTGTCACTTCGTACCACAAGTACAAGTACATCATGACATTCCTTGATGACTATAATTCTCATGCCTGGACAATGAGCCTACGCGCAAAGTCTGATGCTATCAAAGCATTGAGACAATTTGTTGCGATGGTGAAAAACCAGTATGGAGCCAATATCGAACGATGGCGCTCCGATGCAGGGGGAGAATTCAAATCGGAAGAGTTCCTTGATGAATTGCGCAATTTGGGAATCAAAATTGAGCAGAGCGCTCCTTACACACCACAACAAAATGGGCGTGCTGAACGCCTAAATCGGACCTTGATGGACAAGGCACAGGCTATTCGCTTCACTGCCTGTCTACCCGAGTCGTGGTGGGAATTTTGCGTTGAACACGCGGTTCACCTTTACAACCGTACTCCTATGCGTCGGTTAGGGTGGAAAACTCCGGTTGAATCTCTGACAAAGAAGAAACCTTCTGTCCAGCATCTCCGAGTATTCGGATGTGGAGCTTATGTTTACCTCCCTGAGGAAAGACGTGCAAATAAACTTGCGCCGAAATCTGAGCTAATGATATACATTGGCATTCCTGATGGGATAAAGGGACATCGCTTTATGCGACTCCACAACAACACAGTCTTTGTTGCCACTACGGCAATCTTTGATGAGACGATGTTTCCAAAGTGTCCTGACACAAAACAAAAGGGATATACCCCTCTAGGACAAGATCCCGATGTGGATCAACCATCAAATAATGGAGATGAACACACTCCTTCGGAAGCAGATAACGATGATGATTACCCCATCAATCGACCTGACTCTCCTGAGACATCTGATGCGCATGACGATGCTGCAGAAGATGCTCCTCAAGCGCCTCCGGAACACGAAGGACCTGTATGCGAAGACTTTGAACCTCGCCGTGAGGACCAACGTGAATGGGCTGAACTACCCAGACGCCCAGTGCGCATGAGGAACCCTACCAATCGTCCTGGAAATGTCTATGGTGACAAACCAGCACCGTCGGATATAATCCGACAACAAGCGAGTCAGCGGTATTGGAAACGACTAGTTGGTGAAAGGGACAAAGTTCCTTACAAACGACCAGTTCGTGTGCAACTTCCGGTTCCCGGACCGAGTACAGCACCACCACCACCACCCAATACGTCGAGTGACGCGACTCCTATGGAAGGCATAGACAATGTGGGCTATATAATAAAAATGGCCCGGGAAGGGGGAGTAGATTTCGTGAACTTCTTGCTTTCTCAAGCAGTTTCACCTCACGATGAACTTCCAACAAACTTTCGAGATATTGCGCGAATGCCCGCTGCATTACAGAAGGAGTGGAAAGCCGCTTGCAAACAGGAACTTGAGGCCCTGAAAAAGCGCGGCGTGTTCGACCTTGTGGACTTACCACCTGGTCATAAAACCATTAAGAACCGATGGGTATTTGCGATCAAATCTGATGGTCGTAAAAAGGCTAGACTTGTCGCCAAAGGGTTTACCCAAGTAGAAGGCATTGACTTCGATGAGATCTTCTCACCTGTTGTCCGATACGAAACTGTACGCCTTATGCTTGCATTAGCTTCTCTCGAGAACTGGTGCTGTTTAGCACTTGACGTTGTTAGCGCTTTCCTATATGGCAAACTCCAAGTTGTCATATATATGGAACAACCCGAAGGCTTCAAAGTCAAAGGCCAAGAGCGCAAAGTGCTGCGCTTAAATCGAGCACTCTATGGATTAAAACAGGCAGCTCTTTCCTGGTGGAAGGAACTTGTTGCATCCATGCTTGAATTGGGCTTTCACCGCACCCAGTCGGATGCTGGTATCTTTGTCTACAGACATCACGATGGCACACTTGTTATTGCTATCATCTATGTTGATGACGGGATCTTCATGGGACCTAACAGGGCTCTCACAATGAAGAAGAAAGCTGAATTCATGCAGCGTTGGGAATGTCACGATCTTGGTGACGCAAAGGAATTCCTGGGAATGCGCATTAGACGCAATGGTCGCAAAATCATGCTTGACCAAATTCCCTACCTCAAAAGGGTAGTAGAGCGTTTTGGTATGACAAATGCTAGAGTCGCCACCACACCTTTGCCTGCAGGGTATATACCTGATGAGAACAGAACACCTACAACTCCCACACTGCGATCTAAATTTCAGCAGGTCATAGGATCTCTGATGTATCTGATGATCGGGACTCGTCCTGACATCGCTTATGCAGTCATTAAACTGTCACAGTTTGCTGCAAACCCTTCACAAGAGCACCTTGACAAAGCGCTGTATATCTGCCGCTATCTTGTCGGAACTCCCAATTACGCTCTCACTTATGATGGAGACAATGGAGAAGGACTCTTGGCATACACAGATTCTGATTGGGCTGCTGACCCTATCAAACGAAGATCCCAAACGGGGTTCTTCATGACATTAGCTGCTGGAACAGTTGCTTGGGTCTCACGACGCCAAAAGACTGTAGCGCTGTCATCCACTGAAGCCGAATATATGGCTATGTCCGACGCTAGTCGACAAATCATGTGGATTAAGAATGTGATGTTTGAACTTGGATATGACATTGGCGCAATTCCTATATATGCCGACAATCAAGGATCGATCTTTATTGGATCAAACCCTGTCCAAGAACGACGCACAAAACACATTGATATTCGCTACCACTTTGTACGCGAATGCATTGAAGATGGACATGTACAAGTCTACTTCATCGAAGGAAGCAAGAATCCTGCTGATATGTTCACAAAGAACTTAGCTAAGGAAAAATTCTTGACTTTCCGAGAACATCTCGGGCTTGAATTCTATTCGCCATCCGCCTAGATGCGCTATTAGAGCTGCACTAAGCGAGGGGGAGTGTTGAAACTTACCATATTCATGTGACCCATCACATGATAGATTCTTATCAATGGTCTGTGCACTACATCTTATCCCCTAACTCCGATGGTCTGTGCGCCATCCCAGTAGTATAAATAGCACACCAATATGTCGTATATCGGTGTGGAATTACATTCCTAGTACTTAGTATCACTCACAGCCTCAACCTTAGCTACAAGCTAAACACTCTAGGTAAGCTAATAGCCTTTCCGCTGTGCACAATGTGCTGGCCCTTTCAATACTCAACTGGCCAACAATCAAGGCATGAAGGACGGTTCGTTATCTTATTTCATCTTTTATTGTCTCTATCCTGAAGTAATTGGTTGTTTTAAGCACTACGTATCGAGTTCTGCAAGAGCAAGGCAAGGGCTGATCGTTGGTCGGAGGAAGTCCAGCTTTTGCTCGAGGAGATGCGTCGCGTGCTCCAGTTTTTCGAGTCGATGGCTGTCAAATGGGATCGGCGGCCGGCAGCGATGTGTTTCGTGTCGAAGGATAGTGCATCGGTTGAGGCCCTCAGAGCATACGCCGCTCGTCAAGCATCACAGTACCGCAGGATGAGGGGCCATTGTCAGCATATCTGGCGGTTTGTACCCGAATACGTAGCGTTAGGCCTAGATGTAGAAGATGTAATCCCCCCCGAGCTCAACGGACACGACGATGGCGAATAATAGACATTTTTTATTCGCAACGTAAAAATCAGGAAAAGAATTGAATTTAAATATAAACATTGGTATCCATATCGAGAATTGTCAGTGCGCAAAGGCGGGGAGCCAAGGAGGCCAGGGGGGCGGGGGCGGGCGGGCGGGCTCGAGGAGTGTAGTTCGCAGCGAGCACAGTGGCGGGAAAGACAAGCATGGCGGGAAGGACAAGCGTGGCATCATTCAGTTACAGACGAGTTTGCAAAGTACAGGACTGCACTTTGCAAACTGCAGACCTATAGCTATCAGGCAGTTTTGCAAAGCACGTCGACTGTAACTACAGTATATTTTGCAAAAGGGTGCCAGCATCAGGTGTGTTGATGGGCACACCAAGTCTGTGTCACAACGATCACAAAATCTGAGTCTTTTCAACGCCCTCACACAAGAATAAAGTCGGCTTGATACAAGGTAGTTTGAGTGAATTATGATTCGGATAGTGATGGTTTGGATCGAGAGTGGCACGCGACATGCGGTAAACCGCTCACATTCAGGTATTCCCCTCACACATTTCATGTACATGTGAGGTAATTGGTCGAGCTTATTCAACCGGTGGTCAATGGCGTATTCCTTGGCTTCAGAATCACCCCCTAAAAACAGACAACCAGAACGAACCTTGAAAGGTTACCGTATCGAGCAAAAAGGTTCGTAAATTAGTAGAATGGTATATATATAGTAGTGGAAAATGAGTGCAAATAAGATTCGGCGCATAACGAGCAGTTAAGATCATGGAAGCAAGGAAATTTGGCGGCTCGACGAAGCTTGTATCGTAAATCTAGCGGGCTTGTCTCTTTCGGGGCGGTGAACCCGAGCTCGAAGTTTGGATGGTAGAATCTGTAACGACTCGACGGTATCCAGGTGAAGCTTCGGGTATGACTGGTGAACTAGGGAGCGTTGTCACTATCTCCGTCTGGGGCATCTTCACCTCAGCCTGGGGCGCCTCTTTATCTGCCTGGGCATGCAGAGTGGCAGTCATCTCCAGAGAACGCTGATGGTGTTCCTTTCGACGCTGAATCACGGCCACAGTGTCTGGGTCGTTATCGGATCGCGGAATTGTTGGAAGAGCTTTGTCAAGGATGCGAAGGATATGAGAGTGGATGTGATAGTACTCGTTCCCGTGGTGCCTGTATGCAAGACATAACCTCGCCCACCACTTTCTTACCAGCGGTTTCACGCTATCAAAGTAGGGATGGAAGGACGCAATGATGTCTGACTCGAATGTGTCCGACACCTCGAGCAATTGGTGCTTCATATCTTTCAATATGTCCTCCTTGCCATCGAAATAATCTCGAATGACGTCGCGCAGCGGACTTAGTCCCGCGTTTGGGGCCAATTCATCGCGAAACATGCCTATACCTGGTCCTTTGCGTGTCAAGCAAATGTAGACAAGGACCCAAAGGAAAGATTCGAGGTCATGGACGGAGTTGTGGCGGAATTCTCCCCTTTTAAAGCGTCGTTTATTTGCGTCATACATGCTGAGTTGCATCAGAACTTCAAAACTAATAAAGGGAAGGGTTCCCTGTGATCCATACGTTAGCACGCCGTAAATCGGATTTTGACGATAAAAATATTCATACCGTCCGTTCCCCTTTCTGAGGTACACGTTTCTTGAAGTCAGGCCATGGGATATCCTGGAGGCTGGCGTCATGGCGTGTATCACGATAGATGTCAAGATGTGTGCTCACTTCATGATCCCACCCCAAGCTCGCAACCGTTAGAGGATTTTCTTCCGATTGAGAAATTTTCAAAGAGACAGCGGCATCTTCGAAATATGCCACATGGTACGTATCATATCGATAGGTCTCCTCGATAGCTTCCTTCGTGGCACTGATATTGTGATGCAACTTGAGCCTCTTGAGATCGGAGCTTATGAACTCGGACAGCTCGCTGTCGTACTGTGAGGGAAGATGAATATACTTATCGGTGATCATTGCGTGATTCCAATCCAAGAGACGGCCAAACGTCTTTTCGTCGTCCCACGTAATGACTGGGAAAATCAAGAGATTGCCGACACTGACATCGCGATGAATGATTCCGTTTAAACGACCACGGAGACGTTCTGTTGAGTGATTCAGTAAGAATACCCTGCATCCGCAGCGTTATTATCCTCACCTTCGATGCCATCAATGAGAGTGTGGATGAGTTCGTGTAAATGGCAGAAGGACTTGACGAGGATGCCTGCGGACATGAGAATCTCGGTATGGATGCGATCCACAAGTTCGTATCGCGTTCTTTGCGCCAGCTCGAGGTCGTACTCATGGTGCGGAGTGAGCTTCATGTGGAGGATTGAAGGCTCAGCATCTGGCTGATGTTCGTCTCGACGACGTTTCGAACCCGCGGAAACCGGAACCTCAGGTGGAGGTGGGTTAGGAACCATGCCACGATGCATCAATTGAAAAGTGCTGTCCACAGCACCCTCTGCGTTGATGTCGTTGTAACTATATGGTACTTACCATCGCACACACCGTGACAAGTATAGCCGAACACGCGCCGAAACAACACGCCAATCATCATCACCTCTCTTCTTCCTTCCTTCCCTTTTGTTTTTGCCATGCGTGTCCGTTCGCGCTCTGTATATAAACAACTTTCAATCGAGGAGTACGTATAACACGTAGTGGGCAAAAGGCCCAGTATCAAGTCCAGTGATGACATAGAGGTCGAAGCAGGACACATTTCTGCTTAGGATATCGACGTCCCATAGCACACATCATGTAGGATTTAGCTAGTAATTGTCCCACGTGTCAGCATGAATAATCAAGTCTTTCGCCTGTTCGTTTCGAGGGCGGATGCGACATTGAAAAGCGCATGGTTGACTTTTGGAAGGTGCAAAGCATGGCAATCAGCACCAGAGAATGAAAGGCACTCACCGGCACTCACCTTGTGATGCCACGACTGATCTTGACTTCAGGTGTAATCTCCTTACCATCCTCGCCAATAGTTTTCGATATGTTGAAAGTGGCCAAGATGGATGCGATGGCAATCCAAAGGCTAGCGTCGGCGAGATGCCGTCCAGGGCAGATTCTAATATTGCGCATTATATTTATTGTATGTGAGAAATAGACTAGAACATACCTGCGACCGAAACCGAAAGGCCCGATAGGATGAGGCTCGTTGTTACCCTCCGGCTTGGGAAGGTAGCGGGACGGGTTGAAGGACTGTGGATTTGGGTAAACTCTTTCATCGAGCGTCATACCTCTGTTGGACGACTCGCAACTGAGATTTCGTGGTACATTCGTTTAGGTGTGGATCGTACCTTGTATTCGCAATTATGAGGGAACCCTGAGGGATAAACATTCCACGATACACGTCATCCTTCAAAGAACGGTGTGGAACGCCTGTGAGAAGGCTACTAGTCAGAAAAGATGGCCATGATGGAAGGTCACAGAACCAGAGCCTTACCCAAGGGCACAGCGCTGTACCACCTGTCAATCTCGAGGTCAAATGTACCTCCGGTCATGGGGGTTGCAACTTAAATACCTTAATGTCTCTTGCAGTAAACACTCAACGTATGGCAGGGAATTCCGATCAGAGAATTCAGGAAGACGGCCGGTGCCGATCACTGTATCTATCTCTTTCTGTGCTCTCACTTGAGCTTCTGGATGAAGCACCATCGCTAAAAAGAAGAAAGACAATGTAGACCATGTCTGGATAGAACTTTAGAGGGGTCTAAAGAGCTTTGACATAACTCACCGTTTCCGCACCGGCGCAAAACAGTACGGCAGCGGCACCCTGAATATCCAAAACGGCGTCCGGTCCGTCCGGTCCCTCACGATCCAGTGCTTCCAAATGATACGATAGAAACGAGGGCTTTGCTTTCCCTTCTGCCTAAGCCATGTGTTAGTACACCTAAGCTCGAAGAAAGGAGATAAGTATCATGTCTCTTTGAACTTGCTCGTATGGGTATTGATGCATCGTCTCCACCGCGATCTTGTTGTCGCGAGCGAATCCTGCATAGTATGCGCCTGGGAACCAAGCGGGGAAGTGTCGGACTGTTGATTATTCCAAAATTGAATAGGGAGAAAGAACCGCATGAATGTAAAGTGCACTCACGAAACGGGAGATAGTCAACAGGTGTGCCTCCTGGCGAGCCAGCATTGCTGAGCCCATAACTGACGCCTTCAATGATGTGGACGTAAGGATCCTCGTCTGAAGTGGCCTGATGTCCGTAGGCAAGCCTCATAATGATAGCGGTCAAAAACCTGTTCAACAATTGAGAAAAATGGGCCAATCAAACAAATTGACGACAAAGTTTTGCCTTCGAATGAAATTATCCCGTTCCACTTCCGCTGACATGAGGTTTTGAAGAAGAACACGCGCCTCCCGGGTCTGAATGGGTTGATAGCGAACAGATTTCTTGAGATTCAGATAATCTTGCAGCATGCGTCGGAGTTTCTGAAATGTTTTTCCAATGCTGTAAAAGCTAGCGCCCTTGTCCACCCCATCCTGTATGTATGCAGATGAGACGGACCCTGCGCGAATCAAACATGGGCTCGCACAATTCATATATCAAAAAGCGAGGCCTGTCACTATAATTTGCACTTCTCCGATCTAGGTGGTCCACAGCAGCTTCAACGCTGTTCAAGACAATGATCGGTCTTCCAAGGACATGAAGGTACATCACGTCGCCTGTCGTCAAACATTAGAAGACAAGTAATACCTAGCATCGCTTGTTTGGTGTTGACTTGCCGTATATTTTGCCCCACTCGTAGAACTGGTTTTCTTGATCTTCGGGTTGGATCTTTCGCATATGCCCAATAATTGGCTCTGCCGGCGGTCCCGGTGGTAAAGGGGGATGTCCCTTGGCCGTGATCTTCACCCATAGGAAGAGGGCAGCGCCAACAAGTGAGATGAAGAAGTAAGACATTGCGTTGGAGAGAATGATGGAAAATCATCGGTAATGAGGTGGTAAGAGGCTGGTGTGTTTTATCCAATCGACACACTTCATGGAGCAGGGCTGTGCATCCAGAGATCATATGATCCCGTGGAGCCTACCAATGGCCACCAGCTTCCCAGACGCCACAAGGACCGGTATTTTTAGCCTCGTTGATTTCCTCTGCAAGCTGAACGCTACACTCTCCACACTGCCCCGCACAAACGTCAGAAATCCGCGAGAGATGCAAGACCGAACTCACGTTGTCGAATTTACTCTGTAAAGGGAGAAATGAATTAGGGAGACCCTGTGGAATATTCAGGCAGAAAATCTGTAACGTAGAGACAGTAAAACGCCACTAGCATGTTGAAGTGAAAGTGACGCACATGACACAAGTCGAAGTCCTTGCGAACCGACCCACAGGCCCAACCGGGGTCAAAACAACTGCGAAAGGGGAAAGGGATACCTCAGTTGAATTGAAACCAATTTCTATACGATCGTGGTCCGCGAATGTCGGACTTCCTGGACAACATCACCACGAGATAAACATCGGCTTCTCGGATGGGTTCGATGAGTGAGCCCTGCACCCGCTCTGTATATCGACAGCGGTCTCCATGCATCGTCGTTCAGATATCTGCATGGATTGGGGCATGAGAGATTGGCATGAGATGATGCCTGGTGACCGCAATCCAAGACCCACGCACATTTAAACAGACGAAGCGAAGTCAACGGCTTTCATCCGCGCTTTTCTGGTCTTGTCCAAAGGGCCTTCAGCGGCCCTGGTGCTCCTAGAAACAAAGAAAAGTGGAAGATCAACACGATATTCTCCGGAAAAAGGGAATGCAATGTAGCGGGAACCCTCCTCCATTCATAGACAAAACTGGTCGATCCTCTAAGCAGTCGGAGGTGTCAAAGAAGTTTAGTTGGTAATCGTGTTGGAAAACATCAATCCATCGTGGCGCAGGAGCAGACGAAGAGGAAGAAAAACGCGATATGGTCCGGGAAGAACACATAAGAGCTTCTGAGAGTCGGATCCTCCATCGCTGATTCAATTACGCGTGTTGTAGAGAAAAACAATGTCAGCGCTGTAACCGGCCATTCAGTTTTGCCTTCTGAGAGTTTCAGAGTTAGTGTAGGCATAAGCAAGCAACCCAAAACCATCTCCATGTAGCATTACATCGACGACGAGTCAACAGGGTGTACCAATATCATTTTAACGCGCCCTCTCTGAGTGTTCTTGTCCTTTTTGACCTCGATATTCACCGTAACCTTGTCAAAGACAGCAATGGTGACCTCGTCAGCGCCAGACGCCGTTGAGGAAGGGACGGTTATCGTATAGTTATCCGCATCGAACCGAATCTCGCGCTTGAACATGACAAGTCCCTCGATCCCAAGCCTGTAAAAATGTTGATTGGTTTCACTTGTTGATAACCAAGAAGAAAAGCTGACTTTGAAACAAACACGCCCACACCGTTCCTGAACGTCCGGATCACAAACGCTTCCTCTCTAACGTGGCCCTTTTCCTTTTCCTTCTCATTCCGGCCTTTCAACGCCAGCCCAACATAAAACTCCACGCTCGCACGCCCAGCCATCTGTGCCATCCGGTGGCGGCGATTCACGACGTCCAGAACGCGCTCAACGTGGGACTTTGCATGAAGCGTCGCGTGCAGAGGCGTATACCCGATGGCCGCCGCAAGTTGCCGATGCGCGAGAACATCTGCATAGAAAATGATCATAAGTATGCCGAAGCTTCGAGTTTGAGCTGTGTTAATTAGGGACCACATGGCAGAGGAACTTACCCGCGTATCTTCTGATCGGGCTCGTGAAGTGCGTGTAGATGGGGCTCGCGAGACCGTAGTGGCCGAACGTGTCCCGTCCGACACTGCCAGAGCAGAAATACTCGGCGGACAACATGCACCTCGTCGCCATTATGCGAACCAGAGTGTTAAACGCCGGTTCATTGGGATCCTGCATTGATCGAAGATGGGTATCCAGGCTATCAGGAAGAGAGGCAGTGCCACGTACGATGCATCTGTCTAACGAGGCAGCCAAAGCTCCGGAGCTCGTCACGTCCAATGCCTGACCCTTCCGCTTCATTAAAATATCCTGCAATTTTTCAAAGTTCGTCCGAGGCGGCGGCAAATGTCGTCTATCACCAAGACACGGTAAACTGACGACGACATCAAAGAAATTTATGAAACGCACCTCAATACCGCAGTCTGAGGGAAGGTGTCTTGAATCTTCTTCGCAACGCTGATGTTCGCCAGCAACATGAACTCCTCAACCAGGCTGTTCGTCTCCCGTAACTCCTTTTGCTCCACATCGATCGGCTCACTGGACTCGGAGCTGTCGAGGTGGATCTTGACTTCGGGTGATGCCAGATTGAGCGCGCCAGCAGCCATCCGACCCTCCTTGAGCTTCAGCGCCAAGCTGTTTAGCAGTCTGATCCCAACAGTGAGGTCATCTTGCAAATTCCTGGGTTTGAGCAGTGAGCTTGTGGTTGAGAAGCGGGAGCGATTTAGACATACGGGTCATCCTTCCTGATCTGGGCTTCCTCATATGTAAATGCAGCCTTCGACGCAATCACCGACTTGGTGAAGCGTACATTGACGATCTGAGCATCGGGAGTCATTTCCTGTGAGCGATTCTGGTCAGTGAACGACCACCCCAGAGCGAGCCGAAGAAAGAGTACCCAGATGGTCGAAAACGCCAAACGCTCCACAAACGGCCGCAGAGAGCACAAGTTGGTGCCCAAAAGACTTGGAAGCATGTCAATGCGCTTGTCAACAAGATAGACCGTAGTCCCTCGCGAAGCTGCTTCGCTATCCATAGGATTGTCCGGAAGCACGAAGTGTGATACATCCGCGATATCTGAGAATCGTCATCAACGAAGGGGTGTTGTTTGAGATTAAAGGAGCACTTACGGACGCCGGCTTCAATATTTCCGTTGGGTAAGTGCCGCGCATGCAGTGCATCGTCAATGTCTTGGCAATCTGCTCGCGAATGAGCAAGGAGAGCAAGACCAGAGAAAAGGGAGGAAAGCACGAACTGGGGGGGTCGATACTGCAGATGATCAAATCTCTCATGTCCTCGCGATCCCGCCACTCCAGGCTGGCGGCACTCTTCGGAGGCACCACCCATTTGTCGCCCTCGGGAGGCAGACAGTCAAGGATCGCTTTCCCAAACGGCCTGTACGGGACCTCAAACTCAAGTAACAAGCTTTCCTGTTCCGCTGCCTTGCTCTCTACCTTGCCGAGCGCCCGGACGAAGTGGCCTTCCGGGTAGCGCGAAGTCGTGTCCCATCGGTCGATGGTCACGAGGATCTTCTGGCCAATGAGTGTGGGAGCTTGACGCGTGCGAAGGCGAATGCGGGGGAGAAGTCGTGAGACAGGCGTTGCAAATACCGTTTGTTGCGAAAGGGAAGTCGCATTCGAAGATGTAAGCGACGTGCTGTCGATATGGCAAACGTAACTGCAGGGCGGAAAAAAAAACTCAATAGCGAGTGGGAAAGAAATGTAAGAAAGCAACGCACGCCCGCCAATTGCGTTTGACGACGCCCACGATACGTCCAGTGGGCTGTTTATCAGACGTGCGTTTGACGTTTTCTGATAGCAGAACTTGCTTCTCACGCCGCAGGACCTCGTCGCCTTCTTCATCGCCCTCTTCGCCGGAGTCCTCTGCATCATCATTTTTCAGCGTTGCTGAGAAAAAGAAGAACGTCAGTACCTCGCAACGAAAGTCAGAGCAACACTCGCAATCTTGGTCAACGACTTCGTCTGCGGGAGCTTTCCACTCTTTCTCATCAAAAACTTCCACGACTACGACGTCGCCATGAACAGCCCGATTCATGTTCTCGCGTCCGATGAGTAATACCGGCTTCGTGAAAGCCTGCACCGAGACGCTCCCCTGACACAACATGTCAGTCAGAATCACCAGGGCAGGAAAAGCGACGGACCTCCAGATAATTATATTGGTTGGCATTGAAATGTCCCTGGTGCAGCTCACCGGCCTTAACTCCTGCGAGCATAGTCGCAGTCGAGATATACTGTGTTAACAATGAGCAACTGAGTCCGCTACCGTTGAACGACTTACATCGGGATAGAGAGGCTGGCGGCCTGCAGCGGCCTTGGTTGGCTCAATCTCATTCGTACCCTCAGCTGCGAGTAAATCGAGCAGCTGCGTCGGCTCATCCATGCTCTCAACGTATTTACGCACTAAAAGCAGGTCAGACAAATTCCTCAAGCAAACAATCACGATTGTCACCTGAGATACACGAGATCCCTGCCTTTTCTGCCTTTTGGCGGTTCGCCGCGTCCTCGGTCATGAGCACGACGGTGGGGAGCTTCAGGGTTGCCTGCCCGCGCACCGGGGCACGCGATACACGGAGGTGGTCGTTGTACCATGCCGTCGCTTTTCGGATGCCTGTGCCAGCCTGAGTGTGCATGTCTTTTTTTCCAATAGAAGTTGTGACGTGCCTCGGTCGTTCCTGTCATTCGGTGTTTCGCCCTCCTCCCGTATGATAGCAGTCTCTCTGTGAACGGATCAGCGCAGCTCGTGAGCCTCACACAATTACGCACGATCGATATTCGTTGTAAAACACCCATATCCGTTTCTCTTCCATTTTTATCAAGGCATTGAGGCGATTGTACAGAGGAAGCGAGCGGTGTCGGACTTCCTCGATCACAGTTTGCAGCAGGATTATCGGTGGCGTGAAGAGGTTTGATTCCACGAGGTCCATCTGGATTTTCCTCGTTTCAATCAGCGAAAGTCAAGCGTCAACAACATACCTGCGACAGGAATACATTGGTATCCGGGAGCACGAAGTGTCCGTTGGGATACAGACGATGATTCTGGTCCCCGAACATTGGTAGCACATCCTCCGATCCAGGACAATAATGACATCCTTGGATACCGCATCCAACATCGTCACGCAGGTACCTCTCACGAAGAACTGTCGTAGTGTTGGCTTTCTTTTCTGAAAGAAGCCTGGCTAGGCCACGCACCTTTAATGACCTTCCCTCTTGCAGTTTTTTTGAAAAACTTGCGTTGAGTGACCACCGCCTCCGCCCTTGGTCGTTTGCAAATTGTAATCTCAACCATCGAGCTGATTCATTAATGAAATCAACCAGTCAAGAGACGTATCAAAAGTTCATACCGAACACAATTCCAAGGTGAGGGCGACAGGTTGAAACGTTGATCGACTGCATGACCCAGCCGCGCAAGCGGGAATTGCCACGTGATCGACATGGGCGGGAGTCGGGACCGAGCCGAGGGCTGCGTTCCTGACGCCGCGAAAGAGCGCGAAAGTCGACTGTCTAGTGATGTATCCTTCTTTTGATACTCCTCCCAAGCGCAGTGCAACGCCCCTGCACTAGCTTGCACCCTGCCCTGCGGCGGTGGCAGAAGGCACGAACACATGGGGCGTTTAGGGGCGTCTCCACAATCGATCCATCATAACAAACTGAGAACTCTCGAGTTACTATCCTGACGTAGGACGCTAGATCAAAATGATGACCAACCACGAGTTCAAATGAAACAGAAAGAGACGCGACGAATCCGCGTGGCGCCTTTTGATGTTGATGAAAAGGTAAAAAAATTCTCGGGGGCCTTGAAAATTCAAGTCCTTGGCCTCGACTGGGGACACACGCGCTGAAATATGGAGAAGGAGCTTCGGGGTCTTTCGCGGCTTGGGGCGATAGGCTTCGGTTATGCTTTTGCCCATGGGATCGGTACGTCGAAAACGTTGTCATCAATAATCGGGCACGATTCTCGAGTGCCTCGATCATTCTAGGGCTTGAAGAGGGTGGAGCATCTTGGCAAATACGGCCTTAGTGAAACCGGTGCGCGTGGAAGGGTTCTCTCGAGAGAAAGCGGGCTGGTAAGTACATGTAGAATGGTGACTTGATAATCCCCGTTGGTAGATTTTTACAAGCTTCGTCGTTTCATCTATACTGTACGCGAAACTCACAGAATCCGAATTTTAGTGACGACAACGTGGACGGCGCCACTGATTAGATTTGGCTCTCGACGAGACCACATAGAGCAAATAATCTTGAGTAAGCTGGCCAAGTCGTCGGCCTTTGACATCGGCCGCCTCTATCAGGGGCTGAGAGGATTGCGCCTTTCAACAGTTGGGCAGCTACCAAAGTAAGTAACCGACAGACCGACTGATACGGACTGATATAGATTCCGTAAGCCATAGGCTGCCATGGTGCCATGGGTCGCATATGGTTACCCCCCAGATGACATCTTTATTCCCACTCAGTTTGTCAAGCTTCTACGTGCCCCCACAGTTCTTTTCCTCTCTCCAAAGGCCTGTGTTATTCTCTCCGTAACCTATTTGAAATAGCACCTGCCCAACGCGCGAGGAAGCTGCTATTTTAAATCTCATCTCGCCTAATCCGTTCTTCGCATTTGCCAAGCGCGCCTCATCTAATCTAATCAACGACATTTTTCCAAGGCACATGCAGCGCATCGGAGATTCCCAGCTTCTTTGACACCCTGTCCAAATCTCGGCACCAAGTACCCGTCCCTTCAGATTTCAGCGCGTTTCTCCCGGGATGAGATCCAGAACACATTTATCAGGGCGAGCGAGCTTCTCGCAGGGTTGCTGCAGAATCGCTCAGGAGTCACCAAAAAAGTCCTTAAGGCCCTTGGGTGTCCCGCATGTGTTTCGTTTGCGCCTGCCAACCTCTGCGACCACATCCTAGTCTAATACCCCTTCAATAATGGCGACGCTCGGAAACACTATCGGCGCTGCCTTCCTGGGCACAGTGTTCGCTGCCGTGTATGTGCTCATCATCATATCTGGTACATACCCAGCAACTTGGCTGATTCGGTCTGGGAAAGGCTTTACGGCGTCACCAATCTCCAGGTTTACCTGTATTTTCAGAATTACCGCAATGACTGGCGTGTACAAAAATATTCTGTGCGTACGGATCTCTCTTTCCCCCCCCCCCGTGCTCAATGGCTGATGTGGATGCGCCCAGGTCGCTCTCCTTTGGTCGGTCGATCTCTTATCCGCAAATTCAAGTCGGCTGAACCTCTGCTAGGGTGTTGGACACCATCCACCTGTCTTTGACAATCGCGGCTGTGTATCATTATCTTATAGATTCATTTGGGATTCTGGCGGCTCTGGAGCTCGTTGCTTGGTGCGTTCCCCCGTTTCCTTCCCACCCTCTCAATCCAATCTAATCGATTATTCCGTGCAGGGCCTTCAAGGTGAGATCTCCCGACATGCCCCCGCGCGTGACTCTGTGTTGAACTTTCCACTTCCCCAGCTTCAAATAGCCATAAATGTAACGTCCAACCGACATATTCGTGTTGCCATCGCAAAAGTTGAATGACCCCACGACAGGTTATTATTATCTGTGTAGTGCAAACGCTATACGCCATACGGGTGTGGAAACGTGAGTGCTTCCCGCCAGCGTGGACACGCGAAGTGCAAATTGACGTTCGCCTTTAGTCGGACGCCACTATCAGCGCATTTGGCCCATCCTCGTGGTAAGTTTTCTCCACGTGCTGCGGCTTTTTCACATGTTTTCTGATCGAACACCCACGCACACAGGCCGTTGTTGTTGCCAGCGGTTATGGTGGGTTCTTGTGCCACGCTTCCTTTGGAATGATCACTCATTTTGCGGCTGCGCCGTCTATCAGCTATCGGCATAAGTAAGTCGCCGTGATTTTCCAAGAAATTGCACAGTACTTACCTATGACGTCCAGTTCTTGCCGTGAAGACGTGAGTTCGACCGTATTGGGATTTTTTGGCCAGGACGTTGAGGAGTCGTCGTCGCGCATAGGTACAACATCAAGACCTTCGCCGACCTCGATGAGATGTCGGTAAGTCTCTTTTTTCACGGGCTTCCAGTCGGGTGTTTATAATTCTATAATTAGTGGGTCGTCTACGCGTCCTTCTCATGGTCAACAGGCATCGACATCGTCATTGCGACGGCCATGTGCTTCTATCTCATCAGGAGCAAATCCGGATTCTCCGGGTACGTGGTATTTGACATGATATCGAGCTCTTTCTTTGAGTTGTTAAAGAGGGATTCGCTTTCTAAGGACTAACAACAAAATCATGATTATCATCCGCATGACTCTTATCTCCGGATTTTTGACGAGGTATGTTTCCTTGTCTCGCATTTACTTTCAAGTATGCGAGTTTGACTGACTGGAGCGCCTTTGTAGTGCCTGCTCACTTGCCGCTCTCATTACCGTATGTGCTTTGAGCCAGCGCGTGCTGTTTCCCATATCTCAGTTTTTCTTTAGTATGCTGCGATGCCATACAACCTAGTATTCCTCGGCATAGAATTCCTCCTCACCAAACGTGCGCTTATTCCATCTCCTCCCACCCCCCCCTCTCACCATTAACTTGTGTTCTGCAGTATACATCAACAGTTTCCTCGCCATGTACGAACACTATTTCATCCTCCTTTACTGGGCAACTCATCTCAGAGTTGTTCGCCCCCATAGGTTAAACGCTCGCCAGAGCGTCCGCGACAGAGATACATCACCAGGAAACTCGCTCAGCATCACCAAAATCATGAACATCCGCACCACCACATCATCACACGTGGTCACGAGTGGCGAGCCGTTCGAGTCAGAGGACAGCAAGGTTTGTTTTCTATATGTTCTTCATTGCGATTCCTTGACCACTGACTATTTTTTTGTTCTGTAAAAACAAAAACAGAACGTCATGCACCTCTCACCACTCGGTCAATACAGAAATGAGTTCGAATCGAACCCCAGTGTGGAGGACAAGCGGCCCGATGATGACCACACGCGCGGTGTACGTAACCCTCTTTCCCGGTTCGATCCTTGCACTTTTTAACGTGATCATCGACGTGTTACAGTACCCGGTCATCGAGGTCGTCTCCACTCCACCCGCGCGGGGGTACAGAGGCGACAATCACAACCCTGTTTAGGGACTCTTTTTCTCTTTCGGGACACTTGTATATAAGGTAGCCAGGTGTTTTTCTTTTTTATGCTACCTCGTTGGATCATGACCTCCTTTGTTCTTCTATTCAAAAGTTGGTAAACACATGGTTCGGAAGTTAAATCAAGTCGCATGGAACTGTACAGTAGTCATTAAGTTAAGGATGAAGACAAAGAAAGACATACTATTACCCGTAACGGACACGAACGTACCCCGTGAGCGCGTGAGCGATGTGAATGTTAGTAATTGAACAACGAATCAACGACGCACGTTCGTCCGGACTCCGGACTCTTAACCTTAACGCATCTCGGAGTCAAAAGTCGTCGTCGTACGTCGTACATATCCAGCCTGAGCGCTGAGCCTGAGCTCGGCGCGTGTAGGAGATCGGCAGAACACGGCCCCATGCTTATACACGAAAAAGGCACCGATTGCGCCATGGATCGCCGCTCCCCTCCATATGCGCGTATGCATGAATAATGCGATAATGCCCAGCCATAAAAACTTTTACGCTTCATGCAACTTGCGCCCCGCACGCCCTCCACCACAAATATCGACACTTGTCCCTGTCCCCCCCCCCACAAATATGATCCCGAACGTGACCGTCACCGCTCTGGAGGCACTCCACCAATCCGGGATCGTCATCGCTTCCGACACCGGCGAGTACCTGAGTGAGTCCCGCCCGCCGCCCATCCGTCATCATCATCATCGCCGTCATAAAAGATAAATAAGGTTTCTAACGTAAACATAAAAATCATTGATCGTCATGATCGAAAAAACCTCGCAGAAATAGGAGAGTTTTTCCCTCAGGATGCCACGACGAACCCGTCCCTGGTGTTTGCAGCCCTCCAGAAGCCGGAGTATGCGCACTTGGTGGAGGATGCGGTCCGCTATGCGATGGCCCGAAGCGCGTCACGGAGCGTTGAGGCTCAGACTGAGCTTGCGTGCGATTACCTCGTAAGTCGTCCACGTCCATATGTCCCTGATCGGCCCTCTCACGTTTCGGTAGCTCGTGCAAGTCGGCATCCAGATCCTAAACATCATACCCGGGAGAGTCTCCATCTCCGTCGACCCGCGTCTCGCAAACGACCATGACGCCATCATCGCAAAGGTCCGTCCAGTCGCCTTGCCACTCTCCCTGATTGATGCCACTTACACGATTCCTTCCCTCTCCTTCCTCACTGTAATGTAATGTAACATAGGGCCGGAACCTCGTATCCATCTTCGAAGAGCTAGGCTATCCCCGCGAACGCGTGCTCATCAAGATCCCCGCGACGTACTCGGGCATCCTCGCCGCTCAAGCACTCGAGACACCAATTCAGTTGCCGAACGGGACATCAAGCAAGCCCATCCACACCAATGCGACACTGATTTTCGGCCTGGTGCAAGCTTTGGCATGCGCCCAAGCCGGGATCTCAGTGATCTCACCCTTCATCGGGCGCGTGAAGGATTGGTGGGCCGTGCGCCATGCTCAACTCAACAATCACAACGGGAATGCAACACAACCACAACCTCTCTCAGAGCACCCCGGGATCCAGCTCGTCCGCACCATCCGCTCCGCCTACACATCCTACGGGCACTCTACCAGCATCATGGCTGCCGGCTTCCGCAGCGTCGACGAGATCGTCGAGCTGGGGAGGCACGGCTCGAGGGGAGGTCCGGACCTCGTCACGCTCCCGCCTGAACTCCTCGATGGGCTACGGAAGCGTGACACGCAAGGCGTCGTTCACCCCCCCAACACCAACACCAACACCAACGGCAAAATGGTTCATGATATTACGATCACTGAAAAAGCACCGGAGCCTCGGTATATCGCTCTCGGCGGGGATGTGGTGTCGGCTGCAGCTGCGGAGGCGGCGTTCGTGGAGGACCTGGGGAAGGAGGGGATAGCAGTTGATAAAGTCCCGGAGGGGTTGGCGAAGTTCTCTGTGGATGCGAAGGGCCTGGAGGACCTCCTGCGTGGGATGATAACACGCAGCATCGACGCGTCGGCCAGGCTATAGGCCGCTTTTTTTTGGGTTGTCGTTTTTTTCGCAGTGGAGTGAGTTATCGTTATTTCATCGTGATCTTGAGAGGTGTCGTGGATAGGAAGGATAATCATGTTTGTATTTCAACCTGTGGTAGTTGTAGTGGTAGTGCCGTTTGACTGTCGAATGCCCACGTCTTTATTGAGGCGTCGAGTGTAACAGGATGTGGCCGACCCCTCCGCCTGATCCCCCTCATTTCGCAGGTTGGGACAGTTCCAGCATCGTGGGAGTCAGCTTCTGAATCGACGGATTCCTCAGAGTCCGACGACTCAGAAGCATCAGTAGGATGAAAATGCCGGGACCCAGAGGCAGACAATAACAGTGATCGATGGGGATGGAAAGCTACAGACCCGATAGCATCTGACACCACGCATATCAGAGGGGCAAATATATAATATATGAGGCTGGAAATGTCACTCACCACCATGAGCATCGAACTCCAACGCTGCATAGCTTTCCTCTGCTTCGGAGGAGGAGATCTCCTCGGATGGTTCAACGGGAGTATCTGGGCCTTGAAGATCAAAGAATGATACTTTGCCGTTCTGATAAAGGGGAGATCCAAAACCGTTCGTCAACTTGCTCATAAATAGCACCCACCTGATCCCCGGAGCTGAGCCAACATCCACCTAAATCAACATCAAATCTGAATTTCTGATTCGTCCTTCCATGTACGTCTCTAAAACGATACACCTTCACGGGCGCGTCGACATTCGAGCGTATATCCCAGCTATAAATAGCGCCATGTCGACGATACGCTGCGTACATCATGTGAGGCCTCGCGGGATTGAAGTTGATCTCCAAACGTCGTGATTAGGATGGTGTTGCGGTGGATGAATGAGGGGAACGAACCTGTGTGACACCAGCGGGTGGGCCCCCAGAGACGAACATGACAGGTTCGGCGCCATGAGCTTCGCTGAACATGGCTATATTGGATAAGGTTGGGGAAAGACTTCCAGCCGCATACATGTCCGATCCTTGTGAAGGTACGAATGCCAAAGCAGAAATGATACCTGAAATATATGGTGTAGGTATGCGAGGGTGATACGTAGTCAGCATGACGTTATTCATACCTTTCAATCCATCTTTGCTCTTCTTGGATGGTGTTGTCGGAAGCCGAGTTCCTTCACCTGGGCGATTGACATCAAAGACCTCGACCGCATCTTCGAATCCACAATAAAGCCTGTCCCAAAAGTCGTTGAAATAAGATGCTGGTTAAAGCGGGAGACACGAACCTTTCAGCTGAGATATTGAATGCTAAACTATGCGGGGCGATTTGTCGTTCACGATGGTCGACAATCCTATACGAGGCGCGCAGCTATATCTGAAATTAGGTTGACGACATGCCGTGTCGCACAGACATACCCTTCCATCCGAGGCATCGAGTAGTTTTACAGGGCATTCCCGGACAGAGGCGACGAAACAAAAGGAAGCGGGGTCAATGGGGCTCGCTGTGGGATACCAGATGAAATCAAGGATGGGAGATGGTTGTGCGAATACTCGGTCCGGTGCCTGGCTGGGTTTTGCTGCGGTGATAGTAAGTACTGGTGTCAGTTTGATTGGTCATAACAGAACATGCCCTTGAAGTACCTGAGGTAGATGATGATGCAGGTCTATGTAAAGATGTTAATGGACACGGAATGAAATGAGAATGAAGCTAACCTGGTGAACAGTTGGAACGTCCTATTCTCGCATTGCGCGAGAAGAGCGGAGCCATCGGGACACCTCAATACGTAGTACATAAGTAGAAAAAATGGGTATAAGATTCACAATATAATGATACGTACCACTTTGCAGTTCGGACGAAGTTCTCTGCAAAGTCCTCGTTGCTTGCCAGTTGCATCGAGGCCTCGAATGATGGCGGTTGTGAGACATCGTATTGAGGAGGCAGCCACGCGTATTCTGAGTCGATTTCCATGATTTTGACGATGAGGACCCGGGATCCGGAGGTATATGCGCAAGCGAACGGAGATGGTATGGATGAAGAGAACCCGAAACTCAGGGCGGCGTGAGTATCGCGTGACTGACGTGCTGAAGCACGTGGTGATAATTCGTGACGCGTTTAAGTGCTAGATGCTAAGCAAAGGGTTACTAAAGTCGACTGCAACTGAAAGGGTAATTAAATCCACAAGACCAAGTCTCCCAGAGTAAAATAAAGTAATAAGAAGTATTAGTAGTGCAGATATATCGATGACACGTCAAAGCGAAAGTCAAACAAAAGTGCCTTTTGTCACAAGGTGTCGGAAGCTGCTTTTTAGAACAAATATGAACGAGTATGAGTTGATACATGGACGCACTGAGAACTGAATAACTCACCATAATCAATCAATGCCACTCAACGATCCCTGCTCGGAATCTCCGTTGAAAAACAACCGCCCTCGCTCCTCGGTGGCTTCTGCCTCTTCTTTGATGATTCGTACCCAGTCGAAACAAATCTGGCAGTCCACTGTTCTGTGCTTTTCGCAGTAATACGACTCCTCTGTATGCACGGCCGCCACAGCGCCGAGTGCATAAACATTGATCGGCTGGCGCTCCTAACGAGTTCACACATAAGCCAAAAGAACTTCAAAGTGTAACATATATATTATACCTCTATATGAAACGCAATGAACTCTGTCAAGTCACCCAGGTCATCTTCAATTTGTATATTGTTGCTCATCCTGTGGTCGCAGAAGCACCGATGGCACAGCTCGTCGCCGTGATCCTGGCAGAACATGAAAGTATTCACGGCGATGTTCTCGCCTTGCATATTAGAAACTGAGAAGCGTCGGAGTCGCTGTCGAGGTAATGGGAATAGCAGGCAGGTATGAGAAGCGGAGCAAGGCGTTACCGAGGCTCGTCGATGTCAGGCAATACCCGGTCGGACACGTGGCCGGGGTTTAACGAACATCCCAATTTTATGACCTTGCCGACCGTCCTCCACCAGCCCATACAGCATGATGAGGAGCTCTTCTCGTCGTTCCTCCACCGCCCATGGCTATCCCCGATGACGGCGGGTCGCGGATGCGGATCCACTCCCCGGGATGATCATGGACTATGGCGGTGTCCATGCCTCGTATGGTACGAGCACGCGCGTGTACTGAGCGGGAAGGGCCCTGGGATAAGAGTTGTCTCCTCGTGGCCGTCGTCGGGTACCAGGCCTTGGGGAAAGGGGGGGGGGGTGACGTCGACTGCCTGTTGGACGCTCATGCGTGTCTGTCTCGTCGTGCTGTGCTCCCTCATCACGTCTTTTTCTCGTCCATCCATCATCATCGTCATCATCGTCCCCTTCTCGGACTAGATGCATCGTTTCCTCCACTTGCACTGCTCTCAAAGCTCTTCTCGAATCATATTCGCACACACCACACGCACCTTGCTCTCCTGTCTTCCATGTCATCAATTTCTACACGCATATACCCACAGCCTATATCGCGTACCGGCTCCCCTGTTCCGTGGTTCATACGCCTCTCTTCCTCATTTCACACCTCTGTGTCGTCTTGCACCTTCAACATTGCCCCGACCACATTCACGGCCGCACATCAACAACATACAGTGTACACGCATCCATCCCAGTTCCTTTTTTCAAACTTCAGTGGTGTTCTTGCTTCTGATCTTGCCTCCGTTCATTCAAACCCATTCCATTGCATTACATTCACACATACATACTGACACATACACCGCACCGCACCGCATGTCATCATCGTTGTCATCACCATTCCGAGTTTGCCCCCCAAAGTTGTTTGAATAGACCCGAGCCGCGCGAACGGACACGCCGTGGCGCTTTTCCCAAAAACAAAAATAAAGGGAAAGAAGGAAGGACGAAGGGAGGTGATGATGATTGGCGTGTTGTTTCGGCGCCTGTTCGGCTAGATTTGCGTGTGCGATGGTACACGACATCAGCGCAGAGGGTGCTGTGGACAGCACTTTTCAATTGATGCGTCGTGGCATGGTTCCCAACCCGCCTCCACCTGAGGTCCAGGTTTTCGCGGGTTTGAAACGTCGTCGAGACGAACATCAGCCAGATGCTGAGCCTTCAATCCTCCACATGAAGCTCACTCCGCACCACGAGTACGACCTCCAGCTGGCAAAAAGACCGCGATACGAGCTTGTGGATCGCATCCATACCGAAATTTTCATGCCCGCAGGCATCGTCGTCAAGTCCTTCTGCCATTTACACGAACTTATTCAGACTCTCGTTTGTGGCATCGAAGGCGAGGATAATAACGCTGCGGATGCAGGGTATTCTTACTGAATCACTTAACAGAACATCTCCATGGTCATGTAAACGGAATTGTTCATCGCGATGTCAGTGTCGGCAATCTCTTGATTTTCCCAGTCACCACGTGGGACGACGAAAAGACCGTGACGTTTGGGCGTCTCATGGATTGGGATCACGCAATGATCAGCTATAAGTATATAAATCTTCCCTCCAAGTGCGACAGCACTCGGCCCAAGCACCTGAGGGCAGTCGCGATGCTCAGAGACGATGAAGAAATATGTGCCACAGAGCAAGTTTTCGAGGAGGCCTATCGATATCGTACGCCCCGTGTGGAATATGTCAGGGATGTCGCTGTCTCTTTGGAAATTTCTCAATCGGAAGAAAATCCTCTGACGGTTGCGAGCTTGGGGTGGGATCACGAAGTGAGTCTTCATCTATCTACTGTGATACATGCCATGACACCAGCCTCCAGGATATCCCATGGCCTGACTTTAAGGAACGTGTGCCTCAGAAAGGGGAACGGACGGTATGGACTTTTTTCTATCGTTTAAATTCCAATTTACGGCATGATAACATATGTATGGATCACAGGGAACCCTTCCCTTTATTAGTCCTGAAGTTCTGATGCAACTCAGCATGTATGACGCAAATAAACGACGCTGTAAAGAGGGAGAATTCCGCCACAACTCCGTCCACGACCTCGAATCTTTCCTTTGGGTCCTTGTCTACATCTGCTTGACACGCAAAGGACCAGGCATAGGCATGGTTCGGGATGAACTGACCTCAGACACGGGACCAAAGCGGCTGCGCAACGTCATTCGAACTTATTTCGATGCCGACGAGCACATATTGGAAAAGATGAAGCACCGATTGTTCGAGACGTCGGACACATTCGAGTCAGACATCATTGCGTCCTTCCATCCCTATTTTGACAGTCTCAAACCGCTGGTAAAAAAGTGGTGGGAGAGGATATGTCTTGCATACAGGCATCACGGGAACGAGTACTATCACATCCACTCTCATATCCTTCGCATCCTTAACAATGCTCTTCCAGCGATTCCGCGATCCGATAACCGAGACACTGTGGCCGAGATGCAGCGTCGAAAGGACCACCATCCGTGTTCTTTGGAGACGATTGCCAATCTGCAATGCCCAGGCGAGGGAACAGATGCCCTCAATTCACCCGTCGTATCCGAGGCTTCACCCGGAAGCCATCGATTCGTTACGGATTCTACTATCCAAACTTCGGGCTCGAGTTCAACAACACGCAAGAGACAAGCCCGCTAGATTGACGATACAACTTTGTCGAGCCACCAAATTGCCTTGCTTCCTTGACCTTAACTGCTCGTTATGCGCCGAATCCTATTTTGCACTCATTTTCCACTACTATATATACACAATCTACTAAATTACGAACCTTTTTGCTCGATACGGTAATCTTTCAAGATTCGTTCTGGTTGTTTGCTTTTTAGAGGGTGATTTTGAAGCCAAGCAATACACCGTTGACAACCGGTTGAATAAGCTCGACCAATTACCACACATGTACATGAAATGTGTGAGGGGAATACCTGAAGTGAGCGGTTTACCGCATGTGGTGTGCCACTCTCGATCCACCATCACTATACGAGCCATGATTCACTCAAACCACGTTGTATCCGAAAGCTATTTACTCCCGACTTTATTCTTGTGTCAGGGTCACAAACAGCGTTGAAAAGACTCAGATTTTGTGATCGCTGTGATACAGACTCGGTGTTCCCATCAACAATCACTCCTAGCGTTCCAGCAACAAACTTTGGTGTCTGGGAGTTGAATACGACTTCAGCGGTTTCGGGACGTCGTACGCTAACAAACACAAAGTCGGTCTTCCACTGTTAGTTTGTGAGATGTCCACCTGTGAGCTAGTGAGCTGACTTGATGCTTTACAGGCTTGGCGACAACACAACCATCAAAGTGAAACGGACACAGAAACAGACACAGAAATAGATTGGAAGTCTGGTACGGGCTCGGAAGAGGCCTCAGAGCCAGACCCGGACTCGGATTTGGATACATGCCCGGGTCCGGATCCGGTCCATGGCCCCTACTCCGCTGACTCTTTTGCCAACTTCTCCGATGCACTTATTTTGGGTGAAGATGTAGATGAGCTGGACAACGAACGAGATAATTAGGATGATGTAGCAAAAGAAACATGCCATTACTATTGTTGGAATATTCATTAAATGATTGCTGTATGCTACCTATGCACTGTTATTTGCTGAGCACCTTGTACCCTATCACAACCGATCTCCACTGGAGTGTGAGTGAATTTGGATCTAGACATTAGATAATGCTGCTTGAAAAGTGTGCAGATCCACAATGAGAGGCTACATGTGTTACCTCAACTATACGTAGATTGCAGGTCATACTGCGCTGCCCAGGTCCGGATCCGGATATTCAAATCCCGGACCCAAAGAATGCATGGACTGATATCCAGACCAAGTAGGTGCTGCCCGAATACTAACGGTAATGGACCCAATGTGCAGATTGATATAGAGGCCAGGTATGCACTGCCCGAATGCCAATCCGGAGAACCAATCTCGACCCGGAATACACGGATCCGGAAGAAAGGTAGGCCATGGTGCTAATGGACCCGGAACGAAGCACCAAATGCATGGATTTCAAGGTATGCACTGCCCGAATGCCAACCCAGAGAACCAATCTCGACCCGGAATACACGGATCCGGAAGAAAGGTAGGCCATGGTGCTAATGGACCCAGAACAAAGCACCAAATGCATGGATTTCAAGGTATGCACTGCCCGAATGCCAACCCGGAGAACCAATCTCGACCCGGAATACACGGATCCGGAAGAAAGGTAGGCCATGGTGCTAATGGACCCGGAACGAAGCACCAAATGCATGGATTTCAAGGTATGCACTGCCCGAATGCCAACCCGGAGAACCAATCTTGACCCGGAATACACGGATCCGGAAGAAAGGTAGGCCATGGTGCTAATGGACCTGGAACGAAGAACCAAATGCACAGATTACAAGGTATGCACTGCCCAGATGCCAATCCAGATAACCAATCTCGGTCCGGAATACACGGATCCGGAAGAAAACCCGGCCGCAGCAGTAATGGTTTGACCATGTGGGCTCTCTGGGCGGTGTACCGAGCCCGCTGCTGTTGTGACCTACCTACAGTGTATTAGGTCCGCTGCTCCGTTCACAACGTTACACTGTAAAGGCGTCCGCTACAACACAGAGGACCCGCTCAATGCGTCAACTACGGTACACTGTATATGCCCGCTAGAGCGTTGGTCACATTACATTGTAGTGCCCTGCCCTGGTGCGTGGTCCATGAGCTCGTCATAAAACCCTTGAACTCCGATGCTCTCATTATAAGTAGCATCGTAGAAGTCCTCTCGTGCATCCTGCATTGTTGACGGCTGTACAAAGCGATCATACAATCCAAGAATGACGTCTTCAAACGTCCAATGGTGTTGACGACGGTTTACATGAACGACGTGGCGCTGGTACCATGTCTTAGCTTCTCCTCTGAGAAACTCTGGTACAACGAGCACGCGTTCACGGTCGCGTTTGTCGCCACCATACTGGCATGCGGCTAAATGAACGCACACGTCCGTTAGCCACCTTTCAAGGTCGCTAAACTTGGTTCCTCCAGCGTATGGAGTTATAGTTTTGGACGTGTCAGATCGCCTCAATTTACTACCCTCGGAAAGTTGCAGGCGTGTACCGAGTTGTTCTTCTAGCAGCGCTTTCAAGCGTACATGCATAGAATCTCGGTGTTGTTCCACTGCCCACGAGTCTGCCATTGGATATCGACAGGATGCATTCCCAGGGACTTGTATCACAGGCGGTGATGTCTCAGTCGTGAACCGTAGTGTTTGAGCAGGCGCAGGCCTTTCCTCAATCGGTTTGATGCCGTCGTGTGTTTCATCCACACGATCCTCGATTTTTACAAGCGTGGTGAGCACAGGGCCGATGCTGTCGGCTGCTTGTGTTGTTCCTACTGTTGCTTGCGGAGCTTTCGGTGTCGAAGACCTCAATGCTTCCAAGACAGTGGCCATAGAATAGTTATCTATTTCGAAGCGAATGCCTTCGATAACTAGCTTTACAAATTCGATACTGTTCGTATCAGGCTCCGCGTCCATGATCGCACAGTGTACGTAGGCGGAGCCTAGCGCGTTCTCATTCATCTGAGTACGTCGACTAGCGTCTGGGACCATCGACTGGTATTCTGACCAGTTGAGGTGAACCTGGCGCTTGAGGAGGGGCAAGAACCTGAAGATGTTCAGGGTCCCGTTGTCCGATTCTGCCGTCGAGCTGACAGGCGATAACGCCCGTCGTCGAAGGTATGCACTCATAACCGACTGGTTATCCGTGTTGGCGTGTACCGGGGCTTGTACCAAAGACTGTGGCGCAGCAGTGGGGGCCGGGTAGGCAGCGTACGCGGCGTACGCTTGTTGCAGAGCCAATCGTACGGGGCCATCGTCCGATGCATGTCTAAGACTCACATCTTCAGCAGTTTCGACCCCCAGAGTGCCTAACCTTGCGGCTGGGCGCTCTGTGGCGTGCATTGATAGTAGCTCCAGGCTACTTACCGCTGTTGGTCCCTCTGCTGCTGCTACCCTTGCCCGACTTCGTCCGAACGACGTTGAGGCGGCACATAGGCTATAGGAGGTCGCGGTACTGGCGGATCGACGATAGATTGTATCGTTGGTGTGTTTTCAGAGCTGGTAGCGCTCGGTGGCGCTCGGTTTGGATCCATCGCAGATAGATCTTCGTTTCAGGGTTGTGGTGATGGTGATGGCGCTGATAAGCGAGTCGACGTCGAAGATAGAGAGCAGTTAAGCAGATAGCAAAGCTGGGTAGCTTAAAAAAGTGTAACGGTTGTATGGGGTTGGGGGATCCTTGCGAGACACCAGACACGTTAAGCTAGACCAATCTGTGGGATTCTGCTAAGTATGTGTACAGGGTGAAGGTGCAAAGGATTATCTAAGCATAAACTGTACAGGACATTTATATACGCATAACAAAGATAGTCGTGCATTACCAGAAGGTAATGCCAAACAGGTCGCGTCTCAATATAGACGTATTGTAACGCGCCGTCGTTACACTGCGTACCGGTTCGTGTACCTGTGGTACCTTGCCCGTTGCGTACAGATATACGCCCTTCCCTTTCAGCTCCGCTCCAGCCCTCAGAATCCATGAGACCCAATTGTTGGAGTTTGACGATAGGCGTGCAAACGGGACGCGGGCATCCGGAGCGGCAGCAGTTGTCATTGACATTTGTTGATCCGTGTGGGTCCAGCTGTCAGAATGCTTGATCGCGTAGATCGAAGCAGTATCGCACGGCGGGACGATGGCGTGTGCATGAACGTGGTCGTGTTTGCAGCGGGTCGTGTGGATGAGGTCTTCTCTAGTAAGTCAGAGGAGCGCAGAAGCGTCTCGGGGCCCATAACCTAAAGAGAATACAGGTGAACTCAAACGTACACGGTGTGAACGGATCCCATTAAGTACCTAAAGAGAATACAGGTGACTATATACATAGTCAGTAAGTGATCAAGGTAGTAAATGGGTAATGAAACGACGTACGCTCAAACGTACACGGTGTGAACGGATGAGTACACGACGGTGAAAAGATCTACTAGATTAGTCCGAAATGATTTGTAATAGGAAGATTAGATAGCAATAATATCGATTCTCAATACTCTTCCCCCGCAGCGGCGACTCATCATGGCATCTAACGATTTCCTGGACCCTACAGAACAAAACGGTACGGCGGCTTTTACCACTTCCTGATGCATGTGGAATAAATCAGAAATTAGGAACACTTGCGAGCACCTTTCGACCGCAGTATGTGAGATGCTTGCACCTACGTACTGTGTTTGCCGCGAATGATGCTGTGTCTGCCACTGATCCAGATGCAAGTGAAATCGGTGTGACACCTTTCATTCAGCGGAGATTATGCATGCGCAAGCGCTCAATTTCCATGTGCAGAGTCGCCAAATATCTGGATATTCTCTGGAAGCCACTGGTTGTGATCCTTGAACGCTTTAATTTTCGAACGATCAGATTGAACGAGTATGGTCACGTGATTATGTGTGGCGAAACTTGCTGGCACTGCACGAAGTGACGAATACATACTGATCAGTGTGAACGCCAGGACTGACTACTCTGTCCCACAGCCTTCACAGCTATCTCCGTGAATTGCCTTCGAACCAGGTACACATTTCACAAGCATTGTTCCCATAATTATACTCACAACTCACGCATTATACTGCGGTTCCAGGGAGGAATAAAGCACTCGGTTTAGGTGCCTTGACACAGGGCTGGCTGGTTTCAACGTGTCTTCTATCATCTGATTTGATAGCGCCAGAGAATAGATATAAGAAGGTAAGAAGCTTTCCTCTTAATCCAATCTGCATAATGCCCAGCTTCCTCAAATCGTCAGTGACGGTCAGCATGGCGCGCACAAAGGCCCTCGCCGCCGATGGCAAAGAAGCTATCGACAAGATTATACCCCTGCTTCGTTTTGTCCCGACCGACCACTTTCTCGACAAAGTCTTCCCCGACTCACTGGTGCCCAATGCCACTATTGACAAAATTATCACCCGCTTGCGAGAGGAACGCGCACTCACAATAATCGACAAGAAAGAGTCATGGAAAGACTGGCCATCTAGGAGTATCCGTGCTGAAACTGCATTCTATGGTCCTTTCACGAAGGCCGCGAATGCGATTGCACACTGTTGCGAAGGGCCCAACAAAGTGCAAGCACATTGGGTAGACCATCACAGCCGAGCTCCACAATCGCTGAACAAAGACAGCCCCAACAATCGCCCAGACTGCCTCTGGGCGAGCTCACCGTCGCTAGAGGAATTCATGAAAATCTGAGAACACATTGAATCACTCAACCAGGACATCAAGACTGCCTCAGCGAAGGATAACGTCAAGCAATTGAAGGATCTCAAGAGCGAAGAGGTACGTTGCCTGGCATGCATATGTGAAATTGTTCTGACTGCATATCTAGGAGAAGAAACTCAATGTTTGGTGGCGCCACGTACAAGTGGCCGTCGAAATAAAGCCCACGAGAGACGAATCATCACCCGTGTCTGTTACAGTAAATGACGTTAGCGATGTGATAAAGCAACTCCTCCGGTACTTGCGGCGTATGCTCGCGGAACAACTCGACCGTCGATTCGTTTTGGGCCTCGCAATCTGCGCTGACCAAATGACGGTGGTACTCTGCGATCGATCAGGAGTTCTCACGACGGCGATGTCCATAAATATCAATGAGGTTCGCAGACATCTATCGACACTGACTCTGATTTCCTATGATGACATTGAAACTGGCAGGACCCGACGGGGACCTCAGTTCGTACGCTCAGCCAATGCCTAGAAGTTGACATTTACTAGACTCAGCCGACACCTTAAGTTCAAGGGCATTTGTAAACCTGAAGCTGGCCCACATAGTCAGCAAGTCTAGACAGCCTAAGCCAGTCTAGCGAAGCCTACTCACCAATAAGTCGGGGAAGAGACTAGTGTACGGAGCATCTTGTGCACGATAGACTTCTCAAGTAGCAGCGTATAAGCAATACAGGGAGCCTATGAAGTGTAAAGTAAATGTAGAGATTCAAACTGCAAGTCCGTAAGTCAACGTAGCCTATGAAACGACAAGTAAGCAGTCTAGCCAAGACAATCATTCCACAAGTTAAAGCTATCTAGTCGGCGTATCCAGCCTGATAAATAAGTCAACCTATCATCTGAAAAATCCTTCTGTCAAGTCATTTCAAGCGTAATCAGCCGAAGCAGCCTGTGAAGTTAGTTAACGATCCAAAACTTTCAACAGAATATAACATACATCTTTTCAAGCCGCCACGTAGTGCCATCTCTCTGATAAGTTGCGACGCTTAGCCGGAGCCTGTTTCGCGATGGGCGTGTCCGAGACATCCCGAGTAGAGGGGGCCTTGCGCTTCCGGCTGCTGCGGCGAGGCTCTTCTTCGAGCTGAGTGGTAGTTGATGCAGGAGTGGGCAATGTTGGAGTACCCGTCAAGGGTGCGGCGGCGACGGCTGTGGGTAGAGATTCGACTGCAGCTGGCGTGTAGACTGCCGGGGGCTGGAAAACTGGCGCAGAGTTAGTGTTCACTATGGCCACCGGGCCCCTCAAAGCAGCGGCGACACCCTTCCCACCACGCCTACCACCGCCGCGTTTTCCACCGCGCCCACGTCTTCCTCCACGCTCCGACCCCAAGGCGCTTCCAGTGTTATCGGAAGACTCCAAGGTTTCGGCGTTGGAATCGGCCTCGGGTGTAGAAATGGTGTCTTGTAGTCTGTTCACAGCGGTATCGGTGTCTCCGCCGCTATTTGTGATCGTCGGGACGTGGGCGTGGGCGGACGTAGTAGTGGTCGTGGTGGTGTTCTCGCCTCCGCCGTCACCTGTATCCGGGGGGGTGGCGAGAACAGGAGTCGACACTGAGTCAGGGGCGCTGTCACGAAGTATTGGCGGTGAGAAATTGGCGAGAGGAGGGGAATGTGTGATGGCAGCAGGAGCGGGTTGTTGGGAGGGCAATGTCTCAATATTCTCATTGTCATCATCGTTGTCATTGTTATCATCGTCAAAGTCGTCGTCTGACAGCGACATCGGCTTTGAGAACTGTAAAATGTTGTGGGATCGGTTTTGGGCATCGAAAAATGCCGTGTACAATCGAAGAGCGTCCGTTGCCTTCATTACTTTGGGATTGAGGCTCGGAAAATCGGCAAGCGTGTTGCAATGGGTGAGTCCGACAGAGTCCCGCGTCGATGTACCAAGGACATCCCAAGGGACTGTAGTTGAGTTCGAGACTTCTGCAATAAACGAAGCTCATTAGTAAAATAGATTGGCTCGTGGTCATCATCGACTTACTCCAGGCCATTTCGATGTATTCCGCCAGAAGGTGGCGACAGCTGGCGACAGGGATACTCTCGGGGTCTAAGGATGGCAGGATGGGGTATCCATCCTCGTTCAAGATGATGGTGAGCTTGACTGGCTTCACTGCGGACTGTATGGGAGTGATCGCTTCGGGACGCTTGACTGTCATAAAGGGTCCATCAGTCCCGGCGCACAACAACGACGGCAGGAAAAGAAATACCTGGCAATGCGCCCTCTGCGAACCGTCGAAACTCGTTGCGGAAGTCTTTGAAATTGGCACATTGATCAGCGAAAGTCGCCGATTGAGCATTGTTGGATACGGTCCCACTATCAAGACATTAGAATGTGAGAGAAGATGGCTAGTAGTTGACGTACTTGAATGTCTTGAGGTCACCCGCCTTGTTGCGATAGGCGCCTTGTAGGAAGAACATGACCTCACCATGCCCTCCCCAGTTCCAGCCGCACATGCCACGCAGTGCCTCCGTGGCCGTTGGCAGTAGAGACTTCTGTTGACTGTAGAGGAAATTAGCCGTGCATCAATCAAAACATATGTCGAGAAACTCACGCATATATATGATCAGCGCCCGGGGGTTGCTTCAGATTCTCCTTCAAGATTGCTGCTTCCTCTTCAAATTCAGCATGGGTCTTGTCGTTAAGTTCATTATACAATTCGTGCTTGTACTTCCGGTGGAGAGTAAGGTTGCTTTCTTTGGTAGATTGACCAGTTTCGGTGCGCTCCTTGTTGATCATGTCTCGAATATCAGCTTGCTTAGTTTTCGCGAATAGGTCGACGGCGCTTGTCGCACGTGGGACTTTACTGGACGTCGAGGGTGCCGGCACCTCAACATTAGTCTTCGTGTTGTTGACGAACCATTTCTTCAGTTTCTGAATAACAAAATTAAACACGGAATGCCTGACGGAGAAATAATGCTTACATGTTTAAGTGATTCGAGATTTGGACCGTCAGGGCCAGTGGAGTTGAATTGCTGGATGAAGAGAGGATATACGAGACGGAGGACCCAGTCCCCCTTGTCGCCCTTCACCTGCCCAGTCCCTCGAGGGCCAGTGGCTTTCTGAGCGAGCTTGTCAACAAACTCTTGATACTGTGGAAGGTGAGAGAGCAGGAGGGCTTTCTCCTCCTTGCTGAAAGCTCCTTGATTGGGACGTGGAGCTGCTGCCGTAGACGTAGGCGGGTCGAGCGGAAGGCCAGAGTTGGCAGGGTCAGGGGGATTTTCCATGACAGGTATAGCGAGGGGAGTGCGAAAGCCTGCGAAATTGCGAGAGCTGTCTTTTTAGCCCCGAGTCCGCTTTGACTGTGGCATTTCGAACAACAACCGTGGAGAGGTCCACGCTTGGAGGGCCATCCTAAGGTAGGGCCATCCTCAGGTCAAAGCTGTGGCGGCGGGCAAAGCAGCATTTCCAGCTTTAGCCTAATGTCGATGATTATTGATTAGTTTAGTGCAAAGGTAGATAAAAGCCGTACATTGAGTAGCTCGTTCTGTCCCGGGGGGGGGAGACAAGGCCAAGGTATCGTCGAGAGTCAAATTGTGCCGTCGCTCGAATTAAGGTTGGAGAAAGACAATAGAAGGATAAGCCTTCCTTGTGAAGAACATATTGTAAGTAAGGAGAATTTGTAATTAGTGGGCCCGTGCTTTGCCCTTGCGAATGGCATTGTAAAGATGGAATATTGTATCGAAGCAGGGAGGGGAAACTACGGTAGCGTATTTCAGAAAAAAAGCTTGCCCCGCGAAATCAACTGCGAGGGGCTCCGCCCAACGATGCTCGAGCCATTCGGGCCATCCTCCTGAGTAGAGTTCCAGTGTATTCCCGAGCTCGACCCCGTACACTCCGAGCTCGACCTTGAAGTCCAGCAGATGGACGCTGCGATCGCCACGTCGAGGAAAGACAGCTATTTCAACGTGGCTGTGGGCATCCTGTAGACAGCTCAGTAACAAATCGACCAGATGATTATTCGAACTGACCGATTTCCAGATAAAGAGTCGCACACCACATGTAAAGTCCCTATCATTTAGAGCATAACCAGTGACAGTGTTGTTCGAACGTTGTGCGGGCCGAATGGGGGAAGATGCAACAAGAGTGGCAGACGACGAGGGAAAGTCGTCATACGTAGGACTCGTCGGTGGAGACAAACTCCAGCTAGCCGCCTGCGGAGAAGGTGGAGCCCGACTGGGTACTGATGAGGTCGAAAGTGGCTGGACGGGCCCTGTTCGGTTTGTGCGCCGGGGCTGAGGTTGGAGCTCCTCACGAATATTGAACCATGCTGCCAACTCGGTGGCACCATGGAGGATCTCCGCGTCTAACGAGGTATGCGTTAGCCAAGTGAACGTCCAGGGCGCATTCTTCTTCTTCTACATGTCGATCAAATCAGGCGAAATGTTAGACGCACTAGAAAATGCCACTTACCACCATCTGGAACCACCGCCCAATGTTTGAGTGCTCCAAGACGTCTCCCTTCCCCGAGGCTGATTTTCCCGTGCACACTTGTGGCGTTCGGTAGACCCAACCGTGGACTCGGCGCTGCTCGTTGTACGGCGCCGCGAGGAATTCGATAGCTTTCGTGATCCGCTCTTCGTTGAGTTTGTTGGCAGCAGATTTATTCAGGCCATGGAGTGCTGGGTCGGCGTCGGTGAAGGGTCCAAAGCGATGGGTGACAGGTAATCGTTGAGAGTAGGGGGCAGCTTGACGACGTCCTGTCGTAGAAGAAGCAGTGCGAGGCATTAATAATAATAAGATGTCGACGTTATAGTCCTCACCGATCGTGCGCCCTTTAAAGTTCCTTGAGAGGCTTTGGAAGGCCAAAGCGAGGCAGTCTGGGCCAGTCAAAGCAGAACAATATATCGTAATTGTAGGTACAAGCGCTCTAGATATAGACGATGGGCTAAATAACATAGAAATAAAAATAAAGGATTATAGCGATGATAGAAGTAAAAATTAGTACAATAGTGAATTCAGCACGTCGGCGGCACATCGGAATCCAGTGCCCAAGGTGAGCGCCAGGCTGAAAAAAAATCCAGGGGCGGCCCGAGAAATAAAGCTGCTTGTGGTTGACGAAGTGAGTGAGGAAAAGTAATCACTGCCGACACCAAGTCGAGCAGGCAGGAGACGAACGTCTGTCCCGATGTTGACGGGAAAAGGTGGGGGTGCTTGATCCATGGAGGCGGACGATCTACACGAGAGGAGGAGAGAATTCACTAGCACTGCCGACGCCAGGTCGAGCAGGTGGGAGACGAACGTCTGCCCCGATGGTGATGAAGTTCAAGAGAATGGGAAGTCAAAAAGTGGTTGGCGTCCGCCCGGGCATTGCCGAAAGGTCACACGCTTGCTCAGCCACTGGGCCCAAGCGCGGAAAAATATTTTTCAAACTCAGCGCGCAAGTGCAGAGTTGACGACACGTCTCCCTTCAGCATCATTCGCTGCATCCTCAACGCTGCAGCTGCTTGGCCCGATCTCCTCTGCCACCGAGATATACCTTTGGTATTCTCGTTCAGCTCGACGTGACGTCGGCTGATATCTATCTGTGGTACTCTTAACCAACGCGGCGATTCGTGATGTCGAGCGAGGAACTCTACCCCCCAGGGTCGAAAGACCTGTTGGCGAGGTCTTTACACTCCCCCACCTAATCCTATCGGAGTCCGACGGAGTCCGACGGACTCCTAGGACATCCTAGGAGTCCGATCGGAGTAGTTGGTACTACAAATCATCAATAAATGATAGACTTTGGAGTGTCCGAGTCCGAGAGAATCCTATCGGAGTCCGATCGGACGTCGGACCGGACACGGACTCCGATCGGATTTTGTCCTATCAGACTCCGATAGGACTCCTAGGACAACCAGTTAGGACTACTAGTAGCTACCAATGTCATTACCAGTGTTTACTATGTTTACTGATAAGTAGTAGTAGTAGTAACAAAATAGTAGCATTGTCAAGAGTCGAACACTCGACCTCGCCCACATGATGACTAATGAACGCTAAGTCGACTACACAAACCGCTGGTCCATGGGACTGTTGTAACCCAGGCTACTAAAGGATACAACACATGATGCTCGACGACAGGCGTCAAATGATGGTTCAAACACTGCCATCATGTCCGTTGTTTGTTCCTCTTCCTCCACCACCACCACCATCGTCGCCGCCGCCCCCGCTGCATCCATTCAGCGCCGCCTGCCAGTGCGCGGCCCACAACGCACAGGACGCCTCTCAAACCCCCTCAAGACCCGCGTGACGGCCGGAGACGACGAGAAGGGCAGGAAAGGCAGGGGAGGTACACAGGGCAGACCCCAGCTGGGGGAGAGCCGCGAGGTGCGCCATCGTACCACCCACACGTCCACCACTGACCCCCCCGCATGCAGCACGACCACCAGGGGCAACGACCACGACCCCACGGTCCCTGCGAGCCCGACCCGACCCGTGCCACCACCACCACCACCAACCACAGCACAAGGTGCGCCATCGCACCACCCACACGTCCACCACTGACCCCCCCGCATGCAGCACGACCACCAGGGGCAACGACCACGCCCCCACGGTCCCTGCGAGCCCGACCCGTGCCACCACCACCACCACCCACAGCACACCACGACGACGGACGATGGACGACGGCCACCACCACTCACCACCACCACCACGGCCACAGCACACCACGATGACGACGGCCACCACCACCACCACCACACCACCAGCACCACCACCAGCCACCACCACACCACCAGCACCACCACCAGCGCCACAACGACGACGGCCACAGCACCACGACGACGGCCACCACCACCACCACGACGGCCACCACCACCACGACGACGGCCACCACCACCACCACCACACCACCAGCACCACCACCAGCCACCACCACACCACCAGCACCACCACCAGCGCCACAACGACGACGGCCACAGCACCACGACGACGGCCACCACCACCACGACGACGGCCACCACCACCACCACCACACCACCAGCACCACCACCAGCCACCACCACACCACCAGCACCACCACCAGCACCACAACGACGACGGCCACAGCACCACGATGACGGCCACCACCACACCACCAGCACCACCACCGCCGCCGCCGCCACCACACCACCACTACAACAACAGGGGGAGAGCCGCGAGGTGCGCCATCGCACCACCCACACGTCCACCACTGACCCCCCGCATGCAGCACGACCACCAGGGGCAACGATCACGACCCCACGGCCCCTGCGAGCCCGACCACCACCACCGCCACGTCACCACAGCAACGGCCCCACCGGATGAAGACAGGAAGGCGGCCCCGACGCCCCCCCCAACGAACGGACGACGACGCCACCCAGCACCCCCGCCAGTTGCATGGGCCAACGCCCGCCGCCACGTCACCAACCCGACGGCCACGTCACCCAGCGTGACCGACAGCGCACGCGCACGGCCACCCACCTGCCCAACCACCGCCACACCCAGCGCGACGCACCCACCACACGCGCGCGACCGCCACGTCACCCAGCGCGACGCCACACGACACCCCGATGCACCCCCGCCGACGTTCGCCGCGTCGACCTCCGCCCCCATCCGTGCGGCGCCTTTTTATTTTTATTTAAGTAGATAATCTTAATGTATTAGACATTTACAAATGATAACTTTTCTCATTTGCAGTAGTATGTACCCCAAGCACTAAGTATAGGCTACTCGTTACCATCATGAGGCCCGTGCATGTTCATCATTTCGCGCGCGTCGCCGGGAATTTCGAACTCCGCCGCTGTCCACGTTTCCAACCACCCCAACTATTCCCACCACAACTGCGAAACGACGCCATGGCCACCCGCTCGAACTCGTCAACCACCCGCAGCGGCCGAATTCGCGCCGCGCCGCCTCCCTCCACTGCCTCAACCGGCCGAGGCCGCAAACGCGCCACGTCGACCGTCGAAGACGCCGCCAAGCAAACAAAAAAACCCAAAAAAGCGAACGAGAGCGACGAGGAGGACGAAGACGAGGACGAGGAGGAAGAGGATAGGAACCAGAAGAAGGGGAAGGGGAAGGGGAAAGGGAAGGGCAAGGGCAGGAAGGCCCCGAGGTGAGTACCCTGACACCGGAGGCATTTGCCACGGCATGTTGAACAATATGAATTCAGTTCACTTGACATGTACATCAAGTGGCATCACGCAATTGATTACATAAAATTGACTTTTTGGTAGTCGGTAGTTGGAAATTCGGCAAATTTCGGCAAACTAGAATCCGAGTACCGGATTTTGGAATTTTGAAATCGAACTCAGAATCAAACTCGGAAATAGGCTGCACGCTCACAATCACTCATAATCAGATTAGTTCTTTTCTCAACCTTCAGCCTTTACTCTCCCCTTGTCCCCACATTGTGAGTTCTTGTCATAACTTTCAATTCATTTATTTCATACTGATACTGATGCAGTTTGCAACTTGTAAGGTGGTAGGTATACAATCAAATAACCCAGTATATCCGATCACTGATTATTTTTCTCTTATCTACAGATCTCAACAGCTGCATCCAGATTCTCTGATTTCTGGCATCTCTATCTGGTCTTTGAGAGCCTGAGTTTTGATTTCTGGTGTCTGGTCTGGTCTTTGAGAGCTTGAGTTCCAGTCTTCTGGATATTTTTGGCATCTGCTCTGCTTGCTTGTCGCTCTGGTCTTTTCTGGGTATCTGAGAAAATGAGAAAGGTCCTCTGCACTTGCAGCAAGTGTAATCAGTATACTTGTACTGATCATGGACATCAAGTTTCTGGGCAAAAAGTCAGTACTCAAACACGTAGAAATCATGAGCTTCAAGATCTACGATTTCCAAGAAATCGAGATAGTCAGAGAGCAAGAAATCAAGATAGTCAGAGAGTTAGATCATCGTCTCCGTCTATACATTCAGAAAGGATTGGATCCTCTTTTACATCAGCAACGCTGTCATCTCAGACTGCACGTGTACTAGATCTTGCTGAAGTTGCTGCACCTGTTCTTGATCTCTGCTGTATTGTAGTTGCTTGGCTATCCTTGCATGCTGGAGTTAGCAGAAACACAGCCAATACTATGCTAAAGGCTTTTAGTTTCATCATTACAACGATGCTCAGGCTTATTCAGATTGCACTCAGATTGACTGGAGTAAATGTCACCGTCACTCAGAAAAAACTCGACAATTTTCCCTTGGATATCCGAACAGTTTATTCTTATAGCCAGCTCAACCCAGTAATTGTACGAACTGTCTGTTGCCCTCAATGTTTCAAACAATATCCTATAGGTGTAATTCCTATACGGTGCACATGGAAACGCTCTCCACGATCTAAACCTTGTGGTACTGAGCTTTCTGTTGAACGGCAAACTCGAAATGGAACTCGCAGAGTTCCGAAATGTCTTTTCAATACTCAATCATTTGAATCCTGGCTTATCTTTTTACTTTCTCGGGCCAATATTGAAGAAAGTTTACAACTAACATTTGCAAAAACTCAGCACCTTGGCAACACCACTCGAATGCATGATATTCATGATAGTCCTATTTGGAATTCACTACGGCCCTATTTACAATCTTGTCATCATCTGGTATTTGCTATTTATATTGATTGGTTCAACCCATTTACCAACAAAATTGCTGGCAAGGTTGTATCATGTGGTGCAATTATACTCTACTGTTTGAATCTGCCATTATCAATCAGATTTCTTCGAGAAAATACTTTTATCATTGGCATGACTCCAGTTCCTCATGCTCCAAATGTTTGGACAATTTCTCATATTCTTCATTCAATTCGAACTATGATAATGGAATTTGACCTCCCTGGAAAATTATTACCAACACATCAGCATCCTGACGGTACTGCAGTTGCTGCTCGGATTATTCCTTTAATTGCAGATCTGGGAGGTATAAAAAAGGTGACTGGGTTCTTGTCTCATGGAGCTGGTCCTTTTTGCTCTTTTTGTAAATGCAAGAAAAAAGATATAGAAAATCTGAACTATCACGAATGGGAGATGAGACAAGGTGCAGAAGTTCGAGCTCAAGCTGAACAATGGCGAAACCTTGTTACAGTCAAAGATAAAGAAATTCTTGCCAAGCAAACTGGTGTTCGATGGACACCTTTACATGATATTCATTATTGGGATCCAGTCCGATATGTTCTTCTGGGTTATATGCATAATTTTCTAGAAGGAGTCCTTCAATATCAACTCCGTGTTCTCTGGGGTATTGGTCGTACAAAAGCAGCACTTAAAGCAATTGCAGATTCAGAAAAGGATGACAAAATATCTGATACCACTTCCATATCTGAAGAGCTAGATAATGAAAGTGATGTTGAAAATGCTGAAAATGCTAGTACATCAGGGCTAACAGCTGATTTTGATATGATGGATATTGATGAAGAGTTTATCCAATGGAGTTTGGACAACAGTAATACTCCTACTCCCAGTGCTCCAACTACCCCTGCTCTTGAAAATATTGTATTGATGTCACCTGAAGATGAAGATGAGGATATCGATAATCATGACTATGAAAATCTCACAGATGCATTTAAATTTACGGACCAGGAATTACATATAATTCGATCTTGTATATGTGAAGTTCAGCTTCCAACATGGGTTCAAAGGCCACCAGGAAACCTTGGAGAAGCTAGTCATGGAAAACTCAAAGCGCATGAGCTACTAGTCCTTTTTTCTGTTATATTCCCTCTTGTCATGCCAAAACTTTGGTGGAATAGAAACAATCATAAAAAACAGCTACTCGAGAGTTTTTGTGATTTAGTTTGTTCTACAAATATCATTGCAGCATACTCTGTCACAAATGCTGAAGCAGATGCATATATGAATCATTACATCAAATATCGTTCTTCAATGCAAAAGCTCTATCCTATTTTTCATTCAAGGCCTAATCACCATTATGCCATGCATAATGGTGAGATGTTGAAAGTTTGGGGACCTCTTTCTCTGTTAAGTGAATTTCCTGGTGAACGTGTAAATGGTGATATGGGAAGAATTAAGACTAATCGTCGTCTCTGTGAGTTTTTATACTAAAAATCATTTAACATCTATTCATTTAAATCATAGATCAAATGGAGTTGACAATGCTTCAACAAACTGCACGTCGAGGACGTTTAGAAGCATTTCTCCATGATAACAATTTTAAAACTACTGCAGAATCTGAACTAGCTAAAATTCTGGAACCTGACAACTTTCAGTCTAAACCTACAAGTGTTCTAAATGACATGGAAATTGCTAAGGCTCATGCCAGTGCAATTAGACTAGATGAAAGGCATTATCTCATGCTTCTCCAATATCTCAAATTGATTGTACGAAAAGATTATCATTCCGTATATGAAACTATTCCTAAAGTCTTGGGAACACTTATTCTTCCACCTTCAGTTAAAAAACCACATCAGATTAACTTTGAAAATCGTACATACAGCCGAAACGATAGTCATACAGGAAACAGTCATATTCAATTTTATATTCCAGGAGCATCAGATGATGTAACAGAAACAGGATATATAGAAGCAATTTGGGAACTTCCACTCGAAGGAATTTGGCAATCATTTCTTCTGATTCGACAACACCGAGCACTTTCTCCAACTCAATTAAAACTAAAACAAAGCCCTTATACATATGAGCCATGCTCAAATTTGCAAACTAAAATTGTAAACTCAGAACCATCTATTCAGGTTTTTATTATTGAACCTCGACACATTATATGTCATCTTGCGAGTATCAAAAATCCATCTGGTACATATGGAATTATCGGAGAAACACTGACAATATGCTGGGGACTAAATCGAAGACGTAGATAGATACAAAAGAGATACTTTAGAATTATTTTGATTGCTTCTTCTTTTCCTTTTTCCTCCTCTCCCTTTCCTTCTTTGCTTTCTCTTTTTTTAAAACCAATTTTGCTTTTAGCCAAGCATGATACCTTTTTTCTGCATGAAATTCCATTTTTCGACCTCGATGGCCTTGCAGTAACAAAGCCTTTGCTGTGACCTTTGCTGCTCGAGGTTTTCCTTTACGCCCAGTTCTGATCTATCAAAAGAATACGATCAGATACATAAATCAATAACCAATTGACAAATACCTTTGATGGACGTCCACGATAGATAATGCTCTTTATTTCCTTCATGTTGACTCTGTTTAACACCGTCTCATGAAATTGAGCTGGACCAATTGTAGTTGAATATGAGAATGCTGAAATGTCTTTGGTAACTTCCTCCTAAATAGAAACAAATTAAATTGACCAGAATAATGAGGAAGAAATTGACCTCTTTGCCATCGAGCCATCCAGGAGGTCGCTGAGCTCGAATGATTGTATAGAAAGGTGAAAGTGCTTTGATACGGACTACTTGCACTTTTTTTGTTGTGTGTTGGCATTTGCAAATCATTTCAGAAGGATATGGTTGGCCTGATATTTCATTTTCAATATTTAAATATAGTGAAAAAGCTTCTACACACGCACCTATAACATAATTAGGATCCAATAAACCTTCCGATGCATATTTGTCATATAATGCTCGAGGAACTATTACTGAAGCTCGTCGAAAAATGTCGACATATTTTGAAAGATATATGCGATTGGAATTTTCGTTGAATTCAAATGGGTTGTTGGTGTTTGGAACTGTAGTTTCATCTTTCAAAAATTCTTCAGAAGAAAAACGCGCCATAAAATCATGCAAAGCAGCTTTGAATGGGTAGTAATGCTTCTTCCGACAGATGAGACGTGCGGGCATGCCAGGATAGATGACTTGTTGATAAAGGAAGTCGTTAATGAGATGTTGTCCAAAACCTGCAAATGAATTGTTGCGATTTGAGGTCATTTCTTGAAAAATTGACTTGAAAAAAAAATAAGCTAGTTTGTAAGCAATATAGTCAACTCCACTCACCTGCTGGCGACCTTTTTTCATTTTTCCAAACTTTGTCAATCCTCCTCCAACTACTTCTTGTCGCCAGGAATCCAATGCATCTCCGGCAGCAACTGGTTCACGAAACCAATCTGGTCCACCTTTGAATACTCCAAATGATGCAAGCCAACACTTATAAAATTTCTTCAGATGTATCTTGAAATAATAAAGGCTTTTACTTACTTCTGAACCAGTCTCAAAATCATTTTCCTGCCATATCTCATTTCGACTGATGACATGCATCCGCGATAAACGAGAGAAGTCCAGAAGTATCCAGGCCCATTCAGCAGATACAAAAGCCACAAAGATGGTGAGGGTACGTTGCGCAGGTGATGAATCTGCAGTTATGAATTCCTGTGGAAAGGGAAATGAACGAACTAAGTCTCCATGTTCTCCAGGCCCAGGTATGCTGGTATCCACAATTTTATTGTAGACAGAACGAGGTACACCAGTGATGTGGCCTTCGAGTGCAAGACTGATGGTTACAGCATGCTATATAAATTTAAATGTTCAATTTAAAAGCTGGACTTTGATAAATAAAATTTACGCACCTGTCCACAAGCCAGAAGCATAAGCTTCCCTCTCCCCTTGCAAATCAATGGTCCACTTCTCTGAGGACCCAAAAGATATCTCCAATCTTGGTTTTCTGACCGTAGAATATCAAATTTTGATGGCTGAACGTTGTCCAACGAAGATGACAGGATTTCGCCATGAATTCCAGAGTATTGGGCCTGGTCAACAGTCAAAACCTTGTAGGGTCGATTTTCAGAGCCAGTTGGATAATTTGATGGGTGGAATACAGCCTGAACTATCAATGAAATGCAAAGTTAGATGCAAAACACTGCTACAAAATTTGAAACACATACAGTCTGGAAAACATGTCTTTTTTGCATACGGAGTGCCCTTTCCAGTGCTGACCACATGGGCCATTGCATTTATTTCACCCCCTTCAGGCATAGGATAAGCTAGGAAGAAGTTTGGAGAAGGAAGAGGCCAAGGTGTCAAGCTGAGGAATGAGAGTTGACAATGATAAGGTAATCATGGTCATGTGCTTAAACCCTAACCCTAGACCAAAGTGCATGTGACTTGACCTCCATTCTGCAAACATTGATTAATACTCTTTGAAAGATGAGGGAAAATTGAAAGTCTGTATATGGTATTAGCATTGGACAATGCATGTGAAGCTCTTGAAAATATATGCAGCCTCAATGTTCCTATGAAATAATGAGTGGTGAAAAGTGCATGTATATTGTTTGACAATAGACTACAATGTAAACAAACCTTCGCAACCACAAATCAAGGACACATTGCGGCACCTTCATTCCGTGACTACCATCAGCCCTGACGCCACCTCCAGAAAGCTCACAATACTTGAAAAAAGGTAAACTACAATCGGCCAACAGAGTGTCCGTCTTTGTCCATGGTATGTCCTCTGCCTCATTTTGCAGGCCAGCGCTTTCGATCCAGCGTTCATCTATGCTCAGTGTTATACACAGTATGCTCTCTTCCAGACAATGCAATCTGCGTTCATTGTGCTCGACACACCTTCATTGCGCTCATTTACAGGCTGCCGGTGCTCATCAGCCCTGACTAGATGTTCGAGCATGCATTTTTGCCCTGGCGGTACATCCTCTTCAATCCACCTTGCCTTCATTACGCTCATCTACAGGCTGCCGGCTCTCACAATCCCATGCGCTCATCAACCCCAACACTGCCTACACGACCAAGCTCAGATGCTTCTCCCCTCAATGCCTTTCACGAGGCGTTCCTGATGCTTGCAAATATGCAAGAATCTGCAGTGGTATCGACACAGTAGTAATCGGCGAACATTTGGAACATTTAGGATTCGAGCAGGACATTTAGAATTCGAGCGGTGCGTATTCGTCCAATTCAGAGCCTGGGATGAGCGTGGCCTCACGGCACCCCTACCATCAGTCACCACTGGATCGTCGCCCTCACCAGCCTCTGCCATGGCCATGGCCCCTACCATGGCCCCACTTCCCTCATCTCCACCATCTCCCGGCATCACCCCTCCCTACCTTTGTCGTCACCCCACACACCAACCTTTGTCGTCGCCCCCACACACCACCCCACACACCTACCTTCATCGTCACCCCACACACCATTGTCTCCGTTGCCTCACATACCTACACACCATCGTCTCCGTCGCCCCACATACCTACCTTCATCACCGTCGCCCCACATACCTACCTTCATCACCTTTATCGTCGTCCCACACATCATCTCTGTCACTACTGGTATCGTCCTGCCTTCCGTCATCAGTTATCAGCCACCACTCCTTGGTCATCGCCACTCTTGGTCATCGCCACCACTCAGCAATGGATGCATGGGATATGGGGGCAATGTTCGCGTCGGGGGGTTGATCCGGGCTTCAGGAGGCAGCACCGACGAGCGCGCTGCCGCTGGCCTGCGAATCACACTGGACTTCAGTGCTGGACGTCCTCGAGAACGTTCTCGAGGAGGTGGTGATTGGAGGGATGGGTGGGGTAGGGGCGATGTTTGTGTTGGGGGTTGATCCGGGCTTCAGGGAGGCAGCACTGATGAGCGCGACCCCAACCACTGTCGCTCCATCTTCTCATTGCTTCCACCACCTCTGCTATCATGACCATTTCTATCAGTGTTCTATATAGCATAGCATAATATCATATATTTTCATGTAGCATAGGTAAGATGGTTTGAATATATGAAGTAGGATGAATCATATTCGACATAAAACTTTTGCGAAGAAGGAGGAAGAGCATGAAGGAAAAAAAATGAAAAGAAAATGAAAACATCATAATCGAAATCTGTGAGTATATTAAGCTGGAGCATTCACAAGATATTTGGTCAGAGGTACCATGCCATCAAGTCCATTTGACTTGTTCCAATCTACAACATGTCCCCATCCTCATCCTCATTGTCCTTGTTATCCAAGTTCAACAGCTCTAATTCTTCCTCTGTCGGAAGGTTATAGAGTGCTTTGACTGAATTTCCATACTTTGTCATGAACTCGTCTTCGGGCATCTTCTTCCAGTCCGGAGTAGGATTTGAGTCACATGCGTCTTTGAGAGGAAGAGCGATCGGAGCTTTGATATAGAGGGCACGGAAAGTAATATCCATGCTGTTGAAATAAGCAGGAGAGAACCAATCCAAAGGACAGTTTTGAGGTAAACGTTCGGATATCCGGCTCGTCCGACCTTCAGGATGGGGAATTCGAGGCTCTTCACGCCGAGTGTTACGCTTTTGACCACGAAACAAAGGGGTTCCAGTTTGTCGACGAGAATCGATTGTGTGAAGGAAATGGGTGATGTGGATGTTACGAGCAGGTTTGTTCATAATAAGAAATCCAGGTCCAGTGGGATTGTCTTCCTGATCCGAGGTACATTCTGGGTCAACAGCAAGGAGCCGAACACGATCATTCCAACCATTATCATGGAGGTACTTGTGGCGGCGATTTGTTAGCTGTCAAAAAATAATAAGAATAGAATTATTGTAGAAATAAGCAATCTCATACCTCCAGACGATGTTTATAAGCCTTGTTCTCCTGTTTGGCTCGAACAAGGCTTCCAGGTTCCTTCTGTTCCTTCAGAACCAAATCCTTCATATATGACCACAGAAAGTTACGATACAGCTTCTGTATCATGATCGTATCCTTGAGGTAGCGAAGATTTGGTGAGAGATGTTGGTAAGCAAAAATGGACGCAGATTGCTCGAAAGTCCATATAGCAATGGATTCGAGAGCACCGTTATAGGAAGATGTTGGGGTACCACCGATGAGGTCAGGACACCATGAAGAAAGACCAAAGGAATGAATCGTGCCAAACATCATGCGAAGAGCATTTTCTGGAACTCGACCAATAGCAAGAACGATTAAAGAAGTGGGATCAGTGGCGCACTTGATTCGAAGCTCTCTGATAGCATTCAGTGCCAATTGGTCGACAGATTGGAAGCTCGTGTGATTGCCTTTCAGCAACCGATCAACCTCGCTAGCAATGGTGAACCGCTGCTCAAAAGTCCGGATGGCATGCACATCAGGTTGCTCTGGGACTGAAACATTGGTAACAGCACCCAGAAGTATACGAAGGTGTGTCTCTAAAGCAGTCTGCAACATAATATAATATTAGTTCAAGACAAAGACAAAGACAACGACAAAGACAAAGGTAAAGGCAAAAGCAAAGGCAAAAATGCAAGAAATTAAGAATTTACCTTGAAGCCTCTAGCATCATCTGGGATATCCCCTTTTTTCAGATGATAGACGTTTTGCCTAAACCTTGAAGAATCAGTATCAGGGGGTATGACGCCTCGTTTCTTCCGCGGTGAATCTGGAGAATTCTTGAAAGAAGAAGTTGTTCTCTTTCGCTTGGGTGTAGACGGTCCTGCAGGGGAAGACATTGAAGAAGAGAAGATGTAACAAAGGAAATATAGGAAGGACAGGACAAAGGTGCACAAAGGTGCGCGTCGACAAGGAACAAATGAGGTCACATGCATTTCACATGACCGTCATATTTCACATGACCATAATTTCATGTGACCATTCCCAATTCCAAATCCGATATCTCGCCGTTCCGATTTCCAACTACCGAAAAGGTAGAATTGCACTAGACTTTTCATTATGTAATTGATTGACTTTTCCTCATGATGGCACTTGATGTACATGTCAAGTGAAGTGAATTCATATTGTACAACATGCCGTGGGAAATGCCTCCGGTGTGACCCCTGGCCGTCGTCGTCGCACTGACGCCATGCAGGAAAACCAGCACCAACGAGGACGCCACTGGGGCTATTGCCCCAGCACCTCTCACAAGGTAAGTACCCCCGCCCCCTCTGGTTCCACACACCCCCCCTTCATCCATTTCCCAGGGCCGAGCAAGTGCTCGCGACGATGGACATAGCCCCGCCGAAACGCGCACGCACCGCCACCACCACCACTGCCACCACTGCCACCACTGCCGCCACTGCCCCCGTCAGTGCGCGCCAACGTCGTTCTGACGTCCGCGCGGCCGCAAAGGACGACACGACCGTTGCAGCCAAGCAGCAGGACGAGGGCACGAGCGAAAGCGGGACCGATGGCAACACCCCGGTCACCAACACCACCACGGAGCACGACAGCGACGGCCCGCCAACAACAACGACCGAAGACGATAAGGACACCGCCGATGAGGACGAGGACGAGGACACCAACGACGCCGCCAATGCCAACAAGGCCGACGACACCGATGACGAGGACGTGGCCGACCTCGAAAACGACAACGACGCCGAGGACAAAGCTGACAACGCCAACAATGTCGAGCGTACCCCCTCTCGTCGTAAGAAGGCCGCCACTGCTACTGACCATACACCCATTCGTCGACGTGCAGTGGCTGTCGTCACAAGCATGGATGATGGTAGGTTTGACTTCTTTACTCTCGTAGCTAGCCTGGAACACAAGCCTGTACAAGGCACCAAGCATCTTGGAACAAACATGTACAACAGCATAGTCGTGCTAATTTAACTGGTGTACGAAGGGTTCTTCAACGCCCTAGTGAAAGACTTCCTTGGCAGCCTGTGATTGGTGAAAGAAATACGCAACCACATGATCAACAGCCTCCTGAAGAACAAGTTCGAAAGAATTACTTCAGTCCGTCACGATTTTATTGTGTTGAAACAATCTGTGCACCTTGCGGAGTTGTAATTGCATGGGCAAAGTTCGCAAAATCAGAATCACCAACAAACATATTGCAGTTTATGGATTTGGTGTATCCAACTGCAGATTCTCGCCCAGATTATGTGTGCATTGATAAAGCCTGCCTAGTCCTGCGGACTGTTGCTGTAAATCCCAATTTTCGAAGCTGGATGGACACCAGCCGGTTTATTGTTGACGCATACCATTATGGAAATCATCGCACAACTGATAGAATGTGTCAGGAATATTGCAATCCTGCTCCTACAGACGGATCTGCTCCAAACCTAGTAATTGTGGAGAAGGATAGGCAGGGTAGACCACAGTATAAACGTGCTTTTAATACACAAGCATGTGAACAGCTAAATGCTTGGATGGGTGGTTTTGAATCAATTCTGAAAAGAATGGTTCCTAGCAACTTCAATTGGTTTTTGCATACTATGTTGTTCTATCATACAAGTGTTGTAATTCAAAAGCAGCAGCAAAGTGCTGAAGATGTAGAGGAAGATGATGATGCACAGGAAGTTGAGGAGGACTTGTAAATACTTTTGTATCTAACTATGTTTGACAGCAATTAAATTGTTGCTAAGTGCAAGTCCGATAGGAGTCCGATCGGACTCCTAGGAGTCCGATAAGACAGTGACAAACTCTATATAGAACCACTAAGCCTGTTGTTGATGTCTTGTTGATGGTAAGGATAGTGCTTACATGTAGTAAAGTCCGATCGGACTCCTACTGGATAGTCCGATCGGATCAGAAGATGACATGCATAGAACTATTGATAAAGGACTAGTAGGAGTCCGATCGGAGTCCTAAGACAGTCCAATCGGACCACAACAGAATTTGTATTGAACTACTGATATATAGTAGAGCTACTAAGAGTCCGATTGGACTCCTAGGACGATCCGATTGGAGTCTTAGGAGTCCTAGGACTGTCCGATCGGAGTCTTAGGAGTCCTAGGAGTCCGATCGGACTAGGTGGGGGAGTGTCAAGTACTGCTGTTGGCGAACCCTGAACAACTCCTGCGTCTCAAACTTCAGTTCAACCCAGCTAGTAAGTTCTTTTCCCTCTATGTTTAATAATTGTGTTCACAGTTCGTCAGATATTCGGCCGACCGATGGCTTAGTCGCTGCCATCGTTGGGGAGGGGGACTATGTAGTGACTTCGCCGAATTCGAAGAGACTACGGGATCCGCCTCTGGGGGGAGATCGCCCGGTGTTCCTGCGCGAGGATTTACGCTATGGAGATGACGACCCACTTATGTGGCCGCAGCCTTACATCGCGGATCTCCCATACCTTTCAGTCATTCGTTATCCACCCCGCGATTGCAGTGACCCCGTGGTAATAATGTAGTGGCTCCCTGCAGAATCCGAGTTTGTGTGCGAGGACCGTCTATTTTATCCGATCGGGCGCTTCTCTCATGATATGCTCAGCCGCCTTCGAAAACCCTGCATCATGCTGATGGAAAAAGCGCGGAGTGCCGTCTACGACAATTACCCCCCAGCTCGGGAGATCCCTCCCATCCTCAATTCCTTCCTTGATCGACTCACCTCCTTACCGACGACATTCAGTCGTGCACGACTCGCCGTACGCGAGGTTCAGCGTCTGTACTCCGAGCTACAAGCTGCGCTCGACTGGCGGGACATCTACCAACCGCGTATTAGTGGGGGTTTAGAGGTGGATGCAGCGACGCCAGTCGCACCGGTAATGGGGGCATTCACTACCAACATCGGCGTCTGCGAGGAATTATTTAGGGCAAAAATACCTGTATTCCTTGTTCACCACCGTGTGGATGTCCTTACGCTGTGCATCAACGAAGTGGTCACTGCAAAGCGCGCCGAAGGTTTCATTCCGCTCGCTGCATCAAAGCCCTCCTACAAGGTCGTCTATCGCGGGTCTGCGACGCAACTGGCCAAATATACGGCAATCCGGCGCTTCACTAAATATTTCCACACAACCTGCAACCCGTTCGACGCCCACCGGATGGAGCGACCCGTGGTTCCACCTCCCGATGTGCCGATTACAGATCGTAAGGCTCGCACGCAACGGTACAGCCCCTGTAAGTTTTTATCTCAATGATTTACTTATCTACAACTGACAAGGACATCATAGACGCCCAGCGCAAGAAAAACAAGGCCATCTACGAGCCGCAGGGTCGTAGCAAGTTCGAAGATCTGCCGGACGCCATCCTTCCTCCCGCGATCCTGGCATGGCGTGATGCGCTCCACAGCGTCGATCAATCGCCCAGCAACTTCGTCGACAAAGATGTTCTGGGCTCCGATTTCGGATACGCATTCCCGGAACCCGCCTCGTTCATTGCCTACGAGAAACGAGACCGGCGTGCATCGACCCTCCGTGCCTGGCTTCGTTATCGCGCGGTTCTCATCCATCGCCTCAGTGTCAATGATTCGAATGCGCGGCCGATGTCTGGGAAGGCTTGGAGAGATTTGCTTGGGCTCGACTGGCTGCAACATAGCTCGTCCGGCGCTGATAGGAAGAGAGGGGATCGTCAGACGAAGAGCGCGACGCGCCTGGAACTATTGTCTGACTTTCTCCAGAACTGCTTGAGCGCCGAGGACACCTCAATCGGCGAAGTTGCCCATGGTAACGAAACTTGGCAGGGCAAACCATTCGGGGATCTTCAGGACAAGGACTTCGAGGAGATCTTGTGGGAGCTGGCGGAGCTTAATTTTCGCCAGGAGCTCCTCGCGTTGCAAATTCTCATCCGTCGTGGGGCCGCCGACTTCGATCTTGGGCAAGAACAACAACGTGTCGCCGATTGCTTTCCCGGAGGACAACTCCTCGCCGTGCCGCTGTCTGAAGCAAATCACGGCATCGCGAGCTACAACGAGGACGAACGCTGTCGCTACTTGTTGGAACTTCAGCGGCTCATGAGGACTTGGCCCGGGAAACAGCCAGGCATCCTCCACGTCGACAGTTGGCGATGGAAGGCCGATGAAATTCAGAGTTTGGAGGAAGCCGTCGCAAAGTACTATACGCAGACCTTCTTCAATCACTTCCGCCGCGCGCCTATCGTCCCTCGTCGTCTTTCTCATGACGTGCCCGGCTTTGAGCCCCCGCCGCCCCTTCTCGAGCACTTGAATCCGGCGCCCAACATCTCGTACGACATGACGCGGATAATACCATTTGACCAATTGTGGTCACTGTAGAACATGCACAATTTACACTATCCAAGCGCACACTGCTAAAGCGCACGTATATATTTTTGACAGTCGCAACGTTATCTCACATAGGTAAAGAGATAACGAATCATACAACCTTTTGCTTCGGACAGTGGCCTTCATGAGTTCGGGTCAGATCTTCGATCGCCCACACGATCTGCTCTGGCAGCGATCGTGAGGTCCCGTAGACTGCTGTGCTATTGTTCTCGTTGATGAGTTGGGGTCAGATCTTCGATCGCCCACACGATTTGCTCTGGCAGCGATCGTGAGGTCCCGTAGAATGCTGCCTCTACTCTTGTTCTCGTTGTGGCCAGAACGTGCCTTGTTCTCTTGTCCCGCGTGTCACCGCGCATACGCCACTTCATTCTGCTGCTATTGTATTGTCCTTTCCTCCCCGATCGAGGTCGAGGAGCCATTGCCGTACAATGCTGCCTCCATTATTGTTCTTGTGCTGGCCAGAGAGATTTTATTTCACACTAACGCGCACGCACCACTCGTTCTGTAGCTAGCCCCTTCCTGTCCAATGTCCCGTACCCACAAGCATCGAGGAGTCGTTGGCCGTTACGACAGCAAGTCCGACAAGGAGGATGACATTGAATTGAACAGGGCAGTCTTTGCAGCCGGGAGCACGACAACGCGCACATTCTACGAAACCACGGCAAAGCGTCGACGCGTATCAGCACCACCTCCCACATGTTCTATGCCTACTCCGTCCTACAACCCCACTTCAACCACCGCCGAACCCGACGTAAAACCAGTTAGGAAACAAGTACGTGTATCTTCATCACTGGGGCAGAAGGTTTGCTGATGGAACGCAGGGCGCGTCAGTAATGATGGAAACTTTTTCGAAAAGCTTCGATATTCTACAAGACGCGATTTTATCGACCGAGTCCCATCCTCGTATTGGACAGGACTGTCCCTGCGGCGCGGCTGCTGGTGCTTTTCGATGCACAGAATGCTCTCAGTGCGATCTCCTATGTCAGGAGTGCATCATCGTAGCACATGAAAGTCAACCGTTCCACTTCCTCCAGCGATGGACAGGCAGTTTCTTCCAGCGCGTATCACTTTCTGAATTGGGCTTCGTTATGACGTTAGGACACTTTGGCAGGCCGTGCCCCAACGCACTGCCCACCCTAAGCGGCCGCCCTACAGTCGTCGTCCATATCAACGGTGTTCATCGCATGCAAATCAAATATTGCCATTGTGAGGCTTTGTCCGATGCAGAGCAACTGGTACGTGCCCGGTACTTCCCTGCAACTATCAAGCGACCGGAAACCGCCTTCACGTTCTCGGTACTCAAGCACTTTCACATAAGCAACTTGACGTCGAAGAAGTCTGCCTACGACTATTTTGGCACCCTTCGAAGCCTAACGAACAATGCTTTCCCTCAGGACGTGCCGGTATGTATTTTACTGTATTCGTACTACAATGGCTGACTTCTACGATGCACAGGATCAGTATCGCGAGTTTAATCAGGTCTCACGTGTATGGAGCCACCTCGCTATTGTCAGACGGAGTGGCCAGGCCCACAGCATCGACAACATCCTTACCCACCGACGCGCAAACTCACTCACGGTCCGATGTCCAGCTTGCCCTGAGGTCGGCTTCAACGTAGACAACGCTGTGATCCGGGCTGCCCGTGACGATGAGACGTGAGTGATTTTTTGCAACGCACATTCCTTATCGCTGACTAGATATAGCCACAAGTACACCCTATTCCTATCCACCGATGGAAACTTTCGACTCCAGCGCAAGCATAAAAATGATGATCCGGATGACACGGCTCTGAACAACGGCAACGGCTATTTCGTACCGACCGAGCCATTCAAGGGCTATCTTAAAAGGGTTGGCATTCATCCGGAAGAGGTACGTTTCTCCTCAGCTATCGTGGCCGTCGTCTCATGGTGTATCGCAGGAACCGACCTGCCCTCACCTCAAAGCAGGAAAGATGCAGAACATTGCGAAATTCAAGAATGCCGTGGTGAGCGGCGTCGTCGCCTTCCAATGTGCCCGCCATGGCTGTTACATGCCACAGGGAACGGTGGACCTCACCAAAGGCGAAGCGTAAGCTGCTCGTGTTACACATTTGAACTTTCACTGATCCTGCCTTGCAGGTTCGCGAACACCGACTATGCGTTGGCACACGCGATTGCCGAGGCCAGCCACCTGCGCTGGATCATGATTAGCTATGATATATGGTTCGTTTATCTTACTTAGGGAAGAATCACTTGAAACTCATTAGCTTTAGGTGTCAATATTGTATTAATCTCGAGAAACGTTTTATGAAATGGTTTCCAGACGTCGTCCCTCTGCTCGGGAAGATTCGGGGCGCAATTCCCAAGATGCACGTCGTGAACCATGTTCTGATTTGCATGCTCTTATGGGCCTTCAACTACTTGAAGTATTCCGGCGAGACTTGGGGCGAGAACATCGAAGGTGGATGGGCGGAACAAAACCAATCTGCAGGGAGCACCAAGGAGCAGAACGATGGTCATCGCCACGACAGCCTCGACGATTTCTTCGGGTATTGGAACTGGACGAAAGTTCATCAGATCGGTCAGTATTTAATCCATCGGTGAAGAATATATCTGATCTAGATATACAGCCGCAACACTTCATCGTATGTATACCGCGTGCGTCAAGACCCTTCAAACGCGGGAGGATGATTTTGCTGCATTGACTAATATGCATGCGCCGGATCTAATCGCACGGTGGGAGACAATGGATACAAGGCCGAATCATCTCGAAAGGAGTTGTGCAGAGTGTATATGAGGTACAGCTGGAAGGAGGTAAGTCGACACGAATATCCACGTCTTCAAGATCTTGACCATCTCGAAGGGCCGCCGTCATTCAACCGGGTGTATCAAACGTTAGCAAGCGCTGAATTGGCTGCCTCTAGTAGTGACGATAATGGAGCCGGCCTTGCATCATTCTTAAACAGAGCGCTACAGCTGGAGGAGAAACAGTGCGTATACTCGTTCTGCGCATGACTGCATATCTAACGTAGTATGTTACAGGGTCCAGTTATCCTTCAAGTCCAAACCTGATGCTCAGACGTCAAGCTCACGTGCCAGGCTTTCTCAAGAGCTTGCTAGTTGGCGTCAACAGCAGCTGACGATGTTTCCTGCTCTCTTAAGCAAGGTGACTTCGACAGAAGCCATTGCAGCTGAGGACATCCCTCTGTTGCTACCTTCCGACTTTACCGTGACTCGACGCAGCGCCATAGGGTTGGAGTCCTTGGCTCAGGTCGAATACCAACTGCGCGAAGGTCAGGCTCATGATGCCCTCGCTGAGGTCCGCTTAGCTATCAAGACCGTCAACGCTAACCTCCAATTCAAGCAAAGCTTCGTTCACGGCCAACGTCCCAGCACGCGCGCTCAGCAATATCTTGGCACCCTTCAAGCACAAAAGACCTCAGCAATGGAGCGGTACCAACGCGTGTACAAAAAGCTCCTCGCGCTCGGCCTCGACCCCAATGACAAGGCATTGCAGCCTTTGCTCAAGGAACAGCTGTGGCAGAAGAACGTGACGGAACACCACAAGTTGGGTGATGCAAAGAAACAAGACCCGTGGTTCTGGCATGTTGGGCGACGTATTGGCATGACCCAAGAACAGGAGTCGGAATGGAGCCTCGAAAGTAAGTGTTCTCAGATGGTTCACCTTGCTCAATGCTGATGCGTGGCAGTGGATCGGGTTAAGTGGTTTCGCGATCGAGCAGCGCGTGACAGATCACGAGAGGAGAAGGAGATTCTGCAAGAGGAGTTTCGACGCAGCGTGGCGTCGTTTTCGAGGATGGCAGACGTCTGGGGTGAGCTTGGGATGGCGACGAAAGGCGGGCGAGCGGCGTACTGCCACCGACAGGCTGCCATGTATAGGCGACTGGCGACAGACTGTCAAGCCGTGTTTGAGAAAGCACTCAAGGTACGCTCGTCATATGTCGAAATCTTATTTTATTGACATAGCCCGTATAGGCTGGGTAGACTTTTCATAGGCTGACGCGACGGCTCGGGCACGGTAGACTCGCGAGCACGGTAGACTCGCTGTACCTTAGGGTTGAAACTTAGGCTTTTTGAAGTGCACTACACGGTTTGACAGTAGACTCGTTAGGATTGAGGTACGCTGTAAAGATAACTTTTTCAAGCTGACTTGAATCTATTTGAAGTACGCTACACGGTTTGGTATGGTAGACTCGTTAGGATTGAGGTACGCTTGAAATATATTGAACTTTTTCAAGCTGACTTGAATCTATTTGAAGTACACTACACGGTTCAGTATGGTAGACTTGTTAGGATTGAGGTGTGCTGGACAAAAAAATTAAACTGAAGACCGTCTCGAAGCTGTACGAAAAGTAGGCTAGACTTCAGCCATACGTTCTTACAAAATGAAGGTAGGCTTAAGTGTATGTGTGTATATATGCGAATTTCATCCTACCTAGATTTAGCACAGCCCTCTACCCCAACCCCATATCACCTTCAATGGATGATTGAGGTAGCGTGGGGTGACGATCGGAAGGAAACATATCTTAGTGTCCGTGTCCTCTCGGCCATTCGATCTGCGGAGATATGCGGACGCGCGACACTGATTTTTGAAGTAGTCAAGTTCATCGACCGCTTAAAACCTACAGAGGTCGGATTTTATCAGGCCGACATTCCATGAGCTAACTTTGTTTTATTCGGCAGACCAAAGTACTGAAGCGATATTGGAGGCCGTTTATTAAAGAGCCACCACCCGAGGTTTTGAATTCACAGCCTCTCATGGGCCCGAACCCACTACACCGACTTCGCTACCCTTCAGAAGGGGAATTCTATGCTATTTTGGACGATAAAGTCGAAATCTCCGACAAACGTATCAACAATTACCACGACATCCGAGTCACATCAGGAAAATTACACTCACTTTTACGGTCTCTTATCGACAGTTTTGGTCAACCTATAAGGGTAAGAAGTGTCGAAAGTGAGGAAGTGTCCGACACTTTTGAAAGAAGGTCCCCACTCTTTCAAAAGGTGATTTCACTTTCAAAAGATGTGTAAGGGCCAAGTAAGGGCCTACAAAGGGTTACCAAAGTGATGCAATAGGGCACGAAAAGAGGGTTTCAATGTTCATACGCATTTAAATCATGAATATAATGTATATTGGCAATACTACATATAGTTTGAGATACAGGAGTGATCGATTACAAGTATGTAAAGTACCATAATTCCTGATAAATTTCGGTGAGCCCCGTGTTAAAATGAGAGGAGTGCGGGTTGAGAGCGAGCTGACGCGACATCAGTACAGAACCTATGAATGAGCTGAATAAGCATACCCTAATTCAAAAAATGCCTATCGGCATCTTTTGATTTGTGTACGACCGTGGAATAGAGCATAACGGAGGTACTATTGTGGAGGGCGGCAGGTAAGGCGGAGGTTCATGGTCATGGGCTTCGGATGATGGATGTGAGGTAAGCGTAGCCGAGGAAGGACTTCGTAAAGGTCACCAATGCCCACGTATCTCTGAGGAGGCAAAAGTTAAATATAGTTTGAGGCGATCACGACAAGCCACGCACCTTTCACCAGAGTTCAAACTGGGGCCTTTTCTCCAAATGGGACTCCAGGCCTGTATAAGCAAGACAACGAGCATGCAGTTAGTCAGTGATTGGCCAGTGTAGAGATGAAAGACAGAAGATGACAACGAGTTTATGCCAACAAGGGCGCCCACAGAACGGGCCATCTGGGGGCAAGGCAGATCACAAAGACATGCACTGGATGATTCAAAGCAGTGATTAGGGTGCAGAAATTGGGTAGACACGAGTGGGCGTTGAAGGTGAAGGTGAACGTTGAACGTTGAACAGTGCCGGTGAACGTTCGAACAAGGATCGAAAGGGAAACTGCTGACGTGGCATAATTTAAGCGGAGTATCAATGACTTGTCCATTTTTAGAGACATCGACTCAGACTCTTGAAATGCCCAAACCGTCGAAACTCAAGAAAAACAATATATGCGCTTACCTGACTGAATCTGTGACCTTTGTAGAGGATCCTGATCAAGTCTCTGTAAATTTGGGTATTGCCTTTTTATGAAAGTGTTTTTTCTTTTTGATAGTGACTTGAAAGTCAATGTAAGTGATGGAGAAGGGTTTTTTGAAAGGGTAAGTGCCAGAAAGTGAGAGGGAAAGCATCGAAAAGTGAAAGCGCTGAAAGTGAAAGTGCTTGTAGTTTTCCTGATGCAGCGCAGAGGATGCTGTGGACAGCACCTTTGATTTGATACGTCGTGACATGCTTCCCAACCCACCTCCACCTGAGGTTCCGGTGTCCGCGGGTACGAAACGTCATCTAGAAGAAAATCAGCCAGATGCTGAACCTTTCCTCCACATGAAACTCACTCCGGACCAAGTGTACGACCTCGAGCTAGCGCAAAGACCACGATACGAGCTTGTGAACCGCATCCATACCGAAATTCTCATGCCCGCAGGCATTGTTGTCAAGTCCTTCTGCCATTTACACGAACTCATCCACACTTTCATTGGTGGCATCAAAGGTGAGGATAACAACGCTGCGGATGCAGGGTATTCTTACTGAATCACTCAACAGAACATCTCCGTGGTCATTCAAAAGGAATTGTTCATCGCGATGTCAGTGTCGGCAATCTCTTGATTTTCCCAGTCACTACGTGGGACAACGAAAAGACGTTTGGCCGTCTCATGGATTGGGATCACGCAATGATCACCCATAAGTATATAAATCTTCCCTCCCAGTACGACAGCAGATGGTCAAAGTACCTGAGCTCGGCAGTCGGGATGCTCAGAGACTTTAAGATCTGTGCCACGGAGCAAGTTGTCGGGGAGACTTACCGATATTCTGGGGAATATTCTGTGACATACACCAAACATGCCACCAAGATGTTGAAGATTCTTCACTCGGAAGAAAATCCTCTGACGGTTGCGCGCTTGGGGTGGGATCATGAAGTGAGCCTACATCTTGCTATCTATCGTGATACACACCATGACACCGACCTCCAGGATATCCCATGGCCTAACTTTGAGCATCGTGTACCTCAGAAGGGGGAACGGACGGTATGAACTTTTTTCTACCGTTTAAATCACAATTTACGGCATGCTAACATATGTATGGATCACAGGGAACCCTTCCCTTTATAAGCCCGGAGGTTTTGAGTCAAGTCAGCATGTACTATGACGCAGATGCCGGAGACTCTGAAGAGGAAGAATTCCGCCACAACTCCGTCCACGACCTCGAATCTTTCCTTTGGGTCCTTGTCCACATCTGCTTGACACGCAAAGGACCAGGCATAAACATGGTTCGGGATGAATTGACCTCAGACACGGGACCATGGCAGCTGCGCGACATCATTCGAAATTATTTCGATGCCGACGAGCATACATTGAAAGAAAAAAAGCGCGGATTGTTCCAGACGCCAAAGACATTCGAGACAAACATCATTGCGTACTTCCATCCCTATTTTGACAGTCTGAAACCGCTGGTAAGAAAGTGGTGGGCGAGGTTATGTCTTGCATACAGGTATCACGGTAACGAGTACTATCACATCCACTCTCATATCCTTCGCATCCTTAACGATGCTCTTCCAACAATTCCGCGATCCGATAACGACCCAGACACTGTGGCCGAGATTCGGCGTCGAAAGGAACACCATCAGCGTTCTTTGGAGATGATTGCCACTCTGCATGCCCAGGCAAATAAAGAGGCGCCCCAGGCTGAGGTACAGATGCCCCAGACGGAGATAGTGACGACGCCTCCTAGTTCACCAGTCATATGCGAGGCTTCACCTGGATACCGTCGACTCGTTACGGATGATACCACTCCAACTTCAGACTCTGAATCGGGTTCACCGCCACGCAAGAGACAAGCACGCTAGGTTGACGATACAAGCTTTGTCGAGCCGCCCACTTTCTTTGCTTCTATGATCTCAATTTCTCGTTATGCGCCGAAACTTAGTTGCACCAATTTGCCACTACTATATATACCGAACCACTGAATTACGAACCTTTCTGCTCGATACGGTGATATTCTCAAGGTTCGTTCTGGTTGCCTGTCCTTCAAGTAGAAATTTTGTACCCAATGAATAAACACCGTTATGACCACCGCTGGAATGTAGTAGGCCCAACTGATCACGTAACGGCCTCTGTTTTGCTCTCGTTCCAACCTCACCCTCAGAGCCACGACTGAAGCACGCTGGTCAACAGCTATTTACTACCTCCGAGTCACCAACCGATGCCCTTGAATCTCTGAACAAAGATTTACCACTCCCCGGTTTAGCTGAATCCATGACGAGGATCCCGGCTGGTTATCTAAGATGCCGACTCGACGTCGTCGCGATTCGCCTCTTACCCGCTGAAAAGCTTAATTGTCAATCGCGGTCACTCTAAGTTCAACTGGATGCCGATATGTCGAGGAATCTTTATCATTTCGGGTTTGCTTCCGCGGATCGATGGTGTTTGGAGACCGGATTTTCGAGAGGATATACAGCAAACTCCGTATCCATCGCTATAGCAGTTCCACTCAATTTTCCGATCGTACCACTGGACGAGACAGGCTCTCCTATGTATAGCCTCAGTTGTATCTCGTAACAAAGCGACGTGGAGAAGACAGGACCTTCTAAGAGCACGGATGACCGATGACTGTCATCGGACTCTTTTTTGCAATCATCGCGTTTGGCAGGAACTCCTCAATCAGTCCGTAGTCTTTCCTTGCTTCCTGGAGTATTAGTACTGCGGCCTCTACTCGTTGACCCTTAATTCGATTCCCGCAACCCAAGGCTACGCAGTATACTGCTTTGGAACCGTCTTATCTCTGCTACTATGTCGAGTGGAAAAATCATCGTCGTCAATCAGTTCACCTTTTGCTTCGAACACGGGAGCGAGCTTTGCCTCGCATGTAACCGGGACTACCGCTCCACGAACAACTCTGCCGGCAATCTTCGACGACATCTCGTAGATAAGCTGGGACATGCATTCGAAGTTATCTACGGGTTCGACTTGGAGGTTATTACACCTTTTTCCCACCAATTCCAATTCTTCGATACTGAAATGTACCTTGCTTGACCAGACGCGTCAACCGATCAATGTCTACGCATACGGCGTAATAAAAGCCACCCACCACCGTGGTCCCCGCGCGTCGGGGTCGTGCCCTGATCACTCAAAAGTTGATTGTGGAAAGTGCTTCGATTGGGTCAGACTCATTGGGTCGGAGGCGACGGAAGACAATTTCGATGGTGTCCGCGCCAGAGCAGTCCGAAACGATCACTATAAATCTGTGGCGATAATTGGTGGGACAGTATGAGGTATTTAATGACTGAGTGTAAGATATTAGGTTGAAGGCACGTATATCTTGTTTTCTGTCGTTTCGCTTTTCAGATCACCATTCAAGTGATCACCATGATACATATAATACTTATAAGTACTTCGGTAGAATTGCTCAGGAACGTCGAACTGGAATTGGAATAAACATTTAACGGACTACGTTAAACGTTGAACCTGGGCCACGTGGTCGATACAGCTGACCTCGGCTCTCGCAACACTGGTCTCCAACGACCGACCATCATCTGCAACTGCCTGCTTGATCGTAATACTATGAGCTGCCAGCACCAGCGGCCCGCTATGGCATATCCTGAAATCAACAATAGCGCTGGCGCAAAATGGATCAAGAACCTCACCAAAGACAGGCTTGGAACCTTCACAGGAGGACGCTACTCTGATATCAACCTGTCGTCAGTCTTGTTCACCCACCGGGTTGACAATGCGGAGCATGTGAAGCTACAAGTGTTTGTCCGAGCGCAAATTACACCCGATGTTTTACTGAACGAGATGATAGGTGGAGTGCACCTGGTTTGACCAAGCCGACGTTCGAAGAGGCCATGAAACAAAAGTACAAACCTGCGAAAAAGGTATGTTGTACCACTCTATGGCCCGTTCTGATCTTACTTGCCCGTAAATAGGGAGATTCCTTTGGACCATCATGTAAGTTGTTTGATTTACCCATAAACCTGGCTTAATGCCGCAACCTCTAGGGGTAAGGCGTTGCCAATGACGAGACGAAAGTAATTACTCACATCGTAACAGACAAACCACTGGTGGAAAGTATCCGTCACTATTCCAGGATATTGGCAGCAGTACGAGCGTGTTCAATGTAAGTCCCCGGGATGCTAAAAATAGATTCCCGAAATCTAAACCTCCACAGTCGAGTTCGACCCAGGATGTGAAGCGATGATCTATACCACCGACGGTATTCCACTTCAAGGTTTGTAGCCTATGCAACTTTGTACATCTATCTCACCTTGATTGCAGGAATAACTGGCGGGTACGGTGGAGACCGTCGTGTCGAGTACATCATTCCCGAGGCAGCGCGTAAGAAAGGCCGTCACGACTTTGTTATTGAGTCGAGCTGCAATGGGATGTTTGGTGTGCCCTGGAACGGGGATATTATCGCTCCCCCGGACGTACGTGTTGTAAAATTACATCGAATCTCATACTGACCGGCCCACAGATGAACAGGTATTTCTCTCTGGCTTCAGCCGATCTTGTAGTTCCGAACCAGGAGGCCTGGGCTCTTCTTTGGGACTTTCATACTCTCCGTGAGCTCATAGACACGCTGCCCGGAAATACACCGTACGTGTCGCGCCCTGATGAGTCCTTCGCTTCTCCAATCGTGTTGTCTAGCCTGCAGAACCAAGCTCTTGTGGCTGCGAATGAAATCATGAACGTTTTTAACCGAGGCGACCCTTCTGGAATTCGGAATGGGCGAAAGATCGCGGAAACTGTGTTTGGTGAAGGCTGGGAAAGCAAGGGTGCAGGAATCTACGACGAGGGGCCAAAGGATGCTCAGGTCTGGGGAATTGGTATGTGGTCTTTCGTACCCGTCTGTGGATTATACTCATTCCCCCACAGGCCAGTGAGTGCTTTGCTATGGCGACAACTCCTGTATTGACTCGATTTAGCTGCCACATCGATAGTGCCTGGTACGATCTCCAAGCCTGAGTTTCTACAAAATCTGACCAGTGCTATAGGTTATGGCCTTATCGGGTCACTCAGCAGAAGGTTGCGCGTTCGTGGTCCACTCAAATCGGAGGAGGAGGACCGCTTGCGAAGATGTTGGAGAATGTACGTACCTGGCGAGCTTTATGCTTTGCGCTTTGTTCGAGCTTTGGGAGGGTTTTAGTTTCACATAATGGCATGTCGTCGGACTTAAGCCTCAATTTTACCACACCCGCATCATCGACAGAAGCGGTGGTGCACTGCCCCGGAATTTCAGCAGCCTCTCTTAGGAGGTGTGCTATTTTCTGCACCTCTGTATCCCTGTTCACGGAGAACTTGTACGCGAGCCAATGAGAGAACAGAGACGTAAAAAAAAGAGCAAAAAAACACAAAAGTTCAACTTAGCCGAGTTTTTTTGGATCATAGTTTCCCCTCCCCGATGGGGAGACTCTTCAATAAAAAGGTTTCTCCTTCAAGTTCGTCCTCATGACAAACGTGACCCGTCTTACTATATGTAAACTATGTCAGCAGCGGATACGGGGAGCATCACAAAATCAGGATGAGAAGCAGCGCGCAGTGCGATCTAGTGCGGCCCGTACAATACGAGGAGTGTCGTGTTCGAACAGCGATTGACGGAACATTGAGGCAGAGGAGTGAACAGTGAGAGAATGGTCAGTGAATGGCGGGGTTGAAGACTGGAATCAGGAGGTGCAGCCATCGGCAAATAAGGTGACAGCAAGGAATGGAGATGCTGCAGTGATATGTGCTGCCCAAAGAGTAGATATTGGGCAGCGCGACAGAGGTGATTGGCGGAACAAGTTGAAATTGAGAGCCACATGGCATGGCCATGCAGAGGAGAGGCAGCGCTATGCGTGGTTGGCAGACATCTAAACTTGAAAGGGTCATACAGCAGAACACGCTGCCACAAGAAGATGATTGGCTCAGAAATCGAGTTGAAGGGCAGGATGATGTTGATGCATGGCATGTAAAGAAGGATGCCGCAATAGTGATTGGGGGAATATCCTGTCACAACATCTGACGTTGAAAAACCAAATGGTAGGGTGGCCAGCGTGCCCTGCAACGCCAATCGGCGGACGTCGAAAAATCAAATAATAAAATTGGTGCATGGCGGCAGGATCCATGTAGCCTAGTGCTCCGTAACAGTGATCGGGAGACTTGGGCATGGGCGCAGATCCACGTAGAGACGTCGAAAAATTGAATGGTGCATGGATGGGCAGGATCCATGTCTAACGCAAGTCTAACGTGCTCTGTAACAGCGATTGGCGGACGTCAAAAAATCGGATAATAAAATTCTTGGTGCATGAGGGCAGGATTTACACGGAGACGTCGAAGGCGCATGGACGGGCAGACTCCGTAACAGTAATCGGCGGACGTCGAAAAAATCAAATAATAAAATTCTTTGGGCAGGATCCACGTAGAGATGTCGAAAGATCGAATGATGATTGGATGGGCAGGTTCCATTCAGCCTAACGTGCTCCGTAACAGAGATCGGCGGACGTCGAAAAATCAAATAAAAACATTCTTGTGCATGGGCGCAGAATCCGATGCCCATAACATTGGTCGGCAGACATTGATCAAGTGAATGGTGCACAGCTGGGCATGGTACATGTACGGATATAATGTGCCCCGTGAAGACGATTGGCGGACGTCGAAAAATCACATCAAAAGAAATTTGGATGCGAAATCGGTGGAGATCTGATATGGCGCTCGCCAGATTGAAGACTTGTGAGATTGACATGACAGTGACAGCCTAATGGAGGCATACATACCTCGATGCATATGTAGGCATGGGACATAACATGCCCCGTAATGGTGATCGGCGGACGTCAAAAAATCGAATGAAAAAAAACTGGACGATAGAGGCCAAGTCATTGGACATCTGACGTGGTGCTCGCCGGAGTATGGTTGTAATTTGAACTGAAGGTTTGTGAGATCGACATGACAATGACAGCATAATGGAGGCATACATACCTCGATGGCACATGCAGCCCGTTGAGAAGTGCTCATCAACATAAGTACATGTAGGGACGTAACATCCTCCGCAACGGCAATCGGCGGACGTCAAAAAATCAAATAATAGAAATCCTCGTGCATGGGTGGGCAGAATACTAGGGACATAACATGCCCCATAACGGCAATCGGCGGACGTCGAAAAATTCAATCAAAAGAAAAATCTGGACCAAGTTGCTGGACATCTGACGTGGCGCTCGCCGGAGTGAAGGTGTAATTTGGACTGAAAATTTGTGAGATTGACACGACAATGACAGCATAATGGTGGCATACGTACCTCGATGGCATACGTAGGTCAGCCCGTTGAGCCGTGCTCATCCTTATGGACAAGTCAGATGACATGTCCGTCCAAAATGCAAAAAATACGCACCAATTACCACTTCGAGGTTATACTAGTCTATTGATGATCTAATACTTGTAATATCCCTCCCATTCAAACAACTTCTATGTAATAATAGGTACCTATGTGGTTTCGCAAGCGTCAGCTCAGTCTGCAGGACATTAAGTGACAACCAATACACACTCTCGTTCACTTCCGACAAGTGTCTACGAGAGGAGGATTAGCTAAAATCGGTGACAATGCAATGAAATGAGATCACCTTGGTACGCTTCTGCCTATAACAGCATGAGCCGCGAGGCGAAGGCTGCAGAACAAGACATGCATGCGAGTCACCCAGAGTGCGGCAGCCAAGCCATAGTGGCTGGGCAACTGAAGGAGCTTTCGAGAAGTAGGGCTATATATAGAACTAATGAGTGATGACCGATGAAAGCTGGCTGAGTGGGTAAGTGACGCACCATTATGTTCTCTTCAAAACTACTCCCTCGTAAAATTTGTTGATGCGCGCCTTGTAATCAATATGTGCGGAAACTATAGGACAAGAACATGACACATAAGCCAGAATCACAACTCGAGCACGACATAACGTACCATTGTGAGCGCGCAAGTTGGCAGGTGTGGCTAACGGGAAGATTAAACAGAGCTTTACCTCAAGAATAAATAGAAAGACGTACTCGCGATTGTTGAAGGTGGCACCAGGACATGGGTGCATATAGCGGACTGGCATAAAGACAAGTGGGAACGATGGAGCGCACGAGTGGCGGTGGTCAGTTCAGCTTTTATATACGGTAAGGTAAGCGACAAGAGCGGCGACGCGTAAATGATCAGGGACATTAAATTCCGAACACACCCATATTGCAGAATTTCCCATACTACGAAGTACGTAAATCTGTGTTTCTGTTCGAATTCCTGTATCCAGGCCTCCGCAACGCTTTAACTTGAATATCATTTACGCCCCTCAGCATCACTCCTGGGTTCCGAACAACTGGATTTCTGTGGGCTGGCTGACCGAGAAATGGACTTCAGTGATAGTTACTGCAAATGAGATCTGCCGGGGAGAGATGCCTTGTAGCAGCTAGGACTCACTTTCTTTAATAAATTGTTTCGCTAGACAAGCGTGTCCGCGCAGTGACTCGTTCGGCGACCAAATTGATCCAAGTCCCAATCGGGCCAGGGCGACGTCATCACTTTCAACCAACACCGTGACCTTGCCCTCAAACCTCAATTTTTTATTTCATCTTCAAACTATAAGCTTGCAGCTCAATAAACTCGAACGTACTTTCGTAGCGTGCAGATGAACTGTAAAAATAATTTCCGCCAGGTGGGTCCCTGTCTTGACCCTTTCTCCGCGCGTAGGCGTCCCGATCAAGTTTACATTTCTCGTCTAAATTTTACGGCCTTCAAGCTAGGTTCAAAGTTTCCTTGAGCACTCGGTTTGAAGAGGATCACCAGGTTCGCTGTTGCCAGGTTCGTACTCAGGTAGACTGATTTCAATGCCCTGAAATCGATCGGAAGCTGTAGCTATCTCAGTACGCTCCGCACTCGCACCGTGTACTTATGAATCGCGTGCACAGCCTATCTCGAAAGCGTCTCGCTTCAAGACGATTCTAGGTCACTACTTTGTTGTGTTGGATGTACCTGACCGGTAAGTACATATGTCAATTCACATCCGAGTCCCATTGATGATCGCACTATCTAACGCTTCCACCAGATAGCCAGGTTGCCCTGCGCAGCGCCACATCACCGCGTGAATACGTCTTTTAGTAGTGTTCGATGCTTTTGATACTGCGATCACTTGTCCTTCGCGCCCCTACTATCAGTCTGCCGTTGAGTGCGTCTCTATTGCTACCTTCTATCATTTTCTCCAGGGTTTCAATCTTCTCGGTAGGTCAACGGACTTCTACTTGACCTTTAGCCCACGATTAAGCGGTTTCCAGAAATGCTTGCCGGTATGTCACACAAATAACATGCACGTCCCCGCTGCGGCGACTGCTGAAGGCGTCGCTAACGATTCTCCAATTTCGCTTCCTCCTCTGCGCGCTGCTCACTATTCTACCGTGTACCTGGCTGGTACGTCTGTTCATATTGCCGCTTATCATTATCGTATCTAAACTTTTCTTCCATGCTGCGCATCATCGCCTTGGACGCGAACGGCATCTGATAACAATAGGTGAGGTACGTCTCCGTCTTTCCACTCAGAGTATTCAATATTCTCAGCAGACTTCAAACTAGGCTTGCAACTCAATAAACTCGAAGTTGGCTGACTCTATCGTGGCATGCAGATGAACTACATCATCTCCGCAAGGTGGGTCCCTGTCTTGACCCTTTCTCCGCGCGTGGGCGTCCCAATCAACTTTACATTTCTCGTCTAAACTCTAAACTCCACGGCCTTCAAGCTAGCTTCAAAGTTTTCTTGACAGGTACTCCGTTTGTGGAGGATCACCAGGTTCGCTGCCAGGTTCGTACCCAGGTAGACTAGTTTCAATGCACTCAACAATCGGAAACTGTAGCTATCTCAGTACGCTCCGCATTCGCACCGTGTACCTATGAACCGCGTGCACGGCCTATCTCAAAAGTGTCTCTGGGAGTTCAAGGCAAATCTGCGTCACCACTTTATTGGATGTACCTGACCGGTGTAAGTATACATGTCATTTCACATCCGAGTCCCCATTCGCACTATCTAATTCTCGCTTCTGTCTGATTCCCGAAGAGCCAGGTCGCCCTGTACAGCGCCACATCACCGCGTGCGCCATGAACACGTCTCATAACAGTGTTGGATGTTCGTGATAGTGCGATCACTTGTCCTCCGCGTCCCTACCATCAGTTTACCATTTCCCACAGGGTTCAATCTTCTCTGTAGATCAACGGATTTCTGCTTGACCCTTAGCCCATGATTAAGCGGTTTCCAGAAATGCTTACCGGTATTTGACACAAATAACATGTACGTCCCCGCTGCGATGACTGCTGAAGGCGCCGCTGACGCTTCTCCAACCTCGCTTCCTCCTTTGCGCGCTACGTCACTGTCTTATCGTGTACCTGATGGGTACGTTTCTTCGCATTGCCCCTGATTTTTTCATATCTAAACCTTGCTTCCGTGCTGCGCAGCATCATCGCCACGGACGCGAATGGCCTCTGATAAGAATAGGTGAGATACCTCTCCGTCTTTCCACACAGGGCTTTCAACATTATGAGCAGTACGACCACTGCCTGTCTGTCATGTCTGCGCCACGGCGTGTGTCCTTACGTTTAATGCCTCAATATTTTCTGTAGTCCGATCATCCCGCACGGCTGACATCCCAATATCATATCTCAATCAGACGATCTCGTATATGCTACACACAGAACTCATTCACATCTCTTTGATGTGTTTTTAGATCTATAGTTTATCCCTGTGGCCCGAGCAGTGCTTTCACCGGATGGGAATGATGTGCGAGAGGGGTCCTTCGACGGCTTGAAGACATGGACCTTCCATCCCTTACTTCCAGGGGTCTGGGTCTTCGTTTTCGATTTGAAGTTCTAGCCCGTTAATGAGCACGTACATCCCTCCCTGTGTCGAAAACGCTGCTGCTGAATATTGTTTCCTAGTCGAACAGGCGGCCCCTCACGAAAATTCAATTTTTCGCCTTCCGGGAATCACTGTCTTCTCTGGATGTTATCAGAGGAATGGTGATTGTACGCGGTGGAGGCCAATGTCGCAAGTCACAGAAGTAGCATGCACTTCCCGCTGCGATGACTGCTGAAGGCGCCGCTAACGATTCCCAAATCTCGTTTCCTCCTCTGCGCGCTACATCACTGTTCTATCGTGTACCTGACTGGTACGTCTATTTACATTGCCGCTGATCATTATCGTATCTAAATTTTGCGTCCCTGCTGCGCAGCGTCATCGCGCTAGACGCGAACGGCATTTGACAAGAATAGATGACGTATGTCTCCATCTGCGAGAGAGCTTTCGCCGGATGGGAATAACGCGCGGGAGGGGTCCATCGACGGCTTGACTACATGGATCTCTGTATCCCTTACTTCCAGGGGTATTCGCCTCTGATTCGAATCCCTAGCCCGTAAATAAGCACTACTTGCTGGAAGAATTGACCTGTACATGATAACGACACTCGATCAATGAGATACAACACGTACGTCCCTCCCTTTGCCGAAAGCGCTGCTGCTGCTCACGGTTTTCTAAGGGACGAAAGCCGAATAGGCGGCGCCTCACGAAAAGTTTGATTTTTCGGCTTCCGGGAATCACTGTTTTCTTACGCGGATGCGCTGTGATTCCAATGACATATCTCAATCTGACGATCTCGTATAGCTACACACAGCATCTCTTTGTGGTGTTTTTGAATGTATTCCCAATTCCAATGATTGTTGTGGCCTGAGCAGTGCTTTCACTGGATGGGATTGATGCGCGGGAGGGTTTATCGACGGCTACAAATATCCTCAACCCTTACTCCCAGGGGTGTTCGCCTCCGATTCGAATTTCGAGCTTTGCTCTCCGGACGGATTGACCGGTACATGACCACCTCATTCGATCAATAACATCTCGTACGTCCCTGTGCCGAAAGCGCTGCTGCTGCTTACTGTTTCCTAAGGGGCGAAAGTCGAATATGCGGCGCCTCAGGAAAATTCAATTTTTCGCCTTCCGGGAATCACTGTTTTCTTACGCGGATGCTCTCGGACGAATAGCGATCGTGCGGTGGAGGCCAGTCTCGCTGCATGGATCTCACCAGATTCGTGCACGCCTAATTTCGGGAGATGATTAGGACGGCGTCAAGGCACTCGAAGCGGTCCTCGCCTCCCTCGACGGCAATATTGTTCACCCCACCATTGGGACACGAAGGTGCACGTTGAAGACACCGTTATGACGCGCTACGTCCCTGAAACCAGGAGTGGAGTGAAGCGAAGCCGCGGTCCGATTGCATCCTCCGCCGTTCGTACGTACATTTTGTTTGCTTTTGTTCTCCGTCCTTGCCGATATTCTATAAAAGCTGTCTCGAATCCCTATCCAGCTTCAGCTCCCCAACTCTCCGCTGTGTTTTCCTGCCGTTAAATCGCAAACTAGAGTAACGCCAACGGTGCGATGGCAGACCCATCATATTAAAAATGTCTGTATCAGTAGTGTCTACTTCGTCCAACGCTGACAATTTTCCCTAGCCCTTTTGTTTTTTCTGTGGCTCTTGACGCCGACCAAGGTGTGTTCTTATTCCTTCGACACTGTTCTTGAAAGCTCAATGAAAACGCTCGTTAGCCTAAATCCGCGGCAATTTTCCATGATTCAAGGTGAAAACTTTGATTGTTCAACTTGCGTATTGTTCTTACACTGAACGCCATGATTGTCAGTTCGATTCTGTAAGCCCTGCACGCGCCCTTTGTTCATTCATAACATGCCTTCTGCGAGTGCCAGGTTTTGAAGCGCGTATCGACTATTACAGATGTTATAGCTATGTCGTGCGTACAAGTGCATTGCAGCCCCCCATCTGCTTATATGTGCGCTGGAAGAGCCCAGCGTTCGTCAGGCCTTTCATCAGTTGTCTATGCAACTCGCGGGCCCATGTTGTCGCGCTGTGACACGGCATCATGTATCTATCCCACTGACGCAGCATACTAGTTGAAAATATCTCAAAGTATTCTCTTTCCGTAGTTTACACTGTACCTAGAAAGTAATACACCTCTGTCCCCGCCCCTAGCGTGCCTCTCTATGACTGAATCTCTCCGAATGCCAGCCCGTCGAACCGGAACCGTCATGCCGCGGTGTCGTTTGTGTCTGCGCTACCGCCGTCTTGATGTATTCTATTTGAATTGAATGTGAGCACACGGAAATTAGATACTCGTAGACAAGGGCTTCGCGGATGCGTACTCACGTCTCTGCAATGTCCCGATGAGCACTATGATACGAAAGTAGAGGCAATACTGCGCACCGTATTATGAGCCAGATCCCGTCGTGCTCGAGGAGTGCGTGGATATTTGCGATTGCGGTCGTCCGCCGATTGAGGTCATCGTAGCTGCGAATTGGTGAACAGAAAGCGGAGAAGAACACGCACAGCCATTAATTGTTGTTGACTGCGACATTCTTTGAGTCGAGATTTGGCCGTTGCATGATATGCCACAGCTGCGAGTTTGCAGAAAGGAGGAGAAAACGCACAGGGTTCTGCTCTGCTCTTGCCCCCGATCTCTCGTAATACCATCCCGTCGAAACGTCATGCAACCCCATCGAACCGCCATGCCGCCGTGTCGTTGCGTCTGCGCTGCCGCCTTTTTGGTGTATCCTGCTCCTGCCCACGATCTCTCGGAATACCATCCCGTCGAACCGTCATGCAACCCCATCGAACCGCCATGCCGCCGTGTCGTTGCGTCTGCGCTGCCGCCGTTTTGGTGTATCCTGTTTGAGCCGAATGTAAGCACAATGTACAGGAGAGATACAAAGATTACATACTCGTAGACAAGGTTTTATCCCACCTTTGAAGAATGGAAAAGCCACGTTAGCGAATACGAATGGGAAGGCGACACTATACACCGGATTCAGAGTCTAGATCCCGCCGTGCTCGAGGAGTGCGTGGACATCCGCGATTGCGTTACGCCTACTGATATTCAAAATTGAAATTTGGCTGTCCGCCGATGGAGTTCGAGAAGAACACGCACAGGTTTCTGGCCGTAGATCGTTGCTGAGTGTTGGCCGTCCGCCGATTGAGATTGCATGGGTCCGTCGTCACAGCCGCAAGTTTGCGAACAGAAAAGAGGAGAATACGCACAGGGTTTGACTGCATGACATGTGTCGGACGCCGAATGCGATTCCGACCGTTAGTGGATAATGCGGATGGGTACTCACGCTGCTCTGCGAGTCCTGATGAGCACGATACGAACGGAAAGACGATAGATACTACAGACCGATCTCTGAGCGAGGATCCACCGTGCTCGAAGAGTGCGTGGGCATCCGCGATTGCACTGCGCACCTCCCGTCCCGTGGTAAGGCTGAAGATCTGTGACAGAAGGAGATGGAAAACGGACCTAATCCTGACTAGAAATCATCGCGCTGCTCGTTGGTGCGGTGAACACGTAGATCGCATAGAACTGGGCTATCGCGCCGCTCGTTGGTGCGGTGAGCACGTAAACCTGGGCCATCGCGCTGCTCGTTGGTGCGGTGAACACGTAGATCGCATAGAACTGGGCTATCGCGCCGCTCGTTGGTGCGGTGAGCACGTAAACCTGGGCCATCGCGCTGCTCGTTGGTGCGGTGAACACGTAGATCGCATAAAACTGGGCTATCGCGCCGCTCGTTGGTGCGGTGAGCACGTAAACCTGGGCCATCGCGCTGCTCGTTGGTGCGGTGAACACGTAGATCGCATAGAACTGGGCTATCGCGCCGCTCGTTGGTGCGGTGAGCACGTAAACCTGGGCCATCGCGCTGCTCGTTGGTGCGGTGAACACGTAGATCGCATAGAACTGGGCTATCGCGCCGCTCGTTGGTGCGGTGAGCACGTAAACCTGGGCCATCGCGCTGCTCGTTGGTGCGGTGAACACGTAGATCGCATAGAACTGGGCTATCGCGCCGCTCGTTGGTGCGGTGAGCACGTAAACCTGGGCCATCGCGCTGCTCGTTGGTGCGGTGAACACGTAGATCGCATAGAACTGGGCCATCGCGCCGTTCGTTGGTCCAGTAAACACGTAGAAAACATGGACGCCTGGTCGTCAGTCGGTTGCGGTTGCGGTCGTGGTTGCGATTCTGCGGCAGCCGAGTCGATGGCGGTGGATGAGTGGGTGGACAGAGCAGCGCACTGACCTCGTGAGATCTAATCACACCGTTATGACCACCGCTGGAATGTAGGCCCAACTGAACACGTAACAGCAGGCTCTGTTTTGCTCTCATTCCACCTCACTCTCAAGGCTACAACTGAAGCACGCTGGTCAACATTACTTCCGAGTCACCAACCGGTGCCCTTGAATCTCTTACCACTCCCCGATTTAGCTGATCCATGACGAGGAACCCGGCTTAGTATCTAAGATGCCGACTCGACGTCGTCGCAATTCGCCTCTTACCCGCTGAAAAGTCTAATTGTCAATCGCGGTCACTCTAATTAATGCTGATATGTCGAGGAAATCCTATCATTTCGGGTGTTTGCTTCCGCGGATCCATGGTGTTTGGAGACCGGATTTCGAGAGGATATACAGCAAACTCCGTATCCATCGCTATAGCAGTTCCACTCAATGTTCCGATCCTACCACTGGACGAGACTGGCTCTCCTATGTATATCCTCAGTTGTATCTCGTAACAAACCGACGTGGAGAAGACAGGACCTTCTAAGAGCACGGATGACCGATGACTGTCATCGGACTCTTTTTTGCAATCATCGCGTTTGGCAGGGACTCCTCAATCAGTCCGTAGTCTTTCCTTGCTTCCTGGAGTATTAGTACTGCGGCCTCTACTCGTTGACCCTTAATTCGATTCCCGCAACCCAAGGCTACGCAGTATACTGCTTTGGAACCGTCTTATCTCGTCTCCGCCTTCCCTCTGCTACTACGTCGAGTGGTAAAATCATCGTCGTTAATCAGTTCACCTTCTGCTTCGAACACGGGAGCGAGCTTTGCCTCGCATGTAACCGGGACTACCGCTCCACGAACAACTCTGCCGGCAATCTTCGACGACATCTCGTAGATAAGCTGGGACATGCATTCGAAGTTATCTACGGGTTCGACTTGGAGGTTATTACACCTTTTTCCCACTAATTCCAATTCTTCGATACTGAACTGTACCTTGCTTGACCAGACGCGTCAACCGATCAATGTCTACGCATACGGCGTAATAAAAGCCACCCACCACCGTGGTCCCCGCGCGTCGGGGTCGTGCCCTGATCACTCAAAAGTTGATTGTGGAAAGTGCTTCGATTGGGTCAGACTCATTGGGTCGGAGGCGACGGAAGACAATTTCGATGGTGTCCGCGCCAGAGCAGTCCGAAACGATCACTATAAATCTGTGGCGATAATTGGTGGGACAGTATGAGGTATTTAATGACTGAGTGTAAGATATTAGGTTGAAGGCACGTATATCTTGTTTTCTGTCGTTTCGCTTTTCAGATCACCATTCAAGTGATCACCATGATACATATAATACTTATAAGTACTTCAGTAGAATTGCTCAGGAACGTCGAACTGGAATTGGAATAAACATTTAACGGACTACGTTAAACGTTGAACCTGGGCCACGTGGTCGATACAGCTGACCTCGGCTCTCGCAACACTGGTCTCCAACGACCGACCATCATCTGCAACTGCCTGCTTGATCGTAATACTATGAGCTGCCAGCACCAGCGGCCCACTATGGCATATCCTGAAATCAACAATGGCGCTGGCGCAAAATGGATCAAGAACCTCACCAAAGACAGGCTCGGAACCTTTACAGGAGGACGCTACTCTGATATCAACCTGTCGTCAGTCTTGTTCACCCACCGAGTCGACGATGCGGAGCATGTGAAGCTACAAGTGTTTGTCCGAGCACAAACTACACGCGATGTTTTACTGAACGAGATGATAGGTGGAGTGCACCTGGTTTGACCAAGCCGACGTTCGAAGAGGCCATGAAGCAAAAGTACAAACCTGCGAAAAAGGTATGTTGTACCACTCTATGGCCCGTTCTGATCTTACTTGCCCGTAAATAGGGAGATTCCTTTGGACCATCATGTACGTTGTTTGATTTACCCATAAACCTGGCTTAATGCCGCAACCTCTAGGGGTAAGGCGTCGTGACGAGACGAAAATAATTACTCACATCGTAACAGACAAACCACTGGTGGAAAGTATCCGTCACTATTCCAGGATATTGGCAGCAGTACGAGCGTGTTCAATGTAAGTCCCCGGGATGCTAAAAATAGCTTCACGGAACCTAAACCTCCACAGTCGAGTTCGACCCAGGATGTGAAGCGATGATCTATACCACCGACGGTATTCCGCTTCAAGGTTTGTAGCCTGTACAACTTTGTACATCTATCTCACCGCGATTGCAGGAATAACTGGCGGGTACGGTGGAGACCGTCGTGTCGAGTACATCATTCCCGAGGCAGCGCGTAAGAAAGGCCGTCACGACTTTGTTATTGAGTCGAGCTGCAATGGGATGTTTGGTGTGCCCTGGAACGGGGATATTATCGCTCCCCCGGACGTACGTGTTGTAAAATTACATCGAATCTCATACTGACCGGCCCACAGATGAACAGGTATTTCTCTCTGGCTTCAGCCGATCTTGTAGTTCCGAACCAGGAGGCCTGGGCTCTTCTTTGGGACTTTCATACTCTCCGTGAGCTCATAGACACGCTGCCCGGAAATACACCGTACGTGTCGCGCCCTGATGAGTCCTTCGCTTCTCCAATCGTGTTGTCTAGCCTGCAGAACCAAGCTCTTGTGGCTGCGAATGAAATCATGAACGTTTTTAACCGAGGCGACCCTTCTGGAATTCGGAATGGGCGAAAGATCGCGGAAACTGTGTTTGGTGAAGGCTGGGAAAGCAAGGGTGCAGGAATCTACGACGAGGGGCCAAAGGATGCTCAGGTCTGGGGAATTGGTATGTGGTCTTTCGTACCCGTCTGTGGATTATACTCATTCCCCCACAGGCCAGTGAGTGCTTTGCTATGGCGACAACTCCTGTATTGACTCGATTTAGCTGCCACATCGATAGTGCCTGGTACGATCTCCAAGCCTGAGTTTCTACAAAATCTGACCAGTGCTATAGGTTATGGCCTTATCGGGTCACTCAGCAGAAGGTTGCGCGTTCGTGGTCCACTCAAATCGGAGGAGGAGGACCGCTTGCGAAGATGTTGGAGAATGTACGTACCTGGCGAGCTTTATGCTTTGCGCTTTGTTCGAGCTTTGGGAGGGTTTTAGTTTCACATAATGGCATGTCGTCGGACTTAAGCCTCAATTTTACCACACCCGCATCATCGACAGAAGCGGTGGTGCACTGCCCCGGAATTTCAGCAGCCTCTCTTAGGAGGTGTGCTATTTTCTGCACCTCTGTATCCCTGTTCACGGAGAACTTGTACGCGAGCCAATGAGAGAACAGAGACGTAAAAAAAAGAGCAAAAAAACACAAAAGTTCAACTTAGCCGAGTTTTTTTGGATCATAGTTTCCCCTCCCCGATGGGGAGACTCTTCAATAAAAAGGTTTCTCCTTCAAGTTCGTCCTCATGACAAACGTGACCCGTCTTACTATATGTAAACTATGTCAGCAGCGGATACGGGGAGCATCACAAAATCAGGATGAGAAGCAGCGCGCAGTGCGATCTAGTGCGGCCCGTACAATACGAGGAGTGTCGTGTTCGAACAGCGATTGACGGAACATTGAGGCAGAGGAGTGAACAGTGAGAGAATGGTCAGTGAATGGCGGGGTTGAAGACTGGAATCAGGAGGTGCAGCCATCGGCAAATAAGGTGACAGCAAGGAATGGAGATGCTGCAGTGATATGTGCTGCCCAAAGAGTAGATATTGGGCAGCGCGACAGAGGTGATTGGCGGAACAAGTTGAAATTGAGAGCCACATGGCATGGCCATGCAGAGGAGAGGCAGCGCTATGCGTGGTTGGCAGACATCTAAACTTGAAAGGGTCATACAGCAGAACACGCTGCCACAAGAAGATGATTGGCTCAGAAATCGAGTTGAAGGGCAGGATGATGTTGATGCATGGCATGTAAAGAAGGATGCCGCAATAGTGATTGGGGGAATATCCTGTCACAACATCTGACGTTGAAAAACCAAATGGTAGGGTGGCCAGCGTGCCCTGCAACGCCAATCGGCGGACGTCGAAAAATCAAATAATAAAATTGGTGCATGGCGGCAGGATCCATGTAGCCTAGTGCTCCGTAACAGTGATCGGGAGACTTGGGCATGGGCGCAGATCCACGTAGAGACGTCGAAAAATTGAATGGTGCATGGATGGGCAGGATCCATGTCTAACGCAAGTCTAACGTGCTCTGTAACAGCGATTGGCGGACGTCAAAAAATCGGATAATAAAATTCTTGGTGCATGAGGGCAGGATTTACACGGAGACGTCGAAGGCGCATGGACGGGCAGACTCCGTAACAGTAATCGGCGGACGTCGAAAAAATCAAATAATAAAATTCTTTGGGCAGGATCCACGTAGAGATGTCGAAAGATCGAATGATGATTGGATGGGCAGGTTCCATTCAGCCTAACGTGCTCCGTAACAGAGATCGGCGGACGTCGAAAAATCAAATAAAAACATTCTTGTGCATGGGCGCAGAATCCGATGCCCATAACATTGGTCGGCAGACATTGATCAAGTGAATGGTGCACAGCTGGGCATGGTACATGTACGGATATAATGTGCCCCGTGAAGACGATTGGCGGACGTCGAAAAATCACATCAAAAGAAATTTGGATGCGAAATCGGTGGAGATCTGATATGGCGCTCGCCAGATTGAAGACTTGTGAGATTGACATGACAGTGACAGCCTAATGGAGGCATACATACCTCGATGCATATGTAGGCATGGGACATAACATGCCCCGTAATGGTGATCGGCGGACGTCAAAAAATCGAATGAAAAAAAACTGGACGATAGAGGCCAAGTCATTGGACATCTGACGTGGTGCTCGCCGGAGTATGGTTGTAATTTGAACTGAAGGTTTGTGAGATCGACATGACAATGACAGCATAATGGAGGCATACATACCTCGATGGCACATGCAGCCCGTTGAGAAGTGCTCATCAACATAAGTACATGTAGGGACGTAACATCCTCCGCAACGGCAATCGGCGGACGTCAAAAAATCAAATAATAGAAATCCTCGTGCATGGGTGGGCAGAATACTAGGGACATAACATGCCCCATAACGGCAATCGGCGGACGTCGAAAAATTCAATCAAAAGAAAAATCTGGACCAAGTTGCTGGACATCTGACGTGGCGCTCGCCGGAGTGAAGGTGTAATTTGGACTGAAAATTTGTGAGATTGACACGACAATGACAGCATAATGGTGGCATACGTACCTCGATGGCATACGTAGGTCAGCCCGTTGAGCCGTGCTCATCCTTATGGACAAGTCAGATGACATGTCCGTCCAAAATGCAAAAAATACGCACCAATTACCACTTCGAGGTTATACTAGTCTATTGATGATCTAATACTTGTAATATCCCTCCCATTCAAACAACTTCTATGTAATAATAGGTACCTATGTGGTTTCGCAAGCGTCAGCTCAGTCTGCAGGACATTAAGTGACAACCAATACACACTCTCGTTCACTTCCGACAAGTGTCTACGAGAGGAGGATTAGCTAAAATCGGTGACAATGCAATGAAATGAGATCACCTTGGTACGCTTCTGCCTATAACAGCATGAGCCGCGAGGCGAAGGCTGCAGAACAAGACATGCATGCGAGTCACCCAGAGTGCGGCAGCCAAGCCATAGTGGCTGGGCAACTGAAGGAGCTTTCGAGAAGTAGGGCTATATATAGAACTAATGAGTGATGACCGATGAAAGCTGGCTGAGTGGGTAAGTGACGCACCATTATGTTCTCTTCAAAACTACTCCCTCGTAAAATTTGTTGATGCGCGCCTTGTAATCAATATGTGCGGAAACTATAGGACAAGAACATGACACATAAGCCAGAATCACAACTCGAGCACGACATAACGTACCATTGTGAGCGCGCAAGTTGGCAGGTGTGGCTAACGGGAAGATTAAACAGAGCTTTACCTCAAGAATAAATAGAAAGACGTACTCGCGATTGTTGAAGGTGGCACCAGGACATGGGTGCATATAGCGGACTGGCATAAAGACAAGTGGGAACGATGGAGCGCACGAGTGGCGGTGGTCAGTTCAGCTTTTATATACGGTAAGGTAAGCGACAAGAGCGGCGACGCGTAAATGATCAGGGACATTAAATTCCGAACACACCCATATTGCAGAATTTCCCATACTACGAAGTACGTAAATCTGTGTTTCTGTTCGAATTCCTGTATCCAGGCCTCCGCAACGCTTTAACTTGAATATCATTTACGCCCCTCAGCATCACTCCTGGGTTCCGAACAACTGGATTTCTGTGGGCTGGCTGACCGAGAAATGGACTTCAGTGATAGTTACTGCAAATGAGATCTGCCGGGGAGAGATGCCTTGTAGCAGCTAGGACTCACTTTCTTTAATAAATTGTTTCGCTAGACAAGCGTGTCCGCGCAGTGACTCGTTCGGCGACCAAATTGATCCAAGTCCCAATCGGGCCAGGGCGACGTCATCACTTTCAACCAACACCGTGACCTTGCCCTCAAACCTCAATTTTTTATTTCATCTTCAAACTATAAGCTTGCAGCTCAATAAACTCGAACGTACTTTCGTAGCGTGCAGATGAACTGTAAAAATAATTTCCGCCAGGTGGGTCCCTGTCTTGACCCTTTCTCCGCGCGTAGGCGTCCCGATCAAGTTTACATTTCTCGTCTAAATTTTACGGCCTTCAAGCTAGGTTCAAAGTTTCCTTGAGCACTCGGTTTGAAGAGGATCACCAGGTTCGCTGTTGCCAGGTTCGTACTCAGGTAGACTGATTTCAATGCCCTGAAATCGATCGGAAGCTGTAGCTATCTCAGTACGCTCCGCACTCGCACCGTGTACTTATGAATCGCGTGCACAGCCTATCTCGAAAGCGTCTCGCTTCAAGACGATTCTAGGTCACTACTTTGTTGTGTTGGATGTACCTGACCGGTAAGTACATATGTCAATTCACATCCGAGTCCCATTGATGATCGCACTATCTAACGCTTCCACCAGATAGCCAGGTTGCCCTGCGCAGCGCCACATCACCGCGTGAATACGTCTTTTAGTAGTGTTCGATGCTTTTGATACTGCGATCACTTGTCCTTCGCGCCCCTACTATCAGTCTGCCGTTGAGTGCGTCTCTATTGCTACCTTCTATCATTTTCTCCAGGGTTTCAATCTTCTCGGTAGGTCAACGGACTTCTACTTGACCTTTAGCCCACGATTAAGCGGTTTCCAGAAATGCTTGCCGGTATGTCACACAAATAACATGCACGTCCCCGCTGCGGCGACTGCTGAAGGCGTCGCTAACGATTCTCCAATTTCGCTTCCTCCTCTGCGCGCTGCTCACTATTCTACCGTGTACCTGGCTGGTACGTCTGTTCATATTGCCGCTTATCATTATCGTATCTAAACTTTTCTTCCATGCTGCGCATCATCGCCTTGGACGCGAACGGCATCTGATAACAATAGGTGAGGTACGTCTCCGTCTTTCCACTCAGAGTATTCAATATTCTCAGCAGACTTCAAACTAGGCTTGCAACTCAATAAACTCGAAGTTGGCTGACTCTATCGTGGCATGCAGATGAACTACATCATCTCCGCAAGGTGGGTCCCTGTCTTGACCCTTTCTCCGCGCGTGGGCGTCCCAATCAACTTTACATTTCTCGTCTAAACTCTAAACTCCACGGCCTTCAAGCTAGCTTCAAAGTTTTCTTGACAGGTACTCCGTTTGTGGAGGATCACCAGGTTCGCTGCCAGGTTCGTACCCAGGTAGACTAGTTTCAATGCACTCAACAATCGGAAACTGTAGCTATCTCAGTACGCTCCGCATTCGCACCGTGTACCTATGAACCGCGTGCACGGCCTATCTCAAAAGTGTCTCTGGGAGTTCAAGGCAAATCTGCGTCACCACTTTATTGGATGTACCTGACCGGTGTAAGTATACATGTCATTTCACATCCGAGTCCCCATTCGCACTATCTAATTCTCGCTTCTGTCTGATTCCCGAAGAGCCAGGTCGCCCTGTACAGCGCCACATCACCGCGTGCGCCATGAACACGTCTCATAACAGTGTTGGATGTTCGTGATAGTGCGATCACTTGTCCTCCGCGTCCCTACCATCAGTTTACCATTTCCCACAGGGTTCAATCTTCTCTGTAGATCAACGGATTTCTGCTTGACCCTTAGCCCATGATTAAGCGGTTTCCAGAAATGCTTACCGGTATTTGACACAAATAACATGTACGTCCCCGCTGCGATGACTGCTGAAGGCGCCGCTGACGCTTCTCCAACCTCGCTTCCTCCTTTGCGCGCTACGTCACTGTCTTATCGTGTACCTGATGGGTACGTTTCTTCGCATTGCCCCTGATTTTTTCATATCTAAACCTTGCTTCCGTGCTGCGCAGCATCATCGCCACGGACGCGAATGGCCTCTGATAAGAATAGGTGAGATACCTCTCCGTCTTTCCACACAGGGCTTTCAACATTATGAGCAGTACGACCACTGCCTGTCTGTCATGTCTGCGCCACGGCGTGTGTCCTTACGTTTAATGCCTCAATATTTTCTGTAGTCCGATCATCCCGCACGGCTGACATCCCAATATCATATCTCAATCAGACGATCTCGTATATGCTACACACAGAACTCATTCACATCTCTTTGATGTGTTTTTAGATCTATAGTTTATCCCTGTGGCCCGAGCAGTGCTTTCACCGGATGGGAATGATGTGCGAGAGGGGTCCTTCGACGGCTTGAAGACATGGACCTTCCATCCCTTACTTCCAGGGGTCTGGGTCTTCGTTTTCGATTTGAAGTTCTAGCCCGTTAATGAGCACGTACATCCCTCCCTGTGTCGAAAACGCTGCTGCTGAATATTGTTTCCTAGTCGAACAGGCGGCCCCTCACGAAAATTCAATTTTTCGCCTTCCGGGAATCACTGTCTTCTCTGGATGTTATCAGAGGAATGGTGATTGTACGCGGTGGAGGCCAATGTCGCAAGTCACAGAAGTAGCATGCACTTCCCGCTGCGATGACTGCTGAAGGCGCCGCTAACGATTCCCAAATCTCGTTTCCTCCTCTGCGCGCTACATCACTGTTCTATCGTGTACCTGACTGGTACGTCTATTTACATTGCCGCTGATCATTATCGTATCTAAATTTTGCGTCCCTGCTGCGCAGCGTCATCGCGCTAGACGCGAACGGCATTTGACAAGAATAGATGACGTATGTCTCCATCTGCGAGAGAGCTTTCGCCGGATGGGAATAACGCGCGGGAGGGGTCCATCGACGGCTTGACTACATGGATCTCTGTATCCCTTACTTCCAGGGGTATTCGCCTCTGATTCGAATCCCTAGCCCGTAAATAAGCACTACTTGCTGGAAGAATTGACCTGTACATGATAACGACACTCGATCAATGAGATACAACACGTACGTCCCTCCCTTTGCCGAAAGCGCTGCTGCTGCTCACGGTTTTCTAAGGGACGAAAGCCGAATAGGCGGCGCCTCACGAAAAGTTTGATTTTTCGGCTTCCGGGAATCACTGTTTTCTTACGCGGATGCGCTGTGATTCCAATGACATATCTCAATCTGACGATCTCGTATAGCTACACACAGCATCTCTTTGTGGTGTTTTTGAATGTATTCCCAATTCCAATGATTGTTGTGGCCTGAGCAGTGCTTTCACTGGATGGGATTGATGCGCGGGAGGGTTTATCGACGGCTACAAATATCCTCAACCCTTACTCCCAGGGGTGTTCGCCTCCGATTCGAATTTCGAGCTTTGCTCTCCGGACGGATTGACCGGTACATGACCACCTCATTCGATCAATAACATCTCGTACGTCCCTGTGCCGAAAGCGCTGCTGCTGCTTACTGTTTCCTAAGGGGCGAAAGTCGAATATGCGGCGCCTCAGGAAAATTCAATTTTTCGCCTTCCGGGAATCACTGTTTTCTTACGCGGATGCTCTCGGACGAATAGCGATCGTGCGGTGGAGGCCAGTCTCGCTGCATGGATCTCACCAGATTCGTGCACGCCTAATTTCGGGAGATGATTAGGACGGCGTCAAGGCACTCGAAGCGGTCCTCGCCTCCCTCGACGGCAATATTGTTCACCCCACCATTGGGACACGAAGGTGCACGTTGAAGACACCGTTATGACGCGCTACGTCCCTGAAACCAGGAGTGGAGTGAAGCGAAGCCGCGGTCCGATTGCATCCTCCGCCGTTCGTACGTACATTTTGTTTGCTTTTGTTCTCCGTCCTTGCCGATATTCTATAAAAGCTGTCTCGAATCCCTATCCAGCTTCAGCTCCCCAACTCTCCGCTGTGTTTTCCTGCCGTTAAATCGCAAACTAGAGTAACGCCAACGGTGCGATGGCAGACCCATCATATTAAAAATGTCTGTATCAGTAGTGTCTACTTCGTCCAACGCTGACAATTTTCCCTAGCCCTTTTGTTTTTTCTGTGGCTCTTGACGCCGACCAAGGTGTGTTCTTATTCCTTCGACACTGTTCTTGAAAGCTCAATGAAAACGCTCGTTAGCCTAAATCCGCGGCAATTTTCCATGATTCAAGGTGAAAACTTTGATTGTTCAACTTGCGTATTGTTCTTACACTGAACGCCATGATTGTCAGTTCGATTCTGTAAGCCCTGCACGCGCCCTTTGTTCATTCATAACATGCCTTCTGCGAGTGCCAGGTTTTGAAGCGCGTATCGACTATTACAGATGTTATAGCTATGTCGTGCGTACAAGTGCATTGCAGCCCCCCATCTGCTTATATGTGCGCTGGAAGAGCCCAGCGTTCGTCAGGCCTTTCATCAGTTGTCTATGCAACTCGCGGGCCCATGTTGTCGCGCTGTGACACGGCATCATGTATCTATCCCACTGACGCAGCATACTAGTTGAAAATATCTCAAAGTATTCTCTTTCCGTAGTTTACACTGTACCTAGAAAGTAATACACCTCTGTCCCCGCCCCTAGCGTGCCTCTCTATGACTGAATCTCTCCGAATGCCAGCCCGTCGAACCGGAACCGTCATGCCGCGGTGTCGTTTGTGTCTGCGCTACCGCCGTCTTGATGTATTCTATTTGAATTGAATGTGAGCACACGGAAATTAGATACTCGTAGACAAGGGCTTCGCGGATGCGTACTCACGTCTCTGCAATGTCCCGATGAGCACTATGATACGAAAGTAGAGGCAATACTGCGCACCGTATTATGAGCCAGATCCCGTCGTGCTCGAGGAGTGCGTGGATATTTGCGATTGCGGTCGTCCGCCGATTGAGGTCATCGTAGCTGCGAATTGGTGAACAGAAAGCGGAGAAGAACACGCACAGCCATTAATTGTTGTTGACTGCGACATTCTTTGAGTCGAGATTTGGCCGTTGCATGATATGCCACAGCTGCGAGTTTGCAGAAAGGAGGAGAAAACGCACAGGGTTCTGCTCTGCTCTTGCCCCCGATCTCTCGTAATACCATCCCGTCGAAACGTCATGCAACCCCATCGAACCGCCATGCCGCCGTGTCGTTGCGTCTGCGCTGCCGCCTTTTTGGTGTATCCTGCTCCTGCCCACGATCTCTCGGAATACCATCCCGTCGAACCGTCATGCAACCCCATCGAACCGCCATGCCGCCGTGTCGTTGCGTCTGCGCTGCCGCCGTTTTGGTGTATCCTGTTTGAGCCGAATGTAAGCACAATGTACAGGAGAGATACAAAGATTACATACTCGTAGACAAGGTTTTATCCCACCTTTGAAGAATGGAAAAGCCACGTTAGCGAATACGAATGGGAAGGCGACACTATACACCGGATTCAGAGTCTAGATCCCGCCGTGCTCGAGGAGTGCGTGGACATCCGCGATTGCGTTACGCCTACTGATATTCAAAATTGAAATTTGGCTGTCCGCCGATGGAGTTCGAGAAGAACACGCACAGGTTTCTGGCCGTAGATCGTTGCTGAGTGTTGGCCGTCCGCCGATTGAGATTGCATGGGTCCGTCGTCACAGCCGCAAGTTTGCGAACAGAAAAGAGGAGAATACGCACAGGGTTTGACTGCATGACATGTGTCGGACGCCGAATGCGATTCCGACCGTTAGTGGATAATGCGGATGGGTACTCACGCTGCTCTGCGAGTCCTGATGAGCACGATACGAACGGAAAGACGATAGATACTACAGACCGATCTCTGAGCGAGGATCCACCGTGCTCGAAGAGTGCGTGGGCATCCGCGATTGCACTGCGCACCTCCCGTCCCGTGGTAAGGCTGAAGATCTGTGACAGAAGGAGATGGAAAACGGACCTAATCCTGACTAGAAATCATCGCGCTGCTCGTTGGTGCGGTGAACACGTAGATCGCATAGAACTGGGCTATCGCGCCGCTCGTTGGTGCGGTGAGCACGTAAACCTGGGCCATCGCGCTGCTCGTTGGTGCGGTGAACACGTAGATCGCATAGAACTGGGCTATCGCGCCGCTCGTTGGTGCGGTGAGCACGTAAACCTGGGCCATCGCGCTGCTCGTTGGTGCGGTGAACACGTAGATCGCATAGAACTGGGCTATCGCGCCGCTCGTTGGTGCGGTGAGCACGTAAACCTGGGCCATCGCGCTGCTCGTTGGTGCGGTGAACACGTAGATCGCATAGAACTGGGCTATCGCGCCGCTCGTTGGTGCGGTGAGCACGTAAACCTGGGCCATCGCGCTGCTCGTTGGTGCGGTGAACACGTAGATCGCATAGAACTGGGCTATCGCGCCGCTCGTTGGTGCGGTGAGCACGTAAACCTGGGCCATCGCGCTGCTCGTTGGTGCGGTGAACACGTAGATCGCATAGAACTGGGCTATCGCGCCGCTCGTTGGTGCGGTGAGCACGTAAACCTGGGCCATCGCGCTGCTCGTTGGTGCGGTGAACACGTAGATCGCATAGAACTGGGCCATCGCGCCGTTCGTTGGTCCAGTAAACACGTAGAAAACATGGACGCCTGGTCGTCAGTCGGTTGCGGTTGCGGTCGTGGTTGCGATTCTGCGGCAGCCGAGTCGATGGCGGTGGATGAGTGGGTGGACAGAGCAGCGCACTGACCTCGTGAGATCTAATCACACCGTTATGACCACCGCTGGAATGTAGGCCCAACTGAACACGTAACAGCAGGCTCTGTTTTGCTCTCATTCCACCTCACTCTCAAGGCTACAACTGAAGCACGCTGGTCAACATTACTTCCGAGTCACCAACCGGTGCCCTTGAATCTCTTACCACTCCCCGATTTAGCTGATCCATGACGAGGAACCCGGCTTAGTATCTAAGATGCCGACTCGACGTCGTCGCAATTCGCCTCTTACCCGCTGAAAAGTCTAATTGTCAATCGCGGTCACTCTAATTAATGCTGATATGTCGAGGAAATCCTATCATTTCGGGTGTTTGCTTCCGCGGATCCATGGTGTTTGGAGACCGGATTTCGAGAGGATATACAGCAAACTCCGTATCCATCGCTATAGCAGTTCCACTCAATGTTCCGATCCTACCACTGGACGAGACTGGCTCTCCTATGTATATCCTCAGTTGTATCTCGTAACAAACCGACGTGGAGAAGACAGGACCTTCTAAGAGCACGGATGACCGATGACTGTCATCGGACTCTTTTTTGCAATCATCGCGTTTGGCAGGGACTCCTCAATCAGTCCGTAGTCTTTCCTTGCTTCCTGGAGTATTAGTACTGCGGCCTCTACTCGTTGACCCTTAATTCGATTCCCGCAACCCAAGGCTACGCAGTATACTGCTTTGGAACCGTCTTATCTCGTCTCCGCCTTCCCTCTGCTACTACGTCGAGTGGTAAAATCATCGTCGTTAATCAGTTCACCTTCTGCTTCGAACACGGGAGCGAGCTTTGCCTCGCATGTAACCGGGACTACCGCTCCACGAACAACTCTGCCGGCAATCTTCGACGACATCTCGTAGATAAGCTGGGACATGCATTCGAAGTTATCTACGGGTTCGACTTGGAGGTTATTACACCTTTTTCCCACTAATTCCAATTCTTCGATACTGAACTGTACCTTGCTTGACCAGACGCGTCAACCGATCAATGTCTACGCATACGGCGTAATAAAAGCCACCCACCACCGTGGTCCCCGCGCGTCGGGGTCGTGCCCTGATCACTCAAAAGTTGATTGTGGAAAGTGCTTCGATTGGGTCAGACTCATTGGGTCGGAGGCGACGGAAGACAATTTCGATGGTGTCCGCGCCAGAGCAGTCCGAAACGATCACTATAAATCTGTGGCGATAATTGGTGGGACAGTATGAGGTATTTAATGACTGAGTGTAAGATATTAGGTTGAAGGCACGTATATCTTGTTTTCTGTCGTTTCGCTTTTCAGATCACCATTCAAGTGATCACCATGATACATATAATACTTATAAGTACTTCAGTAGAATTGCTCAGGAACGTCGAACTGGAATTGGAATAAACATTTAACGGACTACGTTAAACGTTGAACCTGGGCCACGTGGTCGATACAGCTGACCTCGGCTCTCGCAACACTGGTCTCCAACGACCGACCATCATCTGCAACTGCCTGCTTGATCGTAATACTATGAGCTGCCAGCACCAGCGGCCCACTATGGCATATCCTGAAATCAACAATGGCGCTGGCGCAAAATGGATCAAGAACCTCACCAAAGACAGGCTCGGAACCTTTACAGGAGGACGCTACTCTGATATCAACCTGTCGTCAGTCTTGTTCACCCACCGAGTCGACGATGCGGAGCATGTGAAGCTACAAGTGTTTGTCCGAGCACAAACTACACGCGATGTTTTACTGAACGAGATGATAGGTGGAGTGCACCTGGTTTGACCAAGCCGACGTTCGAAGAGGCCATGAAGCAAAAGTACAAACCTGCGAAAAAGGTATGTTGTACCACTCTATGGCCCGTTCTGATCTTACTTGCCCGTAAATAGGGAGATTCCTTTGGACCATCATGTACGTTGTTTGATTTACCCATAAACCTGGCTTAATGCCGCAACCTCTAGGGGTAAGGCGTCGTGACGAGACGAAAATAATTACTCACATCGTAACAGACAAACCACTGGTGGAAAGTATCCGTCACTATTCCAGGATATTGGCAGCAGTACGAGCGTGTTCAATGTAAGTCCCCGGGATGCTAAAAATAGCTTCACGGAACCTAAACCTCCACAGTCGAGTTCGACCCAGGATGTGAAGCGATGATCTATACCACCGACGGTATTCCGCTTCAAGGTTTGTAGCCTGTACAACTTTGTACATCTATCTCACCGCGATTGCAGGAATAACTGGCGGGTACGGTGGAGACCGTCGTGTCGAGTACATCATTCCCGAGGCAGCGCGTAAGAAAGGCCGTCACGACTTTGTTATTGAGTCGAGCTGCAATGGGATGTTTGGTGTGCCCTGGAACGGGGATATTATCGCTCCCCCGGACGTACGTGTTGTAAAATTACATCGAATCTCATACTGACCGGCCCACAGATGAACAGGTATTTCTCTCTGGCTTCAGCCGATCTTGTAGTTCCGAACCAGGAGGCCTGGGCTCTTCTTTGGGACTTTCATACTCTCCGTGAGCTCATAGACACGCTGCCCGGAAATACACCGTACGTGTCGCGCCCTGATGAGTCCTTCGCTTCTCCAATCGTGTTGTCTAGCCTGCAGAACCAAGCTCTTGTGGCTGCGAATGAAATCATGAACGTTTTTAACCGAGGCGACCCTTCTGGAATTCGGAATGGGCGAAAGATCGCGGAAACTGTGTTTGGTGAAGGCTGGGAAAGCAAGGGTGCAGGAATCTACGACGAGGGGCCAAAGGATGCTCAGGTCTGGGGAATTGGTATGTGGTCTTTCGTACCCGTCTGTGGATTATACTCATTCCCCCACAGGCCAGTGAGTGCTTTGCTATGGCGACAACTCCTGTATTGACTCGATTTAGCTGCCACATCGATAGTGCCTGGTACGATCTCCAAGCCTGAGTTTCTACAAAATCTGACCAGTGCTATAGGTTATGGCCTTATCGGGTCACTCAGCAGAAGGTTGCGCGTTCGTGGTCCACTCAAATCGGAGGAGGAGGACCGCTTGCGAAGATGTTGGAGAATGTACGTACCTGGCGAGCTTTATGCTTTGCGCTTTGTTCGAGCTTTGGGAGGGTTTTAGTTTCACATAATGGCATGTCGTCGGACTTAAGCCTCAATTTTACCACACCCGCATCATCGACAGAAGCGGTGGTGCACTGCCCCGGAATTTCAGCAGCCTCTCTTAGGAGGTGTGCTATTTTCTGCACCTCTGTATCCCTGTTCACGGAGAACTTGTACGCGAGCCAATGAGAGAACAGAGACGTAAAAAAAAGAGCAAAAAAACACAAAAGTTCAACTTAGCCGAGTTTTTTTGGATCATAGTTTCCCCTCCCCGATGGGGAGACTCTTCAATAAAAAGGTTTCTCCTTCAAGTTCGTCCTCATGACAAACGTGACCCGTCTTACTATATGTAAACTATGTCAGCAGCGGATACGGGGAGCATCACAAAATCAGGATGAGAAGCAGCGCGCAGTGCGATCTAGTGCGGCCCGTACAATACGAGGAGTGTCGTGTTCGAACAGCGATTGACGGAACATTGAGGCAGAGGAGTGAACAGTGAGAGAATGGTCAGTGAATGGCGGGGTTGAAGACTGGAATCAGGAGGTGCAGCCATCGGCAAATAAGGTGACAGCAAGGAATGGAGATGCTGCAGTGATATGTGCTGCCCAAAGAGTAGATATTGGGCAGCGCGACAGAGGTGATTGGCGGAACAAGTTGAAATTGAGAGCCACATGGCATGGCCATGCAGAGGAGAGGCAGCGCTATGCGTGGTTGGCAGACATCTAAACTTGAAAGGGTCATACAGCAGAACACGCTGCCACAAGAAGATGATTGGCTCAGAAATCGAGTTGAAGGGCAGGATGATGTTGATGCATGGCATGTAAAGAAGGATGCCGCAATAGTGATTGGGGGAATATCCTGTCACAACATCTGACGTTGAAAAACCAAATGGTAGGGTGGCCAGCGTGCCCTGCAACGCCAATCGGCGGACGTCGAAAAATCAAATAATAAAATTGGTGCATGGCGGCAGGATCCATGTAGCCTAGTGCTCCGTAACAGTGATTGGGAGACTTGGGCATGGGCGCAGATCCACGTAGAGACGTCGAAAAATTGAATGGTGCATGGATGGGCAGGATCCATGTCTAACGCAAGTCTAACGTGCTCTGTAACAGCGATTGGCGGACGTCAAAAAATCGGATAATAAAATTCTTGGTGCATGAGGGCAGGATTTACACGGAGACGTCGAAGGCGCATGGACGGGCAGACTCCGTAACAGTAATCGGCGGACGTCGAAAAAATCAAATAATAAAATTCTTTGGGCAGGATCCACGTAGAGATGTCGAAAGATCGAATGATGATTGGATGGGCAGGTTCCATTCAGCCTAACGTGCTCCGTAACAGAGATCGGCGGACGTCGAAAAATCAAATAAAAACATTCTTGTGCATGGGCGCAGAATCCGATGCCCATAACATTGGTCGGCAGACATTGATCAAGTGAATGGTGCACAGCTGGGCATGGTACATGTACGGATATAATGTGCCCCGTGAAGACGATTGGCGGACGTCGAAAAATCACATCAAAAGAAATTTGGATGCGAAATCGGTGGAGATCTGATATGGCGCTCGCCAGATTGAAGACTTGTGAGATTGACATGACAGTGACAGCCTAATGGAGGCATACATACCTCGATGCATATGTAGGCATGGGACATAACATGCCCCGTAATGGTGATCGGCGGACGTCAAAAAATCGAATGAAAAAAAACTGGACGATAGAGGCCAAGTCATTGGACATCTGACGTGGTGCTCGCCGGAGTATGGTTGTAATTTGAACTGAAGGTTTGTGAGATCGACATGACAATGACAGCATAATGGAGGCATACATACCTCGATGGCACATGCAGCCCGTTGAGAAGTGCTCATCAACATAAGTACATGTAGGGACGTAACATCCTCCGCAACGGCAATCGGCGGACGTCAAAAAATCAAATAATAGAAATCCTCGTGCATGGGTGGGCAGAATACTAGGGACATAACATGCCCCATAACGGCAATCGGCGGACGTCGAAAAATTCAATCAAAAGAAAAATCTGGACCAAGTTGCTGGACATCTGACGTGGCGCTCGCCGGAGTGAAGGTGTAATTTGGACTGAAAATTTGTGAGATTGACACGACAATGACAGCATAATGGTGGCATACGTACCTCGATGGCATACGTAGGTCAGCCCGTTGAGCCGTGCTCATCCTTATGGACAAGTCAGATGACATGTCCGTCCAAAATGCAAAAAATACGCACCAATTACCACTTCGAGGTTATACTAGTCTATTGATGATCTAATACTTGTAATATCCCTCCCATTCAAACAACTTCTATGTAATAATAGGTACCTATGTGGTTTCGCAAGCGTCAGCTCAGTCTGCAGGACATTAAGTGACAACCAATACACACTCTCGTTCACTTCCGACAAGTGTCTACGAGAGGAGGATTAGCTAAAATCGGTGACAATGCAATGAAATGAGATCACCTTGGTACGCTTCTGCCTATAACAGCATGAGCCGCGAGGCGAAGGCTGCAGAACAAGACATGCATGCGAGTCACCCAGAGTGCGGCAGCCAAGCCATAGTGGCTGGGCAACTGAAGGAGCTTTCGAGAAGTAGGGCTATATATAGAACTAATGAGTGATGACCGATGAAAGCTGGCTGAGTGGGTAAGTGACGCACCATTATGTTCTCTTCAAAACTACTCCCTCGTAAAATTTGTTGATGCGCGCCTTGTAATCAATATGTGCGGAAACTATAGGACAAGAACATGACACATAAGCCAGAATCACAACTCGAGCACGACATAACGTACCATTGTGAGCGCGCAAGTTGGCAGGTGTGGCTAACGGGAAGATTAAACAGAGCTTTACCTCAAGAATAAATAGAAAGACGTACTCGCGATTGTTGAAGGTGGCACCAGGACATGGGTGCATATAGCGGACTGGCATAAAGACAAGTGGGAACGATGGAGCGCACGAGTGGCGGTGGTCAGTTCAGCTTTTATATACGGTAAGGTAAGCGACAAGAGCGGCGACGCGTAAATGATCAGGGACATTAAATTCCGAACACACCCATATTGCAGAATTTCCCATACTACGAAGTACGTAAATCTGTGTTTCTGTTCGAATTCCTGTATCCAGGCCTCCGCAACGCTTTAACTTGAATATCATTTACGCCCCTCAGCATCACTCCTGGGTTCCGAACAACTGGATTTCTGTGGGCTGGCTGACCGAGAAATGGACTTCAGTGATAGTTACTGCAAATGAGATCTGCCGGGGAGAGATGCCTTGTAGCAGCTAGGACTCACTTTCTTTAATAAATTGTTTCGCTAGACAAGCGTGTCCGCGCAGTGACTCGTTCGGCGACCAAATTGATCCAAGTCCCAATCGGGCCAGGGCGACGTCATCACTTTCAACCAACACCGTGACCTTGCCCTCAAACCTCAATTTTTTATTTCATCTTCAAACTATAAGCTTGCAGCTCAATAAACTCGAACGTACTTTCGTAGCGTGCAGATGAACTGTAAAAATAATTTCCGCCAGGTGGGTCCCTGTCTTGACCCTTTCTCCGCGCGTAGGCGTCCCGATCAAGTTTACATTTCTCGTCTAAATTTTACGGCCTTCAAGCTAGGTTCAAAGTTTCCTTGAGCACTCGGTTTGAAGAGGATCACCAGGTTCGCTGTTGCCAGGTTCGTACTCAGGTAGACTGATTTCAATGCCCTGAAATCGATCGGAAGCTGTAGCTATCTCAGTACGCTCCGCACTCGCACCGTGTACTTATGAATCGCGTGCACAGCCTATCTCGAAAGCGTCTCGCTTCAAGACGATTCTAGGTCACTACTTTGTTGTGTTGGATGTACCTGACCGGTAAGTACATATGTCAATTCACATCCGAGTCCCATTGATGATCGCACTATCTAACGCTTCCACCAGATAGCCAGGTTGCCCTGCGCAGCGCCACATCACCGCGTGAATACGTCTTTTAGTAGTGTTCGATGCTTTTGATACTGCGATCACTTGTCCTTCGCGCCCCTACTATCAGTCTGCCGTTGAGTGCGTCTCTATTGCTACCTTCTATCATTTTCTCCAGGGTTTCAATCTTCTCGGTAGGTCAACGGACTTCTACTTGACCCTTAGCCCACGATTAAGCGGTTTCCAGAAATGCTTGCCGGTATGTCACACAAATAACGTGCACGTCCCCGCTGCGGCGACTGCTGAAGGCGTCGCTAACGATTCTCCAATTTCGCTTCCTCCTCTGCGCGCTGCTCACTATTCTATCGTGTACCTGGCTGGTACGTCTGTTCATATTGCCGCTTATCATTATCGTATCTAAACTTTTCTTCCATGCTGCGCATCATCGCCTTGGACGCGAACGGCATCTGATAACAATAGGTGAGGTACGTCTCCGTCTTTCCACTCAGAGTATTCAATATTCTCAGCAGACTTCAAACTAGGCTTGCAACTCAATAAACTCGAAGTTGGCTGACTCTATCGTGGCATGCAGATGAACTACATCATCTCCGCAAGGTGGGTCCCTGTCTTGACCCTTTCTCCGCGCGTGGGCGTCCCAATCAACTTTACATTTCTCGTCTAAACTCTAAACTCCACGGCCTTCAAGCTAGCTTCAAAGTTTTCTTGACAGGTACTCCGTTTGTGGAGGATCACCAGGTTCGCTGCCAGGTTCGTACCCAGGTAGACTAGTTTCAATGCACTCAACAATCGGAAACTGTAGCTATCTCAGTACGCTCCGCATTCGCACCGTGTACCTATGAACCGCGTGCACGGCCTATCTCAAAAGTGTCTCTGGGAGTTCAAGGCAAATCTGCGTCACCACTTTATTGGATGTACCTGACCGGTGTAAGTATACATGTCATTTCACATCCGAGTCCCCATTCGCACTATCTAATTCTCGCTTCTGTCTGATTCCCGAAGAGCCAGGTCGCCCTGTACAGCGCCACATCACCGCGTGCGCCATGAACACGTCTCATAACAGTGTTGGATGTTCGTGATAGTGCGATCACTTGTCCTCCGCGTCCCTACCATCAGTTTACCATTTCCCACAGGGTTCAATCTTCTCTGTAGATCAACGGATTTCTGCTTGACCCTTAGCCCATGATTAAGCGGTTTCTAGAAATGCTTACCGGTATTTGACACAAATAACATGTACGTCCCCGCTGCGATGACTGCTGAAGGCGCCGCTGACGCTTCTCCAACCTCGCTTCCTCCTTTGCGCGCTACGTCACTGTCTTATCGTGTACCTGATGGGTACGTTTCTTCGCATTGCCCCTGATTTTTTCATATCTAAACCTTGCTTCCGTGCTGCGCAGCATCATCGCCACGGACGCGAATGGCCTCTGATAAGAATAGGTGAGATACCTCTCCGTCTTTCCACACAGGGCTTTCAACATTATGAGCAGTACGACCACTGCCTGTCTGTCATGTCTGCGCCACGGCGTGTGTCCTTACGTTTAATGCCTCAATATTTTCTGTAGTCCGATCATCCCGCACGGCTGACATCCCAATATCATATCTCAATCAGACGATCTCGTATATGCTACACACAGAACTCATTCACATCTCTTTGATGTGTTTTTAGATCTATAGTTTATCCCTGTGGCCCGAGCAGTGCTTTCACCGGATGGGAATGATGTGCGAGAGGGGTCCTTCGACGGCTTGAAGACATGGACCTTCCATCCCTTACTTCCAGGGGTCTGGGTCTTCGTTTTCGATTTGAAGTTCTAGCCCGTTAATGAGCACGTACATCCCTCCCTGTGTCGAAAACGCTGCTGCTGAATATTGTTTCCTAGTCGAACAGGCGGCCCCTCACGAAAATTCAATTTTTCGCCTTCCGGGAATCACTGTCTTCTCTGGATGTTATCAGAGGAATGGTGATTGTACGCGGTGGAGGCCAATGTCGCAAGTCACAGAAGTAGCATGCACTTCCCGCTGCGATGACTGCTGAAGGCGCCACTAACGATTCCCAAATCTCGTTTCCTCCTCTGCGCGCTACATCACTGTTCTATCGTGTACCTGACTGGTACGTCTATTTACATTGCCGCTGATCATTATCGTATCTAAATTTTGCGTCCCTGCTGCGCAGCGTCATCGCGCTAGACGCGAACGGCATTTGACAAGAATAGATGACGTATGTCTCCATCTGCGAGAGAGCTTTCGCCGGATGGGAATAACGCGCGGGAGGGGTCCATCGACGGCTTGACTACATGGATCTCTGTATCCCTTACTTCCAGGGGTATTCGCCTCTGATTCGAATCCCTAGCCCGTAAATAAGCACTACTTGCTGGAAGAATTGACCTGTACATGATAACGACACTCGATCAATGAGATACAACACGTACGTCCCTCCCTTTGCCGAAAGCGCTGCTGCTGCTCACGGTTTTCTAAGGGACGAAAGCCGAATAGGCGGCGCCTCACGAAAAGTTTGATTTTTCGGCTTCCGGGAATCACTGTTTTCTTACGCGGATGCGATCGTGTGCGGTGAGGCCACTGTGATTCCAATGACATATCTCAATCTGACGATCTCGTATAGCTACACACAGCATCTCTTTGTGGTGTTTTTGAATGTATTCCCAATTCCAATGATTGTTGTGGCCTGAGCAGTGCTTTCACTGGATGGGATTGATGCGCGGGAGGGTTTATCGACGGCTACAAATATCCTCAACCCTTACTCCCAGGGGTGTTCGCCTCCGATTCGAATTTCGAGCTTTGCTCTCCGGACGGATTGACCGGTACATGACCACCTCATTCGATCAATAACATCTCGTACGTCCCTGTGCCGAAAGCGCTGCTGCTGCTTACTGTTTCCTAAGGGGCGAAAGTCGAATATGCGGCGCCTCAGGAAAATTCAATTTTTCGCCTTCCGGGAATCACTGTTTTCTTACGCGGATGCTCTCGGACGAATAGCGATCGTGCGGTGGAGGCCAGTCTCGCTGCATGGATCTCACCAGATTCGTGCACGCCTAATTTCGGGAGATGATTAGGACGGCGTCAAGGCACTCGAAGCGGTCCTCGCCTCCCTCGACGGCAATATTGTTCACCCCACCATTGGGACACGAAGGTGCACGTTGAAGACACCGTTATGACGCGCTACGTCCCTGAAACCAGGAGTGGAGTGAAGCGAAGCCGCGGTCCGATTGCATCCTCCGCCGTTCGTACGTACATTTTGTTTGCTTTTGTTCTCCGTCCTTGCCGATATTCTATAAAAGCTGTCTCGAATCCCTATCCAGCTTCAGCTCCCCAACTCTCCGCTGTGTTTTCCTGCCGTTAAATCGCAAACTAGAGTAACGCCAACGGTGCGATGGCAGACCCATCATATTAAAAATGTCTGTATCAGTAGTGTCTACTTCGTCCAACGCTGACAATTTTCCCTAGCCCTTTTGTTTTTTCTGTGGCTCTTGACGCCGACCAAGGTGTGTTCTTATTCCTTCGACACTGTTCTTGAAAGCTCAATGAAAACGCTCGTTAGCCTAAATCCGCGGCAATTTTCCATGATTCAAGGTGAAAACTTTGATTGTTCAACTTGCGTATTGTTCTTACACTGAACGCCATGATTGTCAGTTCGATTCTGTAAGCCCTGCACGCGCCCTTTGTTCATTCATAACATGCCTTCTGCGAGTGCCAGGTTTTGAAGCGCGTATCGACTATTACAGATGTTATAGCTATGTCGTGCGTACAAGTGCATTGCAGCCCCCCATCTGCTTATATGTGCGCTGGAAGAGCCCAGCGTTCGTCAGGCCTTTCATCAGTTGTCTATGCAACTCGCGGGCCCATGTTGTCGCGCTGTGACACGGCATCATGTATCTATCCCACTGACGCAGCATACTAGTTGAAAATATCTCAAAGTATTCTCTTTCCGTAGTTTACACTGTACCTAGAAAGTAATACACCTCTGTCCCCGCCCCTAGCGTGCCTCTCTATGACTGAATCTCTCCGAATGCCAGCCCGTCGAACCGGAACCGTCATGCCGCGGTGTCGTTTGTGTCTGCGCTACCGCCGTCTTGATGTATTCTATTTGAATTGAATGTGAGCACACGGAAATTAGATACTCGTAGACAAGGGCTTCGCGGATGCGTACTCACGTCTCTGCAATGTCCCGATGAGCACTACACCACCGATCGAGTTCAATGTATTTGAAACATCGTTTAGTAAGATGAAATAGATAACCTGTCGGGAGAAGACAGAATTGTCTAGACAAGCTTCGAATGATACCTGACGCCCGTTGCTGTCCCTGTCTCACGTCTAGCTCGGGTCAACATCCAGCAAGGACCTCGCACTGACATTCATGACGGATGTCAACAGAACTGTAATTTGACGCAGGCGGGAGATCTAGCACCGGCAGTTTTATAAGACAGGAAAGCATGGTAAGTATATCATCATCCTCCCTGCGCTTTTGCCCCTGCCTGCTTGTCCACCTTCGCTTTCTTGTTCTTGGCCCTCGTAGCTTGAGCCTGGGCGGTTGCTCCAGCACGTTTCACGGGGCCGGTCTCTTGAAGAACTGCTGAAAACTCGCGATGTTTTGCTTGCCGATCCTCGAAGATGGGTTTTGGGGCAGTGAGATGTCGAGGAAGGGTCTCCCGTATCAGGTGTGCATTGTGTAATGCATGCATGTTGAGAATATAGCGAGTGTTGTCAAGATGTAAGATGGAAGACTGCAACCGTGTCGTGAGATCCCTGCCCTGGGTTACTGGGACAAGACGAGCTGAGCACTTGAAGGTTGCGCAGTCATGCTGGGCATTGACCTTGAAAAGAACACACTGTTTCAAGTTAGCTAGATATAGACAGGATATCTCCAGGTGTGACTGACCTCGGGCTTCGTGATGAAGGTTTTCAACGACTGTGTGAGGATTGGCATGTTTAGACGAGGATCATTGTGCTCGGAAACGTTGAAATGTTCAATAACAACAACGGACGCCTTGGGGACACCGGCGGAATCACAGCCGGAGGCAAGTATTCTAAATATACGTCCGACAAGGACCATACCAGAGTCCTGTGGATGCGCGAGCACTGAGCAACTGATAAAAGAACATGATAAATTACAATGTTCTACTCACCGTGGCATTGCCATTACCCATGCTTTTGTCATTGTCCACCACTGAGAAAAAAACCCAGGAACCCTCCTTGCAGACATCTTGCGAATGCGAGATAAGACGTTCGCATTTGCTCCAAAGCTGACCATCCGCCGTATGGACATCGAGTGCGGCAGTCCAAAGGTGGGCCAAGGATTCCTTCCAGCATGATGTTGATGTGCGAGACTTGGCCTTCAACTTCACCGTTCCTTGATGCAAAAATCAACAGGGCGAAAAGTAGAGACAGTGATGGCGTACCGGGCTTGATTTTTGTGGTATCCATCCATCCGAGTCGGCGCTGAAGTTGTTTGTTCCTCGAGAAAAAAGTCCGAACATATTTTCCAGCCCGAATATATGTCCCCCCACCCGATTTCCACCAACCTCCGCTGACCTGGTGTTTGAATCGTTCCATACCCGCCAGAGTAACTGCGATGTCGTGGCTCGGTGCTTGGTGGTTAGAAAGTACACTGCAAAGCCGGAAAACGGCGTTCCAGCATTCGAAGACTTCGGTGGAAAAGATGATTGCAGGACCAAGGCGTCGGACATCCTCTTTGATGTGGGTAAGGACGTGGAGTTTGTATTTGGTCAATATTCGGGCCGGGTCAACGATGGCCCAACGGTCAAGGACATTGTTGACCAAAATGTCGAGATCGAACTGGATATCGTGATGATGAGAACGAGGACATGAAAAGCAAAGACACGACAAACCAGATATCTGTCCATATCACATATTTCTGGGTACCACAGAAGTGCGCCGAGCTCGCCGTTCGCTTTCCACAGATCGAAAAGCGGCCGAGAACATAATGATTCATCGAGGTGGAAAGCCCCGAGTTGTTGTAGTGCTTTAAAATGTTTACCTATCAATGAGTTCTTGTATTTTACCATGTATCGCGAACAAAGCGGCGAAATTGTTAAGCCATCCGTTGACGATGATTGGAGTCGAGTGGCAAACAAATCTTCTTGAGCTTTGTCCCAGGCCTTCGTTGTTTCATGCCATATGTACTTGTCATTTCCCAGTAGGACTGTGTGCAGGATCTCACACGGGCTGTCACGATGAGGATCCAAGCCTGTTATATTCAACTCAGGAGCTACCTAGAAGGTTTCGAGAGGACACGCTTACCACGAAGTCGAAGCAATACATTAAAATGATCGCCTGGCCGTAGCTCTTTGCGGTCCGCTACACACATTACACATTGAGCATTGTATTGCTGATGATGAAAAAATAGAAGATACTGACGTGAATCATGAGGAAGACTTGAATCGAACCGGTCAGGGGGCTGCATGATAACCCAAGAGTAAAGCTCTTCCTGTATCTCGCCAATAATACTTGTCTTGATAGCTTCACGCTCGACGCCTTTGACTTTGCGGTCCGAAAGCCGTGCGTCTCGGGTTTCTGGATTGAAGACACGCTCCTGCTGTATGTCACGAGCTTTTTTGATGAGTTGCTCAATCCAGTGCATGGCGATCGTGTCCTTGATCCCTGTCTCGGTCTGGAGCCTGCCAACAGCGTCGCCTATTCCAAGACATGCAGTGCGAATCTGTTTTCTGATAGACGCGACAGTTTCTTCTGGTGTGCGAGGCCTTGAAGGCTGTGGAGATCAGGACAGCCCGTTAATATCTCCAGAATAATGTGCTTGAGGAACTACTGACCGAAAAGAGAGCATGATAACCAGTATCGCTTTCACGATGGTCATGGTTTCCTCCCGACCAGTCAGATCGACACCAAAAATTAGCATTCGAGCCAGCATTGGAAGTCGTTTGTGCTTGTTGTGGATTATCAGCAGGTAATAAATGCACATGAACCTGAAATAAAATCTCTCGGTCCAGTTCGCAGTCATAGGCTGGGCTCCAGTTTCCATTTTTACTACTCGTAGAGTTTAGATCCCGCCAAAGAAAAAAGTATAACAATGATGTACCTATCTTCAACCAGCGCATCGAATTGTTCAAGTGACGATGCATGAGGCGAAGTTGAACAGAATCGGACAAAATACTCTTGTGCGTGCTTTCGATGAGGGAGATTTAAATTGGCAATATACATGTTCATGTGGGCATTGTACTGCTTGCTGCGATTCCCCGAAACGTCGTCGGCCCATGCCATAATGCGAAGAACATATACTGGACGGCCTTGAGCCAATTTGCGAACTGGATGAGGCATTTCGAATCGAGTGCGGTGCAAACCTGATGGAAAATTTGTCAGCTTTTGTGTGAGCGTGAAATAGACAGAATAGATACCAAAGAAATCTATAGACAATGACCGTACCTGCAGGTCGGGAAAGTTGTATTTCAAGGTCCGTGCTGGCAGTCGTACAATCTCATGATCCTCAATGGTAAACACTCGAGACTGGTGATCGAAATATCAGTATCACAATATGACAAAAACAATTCATTGACACACCTCGCCTTCTTGTGAGACACGATATCCGTCAAAATGGTCAGTCTTCTCAAAAACGATCCATTTCAATGGGATCACAAAGTCGCCGTTGGCACACTGAGCCAATTCTTTGATATAAAAATGTCGATGAGGTGCGTTACTCCAATCTGCCCACATTGGTGACAGGTCATCGATATCAACTTCCTCAACATACTTAGCCGCTTGCCAGGTTTCCGAGATCGTTGTTGTTATCTCAGGATAAACGTGAATGAACTTGCGAACAAATGGATTTGCCCAATCCTGACAGATCTCGTTTGTCAACAATCAGAGTTAGAGGCTAATCACATTTGAACTTACCAGGGCAAGGAGGTCGACGGGATGGTTCATATAGAAATGGTTTCCCATAGTCGAAGAATGTGGACGGCTTTTGAGACCAACAGACTCTCTCAGAAAGGCCTGCTTTTTGCGCAGTGCATAAAACGAAGGCACATTAGGTGTTCCACATTCCCTCATCACCCAAAGAATAGATTTTAAGTGATCATCGGAAAGTCGAAGACGGGGTAAGTTGTCCAGCAAATCCAGCATAAACATCTGTGGAAAACCGTGACAATTTCGACTTAGAATAGAGACAAGAAGTGTGACGCTTTAAACATGCACATACAGTTTTGGATCCATGCGGAAACCAATCAGAGTCATCGTCGTCCATGTCTGTGTCCACGTCTGGCTCAGATTCACCGCACTCACTATCTATGTCATCCAAACCTACTTCTTCTCAGTGAGTTGAACTTTTGTCCGAAGTAAATGAAGATGCTCACCCATTTTGTTTAGTGTCGAAACAACATTAGCCAATGTTGTATCGTCCTCGCAGTTGACTCCACCAGCCTGCGCAAGGACCGTATGATCAAAGTATTGGAGAGACTCAATCTCTTTCCACAGTGAATCACCAGTTCGGTCTTCTGGAATTTCCCCAGCAGATAGGATGACACGCTGTCCACTGGCATCAAAGATCTCGTTGTCGAAGGTTGTGATATCATGGAAGGGATCAAACGGTGTGTCGATTGACTCCATTTCTTTATCATCAGACTCTGATACCAGAAACCTATCAGCTAAGGATAATGCTCCGGATTCAAGCAGTGCTGTTCTCATGACTTCGATAACTGGCTGAACTGCACCCACAAGAGTACGGGTTTCCAGGGCATCTTTATGTTTTTTGGATGCACGATGCTGGCTTATAGATGTTTTGGCTATAAGCGTGTCCTGTGCCATGCCGGTTGAACAGACAATACACCGAACTCGATTTCCAGGTGCGTCCTCGAAGTCAGCTGTCGGAAATCATATTTAGTCATTGGAAGCAGAATATTTCATGTGGGAAACAAACCATAGTCTTTCCGCACAGCAGGCATTTTTTGGGAATCCAATTTTCAATCTCTGAGAGGCCCCGAGCGCTGAGGACGGCTGTGACTTCAAGTTTCGAGGACCATTTCGACCACGTGATTTGTGCGGTCAAACTTTGAGCCTTTTTTCGTTATCCTTTCTCTGTCCATTTTCAACGTTTGACCTTTCACTTTTTGCCTCGATGGCCCCTCGAACAATGGCTGAAATGATGGACATGCACCTTGATAGCTCACCAATTCAGCCATCTGCCAGATCTTCATCACCCCAACAAAGTCCGAGTTCGTCTCCATCGCCAACACCTGCCGGCCATCAGACTGAAGGCAGTATATTGCCTCTCCCGAATTTATCTGCCTCTCATCGTAAACGACCTGCTGACTCGGACATGACACAATATGCGCAGGAAGTCGGGCGGTCTACCAAGCTCCTTAAAGGTGACCAAGAGCGACTTGAGAAGTTTTCAAAGGTACATCTGTCTTTTTTCTGATTTTGTTACTTGAAGTCTCACGATAGCAACATCAGCTCGATCATTCCGAGCAACGTATCTGGATTGCCGGTCACATTCTCAAGCTTGGTGAGCAGCAGTCTGCGCTTCAACCTCCCGATATTCTCTATATCATTCCGAAAAAATTGGAGGTGTTTATAAATTTGTCTCGATGATTCCGCATGTGCTCAGATTTATTTTAGGCCAAAATAGACAAGCTCTCAGCGACGACTCTCCTGAACCCCTTGATTGCAGCCTATGTGCATACAAAGCATGGTCCGACCAACATCCTCGTGGTTTGTGGCCTTCCAAATATCAATATATTTGCACATCTAATGTTTTCGCAGGACTGCCTCGAAGAAAACCCTTCGTGGGGTCTCACCAAAGCTGTCAGGTCTGATAGCATCAAGTTCGAAGTCATCCACGGTCACATTCAGAAGAAGCTCACTGCCGTCCGTTATTCAATCAAAAAAACGGTGTGTTCTAAAATGATCTCCATCCGCCGTCTTGCTAATTATCATTCTGCTGCAGATACAGGCAGCTTGTGGGAAACCTGACCCTGACGACGTGACTGGAACTCGACAGCTTGGCGCCACTGACATTGTCGAGCTCTGCAAGACACTCATCTCCAGTAATAAGCACATGGATCAGGTTGTTGATCTGCCTATGTGTGCTCGGATAGCATTTTTGGTATGGTTTATTTCTCTCAGGTTCGACGTGATGTAAACAAATGTTGGCAGCGCAAAATCATCACCGAGGATCCATCAGGAAAGTACTGGGAATCAGTTGACAGCCAGCTTGACCGCGCCAGGGCCAAGTATACAGATGCCAAGAAGCTATCCAGGTGAGCCAATACTCTTTTCATTCAATGTTGTTCATCAAAGCTGATATTGCTCGAGATTTTTTGCTATGATCCTCGATGAGGACTGCAAGATCTACGGCAAGGCTAACCTCGATGGGCTTGTCACATCAGCCACCCGAGCGCGAACCTCGCAGGATTTGTCAGCTGTAGACGGTGAAGCAGACTGAACATCGTCGCCGATCGGGGTATAATCGGGGTATATCTTCATCATTTCTTGCTCTCGCCGTCACCCTCCATAGCATAATCACAACCTTAATGTACGGTCAATTGTATATAATTATCACTTCTTGAACCCAATTGAAATGTATTCTTGATATTGAGAACAGTCTCGTTCAGATGCAATCTCACTTAAATGACAGACATGTTTCCGGCATCGAGCAAAGCTACAATTTACCTCTCTGATGCATCTGCAAAGAGATATCACTCACATTCTCAGTGACATCAGCGAGACATCGCTCTCAATTCACTCTCCTGGGTTTTGACTGTTGGGCTCGGGCAGGTCTCGGACAGACATTGATGGATGTCGCTGTCACAGTCCGGCAATGTATGGCCCGAATCTGGTTCTGACCTCCGAACCAAATGGGCGTGTATGATACGAAAGTAGAGGCAATACTGCGCACCGTATTATGAGCCAGATCCCGTCGTGCTCGAGGAGTGCGTGGATATTTGCGATTGCGGTCGTCCGCCGATTGAGGTCATCGTAGCTGCGAATTGGTGAACAGAAAGCGGAGAAGAACACGCACAGCCATTAATTGTTGTTGACTGCGACATTCTTTGAGTCGAGATTTGGCCGTTGCATGATATGCCACAGCTGCGAGTTTGCAGAAAGGAGGAGAAAACGCACAGGGTTCTGCTCTGCTCTTGCCCCCGATCTCTCGTAATACCATCCCGTCGAAACGTCATGCAACCCCATCGAACCGCCATGCCGCCGTGTCGTTGCGTCTGCGCTGCCGCCTTTTTGGTGTATCCTGCTCCTGCCCACGATCTCTCGGAATACCATCCCGTCGAACCGTCATGCAACCCCATCGAACCGCCATGCCGCCGTGTCGTTGCGTCTGCGCTGCCGCCGTTTTGGTGTATCCTGTTTGAGCCGAATGTAAGCACAATGTACAGGAGAGATACAAAGATTACATACTCGTAGACAAGGTTTTATCCCACCTTTGAAGAATGGAAAAGCCACGTTAGCGAATACGAATGGGAAGGCGACACTATACACCGGATTCAGAGTCTAGATCCCGCCGTGCTCGAGGAGTGCGTGGACATCCGCGATTGCGTTACGCCTACTGATATTCAAAATTGAAATTTGGCTGTCCGCCGATGGAGTTCGAGAAGAACACGCACAGGTTTCTGGCCGTAGATCGTTGCTGAGTGTTGGCCGTCCGCCGATTGAGATTGCATGGGTCCGTCGTCACAGCCGCAAGTTTGCGAACAGAAAAGAGGAGAATACGCACAGGGTTTGACTGCATGACATGTGTCGGACGCCGAATGCGATTCCGACCGTTAGCGGATAATGCGGATGGGTACTCACGCTGCTCTGCGAGTCCTGATGAGCACGATACGAACGGAAAGACGATAGATACTACAGACCGATCTCTGAGCGAGGATCCACCGTGCTCGAAGAGTGCGTGGGCATCCGCGATTGCACTGCGCACCTCCCGTCCCGTGTTAAGGCTGAAGATCTGTGACAGAAGGAGATGGAAAACGGACCTAATCCTGACTAGAAATCATCGCGCTGCTCGTTGGTGCGGTGAACACGTAGATCGCATAGAACTGGGCTATCGCGCCGCTCGTTGGTGCGGTGAGCACGTAAACCTGGGCCATCGCGCTGCTCGTTGGTGCGGTGAGCACGTAAACCTGGGCCATCGCGCCGTTCGTTGGTCCAGTAAACACGTAGAAAACATGGACGCCTGGTCGTCAGTCGGTTGCGGTTGCGGTCGTGGTTGCGATTGTGCGGCAGCCGAGTCGATGGCGGTGGATGAGTGGGTGGACAGAGCAGCGCACTGACCTCGTGAGATCTAGAGTTCGATGCAACGCCAAGTCACGATCACACCGTTATGACCTACGCTGAGATGTAGGCCCAACTGAACACGCTCTGTTTTGCTCTCATTCCACCTCACTCTCAAGGCTACAACTGAAGCACGCTGGTCAACATTACTTCCGAGTCACCAACCGGTGCCCTTGAATCTCTTACCACTCCCCGATTTAGCTGATCCATGACGAGGAACCCGGCTTAGTATCTAAGATGCCGACTCGACGTCGTCGCAATTCGCCTCTTACCCGCTGAAAAGTCTAATTGTCAATCGCGGTCACTCTAATTAATGCTGATATGTCGAGGAAATCCTATCATTTCGGGTGTTTGCTTCCGCGGATCCATGGTGTTTGGAGACCGGATTTCGAGAGGATATACAGCAAACTCCGTATCCATCGCTATAGCAGTTCCACTCAATGTTCCGATCCTACCACTGGACGAGACTGGCTCTCCTATGTATATCCTCAGTTGTATCTCGTAACAAACCGACGTGGAGAAGACAGGACCTTCTAAGAGCACGGATGACCGATGACTGTCATCGGACTCTTTTTTGCAATCATCGCGTTTGGCAGGGACTCCTCAATCAGTCCGTAGTCTTTCCTTGCTTCCTGGAGTATTAGTACTGCGGCCTCTACTCGTTGACCCTTAATTCGATTCCCGCAACCCAAGGCTACGCAGTATACTGCTTTGGAACCGTCTTATCTCGTCTCCGCCTTCCCTCTGCTACTACGTCGAGTGGTAAAATCATCGTCGTTAATCAGTTCACCTTCTGCTTCGAACACGGGAGCGAGCTTTGCCTCGCATGTAACCGGGACTACCGCTCCACGAACAACTCTGCCGGCAATCTTCGACGACATCTCGTAGATAAACTGGGACATGCATTCGAAGTTATCTACGGGTTCGACTTGGAGGTTATTACATCTTTTTCCCACTAATTCCAATTCTTCGATACTGAACTGTACCTTGCTTGACCAGACGCGTCAACCGATCAATGTCTACGCATACGGCGTAATAAAAGCCACCCACCACCGTGGTCCCCGCGCGTCGGGGTCGTGCCCTGATCACTCAAAAGTTGATTGTGGAAAGTGCTTCGATTGGGTCAGACTCATTGGGTCGGAGGCGACGGAAGACAATTTCGATGGTGTCCGCGCCAGAGCAGTCCGAAACGATCACTATAAATCTGTGGCGATAATTGGTGGGACAGTATGAGGTATTTAATGACTGAGTGTAAGATATTAGGTTGAAGGCACGTATATCTTGTTTTCTGTCGTTTCGCTTTTCAGATCACCATTCAAGTGATCACCATGATACATATAATACTTATAAGTACTTCAGTAGAATTGCTCAGGAACGTCGAACTGGAATTGGAATAAACATTTAACGGACTACGTTAAACGTTGAACCTGGGCCACGTGGTCGATACAGCTGACCTCGGCTCTCGCAACACTGGTCTCCAACGACCGACCATCATCTGCAACTGCCTGCTTGATCGTAATACTATGAGCTGCCAGCACCAGCGGCCCACTATGGCATATCCTGAAATCAACAATGGCGCTGGCGCAAAATGGATCAAGAACCTCACCAAAGACAGGCTCGGAACCTTTACAGGAGGACGCTACTCTGATATCAACCTGTCGTCAGTCTTGTTCACCCACCGAGTCGACGATGCGGAGCATGTGAAGCTACAAGTGTTTGTCCGAGCACAAACTACACGCGATGTTTTACTGAACGAGATGATAGGTGGAGTGCACCTGGTTTGACCAAGCCGACGTTCGAAGAGGCCATGAAGCAAAAGTACAAACCTGCGAAAAAGGTATGTTGTACTCTATGGCCCGTTCTGATCTTACTTGCCCGTAAATAGGGAGATTCCTTTGGACCATCATGTAAGTTGTTTGATTTACCCATAAACCTGGCTTAATGCCGCAACCTCTAGGGGTAAGGCGTCGTGACGAGACGAAAGTAATTACTCACATCGTAACAGACAAACCACTGGTGGAAAGTATCCGTCACTATTCCAGGATATTGGCAGCAGTACGAGCGTGTTCAATGTAAGTCCCCGGGATGCTAAAAATAGCTTCACGGAACCTAAACCTCCACAGTCGAGTTCGACCCAGGATGTGAAGCGATGATCTATACCACCGACGGTATTCCGCTTCAAGGTTTGTAGCCTGTACAACTTTGTACATCTATCTCACCGCGATTGCAGGAATAACTGGCGGGTACGGTGGAGACCGTCGTGTCGAGTACATCATTCCCGAGGCAGCGCGTAAGAAAGGCCGTCACGACTTTGTTATTGAGTCAAGCTGCAATGGGATGTTTGGTGTGCCCTGGAACGGGGATATTATCGCTCCCCCGGACGTACGTGTTGTAAAATTACATCGAATCTCATACTGACCGGCCCCCAGATGAATAGGTATTTCTCTCTGGCTTCAGCCGATCTTGTAGTTCCGAATCAGGAGGCCTGGGCTCTTCTTTGGGACTTTCATACTCTCCGTGAGCTCATAGACACGCTGCCCGGAAATACACCGTACGTGTCGCGCCCTGATGAGTCCTTCGCTTCTCCTCACACAATCGTGTCGTCTAGCCTGCAGAACCAAGCTCTTGTGGCTGCGAATGAAATCATGAACGTTTTTAACCGAGGCGACCCTTCTGGAATTCGGAATGGGCGAAAGATCGCGGAAACTGTGTTTGGTGAAGGCTGGGAAAGCAAGGGTGCAGGAATCTACGACGAGGGGCCAAAGGATGCTCAGGTCTGGGGAATTGGTATGTGGTCTTTCGTACCCGTCTGTGGATTATACTCATTCCCCCACAGGCCAGTGAGTGCTTTGCTATGGCGACAACTCCTGTATTGACTCGATTTAGCTGCCACATCGATAGTGCCTGGTACAATCTCCAAGCCTGAGTTTCTACAAAATCTGACCAGTGCTATAGGTTATGGCCTTATCGGGTCACTCAGCAGAAGGTTGCGCGTTCGTGGTCCACTCAAATCGACCTTATGGAGCGTTACCCCGAGCACCGTTTCAGCTGCAGCTCTGCGCAACAGTACAAGTGGCTGGAACAGGTCAATTTCTGTCACCATACCCTGCTGTGATTTTGGCTCATACCATCCTACCGTAGCTGTACCCCCAACTCTTCGAACGCGTCAAGGAGAAAGTCCTTGAGGGCAAGTTCCATCCTGTTGGTGGATCTTGGGTCGAGAATGACTCCAACATGCCGTCTGGTGAAGCCCTTGTCCGCCAATTCGTCTTTGGTCAGCGATATTTTGAGTCGAGGTTCGGGAAGCGCTGTGACACTGCGTGGTTGCCTGATTCGTTTGGGCTTACGGGCGCTCTGCCTCAACTGATCAGAGGGGCTGGTATATTTTTACGTTGTCTCGTCATGTCTTGTCGTTGAGCTTTCCTTTGCTAGGCATGGACTATTTCTTCACCCAGAAACTGTCGTGGTAATTGCCTTCCCTGCCCATCCGTCTTATGTCGTTCGCTGAGCGTGTTTCATCGATCAGGAATAACGTGTATGGATGGTTCCTCACACTGATGTTTTAGGCAGGTCTGACGCGCTCTTAGCAATGTATTTCCACACACGACATTCAACTGGGTCGGCATCGACGGGACACAAGTCTTGTGCCACATGACCCCAGGTTTGCTCCATGTTTTCTGACGAACGAGCCCCAATTCTCACATGGACATTCATAGTCGATACTTACACTGCTCAAGCAACTGTGGGTGATATCAACAAAGGGCAGAACAACCACAAGGTGTGTTGCAGTCGAGCTACCATGGCCCTCCAACCACTTGCTGACGTAGTTTACTAGAACATGGAATCTTCCCAAGCAGCGCTCCTCGTTTTTGGAAATGGAGATGGAGGGGGAGGACCGCTTGCGAAGATGTTGGAGAATGTACGTATCTGGGTAGCTTTACGCTTTATCTGTCACAGAGCTGATGAGGTGGGGCCTCAGTTACGCCGAATTCGGGCTGTGACCAATACGCACCGCGAGCTGCCGCCTGTCAGTATGGGACGTTCGGTTGACGAGTTCTTCGAGGAGCTGTCGAGGGCTTCCAATGCCGGGAGGACTTTACCCAACTGGTATGTCTGAACATTTGAAAGTGGTTTGCAGCTGACGGTTGATCAAGGCACGGCGAACTGTATCTTGAGGTCCGCCTTTCATTACTTAACATGGACTGATTCTGACTTTTGTTCTCAGTTTCATCGCGGAACGTATACCTCGCATGGTTCGTCACCCGTTTTTATGCCAAGATCCTAATACTGATGATACGACGTCAGGATCCATCAAGAAAGGAAATCGGCACTCTGAGATTCTGCTTCGCGACGTCGAGGTATGTCTCCTCGTGCCGGTCATTCGATGGGAACTGACGTGCCCCGCGTACAGCATGTTGCCACATTGGCATCTTTGTACAAGTTGCACAAGAAAGACTATGTTTACCCCAAGCAGACTATCGATGATTCATGGGAAAAGGTCTTGCTTAACCAATGTGAGTCATGAGCCGTCTGACTGCAATATGACGGTTGTTGATTGTATTTTCAGTCCATGACGGTAAGTTGTCTTCGTACAATCAGAAAATTTACACCTATCAATTCCTTGAATTCAGTCCTTCCTGGTTCCTCCATGTACGTGACGCAATCATCGTGCAATATTTCCAAGTAGGGCTTACATGCTCGATACAGCGGCATGGTCTACGACGACGCAGAGAAACTTTACGCCGAAGTTCGCAAAGACGGCGAAGCTCTCCTTGACGAAGCCTTCAGTGTGCTCTTCCCAGACTCCGTCCTGCTCACACGGACCACCAACCCCAAGTCCCTCCCGGCCTCTGGCAAGATCGTCGGCTTCAACACCACGTTCTTCCGCCGCTCCGACATCATCGAGGTTCCACTCGTCGGTGCCAGCTCCGGACTTAAGTCACAGGTTCTGCAGACATCCAGCGATGGTAAGACCGGATACGCTGTGATGAACTCGCCCGGAGGTGGCAGTGTTGGCGCCCTGTGCACTCCGGCGACCGGTCTCCACGCGCAGATCCTCCCTGTATCAGGTCCGTTGTGTTTTCATGGATCTGTGCCATTGGATTCTGACGATTCGAAAGTTTTCACTAATGGATCGGATAACTTTGTACTGCGTAATTCGAGTGTCCAGCTCACTATCTCCAAAGGCCGCATCAGCAGCTTGATCGATGTCAAATTGGGGTATGTGAAATATGTATCTCCCGAGTCGTACGGCACTCAAATGTATCATATTCAAAAGTCGGGAACTGATTGCCGAAGGGTGCACGGGCGGGCTGGTCATCTTTGAAGATCAGCCTAATTACTGGGATGCATGGGGTATTTATTTCTTCGTTCAATCTCCGATGGTAGCTGGGATGATCATGCTTCGGATAACTTAGATGTTGAGATCCACCATCTCGAAACTGCGAAGCGGCTGGAGTTCACGAACGTGTCTGTTGTCGCGCAGGGACCGCTCCGTGGATCTGTCAAGGCCGAAGTGAAGTATGGCAAGAGCACTATCACTGTCACCGTACGTTGCTCTACAGTTTCAAATGACCAATTGATATCAACTTAATAATTTAAGATTTCATTGGACGCCATTACCGGTACGTCTGCTTTCCAAGTTGAACACCAAAAAAATTGGCGTTGATTCTATGGTAGCCTCGGTGAAGGAGAACTCGCGATCTCTGTTTAACTTTGACGCTGTCGTCGACTGGCATCAACGCCACGAATTCCTCAAATGTAAGTTTTTAACTCGATCTTGAATTTTTCTCACTCAAGCAATAAATTAGTCGAGTTGCCTCTAAACATCCACAATCCCAATGCCACATATGAGACTCAGTTTGGACACGTCCAGCGGCCCACTCACAAGAACACTACTTGGGATATTGCGAAGGTCTGTTCATCTGACTTCCCTCCTTATTGCAAAACTGACCCTGTTCGCTCTCAGTTCGAAGTCTGTGGCCACAAGGTACTAATTGATCATGCATGACAAGGCTTCCTCACCTCACTGTGACTTCAGTACGCAGACCTCAGCGAATTCGGATATGGTGTCGCCATTCTCTCAGAGTCCAAGTATGGGTTCTCATGCATTGGCAATTTGTTGCGCATCTCGCTTCTACGAGCCGCAACAGCCCCCGATGCTGAACAGGATCAGGGTACGTCGTGCCGCAATCTACCGGCTTTTATCTATGCCTCAAACCTCGCTACTTCTCCTATTCTTTACAGGAGAGCACAAATTCTCGTGGGCGGTCATGCCTCATGAGGGCCACTTCCTTGAATCTGACGTTCCGATTGCCGCATATCTTTACAATTCGCCCCTTCGAGGTCAGTTAGATATCTCCTCTTGGACGTTCAATCAACGTTTATCTATGATGTGTTCGATCCAACAGTGAGATGTGTGCCCAAGGACGGCGATGCCTTGATGTCCACTCTTCGATCCCCCTTCACCGTCGAGGGAGCCCGTAATGTATTTCTGGAAACCGTCAAACGGGGGGAGAATGATGACCATTCTGATAAATCGACGGAGGCTACAGTCGTTCTCCGATTGTACGAAGCATTCGGTGGTCATGCCCAGGCGAAACTCAGGATTGCGAGCCATTTGGCCGTATCGAAAGCCTATGTTACCAATCTCCTCGAGGATGACGATAAGGAATTGAACATCATGCGCACGGACGATCCTCAGGGCACAGCAGGCTACCTGAAATTGGACTTCCGTGGTTTCGAGGTCAAAACCGTCAAGCTTGTCCTTAGGCAACCCGGTGTGTTTACATATCAACCAGAGTGAGTTACAGATTTCTGGCATTCCTGATACATAGCTTACACCCTTCATTCGCAACAGGGCGAAGCGAGACAGTTGGATCAGCATTGACAAGCTGGCCATCTACTGAACGGATGGTCCTTTGATGTAATGTACCTTGGACAATCCTTGTATGTGTAACGATTGTACAATGTTTGTTGTATCTCTGGGCCCCGCCTCTGGTCCTGGCTGGAATCAGAGTTGAAAGAATGAAGCCCGCTATGTCTGCTTGGCCTTGAATTGCAAGGGTGTGTTCGACTTCGTGAAAGGTATGCCCTTGAACTCTCTTACATAAATTACCACTTTCATCTTCTCATCAAACCTGATGTCAACTGAATTGTTCATTATAAAGCTCAAGGCGGCCTTGTGACGAAGAAATGACATGTCCAGTCCCACACACCAGGCATAAAATACGGATATCAGTTTTAGTCTTCCAGGCCACATGTCCTTCGTCCTTCTTCTCCTCAGCTGCGCCGTTGCCTACCTATGGTTCAAAACCAATAATGGGAGGCATCCACCCCTACCGCCTGGACCACCGGCAGATCCTATAATTGGACACCTTCGACTGGTCCCTGAAGAGAACCAGGAGGCCTTGTTCTACGAATGGGGGAAAATATATGGTTCGTACTTCCTTATGGCATAATTCATGCCAATGGACGGACAAACTCATTCACCATCGCACCAGGCGATGTCATTCATTTACGTTTCCTTCGACGATCGGTCATTGTGCTCAACAGTCGCAGAGCGGCCGTGGATTTGCTAGAGAGACGAAGTTCAAGCTATAGCGACCGCCCTCGGTTTGTGATATATGAACTGTACTGATGCCTCTCGCGGTGTTTATCTTCAGACAACTCATACTTACTTCATTCAGTATGGGCTGGGTGAAAACCGTTTCTTTCATGGGGTACGGCGAGGTCTTTCAAAGGCACCGAAGAATGATGCAACAATATTTTAACGCGAAGAATGCGTCTCCTATCAGCCCGTGCAGGCTCGCGAGGCTCGAACTTTGCTTCAGCATCTCCTCACAAGCCAGGAAGAGCGTGAAGCTCACCTTAGTCGGTACGGAGCTCACCTTCAAGTCATAACAGTCAAACTCATGCTTTTAACCCGTCAGATTTTCGACTGCTATCATCATGCAGATCGCTTATGGCCACCAGATCAAGTCAGATGATGACGGGTATTTGAAATATACGAGGGCGGTCAACGATGCGGTGCACAACAGTGGCTCTCCTGGAAGTACGGCCGTGGATTTCTTCCCATTTTGTACGTGTCAACTTCGTCGGTTGAATCATCTTTCAAGTTTGATTCCTGAATAGTCGATTTATACTAGAGTACATGCCATCCTGGTTCCCCGGCACCTACTACGCCACATTTGCCAGAGCGAACAGAAAGCCGATTGACGATTTGCATAATATCCCCTTTCAAGACGTCCAAAGACAAATGGTAAGCTTTACGATGAGTCGGTTGCTTTGATCCTGAGCCATGGTTTTTCAGGCTGAGGAGAAAGCAAAAGCATCATTCGTCACGCATCATCTGGAGGCACGGAACCTTGCGGGCGTCAATAACTTGTACTCGATCGAAGATATCAAGGGCGCAGCTGGCACAATATATGGCGCTGGCGCAGAAACAGTGACTCGCACAGGTGGACTTAGAATGTTCTCTTGTCTGATGTTTGGCTCTAGACTTGGTCTACGATGTCGATTTTCTTTTTTGCGATGCTCCTTCACCCAGAGTGTCAAGTCCGGGCCCAACAAGAACTTGATGCAGTCATCGGATCTGCACGACTCCCTGAATTCTCTGATCAAAGCCTCTTGCCGTACCTTGAGTGCATAATGCAGGAAACACTGAGGTACTATTGACTGCTGCTCCCCAACCTGAACATGAACTCATCTTCAATCGATAGGTGGCGAGGAGCCCTTCCGTTAGGTGGTCTATTCCATGATATGCTCCTTACACGCCAATTGACCATTTTATACAGGTGTCCCCCATAGTTCGTTGGGGGATGACATTTATAGGGGGGATGTTCATCCCAAAAGGCTCCCTTGTCATCCCCAATTTAAGTCGGGCACCCTCGTTCACCCTCCGAATGCTGACCCGCGTAGCTTCAACCCCTGTCGATATTTACCGCGACCTGACGGTAACGAAAAACCATACTTTAGGGAAGTCTTTGGCTTTGGGCGGAGGTAAGTTAGCTCGCTTGAAACCGCAGCAAGTCGTTACAAGGGACTGTTGGCCTATTCTGACTCGCTTTGCACAGAATCTGCCCCGGCCGTTATCTCGCTGATGCGAATCTCTGGATTGCTATGGCATCTATTCTCGCAACCTTCACCATGTCACCGTTCATTGCTGAAGATGGCATAAAGCTTATACCCGAGGCCACTATCCCGTTTGTCTCTGGACTCACAAGGTAAATCATGCGCCCTGCACAAGATGTTAGACCTCATGCTTTATACAGCAAGCCACCGCCATATCAGTGTCACATTCTCCCTCGCAGTGAGGATGCACGATCTCTGATTATCAACGCCAACTAGCAAGGACTAGAAAACAGCTTCTCTTAGTGTTGAGATTCCAACGCCCTGGATCTTTGATTTTTTGATTTCATTATTTATTTCATCCCTCGATCCCTAGCATAAAGTGCATCCGCAAAACACAATTCAATGAACTAGTTTGAACAACGAGAGACTGATAGAATGAATGATAGAATGATTTCGATTCCCGAGTAGTAGGTTACGCAACCTTCCTCCTGTTGTATCACTCGTTACTACCTGAGTTGCTGATGTAACGTAGTCGGGAATTTAACTTGTTCACTTGCACTCACATCTAATCTACTTCTGATCTTGCGCAACCATAGATATCAGCTGCACGCAACTTATAGAACTGAACGTCTTCTTACCATGTCGAGCACAAGCGCATGTGCGAAGTGCCAAAAAGATAACGCGTCTAAACGCTGCTCTCGTTGCCGATCGACAATTTACTGTGTACGTGGCAGCCTCCTTTTCTAGCTCCCAAGTCATATTTACAATTCTTGATAGTCTGCAGAGTGCCAAAACGAGGACTGGAGCATACACAGACAGCACTGCATTCCTGAACTAGTTCACGGTATGGTGATTAACTGCAACCGAGATCGAAGTACCAGCGGGACATTTCAACCCATCGACATTCATCCTGACCATCCAATCCACCGCCTTGGAGAAACATCATCGGTATCCAAAGTCATCAAACTTCCCTTGGCTATTTATCGTCATGAACAGAAGCCTTGGATGGGCAGGGAAGAGGATGCTTCCTTGGACAACCAGATCGCTACATATCTTATGATCGATAAGAAAACTGGTTTTGCACCCCCAGAGTAACTGAAATCGAGCTCATCTATGCATAGAGTCGTACTGATTCCAAACCTCTAACAGATATCAGAAGCAAGTGGGAACGGTGAGAGCACTGAACGCCACCCCAGCCCTGACGTAGCGGCTTGACTTGACTAAACTGTAGGTGACGGTCATGCGCAAAGACGGCAAGCCACTCACCGAAGAGTCCATCGAGACCATCTGGATGTTCCACGATTATCTACTTGACCTCTTCGGAGACGAACCTCCTATCGCAGCCAGCAAAGCAACGAACCGCGCCACGTTTGACCGTTTCTGCCAACGCTACAAAAACGAGAGGCTCTTGAACAAACAGGAATCATTTAGTGACATGGCTCTCCCTCTGTGAACAGCTTGCATGGCTGGAGTAGGCTTCTTAACTGAGAGCGTGCCGTCAGCCTAGTAATGACTTGAAACTGGTACATCACTGACATACCAGCTGTCAGCAATCGTGAAACAGTATATCTGAACATTTTGCAAACCCGAATGGTTGGTAACGGCAACTGACAAGCCAAACAGTGGGCGCACGAAAACTCCTCACGTTAACGCCGCTGTTTCGTTTTAAGGATATTGCCAGCTGCGGCAGCCTCGGACTCCGTTGTTAGGTTCGTAGAAACATGGGGAAAGGCTCAATGGAATCTAGAGCCGTAAATACAAGTATATAAGTTAGGTCCCAAGATATACCTCCGCAAGAGTTCTGTTTGATGTGATCTGCGGTCACCATCGGTCCGGGTGCGAGTAGCTCGCCAACTAGTCCCTCGAGCTTGGTCACTTCAATTTCAAGCCGTCGCTAGATTTATCGAAGTAATTCTCAGTTTCGAGTTGATAGCTGTCTTTTGAATGTTAGCATCGATCTCCAAGGCGTCGACTCTCAATGACCACTGGCCGCAGTGAGGCCCACTCGCTATCGGCCCAATATCAGATGAAAGATATTCTTTCCCTGCCCAGACCGCTTAGGAACGCCTGCCAATCACCATCCTCTTCGGATCACTACTGTATGCGCCGTCATGCCGGCCATGGCAATATCAAAATCAATTGTTGTATTGTCAGTATTGCGATGTTCATGCGAGCTGAAAGTCGTTTTCACCGGTGATAAGGAGATTGAATGGGGTCCGTATGAGGCCTGCCTGAGAGAGTCACGCATTCAGGGAAATCGAGACGGCCAAAATTGCCGGACGTATGTACATACAGAGCCACGCCATCAAATGTTTGATGAAATTCTAAGTTCAGAAACATTTTTTTTTGCACCGTCAGTTTAGAGCCCGTTTGGAAATTGGGAATTGGTATCACACTGCCCCCCAACTCTTTGCCTGGAAACATGTAGCAGTGGCTGAGCGATGCCGACGTGATGGGCCGATGAGATGGCTTTATAAAGGCTGAGCAGCAATCTTCAATTCCTATCCCCCCTGTTTCTCAGCTGGTCTGGAAAGAGGTTGCCCACAGCGTTGATCGCCCAAGCCCCCGCATATCCCACCTCGAAAACTCTTCTTACAACCACCCGACAACAACGGCCATGATATTTACCCAAGCCATCCTCTTCGCAGGGGCCGTCCTCGTCGCCACATCAGCAGCCCTTCCCATGGGTCACAATTTCGACATCGACATCCGCGCAGAGCCGCCCACCGGCACCAGCGTCGCCCGCGCACTCAAAGAAGGCGGGCCGCTCGCGGAACGCTCTATCACGAGTAAGGGCTTTGACGTAGAGCTGAGCACAGGAAAGAGCTTCAAGCGCGACCCGGAGGCGCTCGATCTACACTCACGCGCGTTCTCTGACGAGGATGTCCATATGTACCAACGGGCGATGGATGAAGAGCTCTACGGCCGCAGCTACATGGAGACCGATGTGCTCATCCAGCGCTCGCCGTCGTTCCTCAGCGGTCTCAAAAAGGTCGCGAAAACGGCTGCAAGCTTCTTTGGCTTCAAGAGGGACGGGTCGTCCGAGCTGCATGCTCGCGCACCAGAACCGGAGGAGATTGTGAAGCGCACGCCGTCGTGGCTTAGCGGTCTCAAAAAGGTCGCGAAAACGGCTGCAAGCTTCTTCGGCTTTAGAAGGGACGGGTCGCTCAACCTGAATTCCCGGGCAGAGGAGGAGCTGTACACTCGCTCAGAGGACTCGGAGGCGTTGTTCGCGCGGATCGTTGAAGATGAGCTTCTTTCTCGCTCTGAGGATGAGCTCTACAGTCGCGACGTTGAATTCGAGTACTGAGCACCTTGTAAGTCCTGTCACCTCCTGTTTCGCATGGCCTTTACTCATCAAAGTGCTTCATGGCAGGTAACCAGCCCACACGCGCGCCAGATAATTGCCATGCAATGCTGTCGAGTTTACCTTGAACATAGATATCGAAAGTTGTCGTCAAGGTTTGCAACATCACGTACTGTGTGACCTCTGAGGAGATATAATCATCAAGGCGTCGTCTTGGAAATGTACTCAGTACATTCCGCATTCAATTCTTCGCCTGAAAGGAGTGAATCAGTGATCGTTTTGAGACGCCTAGATGTGCGGCACGACATCAGAGCGCCACGATAGATCGCCTCACGACTAGAAGATCCGGCAAGCATGGTGGTTGTAGATGACGAATTATAGATACATGTATACATACAGATAGGGAGACGCGTGAATGAGGAGTATACTCAGTGCCGAGAGTTGAAGTGGAACACCCTGAAGAAAGACACAAGCAGAAGCAGAAGGCTTGAATGCAGCAAGTTAACTGCCGAGTTTTCTTGCGGAGTACCAGTCGACGAGCCAGCTGGAGACGTAGAAGACGACGAAGGCGAGGCTGACAGGTCCCGAGGGGCGTATACCGACGGGACCGTCACCACGATACTATCAAGATCTACATCGACGTCAGTTCAAGTCTAAGACGCAGCCGACACACCGACCAAAGAAAGAGTTATTGACGCCTGCGATGTTTGCTATCGTCAGGGTGTGCAGGGTGCTATCAAGGTTGGAAGCAAAGTAATTTAGCGTGGGTTTCTGCTGCTCGCAGGTCGTGCCGTATGCCCCGCCGCACCCAGATACCCCGCTGTAGATCTCGACAGGCCTGTTGTCGAGGGCGACGCTGTACAGCCCGTGGTCGTTCTTCTTATCGCCGAAGACGTAGATTGCCGAGCCTGTAGGGCATTAAAGTCGGCCAGAAAGCTCACCGACTCGCGGATGGACATCTCACCATGGAACGAAAGCGAAACGGCGGCCTTGTCTTTGTTGGTGTATATCGTCCCGCCGCCACTGAAATTGGGCGACTTATTCGAGCCCCAGGTACCAGAATATGTGAGTGCTGGGTTGTCTTCTTCTATAGTCGTGTTCGATACTGTGGCTCTGCTGGACAATGAGCATCATGTACGTTTTCAAGCTTAAAGACGTACCCTGCAGGTGCGAGTTGCACCGTGGCCTGCAAATAGTCAAATAAAAGAGTATCCCCACCTGCATCTCCATTAACCGCGCCCAAATTACGAAGGGTGAGTGTATGAGGGGCGTATGTGAGGTTGCTCGCGCCATAGAGCAGGAAAGAGCGGGATGCATTGTTCGCCGCATACGCGCTGAATTTGGACGTGGTTGAATCAATCTGAACCTCGTACGAACCGTACGCTGGGCCCGAATGTCCGTAAATGAATAGAGCAGGCCCTGTTCAAGCCGTTTTGCGCTGTGTAAATTACATCCAAGCGCGTGTTGGCTCACCAGTGAAATTGAATGCCACAGATGCACCGACAACGTCAGTTTTGTGGTAAGTACCCATCCACCAGGACGTTGCGCTTGCGTCGAAAGAAGGGCTCGATGGATCGGGGGTTTGCCACGCTGACTGCTCAGGATAAGAGAGAACGCTGTCAAAGTCATCCACCGTTGCGTTCACGTTCACCGCCGAAGTGTCCATGGAAGAATTGTATAGGCAGTTGCGTAGCAAACGTTCTCAGTAATTGAGCCCAATAAACAAGGTAGCTGACCTTGAGCTTGATAGATGAACGTGAACGTTTCGGACGGGAACGCCGAGTTAGTATCAATCGTTTGGCTAACCGTGGGAAACGCCATCAAAGCCCCAGAAAAATCTTACCTTCGTGTAATCCCTCACACTGCCGATGGTTTCACATACATGTAATTAGTTGAGTTGCCATTCAATCGGTGGTCATAACGGTGTGCATTGGCCAAGAAAAAATCATTTCCAGGGAACAGGTAGAAAGCGAAGCTTGAATACATAGTCGAGCGGAAAGGGTTTCCATACTAAGGAAAATGAGTGTAGAGTTAGGATTTGGCGCATAACGAGGACTCAAGATCATAGGATGTACTGGATTATTGGGCGTCTAGAAAAGTGTCGTATCATCAATTTAAGAGGCTCGTCTCTTGGCTGTTGGTGGACCCGAATTCAGTTTGGATGCGAGAAGCCGCAACAAACCTACAGTATCCGGGTGAAGCCTTGGAGGTGACAGGTAAAATAGGGGACGTCTGTTTCTTCGTCTGGGTGTGCAGATCGAAATGATATCCAAAGAATGCTAATGTTGTTCCTTTCGATGTCGTATGTCGGCCACAGTGCCTGGGTCGTTATCGGATCGCGAAATCGTTGGAAGAGCATTGTTAAGGATGCGAAGGATATGAGAGTGGATGTGATAATACTCGTTCCCGTGATGCCTGTATGCAAGACGTATCCTCGCCCACCACTTTCTTACCAGCGGTTTCAGGCTGTCAAAATAGGGATGGAAGGACGCAATAATGTCTGACTCGAATGTGTCCGACGTCTGGAACAATCGGAGCTTCATGTCTTCCAATATGTGCTCCTTGGCATTGAAATAATCTCGAATGATGTCGCGCAGCTGACGTGGCCCTGTGTCCCGAATCATGTCTATGCCTGCTCCTTTGCGTGTCAGGCAGATGTGGACAAGGACCCAAAGGAAAGATTCGAGGTCGTGGACGGAGTTGTGGCGGAAATCTTCCAGTTTAGAACGTCCTTGATTTGCGTTATACATGCTGATTTGCCTCAAAACTTCAGGGCTAATAAAGGGAAGGGTTCCCTGTGATCCATACATAGTATGTTAGCATGCCGTAACTTGGAATTTGAGCGATAGAAAAAAGTTCATACCGCCCGTTCTCCTTTCTGAGGTTTACGGCTCTCAAAGTTAGGCCATGGGATATCCTGGAGGCTGGTGTCATGGCGTCTATCACAGTAGATAGATGTAGGCTCACTTCATGATCCCACCCCAAGCGCGCAACTGTCAGAGGATTTTCTTCCGATTGAGGAATTTCCAAAGAGACAGCGACATTCCTGACGTATCGCACTTGGTACGTATCCGTATCGTATCGATAGGCCTCCTCGAAAACTTGCTCTGTGGCACAAACATCTTCAAAGTCTCTGAGCATCCCGACTGCCGAGCTCAGGTACTTTGACCATCTGCTGTCGTACTGGGAGGGAAGATTTATATACTTATGGGTGATCATTGCGTGATCCCAATCCATGAGACGGCCAAACGTCTTTTCGTCGTCCCACATAGTGACTGGTAAAATCAAGAGATTGCCGACACTGACATCGCGATGAACTTTTCCGTTTAAATGACCACGGAGATGTTCTGTCAAGTATTCAATGGGGATACTCTGCATCCGCACCGATAATATCCTCACCTTTGATGCCACCAATGAAAGTGTTAATGAGTACTGGTAAATGACAGAAGGACTTGACGACGATGCCTGCGGGCATGATAATTTCGGTATGAACGCAATTAACAAGCTCGTATCGCGGTCCTTGCGCCAGCTCGAAATCGTACATGTTGCGCGAAGTAAGCTTTATGAGGAGGAGAGGCTCAGCTCCGGGCTGAAGTGTATATATAGGTCGTTTGGTGGGCATGATGCAGGGAAGGGAGCTTCTTACCTCCTTGTTCTTATTCACCGGCGACCAGACCAGACGACTGCTAACACGTTGGAATCAGTCAATGCTGTATCGAGACACTGAGAGCTGAGTGTTTGAATCCCTTGTAAAACCGCGGTGACTTGTAAATATAGTTTCGGGAAAGAGATTAAGCATGCAAAATTTGGACTTGATCCAGAGCCAGTTCGCACAAGCACTGCTAGAGAGGCTGTGGCGTAAAGCAGTCGGGACTGGCTTTTGAACGCTATTCAGTATCCGTGCACTGCCAGCGAGTTGCAGTTGAGCTTCGGTAATTTAATTAAATTCGCCACACATTACCATCGTCACGTGATCTTATGAAGTTCAACGCGTTCTGGCCACTCCGGAGAAATATCCAGAGAATTCGGACCCTGCGCATGGAAACCAGCGCTTGCGCTTCTGGCGTATTCAATTCGCCGAGTAAAAGGCGTCACGCCAATATCATTCCGCGATGAGTGGCGGACACAGCATCTTTCGCCGCGAACGACAGCACAAACATGTACGGTAGGGGCAAGCAGCGGTCGAATTTCGACAGGTGTCCTGACTTTCATGTGTATCAGGAAATGCGAAAAGCCTCTGTATCATTGTTAGTGGGGTCCAGGGAATCGTTGATCGATTTTTTTTATCACCGCTGGAAGGGCAGAGAGCTCGAGGGACGACATTGCGAATGTCGCGAGCCCGTTGATTGCGCGTCATGGCAGAGCGAGCTTCATCGTCCAAGGGGGTGCACGATGATACTTCCTACAATTTCTCACGTCGGCTCTCTGATTTGACACCGAAAATCTGCAGTTGACATGAAGCCTTGAAGAAGGGTTTTCAAAGGTTAAGGAAATACGAATGATATGTTCAGAATTGATCTCCGGGCGACAGAGATCAACGGTGGCAGTGTCTGATAGTGTGTTCAGGGGGTGATACCTGGCCGACATAGCGCTAGCAAACAGGATGATCTTCCAGTCCGATGATTCATGTTCTGCGTCCGAAAGACCCGATCCTGCAATTTGCTTTCAATCCTCTCTTGGGCCTTGGCCAACCAGTTCAGCTCGATTGTGTGATCGGCCACCCTTGTATTTCCAATCAGAACATTGGATTTTGTTGTACACTTACCTAGATGAACGGCTACTGGTTTCCATCATGGGCCCAATTCGCCAATCACTGGCGAAAGGGTTCCGCGCCGAAGGCTAAGAAACAGCTCCTGTTTATTTATGGGTAAAACCTTCTGTCGCATGGCGTACTTGATGAAAGTTCTGTGAAGCGGTCGAGAACCCCTTTCCGTTCGCTTGCCTTGCCTTTTCTCCGTCCATCGCTCGCCGAACACGAGTCCCAGCTTGTCTAGCCAGGGTAGAGAGCGAAAAATTCGAGATCTGACATGGGCCATGTTTTAGCCAAGGTTCAAGAGCGTCGCACATCGGAAGCAGGTAACCGTGATTTTCTGGCCTCGAGGCGCATCGTAATCCTTCAGCTGACCTTGGACATTTGGTCCTTCACAATCTTACAGAAGAGGTTGTCACAGTTTTCTTCCTTGGAGCGTTCTACCTAGAAAAAGATGGTCGTGTAAACATGGCTTCCTTCAACTGCCCAAGCGGATAACAGTTCACCGCTATTCTGATCTCGCTCGTATGGACGTGGACGTGGACATGGACGTGGCTGAACGCACTGCTAGACGCTTCCAACCACCGCGGACAACAAACAGCAGCTGGAACAACATAGACCCATCGGAAGTCAAACTCGGAGGGCCAACGAAGCAGAGGGTCGTGGCCCCTAAGATCCACGACGGAGCACATGCTTCTCCATCGCAGTCACTCGACATATCTTTGTTGCCCGCGATCCGGCTGCACGGAATCCCGTTCTCGCCCGTCCTGCCTTCCCCTTTCCCCCCTTCCTATGCCACGCCTCTGCTGCAATACATGCGTCTTCCGAGATCTAGGCGCTTTCTTTATCTTGTTTCCCTTCCTTTTTTTACTCTCCTTTACGTGCCCCGGCTTTGCCGCCCCTCGACCCCCTGCGTTCTGCGCCACGGCATGTCGTTCGCGCGGCTCGGGGTTCAGGTTCAGATACGCATCTAGTACCACCGCACAGACAAGTATGGCCGAACACGCGCCGAAACAACACGCCAATCATCATCACCGCTCTTCTTCCTTCTCTCTTTGCCTTCCTTGTCTTTTTTTTTTTTTGGGTTTTTCCTTTTGGGAGCACGAGCTGAAGCACCGCCCCAAGGGTCTATCCACCTTCAAATTGACAATGTTCCCGAGTTCGTAAGGTTTGATGCAAGTGTAAGTATGTAATGTATATAGCAAGCACCTTCACGTACAGAAAAAAAAAGTTGTTCACCCCGGTCCACTACATTATTATCCCAGCGCCAGTCCGGTCCGAGTCAATGAACTTCATTTCCTGGGATCGCCGCTGTCCGCTCTATTTAAGTATCTGCCCTGCAGTCTGTGCTAAAGACTGAAATATGCAGATTACAGAGTTGGCCGTTCATTGATTGATCTCCTTCCGGTATATAGACTCCTCCCTCATTCATTCATTCATTCCTTGCTTCCTTCCTTCGTTTTATTCATGAACGTGAACGAATGAATGAAGGAATGAATGAAAAACCCACATCGAAGATATGGGCTACCGAACAGAACGCAACTCCAAACTTCGAACTTCGAACAAGTAGACAGACAGATAGATAGGAATATATAGATAGATAAAATAGCGATGTAATACTCATTTCAAATAACGTTGTAAGTACGAGCTCGAGCTACAATTGCAATTGCAAGGACCAAGACCAGGACCAAGAAACATGTACAGAACCAAAAAAACACATGTACATGTTTACATTTCGATTTAAATTATTTGGGGCTCGAAAACGCGCAAGCCCTTCGCGGAGGAGACGCTACGCTCTGTCTGTACTGTATACAAACGACTTTGGGGCAAAACTCGGGATGGTGATGACAACGACGATGATGATGGTGCGGTGCGGTGCGGTTGTATATGTCAGTATGTATGTATGTGTGAATGGAATGAGGACGGGATGGGATGGAGAAGGCAAGATCGGAAGCAAGAACACAAGAAAGGGAACTGGGATGGGTGTGTGTATGTATGTTGGTTCATGTGCGGCCGTGAGTGCGATGTGCGATCGGGGCAGTGTTGATGGTGGCAAGATGACAGAGAGGGAGGAGAGGTGCATGAAGCACGGAACAAGGAAGCCGGTACGTGATATAGGCTGTAGGTATATGCGTGTGGAAATTGATTTGACATGGAAGGCAGGAAGGGCAAGGAAAGAAGGAAGGAAGGGAGAGCAAGATGCGTGTTGAAGCTGATGCGTGCGAATATGATTCGAGAAGAACTTCGAGAGCAGTGCAAGTGGATGAAACGATTGCATCTAGTCCGAGAAGGGGGAACGATGATGACGATGATGATGATGATGATGGGGGGAAAATATGTGATCGCCGACGACGACGACAACTCCCATTCCCTGGACTCTCCCGCTCAATACACGCGCATGCTCGTATCGTACGAGTCATGCACACCTCCATAGTCCATGATCATCGGCGGGTGGATCTGCATCTGCGACACGCCATCGTCGGGGATAGCCATGGGCGGGTGGAGGAACGACGAGAACAGCTCCTCGTCATGCTGCATCGGCTGGTGTAGATAATCCATAGGCGAGTCGTCGGTGGGCGGAAGCATGGGCGGGTGGATGATGTGCGGCGAGTTGTCGCCCTGAGGCATCATCGGCGGGTGCCAGAACGTGTTGCCCGAGCCGCGGAGGGCGGGCCCGCTGGTGAAGGACGGGCTCATGTAGTTGCTGAAGGGAAAGTCCATCGACGAGCGCTGGGAGTGAGAGGTGGCGGAGGAGGCGGAGGTAGAGTAGCTGTCGTTGTAAGACGAGTAGGACGTGGCGGAGGAGGGCGGCTCCGATGCGGAGTCGGTGCTCATGCGGCGTCGCTTGCTGGTGCGGGGGCTCATGCCGAGCTCATGCTCCGGTGATTCGGATGGAGGGAACGGGAGGGGGTCAGAGGGCATCGTGTAGATCTGCGGCAGGTAGTCGGGGTGGTACGGCCCGGGGAACTGGAAGTTGAACGACTGGAACATTTGCTGTTGGCTGAGGTCCTGGCCAAGCGCGCCAAGGAGTTCAGACTGGGTGTTGCGGAAGTCGAGCTCCTCGGAGTAGTCGTAGGTCATCTGGGTTGTGGAATCGGGCGCTAGGGTAGGGGAGGCCTCACGGGCAGGAGACGCGCGTCGACTAACGCCAGGGCTGGCAGATGGTGTATCGGAGAGATTGTTTCCGCCACGACGGGCATCATGCCTCGAGCGTTTGCGGATAACATCCGATTTCATAGAGATCGGCCGTGCGGAGCCATGAAGCTTGTAATACAGCCCGCACCTATTGCGCGGTTGTAAGCTCATGAAAGTATCGTAGAAAGATAGACAACGCACGCATTACAAACCGTCTTACCCTCATCGTCTTTCCTCCAGAGGGGAGTCGCGGTGGTGTGGCAATTGTAACATTGCGCTATCCGGTGGGCAGGGGATGAGCTTCGCGGGGGGAGTTTAGGGACAGGGGACGACAAACCCATAACGTCGACGGTTTCTTGTCGAGGGGGTACCTGCGCTCGACCTTCGCCGTGGGTGTTACGCATGGATTTAGGACGAGGACGTTTGTGCTAGAGAATCGAGCACGGAGTCAGTAAAGCTGGAATGCATACATGCGATAGGGGGGTTGTTACTCACGAGTTTGCAGTACAGACCACAGGCGTTGCAGTTGAGCTCGTCATTGAGCCCGCGGCGCCAGAGCGGAGTGTGCGTCGCACCGCAATTGCTGCACTCGGCCTTGACGCCGCCAGGGGCGGAATTTCCATTCGAAAGGCTGTTGGTGCTGCGGAGCACCGCCGAATTGACAGTGGTGGCGGTTGCTCCTGGACCAGAGGAGCGCGTCGCAGACATAGCCTGCGTCTTGACAGTGAGGGAAGGTCGGCCGACTGGGGTATTGGCACGGGTGTCATAAAGCTGGTTGACTTTTGTTGGCACGACGGTTTCGGGGGAAATCTCCTTAACGGCCTGCGAAACAGGAGAGGGGCGCTTGCGGGTGACCTTGATGGGCTGGTAGACAGTAGCGTTGACGTCGAAGTCGGAATCCTCGTCGTCGCTATCGTTGCTGCTCTCGTCTTCGCTTTCCTGAGCGATTGGAGCGGCTTTTTTGGTGGCAGGGGCGGGCGCGGACGCAGCAACGGTGGGGATGGGCTGCATGATCACGTCCTGGGGCTGGGTCTTGAATTCTTTGTCGTTAGTGGAATGAGCATCTGGGTACGAGAGTTTCCAGGCGTCGTAGGTATCTGAGGTACCGTCAACGTTCCTGAGGAGCTCATCGAGGGGGAGCTCGATGGTGGGCCGCGAGATGCTGAAGCGGTCGTGAGAGGCTGAGGGGTTGAGCCCTTCGCCATAGTTCATAGAGGTCGTAAGAGTTGGTGTTGGATACAATAGAGCAGAAGGGCCGAAATCGTTGCTGAAAAGAGAAGGGAACCGGAGAAATGTCGGGGTGGATGGTTTGGCCTTACGACCGCGTTGTGTGAGCGGCGGATCTTTGTCGTTGCCCTCGTCGTCGGCGACAACCATATCGTCATCGAGGGTGGCACGCGCAGCGTTCCAAGATCGCTTGTTAAATTCGGCTGAGGGCTTGAGATTGGGCTTCTTGACGGACTGGTTGACAGCCGGGCTGGGTTGGTCGACGCTGAAGGTGAACTGCATGCGTTTGATAGTGCCGGGGACAGCGTTCTGGCTGGCCTCGCGGTTGCGCTCCTTCTCCTCTGCGCGCTGGCGGATCTTGGCTGTGGAATGGTTGGCCTTGAAGTCGGGCGCCTCGAGCTCCTCGATACTCCTACACAGCAGAAAGAAAATTAGGGTCTAGGGTTTCGCAAGGTCTGGCAAGCGAGACATACCGGCCCTTCTCCTTGTCCAGCTTGTCGCCCATGCATTTCGACAGTTTCTTGAATTCGCGTTTAGATCTTGCGTTGTCGGTGTCGACCATGAGATTCTGAAGGTGCCATAGCCGCCAACTCAAGTTCTCGAGTCTTTGTCCCTGTTCGAGGTAACTGGCGACTTTGGTGCAGACCTGGTGGTATGGCGCTGTGAGCACGTCCACAAGGCTTATAAGATGAATATATGCGCACCTTCCAGGTCTTGGTCAAAGCCTCAGTGTCGTTCAAGTTGCTGAACGCGACGAAAGACTTGTTTCCCTGGGTTGAGCTGGTGGTAAGTGACAAGAGCAGCTGGTCTGGATGCGCAACAGACTTTGAACTTGAGATTGAGGATAGAGGGCATGTCAGAAGGGGAAGGGGGCGGGTCGTAAGGTGAAGGATCAGGGAAAAGGATGAGGAAGCCCTTGGACGGTTATAGAGGTACAGCTCAAGTGCCGATTCAAAAAAAAATCAGCACGTTGCAAACAAAATATCAATTTTTTTTTGGTTCCTATTTCCAATTCCAACCACAATACTCCGGCCCTCCCCCACTGGGTCTCTGTCACTTTTGCCAGTTTCTGTGTCTTTGTTCTCCGACTAGAATCATTTCGCCAGTGTTTCGCATATGACTCGAACCCTTTGGAGCCGATAACCGACTCAAATGATCATGATCAGGGTAATCCGGTTTCGGCCCTGTGCCTCAGCTCGCAATCGTGTCCAAGCACAACATGTGGATAAAGACAATGCCGCTGAGTTTCGCAAAGTCCACCATCAACCCCAAGGTCTTCACGCTGCCAGAGCCTTTTCCTCATTCACATTCACCGATCTTCTGCCGGCCGTATTTGTGACGCTAACCCCAGAGGAGAAATCCATTTTTGTGACTGAGAAGAAGGTGTCAACTGATTGTGGCACTCGCACACACGCACCAGAGTCGGCCGCAGCCTTGGCGCGAGCTCGTTGGCATGAGGCGAAACATAGCGTCTTGTTTTTGTTCTTTGTGGTTCACTGCGGACATGAAGATCCCCCCTCTGTAGCCGAGTGGGAGATCAAGGTTCGTTCGTCCCTGCAGCTCAAGTCTGGGCGTTGGAGCTCATACAAAGGCAATTCACTGCCGACCTCGTGTTGCGCCTATGGCAATTGTGAGGACATTGCGTGACTTATTCGAAGCTCAAGTCAAGACCTTCCCCGGGGACTGGGGACAGACGACAAATTCGCGCATATGCCCATAACCCTGGCCCCCACCCTCCTCATGTGCCTAGGCAAGTTCAAATTCGGGAAAAATAAGCACATCAAACGGGGGTCACGCGATACTGAAATAACGCACCTCGAGGCCTTTGCGACATCCTGATTCCGCTAGTAGCTGTAAGCTGTGATGGAAACCGTTATCAGAGGCTGTGTGTGTCGTCGATGTGACGGCTGATACTCGACGCTCGGTTGAGCGAGGCAGGCCACACCTTTCATGCAGGGTCAGATCCTGTGCGACGCCGCCACACGCGCAGAAGTGCATCTTCTTCGAGCGGGGGCTTTCTCCGGACGCTTGAGTCCGATGCCACAAATAAATGATGGAGACGAGCTGACGTCATTCCCAAGAGAGTTACGAACTTACTACAGATATGAAATCCGAATTCGGAATCAACCACCCCTGGCACTGGGCGACAGGAGTGAATACAAAGATATGCCCTTCCCCCAGCAAATTGGCGCCTTGTAGATCAGGACCAGCTGACACGGATACAGATTTCCGCGTCAGTGTAGGCTCCAACTGGCTGAACTAGCAGGACAAGGACAAGCGCAAATCAGAAGTCCCATTAATAGCGCTCAATGACCATCGCCCATCAGGTGGCACGTCGCACGTCCATCAGACACGCAACCAGAAAAACGAGGCCGAAACAACTGTAACAACTAAGCACTGAGTACTGAGCACCGAGCGCTGAGCAGCAGGTATGTTATAGGAGCATTCGCACAGAATTCGAAGACCCGCAAGAAAACGCCTCAATCAATCAGCAGCTCATCGATAAGAGACCGCATTGGGACAGACCACCCAGTTCGCGGGCCCACGTGCGCCGAGCCGCCTTCCAACGCCCACGCCAGAGAAACGAGGCAAATGCATCCGGTGGGTGGCTGGCTCACGAGCCACACCAGCTGGACCCCCAGCGCCGTTGTGATAGATTCGAACGAAGCTCCGACCCGTCATGAGATATCATACATGCATACTTACAAACCGCGAATGGGCGATTCAGAATAAGCCGGGATCCGGATGGGCAGCCTGCAGGTGCTGGGTGCTGTCTGTCCCCCGGGCCATTGACACGTTGGAGGAAGCTGCGCGCTTGCGCGCGGTGTATGTGCATGTCCAAACGCCAGAACCGTCGCATGTGCTCCAGGAATCGCGGCTTCGACAACGTTGCTGCGGCGTGTCGTTGTCGTTGTCGTTGTCATCGATATTCATGACTCGCGCCGCATCCTCCCCCTCCCTCCCCATCACCTCGCGCCTCGGTCGCTGTCCCTCAGCCTCGTTGTGTGCATGCATCGCTGAGATTTAGGTTTTTGAGTTTTGCGGTCCGTGCCGTAGATCTGGGCGCGTTCATTCACGGGTGACGGGTAACACGGTGCGTTCCAAGTTCCAAGTTCCAAGTTCCAGGTTCTAATCCCAGCGGCGGGGGCGTGGAGTCCTCGAGGCAAAACGCAAAACGTAGAGGTGTAATCATGCATGGGAAGAGTATGCCAGGTTCGCGGAAGGACGGAGAGAAGAAGCAGAGCAAAGTGGCAGCATTTCGCTGGCTTCCCCTTCCCTTCCCTTCCCTTCCCTTCCCTTCCCTGGGCGAACTTGCTATCGATCGAGGAGGATTCCGATATCGATGGATCGCGGCCGGCGTTTCTTTCTTGAGTAAGTTTGTAGCGATGTCCACTTGGTTGCTTGTTGGGGAAGTTGGAGCCATTTTAGCGTTGTGCGAGGGTCGTGTTCTTTGCCGGATGTCAGGGCCGGGGTGGATTTTGACGCTTTGGCGATGACGAAGATCTATCCTATCGTCTGTGGGAGATCAGGGCGGCTGGAGTGGGGCGATTGAAGGACATGAAAGATTGGACGGTTGGGGACAAGGGCATACAATGATGAGGAAATCTTTGTTTTCTCCAGCCCTCTCGATCGGCTGCATGGGCGGTTACTGTCGCGTCAAGTTGTACTTAGGAGAAGCGCAAAGCGCGTCAGAGATGGTGGCGCCACATGATTCGGCCAACACCGTCACGTGAGAGTACGGAGAGTCGCGTTAAAGTTCGCCCAGAAAGGCCCGCTCAAGATCCCCCCTCGCAATCGGTACCTTGATCTGGGGTAAAACGGTCATATGCGGAGCCAGCTAGAACCCTTTCAATTGGGCCTGGGGGATCGTGCGTCCTTGTCGATCTCTTAAGTTTAAGGGCAGGTTGTTGAAGACCTCTCAAGTCAGGTGGGTATTGAATTCATCCACATACCTACGTTTCTTTACAACTGAGAGATAGTCAGTCATAAGAGCTCTACAGATCGGGGAGATCTGTCGTCCTCTTACGACATGAATTGCGGCACGACGGAGATGTCTCCCGCATCAGGATGAATCCGGACGAATCAGAATCCATTTGTGGGAAACCGAGAGATAGTTACGGGAGGCCGATGATGCAAAGAACGATGATTCTGCGTTTACGCGGGCGGCTCTTCGAGCTTCTCTTTGTTCTCTGTGATTCTGCCCCGCAGAGGAGGCGTCGAATTGGTGTGATGATGATGTCGAAGCCTGTTTCCATGATGCGGGCCGCCATGGTGCCGCAAACACCCCGCATTCAATGAATGTGAACGAATGACTACGCCACTTGGGGAATTTGAATACAAGCGGCGGCCCGTTAATTATCCTTCCAGTCTTGCGTGATATTCAACGGACATTATTCTTGATATATAGATAGCGTGACTCCTGAACGCAACTGTCCGTGCCACTGAATTGATGATCGCGATGGTCTTTGTTCATGTGTCCGAAAGACGCGGGTTACCTTGAAGTTCAGGATATGAGACAAGAAAGAAGCTTGAAAATAAGGGGTAAACTGGGAATGTGACCAGCCAGCTGCGTCAGTACTGGAGTCTTTGTGTGCGCATTGTTACCACGAGGACCTTCAGAATGGTGATAGGTTCATAATAGACATGCTTGGATTAAGTGCTTGAATGCCCGCGGTATGGCTTTCTAGCTGCTGATACAACGAAACATGCGCATATACACAGGTACCGGAATCTTACTCCTGACAGGGCGAGCGAGGAGACGGCATCATGTCGAGTACAGAAGCGGCCAGCCAGGTTGAGATAGAGCGTCGAGCCAAGGGGTCAGATATATGCGCGTCGACCCAACTAAGAGACGCATATACTTGAGTCGCGCACTTTCCCTGGCAGAGCACAAAGACGTAGAACATTGCGAGGGTCAGCGGGTACGTGGGTACTTACGTTCGTGCAAACAGGGCGGTAACGATCGAACAGGGCGTTATGTGCGGCGCTGTACAGGGTTGCACCCCAAGAAAAGCGGGAATCGTCTGTGCGTGGCAAGGTCATGTCAATGGCGGTGCATATACAGGTCAAGAAGTAGTGGTGACTTGCCTTGTGATTGGCTGCTGGATTCTGGTGGGGTGCTGGACTCCAGTGGGAAAGTCATCACGGTACTTTTGTACGGTCAGATGCATATAAATGGCTGGGCTATAGCCTCCGCTCTCCCGCCTATGCACTTGGTATTGAGGGTTCTGTACGTTTGTTGATTGCGCGGAACGACGTTTTCTCAAGGATCGACGAGTTGACATTGATTCGCACCCACGCCGAGCGTCAATACGCTCGACAAGCCTCTCGATTGTCGATCTTGTTCTGGTATCCTTTGTCGCTGTCTCGGATTCGGCCATCCATGACGCGAGTCAACGACATTGACACCACGGTTCCGCATGTTCTTGACTCATGGTTGACGATTTCGAGCTTGGAAATCGACCAGCTCCACGGTTGCGCATAAGTTGGGGTCAGGAGAGGCGGGAGAAGGCAGGATCAGGGATGATGGTGGAATAAGTGGATTCGGGGTTGGCCAAGTCAGGCACGGTTCGGTGAATACAAAATAGACCAAATCAGAGCAAAGTGGGGAATACAGCGGAGTCCGCCACTGCCTCCCTTCACTATCCAACCACCATCATCATGTCCCGTGTACGCACCAACAAGCCTGGTTTCTATGGTAAAGGTTCAGTCGAGGTTGCTCCTGCTGCCGAGGGTGAGGGCCCCATTCGCAGATGTGCCCTTTCTGCCGAAAGGCTGGTCACCCAGCCTTTCGAGGGGATTGACACTGTGCACGACATCGTGGCCTATGCTGCGCGTACGCACGGTGTGAGGAACGCTTTGGGATGGCGAGACATCCTCAACACTATCGAGGAGGAGAAGGATGTCACGAAGGTGGTCGATGGAAAGGAGGTAACGGAGAAGAAGAAGTGGAAGTTCTTCCAGCTCAGCGACTACAAGTTCCTCACTTTCGTCGAGGTCAAAGACGCTGTCTCTGAAATCGCCCGCGGCCTGCTCGAGCTGGGCGTTACTTCGGACAACGTCTTCAATGTGTACGCTCAAACAAGGTGCGCACGTTTATTTCAAATGTTTTTTTTTTCGAGTCCTTGCTGACGCGATAGGCTCTCAGTCCGAACTGGCAGCTGATGTCGCATGCATGCGCATCCATCTCCACAACAATCGCCACTGCTTACGATACCCTGGGCGAAGCAGGCTTGACGCATTCGCTCAATGAGCCGGAATGCATCGGCATTTTTACCAATGCCGAATTGCTTCCCACCCTGCAGAAAGTCTTGGCCAACACCCCTTCCGTCAAATACGTCGTTTACGACGGAGATGCCCCGCAGGCCGTTCTGGACCAAATACGCGCTATTCGTGAGGTCAAAGCCTACTCCATCTCTGAACTCCGCGAGCTCGGCAAGTCCAAACCAGTCGAGCCCCTGGAGGCCAGGCGCCCGAAGAAAGACACCATGGCATGCATCATGTACACGAGCGGCAGTACCGGGAACCCCAAGGGTGTCTCCATCACGCACGCCAACCTTGTCGCCTCTGTTGGCGCCGTCTACACCCTTCTCGGCCATCATCTTACCTACGACGACAGCTATCTGGCTTATCTCCCTTTGGCCCACGTCCTCGAATACATTGTCGAGATGGTCATGCTCTTCGTCGGCATGCCCTCCGGATATGGCCGTGTCAAGACTCTCACCGACGCCTCTGTCCGGAATTGCAAAGGCGATATCAGCGCATTCAAGCCATCTATCATGGTCGGTGTCCCGGCTGTTTGGGAGACGATTCGCAAGGGCATCCTCACCAAAGTCAACGGTGGCGGCTCAGTCAAGAAGAGCGTGTTCAACGGCGCCATCGCAGCGAAGAAGGCCAATATCCCGGTCCTCTCCCAGCTAGCTGACAGCGTAATCCTGAGCGGTGTCAGGGCTGCCACTGGCGGCCGTCTTCGCATTGCACTCAGCGGTGGCGCCGCCGTCAGCCGAGAGACGCAAGAATTCCTAAGTGTCGCTCTGGTGACCGTCTTGCAAGGTGCGCCTTGCTGATCTTTTTCCATATCTGATTGTATGTCCTGATTTGGGTTTAATAGGCTACGGGATGACCGAGTCTTGTGGGATGTGCGCGATCCTTCCTCCGGAGATGATGCGATTCGACTCGGTTGGCGTGCCTGTGCCCTCGGTTGAGGTTAAGCTTCGCGATGTCGAGGAAGCCGGCTACTTGTCTTCCAACAACCCGCCCCAGGGTGAGGTTTGCATCCGAGGCCCCTCGGTCACGTCTGGTTATTTCAAGCGTCCCGACCTTAATGCGGATGAGACGATATTTACCAAGGACGGATGGATGAGGACCGGTGATGTTGGCCAGTGGAATCCGGACGGAACCCTCTCTCTGGTTGACCGGTCTGTCTTCCTTTCACACTGACAATGGAATTGCCGATTGACAATATTCATTCAGGATAAAGAACCTCATTAAGTTGCAGAGCGGCGAGGTAAGCACCTTTCTAATTCTCTTTCCAATCCCTCGGCCCTTTGTCGTACGTACTTACGGATTGCCTCCCGATTTGTAGTACATCGCACTGGAACGTCTCGAATCGACGTACAAGTCCTGCAACCTCGTCGGCAACATCTGCGTGCACGCAAGCCAGGACGCCAAGCAGCCCCTTGCCGTCGTCATCCCCCACGAGGCGCACCTCCGCCATGCGCTCCAGAACGCGAACAACGGCACCAAAGCGGACGCCTCGGCCAGCCTCGCGGATCTGTGCAAGGACCAGAGGGTGAAGGATATGATCCTGAAGGAGTGTAACACCATTGGCAAGAAGAGCGGATTCAAACCCCCGGAGCTACTCCAGGCTGTGGTACTTACGCCCGACGAGTGGACACCCGAGAGCGGGCTTGTGACTGCTGCGCAGAAGATTCAGCGCTCGAAGATCGCAAAGACCTTTGAGGTTGAGATTAAAGTATGTCTTTACTTTGCTCTGTAACTCTGTTGGAGGTCGGAGGTGGACTGACGGGCGGCCTTCCAGGAAATTTATAAGAACCAGTAGTTTGTTACTCGTTTCGGGCTTGTGGGGACGCTGGCATGAGCTTCGTACTAACCTAACTGGACTGCAGCTGCATAGCACTCTGACCCCCTTTTTTTTCCCTTTTTTCTTTTTGCCTTGGACCCCTACCCAAGAACTTTGTTTCTGTGTAAACGTAGTATGCTGCTAAATCTCTTTGTAACCCGTGCTTTTTTGGGGGTATCTCAATCTTATCTATTTGCTTGCATCCATCGCGTTCACATATGGATCTTTGCGATTGTGTTGGATTCAGAGTCATTCCGCAGCTCAGCCAGGGAATTGAACCGCGAGCATCTCACTTGGTCCACCTCGCAGCTGCAGCCGCATGCGAGCCTCCACCCCATGGCCATCCAGCGGGTGCCTCTCTCCATCAAACACGACAAAAACACGAGCATATCAATCCTCTGAGTCCCCTCCCGCGCTCGCGCATGGTAATACTCGATCCCCTGCGTTGGCGCCACCCGCAAAATGCGCGATGGGCGCTTTCTTTACAGATGACCTCTAATGAACAGGGACCTTTTGCGAGTTCAAAAGGAAGTCGGGGTTACCAAAATCGGGAGGAAACCCACCCATCGCAGAGAATTTCCTTGTCCCGAAGTACACAGCCCATTGAGACTCGACGTTGACGTGTTTTGGAAACCCCGTGCGGCGAGAAGATTCACGATATGACCCTATGGATCGCGTCCATACAGGAATATTGATGCCCACAGGCATTGTTGTCATGTCCTTTTGTGATTTCCCGGAATTGCTCCACGGTTTTATTGGTGGAATCATTGAAGGTGAGTCGATGACATGATAGCTTTGTAGTATTTTCGTTAAACTATTTGACAGACCAGCTCCATCCTCGCGGGAAAGGTATCCTTCATCGGGACGTCAGTAGCGGCAATCTCTTGCTACTCCCCGTCACTACGTGGGATCGCGAAGAGACGGCGGTTGGCCGTCACATGCCAGTGGATCTACTTAACTTGACCGCAAAATTCAAACCTATTCCCCAGGCAGCCATATGGGACGAGTCCTGTGCAAAGTTCACGATCTTGCTATTGAAGCACAGATACAAGCTTGATGTCGTGCAAGGCGTTGTCGCTGAGGCTCTTCGATATTCCATGCATAACGAATATTATATCAAGGACACCGTTGACACTCGAAACATCAGCGCCTCGGAAATTGTCACGATTAGTAGCTTGGGTTGGAATAATCCTGTGAGCCCATACCTCGCCATCTATCGCGATGTATACCCTAACACCAGTCACTAGGAAATCCCGTGGCCCGACTTTAGTAATCGCAAAGCTCGAGAAGGAGAAATAACAGTATGCTGGTTTCTTTTTCATGTGGGTTTGTGTTAGCTGAACTGAGCCTGCCAATCACAGGGAACCCTTCCGTTCACAAGCCCCGAAGTTTTATTTAAGGCCACCATCGGCTACAAAGGCGAAGTCCAAAACAGATTCCATCACAACTGCGTTCACGACCTCGAATCTTTCTTCTGGACTTTAGTCCATATCTGTTTGACGCGCAGAGGACCAGGTATTGGCATGGTTCGGGAGGAGTTGATTCAGAAGCCAAATTCGACGGAGAGTGCGCTGCGCACTGTCATCAATGAGTATTTCGAATCTGAGGAGTCGGAAATCAAGCAACGAAGTATCGACTGTTCGTGGAGCAGTCCCGATTCGAGGAAGATTTCCTCCCGTTCTTCGACAAGACGTATTTCGAAAGCCTCAAGCCGTTAATCCGAAAATGGTGGGCGACGCTGATCCTTGCATATCGCTATCACGGAAACGAGTGCCATCACATTCACTCCCATATCCTTCGCATCCTTCGAGATGCCCTACAAAGTATGCCTGCATCCGATCAGAACTAAGCTACTGCCGCTGAGATTCGGCGTTGCAAGGAACATCGCTAATCTGCATCGCCCGGTTATCAAGGAGTGTACACCCCCAGTTCGCGAGTTCCATCCCAGACCTCATCTGGATACCGGCGATCTGTTCATGAGGCTTCAACCTCGACCATCCAGCATAGCACCATTTCTTGTGTTCGTACTGCTCGTTAAAATACCTGTACTCCATATATATCTGTTTCTAATAATATGACTCATCTCTAGTAGGGTCAGTTAGCGGGCTAGCTGAGCACCTGGGCTGGAACGTGACGTTGAAGCTTTGAGAAGCAGGGGGGCGCCGACTACGAACTTGTTGCGTCCTTCGACTCAAACCCAAAATGTTTCTCTGTAAACGTAGTATGCTGTTAAATTTTGTAACTCGTACTTTTGGGGTTGCTCATGTCGAGAAATTTGCGTGGCGTTGAGTTACATGTCATCAGAGTCCGTTCACACACACCTTTACTCGTGTTCATGTCGAAAGATCTCGTAGTGTTGAATACATGTCATCAGTCCTCCGTCCACTCCTCAACTGGGAATTGAACCACGAGTGTCTCAGCCCATTTAAAAAAGTCCCTCGCAGCCTCCCAGCCCACCCTCGCAGCCTCCACCCCATCCAGGGGGTGACTCTCCCCATGAAAGACAAGCATATCAATCCTCGTCCCCTCACGCGCCCGCTGCCTCAGCGCATGGTAATACTCGATCCCCTGCGTCGGCGCCACTCGCAGATCCGCGGCTCCGATCAGGAGCAGCACGGCCGCACGCACCGCGTCGACGTGTGCAATGGGCGACGCGCGGTGCACCCGCTCGTAGAGCTCGGGCGTCATGATGGGCGGGGCGGAAGCCTTTGATTTTCTGTCCGGCACGGTGCTGGGATCCTCGGCGGCAGAGGGCGAGGACGCGAGAGAGTACTCCAGCCCGAACTCGGCGTAGTACCAGTCTGGAATGTCGGACGTTGAGATCTCACCGGCGGACGTGACGGGGTTGCGCATGACTGCGGCGGAGAACATGCTAGGGTGCTGGCCGATGACTGGTATGCCAGGACGAGGACGATGAGCCTGTGTAACTACGGTGATGGGTATGGATGCTTACGGTGTCCGGCGAGGAAGCCGCCATGGCTTCCGCCCATGACCAGCTGTTTGCCTGGCCCTTCGATGGATATGCCTAGCTGGATAAGGTGCCTCGTCGAGGCGATGCAGTCCTCCACGTCAAGGGTCCCGCAGTTCCCGAGGAGAGCGCGCACAGCGGATTCCCCGAACCCTAGGGAGCCCGTGTAGTTGGGGAGGCAGATCGTGTCTGGTGTGCATCGACTATCGTGAGCAAAAAATCGCCATAGTCTATAAAGCAATTTTCACTAACATCGTTCCAACGCAAGCGCCACTGTCGCGGGCGAAAAGGCCGTCGTCGTTGTCGCATGTGGGCCCCCATGAGGTGTTGTGATGCATGGCCGGATGTCCCTCCTGCTTTGCGGCGCAGCGGCTGACTGGATGACGATAGTTTCGGTTGGGTACCGATCTGGGATGGCAATCACAGATGCACGCAGAGTAGATAGCTCCTTCTCAACTAGAAGGAAAAAGGGGTGAATGAGCGCGAAGAAGCCGGGGGCGGGAACCAAAAACAAGAACTTACGCTCGGGATGCAGAGTGGGTTTATGAAGGACCCGCCAGGTGACTTGGCCGTCTTTGCTGATTTGACCCAGGATGAGTTCGTTAGGAGTTATGGGTGTGCTTCTGGTGCACACCACGCGCGACTGCCCATCGGTGTTGAGCACCTTCCAGCTGTACAAGTTGCCGTCCTCGGGTGTGAGATCCTTGACAGTCCCGTCAGTCGTGGAAATGAGCACGACCGTAGATCTAGACCCCCAGATCGAGTTGGTAATTATAAATGGTGCGTTAGAGGAGGAAAGCCGTAGAACCGGCAGCTCGGCAAAGTTATAGTCAGGATATAGCCCTGGGAATGTACCCCGTTCGGGTTTGAAGACAGCGTCTACGAGAGGTGCGTTGACGCCTTTGACGTCAGGCGAAGAGGTGATATCGAGCGAGTAAACCAAGGACGTCGCAGCGTGGGCACCTCCTGTGGGATGTGAAAGCCAAAACAGGGTCGACTTTCCGTTGTGCGAGAATATACGGGGAGAGCGGCATGACAGGTACGAGGGAGTCAATTTGCGTGTAGTGCACTGCACAGGCGTCGAATCGCAGGTCGACAAATTGGGAAGGGTTATCTCCCAGATGCCCGAAGGGCGGTTGTAACATCCCTTGACACCAAGTAGGCGGTCATCGGAGGTGTACTCGTAACCGGTCGCGTAGATCACGTCGGTGTGAGGCGCAAATACCGCCTGGCCAAAAAGGACAGCGGCAGTAGGTATGGACAGAGACGTCAGCGTTCTCGTAGGCTCTCCGGGTCCGTTTGACCAAAGAAGAACGAAGATTGTAGGGCGCCGCTTTCCTGCGATTCCTTCTCCAAACTGAGGGGTGTACTTGAATTTCTGGTATGGATCATCATCAGAAGCACCAGGAGGATTACTCTCCGCGATGTAGAGTAACGCCGTCTCCGAGGCAGAGAATGACAAGGATGCGAGGTATTCTGGTGTGTCAAGATGAGTGGACTACTCACGTGGGCGATCGCAGCGCTTACCGTCTACGTAAAATGGGCCATGCTTCTCAGTTACCTCAAAGTGGGCTTCGATCGAATCCTTGTTCCAGATCTCTACAAAGCGTTGTGGTTTATTTGAATCCTTGTTCTGGCGCAAAACTGCACGCCGAGCCCGCGATGGCGAGTACACAGAGGCGACTGTATCGCCGATATCTTGGGAAGGCGCCACTATCACCGAAGACTCAGTCACCACCAATGTATTGCTCACAATCCGCTTTATGTTCCGGATGTGATCATGGAATGAAGATGTTATATGGATGACTTGTAAAAATGTTAGTAAACGAATACCTACTAAAGAGATAATGTACCGTCTGTGTCGCCAAAATTGGCAGAAACGGCAATAGGGGTTTCTGTGAGGAGTTTGTACATCACAGTGCAAGTAATAAGTATGAATGGCAGGCGGTGATCAATCACGGTGGCACGTGACTAGGATGTGGCAAACGAACACGAGTTGTTGTTCAAGTTGTTCACTAAACTAAACAACAACTGCCACCAGTCTAACTAACAGCTTTCACAGCAGTGATACGTTACATCGGCTCACAGCATAATCTCCTGCGACTTGTGCCTGAACCCCGTTTAGAAATTTACGTGCCGCTTTTCACTGCGGAAATTTGTTCGCGGTTTTACTGGGGCTCAAGGTGTCAGGCGCCACATCACAGCACTGGCTGATTTCAACGTGTTTTTGGATACAAACGCCTCATCACAGCACTGGCTGGCTTCAACGTGTTCTCGTATACAAACGCCTCATCACAGGACTGGCTGGCTCAACGTGTTCTCGGATACAAACGCCTCATCACAGGACTGGCTGGTTTCAACGTGTTCTCGGATATCTAAAGGCTAGTGCTATAAGACGACAAGGTGAGAAGCCCTCTCTTCTTCATCGCATTTCCAAAATGTCGAATTCCACCCCCCTGAAATCATACACCACAGTCAGTATGACGCGGACAAAGCAGGTTGTCGTCGATGGTCAGGCCGCGGTAGACAAGATTATTCCCCTTCTTCGCTTGGCTTCTAACGAGTCATTTCTTGACAAATATTTCCCTTTGTCACTTCTGCCAACTGGCGTCTCTGTTGAGGCGATGCAACGGGTGTTGCGAAAGCAAGGAGCCCTCAGCGACAAATCTTGGAGGAACTGGCCAGGCAGTGGATCTGCCGAAAGCAGATATTATGGACCTTTCACGGATGCCGCGAATGCAATCGCCAAGTGTTGCCGCACGCTGAGCCCGGCCTCGCGCCTCAATCCCGACGATGTGGAGGGTTACTGGATAGACCGCCACAGCAAAGCTCCCGATTCGCCCAACGACGATGCTTCTGCGGATCGTCCCAATTGCCTATACGTCAGTACACACCAAAACAACGAGTTCAAGGATATTTGGGACGAGATTGAAGATCTTCGCGCAATTATACTAGCAGACAATGCTGACAATGCTGACTTGACGTCTAAATTGGTAAGTTCTTTGGCCTCACCTACCCGATTTTACATCCTAACTGCATTACCAGGAGGAACGAGAGACAGCTCAGAAGGAACTGGTATATGTTTTGACCCATTTTTTTGAATCTGCGGTCTGACTGCCGTATTTCTAGGAGAAGACACTCAATGTTTGGTGGCGCCTTGTGCATGTCGCCGTTGAATTTAAGCCAGAAGACATGCCCGAAGATTTCAAAAAATGGATTGAAGATTTGAAACAGCTCATCAGGTACCTGCGGCGTATGCTCGAGGAGCAGCTCGATCGACGATTCGTTTTGGGGCTTTTGATGTTCCGCGATAAGATGATTGTGGTTCACCTCGATCGATCAGGACCTCTCATCACGGCGAAACCTATCAATATCGCAAAGGTTCGTAAACATTTTTTGAGTGCCTATTGACTTTTTCGGTTGACATCGAAATTGACAGGACCCGAAAACCTTTATCCGCATTATTGCCGGGCTCAAGTGTATGAGCCCAGACCAGTTGGGCTGGGACACGACAATGAAACTCTACAAAGCCGTTGGTGAAGGCGGCGAATATGAACTTGTTGCGTCCTATCTCGACAGCGAGAAGTCCTACCACGACAGAGACCCATATCAACTTCACTGGAGCATCGAATTTGGAAACGGAAAGGAGAGATACGTCAGTATCCGTGTTCTCTCAGCTGTTCGATCTGGAGAGATGTGCGGACGTGCGACACTGATATTTGAAGTGGTGAAATTCGCCGAACGCATGGAGCCTACAGAGGTCGGAATCTTATCAAGCCATTTTTCCTCAGAGCTAACTTTCGTTCGCAGACAAAAGTGCTGAAGCGATATTGGAGGCCGATCGAAGAGTCAGACCTGGGCTCGGAGTCTCCAGGAACGACACGGTACCCGTCGGAAGGACAATTCTATGATATGTTGGATAAAGACGTCCCTGCTTCCGCAAAGCGCATCAATGACTATCACGACGTCATGGTGGGCGGTGCTGTGGATAGCACATTTCGCCTAATCCGTCGTGGTATAGTTCCTTTACCGATGACCTCTAAGGAACAGGGACCTTCTGCGGGTTCAAAACGAAGTCGGGGTTCAAAACAAACTCGGGAGGAAACCGACCCAGACGCAGAGAATTACCTCGAACTGAAGTACACCACCCAAGACGTCGACTGCTTCGGAAAGCCCCAACGAGAGAAGTCACGATATGTCCCTGTGGATCGCGTTCATACAGAAATTTTGATGCCCACAGGCATTGTTGTCAAGTTCTTTTGTGATCTCCGGGAACTGCTCAACGTTTTCATCGGTGGCATTGAAGGTGAGTTAGGGCACGATAGCTTTATAGTATTTTCGTTAAACGATTTGACAGACCATCTTCATGCTCACAAGAAAGGAATCCTTCATCGGGACGTCAGTGGCGGGAATCTCTTGATATTCCCCGTCACTACATGGGATCGCGAAGAAACGGTTGGCCGTCTCATGGATCTGGATCACGCTATCATTACCGACAAATTCAAACCCATCCCCACGAGAGAGAATTTGGACAACATCTCTGCAGTGAGGAGCCTGTTGAAGAACAATTTTAACGTCACTGCCATGCACGACGTCTTGGTTGAGGCTGACCGATATTCTGCACCTACCGACCTCTACATCTCGCGAGCTGCTGGCGCTCCGGTCATCAACACCTCGGAACTCGTTACGATTAGTCGCTTGGGTTGGGATCAGTCTGTGAGCACACACCTCACCATACACCGCCGTATCTACCCTAACACCAGTCTCTAGGAGCTCCCGTGGCCTGACTTTAGTTCACGGATAGCTCGACAAGGAGAACGATCAGTATGCTGCTTTCCTTCTTCCTTCGCGAAATTGTGTTCGTTGAGTTGAGATTGATCATACAGGGAACTCTTCCGTTCATGAGCCCCGAGGTTTTATTTGGCAATTTTATCAATTACAAAGGCTATGATCGACAAGAGTTCCATCACAATTCCGTTCACGATCTCGAATCTTTCTTCTGGGTCCTTGTCCGTATCTGTCTGACGCGCAGAGGACCAGGTTTGGGCATGGTTCGGGAGGAGTTGAAGCCAAATTCGAAAGGAAATCCGTTGCGCATCATCGTCAAAGAATATTTCGAATCCGACGAACCGAACATCAAGGAAACAAAGTATCAACTGTTCTTGAAGGAATCACGCTTTGAGGAAGATCTCATCCCGTTCTTCGACAAGACGTATTTCGAAAGCCTCAGGCCGCTGGTCCTAAAATGGTGGGCGACTCTGGTTCTTGCGTATTGCTTTCACGGAAACGAGTACTATCACATCCACTCCCATATCCTTCGTCTCCTTCGAGATTCCCTTCGAACCCTGCCTGCATCTGGTCAGGACGAAGCCACTGCCAAAGAGATTAGGCGTCGAAAGAAATACTACCGGCATTCTTTGAAGATCATCGCTAATCTGCATCGTTCGGTTGAGCAGTGTACACCCCCCAGTTCACCTGCTCCATCCGAGGCCTCACCTCAATACCGTCGATCCGTTCAGAAGGCTTCCACCTTCACCATCCATCCCATGATCATCCAACCATCCTTCGAGGATTCGGAAACAGACTTACGGCCAACCAAGAAACGAGCCGTCTGATAGGTCAACTTCCAGTCAATTGCATCACGTCATCCAGCATGGTATCATTTCTTGTGTTCGCACTGCTCGTTTGAAATACCTCGTTGAAATACCTGTACTCCATATATGTCTGCCCGAGTTGCTAATAATATGGGACTATCACCCGCTACTTATATCCAGTTGTCAGTAAGTGGGCCAGTTGAGCTGGGACACGACGATGGAGCTTTACAAAGCAACCAACGGCGGCGACTACACGAACTTGTTGCATCCTATCTTGACCTACACAAAAAGCTCCTACCAATTTCACTGGAAGGACAAATATGTCAGTTTCCGTGTTCTCTCCGCCTTGCGACCTGGAAAGATCCGCTAACCTGCGACACTGACTTTGAAATGATCAAATTCGCCGAGCAATTGAAGCCTACCTTCAGGATCTTATCGGGCCATTTTTCACCTCGCATTTGACCTTTTCTCGCGGACAAAAATTGCAGAAGCGATATCGGGGGCCAATCGTTGAAGAGCCAGACCCGGTTTCGAAGTTTCGGGACAAAGCCAAATAAATCTCCAGCAAAACCATGATACCCCTTAAAAGGCCAGATTTACGATATCTTGAAGGAAGACGTCCATGCGTCCATGTTTCCGCGCAACATGTTAATGACTATGACATCGAATGGGGGATGCTATGGACGGCACTTTGCGATCGATCTGTCGTGACATGGTTACTTCAAGTAAGAACCTTCAGCAAGTTCAAAACGAACTCGAAGGAAACCGATCTGCTGGCGGGCGAGAGAGTTTTCTTGTCCCGATGTACACTTCCAAAGACGTCGACGTGTTTGAATACCCCGTGCAACGAGACGACTCCCGATATGTCCCTGTGGATCGCGTTCATACAGAAATTTTGATGCCCACAGGCATCGTTGTCAAGTCCTTTTGTGATGTCCGGGAACTGGTCAGCATTTTCATCGGTGGCATTGAAGGTGAGTTAGGGCACGATAGCTTTGTAATATTTTCGTTAAACGATTTGACAGACCATCTCCATGCTCACAAGGAAGGAATCCTTCATCGGGACGTCAGTAGCGGGAATCTCTTGATATTCCCCGTCACTACATGGGATCGCGAAGAGGCGGTTGGCCGTCTCATGGATCTGGATCACGCTATCTTTACCGGCAAATCCAAACCCATCCCCACCAGAGAAAGTATAGACTCGGACATGTCTGCAATGAAGATCCTGGAATTGAAGAAATATTTCAACGTCACTGTCACGCACGACGTCGTTGCTGAGGCGCGCCGGTTTTCTACAAATACCGACCTCTACATCTCGCGAGCTGCTGGCGCTCCGGTCATCAACACCTCGGAACTCGTCACGATTAGTCGCTTGGGTTGGGAACAGACTGTGAGCACACGCCTCACCATACACCGCCGTATCTACCCTAACACCAGTCTCTAGGAGCTCCCGTGGCCGGACTTCAGTTCACGCATAGCTCGACCAGGAGAACGATCGGTATGCTGCTTTCCTTCTTCCTTCGCGAAAATTGTGTTCGCTGAGTTGAACTGATCACATAGGGAACTCTTCCGTTCATGAGCCCCGAGGTTTTATCTGGCCATTTTATCAATTACAAAGGCTATGATCGACAAAAGTTCCATCACAATTCCATTCACGATCTCGAATCTTTCTTCTGGGTCCTTGTCCGTATTTGTCTGACGCGCAGCGGACCAGGTTTAAGCATGGTTCGGGAGGAGTTGAAGCCAAATTCGAAAGAAGATCTGTTGAACATCGTCTACGAATATTTCGATTCCGAGGCATCGATAATCAAGGAAACAAAGAGTCAACTGTTCTTGAACGAATCTCGCTTTGAGGGAGATATCATACCGTTCTTCGACAAGACGTATTTCGAAAGCCTCCAGCCGCTGGTCCTAAAATGGTGGGCGACGCTGAATCTTGCGTATTGCTTTCACGGAAACGAGTATTATCATATCCACTCCCATATCCTTCGCTTACTTCGAGATGCCCTTCCGAGTATGCCTGCATCTCAGCCTATAGTCCCAATTTAATCATGCATCTTTCAATTCATGTGAGTGTTATAATGTGATGGCTCATATACTATCAGTATTGCCGGGTGTTGTATTATATAAGAGTGAACATCTACGTATTGTCCAGCTCAGCAATTTCGCTGATGTTGACCATAACACATTCGTACATAGAGGATTATTCTTTGTATGGTGAGCGGGAAGTCATGGTCAAATGCCCAATCAATTATTGACTCGGATGAATGTGGCAACAGGGGCTCGCGTGGCAAGCACGTGGCCAGAATTTTCCGGCGCTGGTTTCAGGATCTGTATCATCGCACATCTCCCAGTTCGCCGTTCCCTACGACCCCCTCGACTGTCCCGTCTTTTAAAATGGTGAGTTTCCGACTCTACGCCCCAATACGTATCGATACGCCCAGTTTCGCTGATCCCAGTAGCTTCGCTTTGGGTGGATGCGAACGAGCCGTACTAGATGACTCTCGTCCCAGTCACTGACGAGTGTTTTTCAATCCTCATAGGCCTCATCTGACCTCGCCGCATCTTACGCCGCTCTCATCCTTGCCGACGAAGGCATTGAAATCACAGTGCGAATCGAATCCACTCGATATATCCGCCATGACATCTGACACAGATTCTTCTCAAGTCGGACAAAGTCATCACATTGACAAACGCCGCCGGTGTTGAACTTGAGCCCATCTGGGCGTCATTACTTGCTAAGGCGCTGGAGGGAAAGAATGTGAAGGAACTCTTGTCGAGCGTCGGCTCAGGTGGAGGAGCACCCGCCGCCGGCGCCGCACCCGCAGCAGCAGCAGCAGCTGGTGGTGCCGCTGCTGAGGCCCCCAAAGAGGAGGCTAAGGCCGAGGACAAGGATTCATCCGATGATGACATGGTGCGTAGCCGTCTTTTCTTCTATCAAGGAAGAAATCGGTCTGACTTACAATCTGTTCGGCAGGGCTTCGGTCTCTTCGATTAAACCATTCACATTGTCATTTTATATTTCCTTGCACTTGCTGTATTACCTACCGCAACCTCAAAAATACTTTGGAAACATCACCCTGCCAACCCTGCGTCTACTCAGAGGCGAAAATTTCTCGCAAAATGACATGTAATCTAGACATGGGATTGAGGTGTCCGGAAGGGACTTTGTCATGATTTCCTGGTTTGCGTTGCGGGCAGGCCTCGGTGTCGTGGTATCGCTAGTCGAGCGCGGACTGACGACGTGCAATCTACAGAGTGAATGAACGAATCGGAACATGCACAGGATGTTCCAAATTGCAAGCAAATCTGAATTGATGGTGGACAAATCGGAAGCAAAAACGAGAAATCGAAATCGTCGAGATGGGGTGACTGGCGATGTGTGAGGAGCGAAGATGGGGGTATATTGGCGCTAGTGTATGGTCGAGCTAGAGGGCCCTTTCTTTAGCCGACGGTTGGCTGGTGAATCCGGAGATTAGGTAGAGTTAGCTGAAGAGGGAACTCGATGTTATTCAGGTATGGTGTATGGGGCGACAGCTGCAGGGGACATCGGCGGCGTGATCGCGTTCTGCCAAGTTGATTCTGCAGGCGTAACGGCTCTGAAAATTATATTTTTGCCAACTTGAACGATTTGGATTGTACTGATTCGGGCTAGGATTTGAAAGCACGAATGTGGCAGATAACGACGGAGTAAAAGAGGGTCGCTTTAGATTGTACTACTGTTAGGCGACCCGCCGCTTTTTTATAGCCGGCCGTCTAGTCGGTGAGTCCGGAGGTATGATAGAGTCAGATGAAGAGATAATCTGGTGATATTCAAGTTCGGGTGTGGTCTGTGGGGCGACAAGGGACATCGGTGGCGTGATTGTGTCCATTGCAGGATCCAACATGGCCATGACCTGCAGGCATTCCCTGTGGGATTTTCGACGCTTGAGCTCGCGAGTAGTCGCTGCTCCTTGACCCAAGTCCGTGCGTGTTTGAATAATGGAGAGAGTATTTTCAAGGAGACGAAGAATGTGGCCATGAATATGATAGTACTCGTTCCCATGGTACACGTAGGCAAGTTTCAATGTCGTCCACCATTGATGTACTAGCGGCTTGAGAGGTTCAAAGCAGGGATGGAAGAGTCGAATGATCGCGGTTTCGAAGACGTCATGCGGGTTGGTAAACAATTGTCGCTTTGCCAACCCCAATTTAAGCTCTTCGGCATCGAAATATTTAAGGATAGCCTTGGCTAGCTCTCCACTTGGGGCATAGTTCTCGTGACTCGGGTTTAGCTCCTCTCGAAGCATGCCTATGCCTGGGCCGCTGCGCGTCAGACAAAGATAGATGAGAACCCAAAGGAAAGACTCCATGTCGTGAACGGAATTGTGACTGAATTCGTGCTTGCCGGGAGCTTTAAAGTAAACCTTCAACGTCGATTGCTGTAGGACTTCTTGACTTATGAAAGGAAGTGCTCCCTGCAGGACGAGTGTGTCAGCGAGTTTCAAGTCCGAATCTGGAAGAAACATACACTGCGTTTCCCTTTTCGAGCTTTACGGTCACTGAAGTCTGGCCAACGTGTCTCCTGATTGTGGTTATGATTATCGTATTTCGTGAATGAGAGGCTTAGAAATATGCTCACCTCACGATGATCCCACCCCAGGTTAGCAATCGTCAGTGTGAGTCCCTTCTGTGAACCAAACCGAGACTTGATGACAGCCTCTCTGTAAGCGAGGGCTGCGCCCACTTCGCCAATAAATCGTAACGCCTCCACAATGGCATCATCCGTGCAACGACGACCTTGGTGAACATCTACTGCCTTGAAAATATCATGCCGCCAGTCGGGAGCTGTAGCGGAGAAAAGAGGTTTAGATTGAAGGGTCTTTTTGGCATGATCAAAGTCCATAAGACGTCCAAACATCTTTCCGCCATCATGTATATGGAGATAAATCAAAAGGTTTCTGATACTGACGTCACGGTGGATGATGAGGTTGTTATGAGCATGGCGGGGATCTACAGCGTGTAAATTCAGCAAGAGCTTTACACATCTGCGGTACAGACGTACCTATAACACACCCATGGAAATGTCTACCAAACTCCAGTAAATCCCAAAAGAGCTTGATCGGAGTGCCCATAGGCATAAGGATTTGAGCATGGATGTGATCCACTAGTTCGTTTGCACAAGTCTCGCTGGCCTGCGGCGGTACGAGTTCCATTACCGGTTCAGCCGCAAATGGTCTCAAGTACCGCTTCAACGCTCGCGTCTGCCACAAGATTATAAACTTAAATATTGTCATATTTTGCAAGTCCTTACCTCAGCATCAGGTTTGAAAAGATCGGCCAACTTGACAACTTCAAAAATAAGTGTCGAATGTCCGCACGTCTCTGCCGATTGAAGAGCGGAGAGAGTACCAATCGTAACATACTTTTCCATGTGATCTTTCATTACGACTTCAATCACCCAGTGAAGATGGTACCGAGTTTTCCTCTCAAAACCGGCCACTGCTTCGTAGGAAGGCACCTCGAAGATGGAACCGACGGGCGCGTTGGGGATCGGCTGGTAAAGCTTCATTGTTGTATCCCAGCCCATCCGATCTGGGCTCATACATCTGAGACCGGCGATGACGCGAATAAAGGCTTTGGGATCCTGTCGATTAAACGTGTCAGAGAGAATAACCAGCCAACATGACGATGTCTACCTTATTGATATCTATCGGAGTTTCTGTTATAAGAATTCCAGATCTATCCATGAGTAGCAGCGTGAGTTGAGTGGAACATATAACAAGGCCAATGACGAAGCGGCGGTCAAGCTGTTCCTCTAGCATCCGGCGCATGTAGGTAAGTGCCTGTTGTAATGCCTCGCTGGAGTACCGTGCCAATGCTGTCGGATCTGTCGAGCTTTCGAGGCCGACCTTCATTTCTAGGACAACATGTACATGAAGCCACCAGATATTCAGTTTCTTCTCCTACACGACCAATCAAAATCCAGACTAAAATGTAGCAAGTGTCATACCAGCGTTTGCAAAGCAGCCGTCTTTTCTTTGACGCTTTCTGCGATCGATCGTGTCTGAATCTCTTCCACGAGCGCTTGGATTTCGGTTTCGAGGGCCTTCAACTGGTCGTAGACCGATTTGCTTACCAACAGACAATCAGGACGAATAGCCTTTTTGTCGGCGGAGCCAGGAGCTATGCCGTGACGGTCGAACCAACGACCTGTAATGCCATAGCCGGAAGGAATAACAGAGGTGATGGCATTCCCCGCTTCAACGCAAGATCGGTACAACGCCCTTTCTTCACACTTTGCGAGACCTTCTGGCCACCCTTCCCAGCACACCGTGTCGTCCTCTCCTGTGTGCGTGAAAGCTTCGTCACGGCAGAGTTTGTCGTAAATGGAGTCCACGGAAATGTTCGGAGGCAGGAAGGAGTCTAGGAAGATATTGTCGAGGAACTGAGCCGTTGGAACCAGGCGAAGTAAGGGAATAAGTTGTTTGCCAGCCCTAAGGCTGTCGCTGGCATTCATGCTGCAAGTAGTCCGACGACAAAAGCGACGCGCTCAAAAAAAACTGTCGTCTCTATCTGCGCGCCGGTGAGGATATACAACCTGACAAAGACCTCGGGGTGCGGTGAGTAACGCAAACTATCCAGACTCAACACTCCTGCCAGTGAGCAAAACGCGCCTTGCGACAAGCGCGACTGCTCCCTTTCTAAGTTAACCGTTTTGAATGTGTTGATGTTTATTACGGCCAAATGCGGCCAAACAACGCGTGTCCTGAAGGAGTGAACCTTGACGAATCCGGGGAGTCCTTTGGAACAACGCCGAAGATTTACTTATGCGGGATGCCTCGGATTGGGTTCCAGCAGAGGGTTGGCCTCCGATCGACAAGAGATCTCCACATTTCAATCAGGAATAAGTACACGTCGTTTGTTCTTTCTTCTACAGCATTACTACTTGACCAGTGACTGATACTGATGCGTCCAATCTGCGTTGCCACGGGAGGTGACCCAATTGCAAGGTGGTTCGTATCTAGACCCTTACATGGATGACTCGCGCGTGCGATCAAGGCATCGTAGCCTCTATATGGTGATGGTAAAGCATGTCGTTGTGCGAGCAATGCCGCTCGACGGCTAAAATATACAGATCTGCGATGTCCAAATCGTCAGTCCAATGCAACAACAGGAAGTATATAAAATACAACAAAACGAGTGCACGATGCCCGTCGGGGCACATAAGTACAGTTATTTCGAGTGATTTACACTCAGGGATGTAAATCGTCGTAAAGCACGGCAATGCCCGGACGTCGCCTAACGGACGCGTATGGGACCCTGGCGCCAAGTGGGCGGGGTCGACGCGACTCGTCGTAACACAAGCTCTGAGACGTGTGCCCGCTTCAAATATTCTTGTCAGGCTCCAGAGAATGTGTTCAGATGTGGGGATAAGATTTTGGGACTATAAAATCAACCTTGGGCCTTGGAAATTTTGTGATTGTGGAACTCAAATTCAAGCCCAATTGTGCATCTCTTAACTGTCAATTCACGGCCAAAGTGCTGTCTGTGGAAGGGCTCAATGCAGCGCCAAATTGGGGTGTCTAAGTTGGCGCGGCCGAGAGGCCGCGCGAAGCGAAATCAGGGACCCGAATTGATGGGGGCGCGCGCTAGCGCGCGCCCCGAGCTGATTTACCGGACTGACCCGGCTCGTGGCCTGTAAATCAAGCCCGTAAATCAGCCTGAATTACGGTAAATCACTCAGAAATAAGTACTTATGGGCACTTATCCCCCTTATTTCAGAACTTATGCACCATTTCTGGCTCATTAAGCAGTCAACAGCAGAACTGTGGGCTCTCATTACTGTGCAATGGCCTCCTTGACATGCCTATGGGAGTTGCAAGTGTGTCTTGCTGCTTTCTTGCCCATATGTACATTTCAGGAATTGCAAACTTGCTTCAATTATAGTAGAGAAGCACACCCTTTCAGAACAAATTCGATTTCAGGAACTTTGAGGTCAGTTCTATGCCCTCCTAAGCATACTCAAGAGGTGCCGCGCAGCGACGATTTTTTTTTTAAAGTATCAACGGAGCTACAGGGCGCGCCGCGGGCAGGAGGGAGCGCCCTCCTCGCGCAGGCGCGTCGGATCACGTGACATGTGATCGCCATCGGATCACGGCAGGTGCCGGCGCCTTTTTTCCCACCCGCCAAAAGTCTGTAAATCATTTCTAATAAGTACAGATATTGACTGCCAAGTACTCTACGAGTCGTACACCAAGCGATCATCTAGAATCTAGTAACAAGAGTCAATCGCCTCGGAAGAAAAGGGTCTGTTCCAAGCTCCAAAAAGAGGATCCATGCTTCCCTGCCTCACGCCACAGCCAGTCTCAACAACACAAGCGCGCCAGATACTACCCCCAACACCGTAAATACCGCAGAGTGGCGGAGGCTTGTAGCGACATTGGTGCTTCCCGGGCTCGTGCTCCCGAGCTTGTTCTTCATTGCGGTGTGCCCATTGGACGTGGCGAGCACCGCCGGATCGACAGTGATCGTGTTGCGAGTCTTAGTCTGCGCCGTTGTCGGGAATGTCGTCGAGGGCGCACCGCCCGCCTCCGTGAACGCGTCGTCAGTCAGGAACACCAGTGCGAAGCTCGGCGCGGGCACTTTGATCACGCAAACGTTGTTTGTTTGGTCACAGGTAATAACCGTAATATCTTCGGTGCCCATCGGACGGCCGTCAGATTGGAAGTTGACACCAAAGGTCTAAGGGAAGAGGTGAGCAAGGGCCCCAGAATATAGTAGAGACCAATGTTGCTACTTACCTGACCAGCCCAGGTGTAGTTTCCCTTCTGCGAGACGGATGATGCCAAAAGATATCTGGAATCGATGTTAACTTCTAGAGGTGAGTCGCACCGATGGACGCAGACTCACTTGACTTTGACCTGCGCAGGGGTCGCATTCGCTTGTCCCGTCTGCCCGCCTCCAATGGAGATTGACACTGTGAGGTCGCTCGCACCGGAGGGGTCCGTCACAAAATTGAACAGTGCCAGACGGACAGGGTTGCCATTTTCATATATAGCATACCCCGGCGTATGGATGTCGCCGTCGTTTGCGTTAAGGTCCAAGACCTGGGTACCATTTGATGGCCCAAGTGTCTCTGCCAGGACCAACGCCGAGTAGTAGATGGGCCCCACGGACCATTGGTGAAAAGTCGACTGGTTTGTCGGAGGCGACGTGAACGGCTGTAATATCGCGTGAAGCGAAGATGGTAAGAGGAAATGGAGCAAGTGCGCACGTTGTAAAAGACGTTCTGCCCACCGACATGCATCAGTGCGCCAGAAAAGTTGGAGTATGCCATTTGTAGTGAATAATCTAGGCCCCAGAGCGCAGCGCCGAAGACATCACTGATTCCAGCAAAACCGCCGCACGATGCGGTGTTCGTTTCGAACATGAGGAGCTTCTTGTTCTTAGTCTGGGCATACGCTGTTGAGTTAAGAAATTTATTGATGATGTTTTTCCCAGCATTATGATCGAGGAACGTCGGGAATAGTGTTTGCGGATTCTGTTGCGTCCCGACCCCAAATTGGGCAAAACAATTGTCAGTGGGATAACTGTAACTCACGTCGTAAGTGAGAGAAACGAGAGAAAGGCTGGTCAAGCCCACTTTTCGACGGCGAGGTACGCAAGATTCTCGCTATACTGGTCAACGAAGCCAGTGTTCCACACGTCCTCGGCTTTCCAGTCCGCACTCGCAATATTCGGCCCAATCAAAAGATTGCGATTAAGGATGCGGTCATTAGTCGTCATGGCGGCGACCAGATTACCGAACTCGCCGAAATAGTCGTAGGGTCCGTACGTCTGAAAGTAGGAGTCAGTTTGGTAATGTCCGTTGATAATCCGACTAGTCAGATTTACCGAAGGACGATGGCCGTGACGTGCGTAGAGATCAGGCTCGTTACCAGCCTGCAAGCCGATTAGATAGTCCCCAAGGATGGCTTGCCCTTGTTCTGCTATTGCAAGGCGGAAATTGCCAGTATCATTGAAGGGTATACCTGGAAAATGAAATAAGAGGTCAGCGAAATGACAAGATAGACATATACATACCGAGAAACCAGCGAACGTTCACAAACGATGAGATGTTCCGCATCATATAGAGCAGATCTGGGGTAAATACCAGTGGCGGGGTTTGCGTCTACGCAAATTGTGTCAACGGCGTTGGCGTCAGTGGTGCCCAATACGTACAGGATTAGAAGCTCCAGTGATGTCTTTTTCAAGAATCCGACCGTCGGGTGTACTGTCCACGAGAACAGCTGTTTCCTGAGTGTTACCACCCACGCGGATATTGACGCGCCCCGCCCGCTGCTGAATGTTCGCCATCAAGTTGAGAAACGGCACCTGTATTACAGAGCTGAAGGACCGTATCAGCTCCCATTCGAATCACTTTATTGTCATACTGACGAGTTCCTTCCCACTGAAGCTACATCAGCACACGAAAAGGAGTCTAAACATGCGACCAGACTCACAGACTTGGTTTGCCACAGACATCTCAATCGAAAATCCCAAGAACGAACCCTGCTGAGGAATAGACACGCCAGGCGTGCCCCCATTCTGCAATTGTATACTGTATGTGGGGTTGAATGGACTGGGTATGGCAGGCGGGTTCAAAGTTGTCGGGTTGTACGCGGCAAGCCCTGTGTAGTTCGCGGCGTCGCCGCTCGAAGTTGAAGTTGCACTCAGCGGCGCTTGACCCTGCTGATAATAGACCGTAACTCCATTTGCAACGAGCGCCTGGAGGAATCCAACGCCAAGGCAAACCAAGACATGTGTTCCCATCATTCCTGGAAGGAATTGCCACGCCAAGGACAAGTTCGCGCTCTGTAGCACGATGATACGCGGTTTGGAGGCCGGGGTTGGGATAAGCTACAGTGCCTGCGCCAACAAAAGAATGGGAGAATGGGAGAAGGAATGAGGTGGAGAATGCGCAGCACAAGGGCAAGGAATTATTAATTAACGTTGGTCCCTGGGACCAGACCGTGAGACCACTGGCAATCCGAGCTGGGATCAATCCCAAAGTATTCAAGTCTTCATGTAATTCTAGTCGACATCGCTCATCTCTCTGCCACTCGCCAGCTCACCCATGAGCCGCTTAAAGTCTCCTCCTCTTCCTATACGAAAGGACTTTTGCTCGCAAACAACAAAGCCATTTCTTCCGATGTCCAATTACATTCTGCCAGGTGGGTGTGATGAGCGAAGGTAGGGTATATTGGCGCTGCCAGGAGTGTATGGTCGAGCTAGAGGGCCCTTCCTTTAGTCGACAGTCTGAGAGTCCGGAGGTGGGGTAAAGTTAGCTGAAGAGGGAGATCGATGTTATTCAGGTCTGGTCTGTGAGGGGACAGGGGAAATCGGCGGCGTGATTGTGTTCTTTGCAGGAGCCAACTTGGCCATGGCATGCAGGCGTTCGCTACGGGATTCCCGACGCTCTAGCTCACGAGTAGTGGCTGCTTCTTGACCCAAATCGGTGTGTTTTTGAAGATCGGAGAGAGTAGCTTCAAGAAGACGAAGAATGTGGGCATGAATATGATAGTACTCGTTCCCATGGTGCTTATAGGCAAGTTTTAGCGTCGCCCACCATTGACGTACCAGTGGCTTGAGAGGCTCAAAGTAAGGATGGAAGAGCCGAATGATCGTGGTTTCAAAGACGCGCTTCGGGTTGGAAAACAATAATCGCTTTGAGTCCGCAAAGTGAAGCTCTTTGGCGTCGAAATATTTGAGGATAGCCTTGGCTAACTCTCCTCTTGAGGCATAGTTCTCGTGACTCGGGTTTTGCTCCTCTCGAAGCATGCCTATGCCTGGGCCGCTGCGCGTCAGACAAAGATAGATGAGAACCCAAAGGAAAGACTCCATGTCGTGAACGGAATTGTGACTAAATGTAGATGTTAGATCGTCGGCATTGATCATGTCTTCATCTTCGTCGTCTTCGTCATCTAACCTCAACGTCGCTCGCTGTAGGACTTCAACACTCATGAAAGGAAGTGTTCCCTGCAGGACGAGTGCCATGTCAGCGAGTTTCAGATTCAAATCTGGAAGAAACGTACACTGCGTTCCCCTTCTCGAGCTTTACAGTCGCTGAAGTCTGGCCAACGTGTCTCCTGAATGTGGTTATGATTGTCATATTTCATGAATGAGAGGGTTTGCTCACCTCAGGATGATCCCATCCCAAGTTAGCAGTCGTCGCGGATTCTTTTTTTGGGCCAAAACGATGCCGCTTAACATCTGTTATATATCGGAAAGCGCCTTCCTTAGCATATCGGAAAGCCTCTACGATTGCTTCGTACTGCTTCGTCGCTGGAGGTAGGGGCAGCGTTTCAAACTCGGGTACTTCACGAGTTGGAAGGGGTTTAGATCCAAGGGCCTTTTTGGCATGATCAAAGTCTCTGAGACGTCCAAACGTCTCTTGGCTATCATGTATATGGGAATAAATCAAAAGGTTTCCGATACTGACATCACGGTGGATGATGAGGTCGTTATGAGCATGACGATGATCTACAGCGTGTTAGTTCAGCAAGAGCTTTACACGTCTGCGGTACAGACGTACCTTCAACACACCCACGGAAACATCTAATAAGCTCCAGTAAGTCGCAGAAGTGCTTAATTGGAGTGTCCACGGGCATAATGATTTCGGTGTGGACGCAGTTTCCACTACTGTTCGTTTTCTTCTTGTGAGGCTAGCTGAAAGCGACACTCCGCTTTAACTTGAATCAAGGCTGTAATATATTGACATGCGAGAATAGCTCGGTTTCGACGTTGCCCTCATTCCGCACTAGTTTCGTGCCCGTAGCGTCGGCTACAAGCGGAAGCGGGATCATGGCACAACGGGTTGAGGCGTAAGCTTCTACAATCATGGGTGACAGATTTTCCTATTCCATCAAACTGCCAGCAACATACTATATAAGTCAACTTGGAAGCCCCAGATATGCCAACTTTGCGGATGACACGCATATATACACACATACACTTAAGCCTACCTTCATTTTGTAAGAACATATGGCTGAAGTCTAGCCTACTTTTCGTAGAGCTTCGAGACGGTCTTCAGTTTAATTTCTTTTCCAGCACACTCTCAATCCTAACAAGTCTACCATACCGAACCGTGTAGCGTACTTCAAATAGATTTAAGTCAGCTTGAAAAAGTTCGATATCTTTCCAGCGTACCTCAATCCTAACGAGTCTACCATACCGAACCGTGTAGCACACTTCAAATAGATTTAAGTCAGCTTGAAAAAGTTATCTTTACAGCGTACCTCAATCCTAACGAGTCTACTGTGTCAAACCGTGTAGCGTACTTCAAAAAGCCTAAGTTTGAACCCTAAGATACAGCGAGTCTACCGTGCTCGCGAGTCTACCGTGCCCGAGCCGTCGCGCCAGCCTATGAAAGGTCTACCCAGCCTATACGGTGATAGGGCTAGAAGGCCTGAAGGTGCTGTGCACAACAACAAAACAACTAACAACTATGGGGGGCGAGAAATGTTAAAAGTTCCCAGACACGCGAGTGTGCAGGGTTTGAAAGTGGTGGTTTGATGAAAGTAAAGACGATCCGACTTGTAATTAGTCGTACCGACGGCGATGCAATAGAATACGATCGTTCCCAGGCGGAGCGGGTCGGTAACCGACTTTCGGTGTCGGTTGTGCGACAACGAGACGAACGAGGTTTATTACGGAGAACTCACGGGTTCGGGCGACGAGTACGAGACGACAGAGACGGCGGTTACGAGGTTTACGACGGTGGCGACGGTTTATACGATGAGAACGGTGCAGAGACGGCAGAGACGACGGTTTTTGAGCTATTAAATCTGAGAGTGAGGGAAAATACGGGCTGTAATTCACTGGGGCAGGTAGGTAGTACATGGGTATGTTTTTATACTATGCGACCGACTCGCCTCTCGCGAGCCGGTGAGGCAGGTGTTTTACTGGTTTATTTGAGAGAAGCGCCGCCAAGCTTGGTACCGCGCGACACTTTTTAGGGAGTGTGGCGCTCTTTGGCTCGGCAAAGGGGGTTTTGATCAGCTCGAGGCGTCGGGTCGGATGTATGATCGGTAGGGGATTTGCGATCGGTAGTGGCTCTTGGGTGCGGAACTCCGTGGTACGGCCGGATCCCCTCTGCGAATGGCTGGGCAAGGTGTTTCCTAGGATAATTTCAAATCGGGTTTGGTTGTCGCCGGGTTGAGACCTTGGCATACAAACGTGCGCGGTCATCAACAGGTTATACGGCGTTCCGTGCTCCGTGCGCCCAGAGGGGAGAACTGGCGTTTCTTGGTCGGCGCGTCGGTCGTTTGGTCGTATTGTCGGTTGGTCGGTCGTATTGTCGATTGGTCGGTTCGGCGCTTTGGCCGCATCCGGGACCGTGTTCGTCGTGGCGCAGCGGTTGATGTCCGTTTTATGGGCAGGTTCTGTGTACAGCACGGAACGGTGCTCATCAACGGGCTATGTCAATAAAATAAAATTTCATCATATTACGAGCGTACCTTGAGTGCTTTATTGAACACGGCTTGACAGTCTGTCGCAAGTCGTCTATACATGGCCGCCTGTCGGTCGCAGTACGCGGCTCGCCCGCCTTTCGTCGCCATCCCAAGCTCACCCCAGACGTCTGCCATCCTCGAAAACGACGCCACGCTGCGTCGAAACTCCTCTTGCAGAATCTCCTTCTCCTCTCGTGATCTGTCACGCGCTGCTCGATCACGAAACCACTTGACCCGATCCACTGCCGTCCATTAGCATTGAGCCAGCCAGGTGAGCCATTCGAGAATGCTTACTTTCGACACTCCATTCCGACTCCTCTTCGAGGGTCATGCCAATACGCCGTCCAACGTGCCAGAACCACGGGTCCTGCTTCTTTGCATCACCCAGCTTGTGGCGTTCAGTCACGTTCTTCTGCCACAGCTGTTCTTTGAGCAGAGGTTGCAGTGCCTTGTCATCCGGGTCAAGGCCGAGCGCGAGGAGCTTTTTGTACACGCGTTGGTACCGCTCCATTGCTGAGGTCTTTTCTAATTGGAGGGTGCGGAGATATTGCTGCGCGTGGGTGTTGGATCGTTGTCTGTGGATGTTAACTTGCTTAAACTGTAGGTTAGCGTTGACTGTCTTGATAGCCAGTCGAACCTCAGCGAGGGCATCGTGTGCTTGACCTTCGCGCAGTTGGTATTCGACCCGGGCCAAGGACTCGAGCCCTAGAGCGCTGCGTCGAGTGACGGTGAAGTCGGAGGGGAGCAGGAGAGGGATATCCTCGGTTGCGATAGCTTCTGTCGAATTCACTTCGCTTAGGAGAGCCGGGAAAATTGTCAGTTGTTCTTGACGCCAACTGGCAAGCTCTTGAGCAAGCCTGGCGCGTGGACTCGACGTCTGAGCATCAGTTTTGGACTTGGAGGATAGCTGGGCCCTGCGAAGTATGTATTAGATGTGCAGTTGGGAGTAGAATAAGTGTACGCACTGTTTCTCCTCAAGCTGTAGCCCTGTGTTCAGAAATGACGCGAGGCCTGCTCGATTATCGTCGCCACTAGAGGCAGCGAATTCAGCACTCGCTAAAGTTTGATACACCCGGTTCAACGATGGCGGCCCTTGGGAACTGGTCAAGACGTTGAAGTCACTAATGGCCGTGTCGACTTACCTCCTTCCAGCTGTACTTCATATAAACTCTGTACAACTCCTTTTGAGACGACCTTCGGCCTTGTATCCATGGTCTCCCACCGTGCGATTAGATCCGGTGCATGCATATTAGTCAATGCAGCAAAATCGTCCTCCCGCGTTTGTAGAGTCTTGACGCACGCGATATACATACGATGAAGTGTTGCGGCTGTAGAACTAGATCAAATATAACCTTCAACAATGGATACAATGCTGACCGATCTGATGAACTTTCGTCCAGTTCCAATGACCAAAAAAATTGTCGAGGCTATCGTGGCGATGACCATCGTTCTGCTCCTTGGTGCTCCCTGCAGATTGGTTTTGTTCCGCCCATCCACCTTCGATGTTCTCGCCCCAAGTCTCGCCGGAATACTTCAAGTAGTTGAAGGCCCACAAAAGCATGCAAATCAGAACATGGTTCACGACGTGCATCTTGGGAATTGCGCCCCGAATCTTCCCGAGCAGAGGGACGACGTCTGGAAACCATTTCATAAAACGTTTCTCGAGATTAATACAATATTGACACCTAAAGCTAATGAGTTTCAAGTGATTCTTCCCTAAGTAAGATAAACGAACCATATATCATAACTGATCATGATCCAGCGCAGGCGGCTGGCCTTGGCAATCGCGTGGGCCAACGCATAGTCGGTGTTCGCGAACCTGCACGGCGGAATCAGTCAGTGTTCGAGTGTGAAAGACGAGCAGCTTACGCTTTGCCTTTAGTGAGGTCAACCGTTCCCTGTGGCATGTAGCAGCCATGGCGGGCACACTGGAAGGCGACGACGCCGCTCACCACGGCATTCTTGAACTTCGCGATATTCTGCATCTTTCCTGCTTTGAGGTGTGGACAGGTCGGTTCCTGCGAAATACACGATGAGACGACGGCCACGATAGCTGAGAAGAAACGTACCTCTTCCGGATGAATGCCAACCCTTTTAAGATAGCCTTTGAATGGCTCGGTCGGTACGAAATAGCCGTTGCCGTTGTTGAGAGCCGTGTCATCCGGATCATCATTCTTAAGCTTGCGTTGGAGTCGAAAGTTGCCATCGGTGGATAGAAAAAGGGTGTACTTGTGGCTATATCTGGTCAGCGACGAGGAACGTGCGTGGCAAGAATCACTCACGTCTCATCGTCATGGGCAGCCCGGATCACAGCATCGTCTACGTTGAAGCCGACCTCAGGGCAAGCTGGACATCGGACCGTGAGTGAGTTTGCGCGTCGGTGGGTAAGGATGTTGTCGATGCTGTGGGCCTGGCCACTCCTTCTGACAATAGCGAGGTGGCTCCAAACACGTGAGACCTGATTAAACTCGCGATACCGATCCTGTGCATTGTATAAGTCAGCCGTCGCAGTACGAGGTACATCGAGATACATACCGGCACGTCCTGGGGGAAAGCATTATTCGTTAGGCTTCGAAGGGTGCCAAAATAGTCGTAGGCAGACTTCTTCGACGTCAAGTTGCTTATGTGAAAGTGCTTGAGCACCGAGAACGTGAAGGCGGTTTCCGGTCGCTGGACAGTTGCGGGGAAGAATCGGGCGCGTACCAGTTGCTCTGCGTCAGACAAAGCATCACAGTGGCAATATTTTATATGCATGCGATGAACACCATTGATGTGGACAATGACTGTGGGGCGACCGATTGAGGTGGGAAGTGTGTTGGGGCACGGCTTGCCAAAGTGTCCTAACATGATGATGAAGCCTAATTCAGAAAGTGATACGCGCTGGAAGAAACTGCCTGTCCATCGCTGGAGGAAATGGAACGGCTGGTTCTGGTGTGCTTCGATGATGTAATCCTGACATAGAAGATCGCACTGAAAGCATTCTGTGCATCGAAAAGCACTAGCAGCCGCGCCGCAGGGGCAGTCCCGTCCGATACGAGGATGGTACTCGGTCGATAGGATCGCGTCCTGGAGAGCATCAAAGCTTTTCGAAAAAGTTTCCATCATTACTGACGCGCCCTGCATTCCATCAGCAAACCTTCTGCCCCAGTAATGAAGATACACGTACTTGTTTCCTGGTTGGCTTTACTTCGGGTTTGGTGGTGGGTGAAGTGGGTTTGTAGGGCGGAATAGACGTGGAAGATGTGGCAGGTGATACCCGTCGACGCTTTGCCGTGGTTTCGTAGAATGTGCGCGTTGTCGTGCTCCCGGCTGCTGAGACTGCCCTGTTCAATTCAATGTCATCCTCCTGATCGGACTCGCTGTCGTAACGGCCAAGGACTCCTCGACGCTTGTGGGTGCGGGACATTGAACAGGAGGGAGCTAGCTACAGAACGAAGTGGTGCGTGCGCGTTAGTATGAGGAATAGAAGGATATTTCAGAACAATAATGGTGGCAGCATTGTACGGCAATGGCTCCTCGACATCGATCAGGGAGAAAATACAATAACAGCAGAATGAAGTGGCCTGTGCGCGGTGACACGCGGAACAAGAGAACAAGGGACGTTTCTGGCCACAACGAGAACAAGGGACCTCACGCTCGCTGCCAGAGCAAATCGTGTGGGCAATCGAAGATCTGACCCCAACTCATTGACGAGAACAATAGCAGAGGCAGCAGTCTACGGGACCTCACGATCGCTGCCAGAGCAGATCGTGTGGGCGATCGAAGATCTGACCCGAACTCATGAAGGCAACTGTTCGAGGCAAAAAAAGAGGTTTTCAGTCATCGTAGTAGTAGTTGTATACATTTGGTATAGCAGTCCAAATGTGTATAGTCCGTATAGTAGTCCAAATATTTATAGCGCGGGGTCAAATTGTAACAGCTGTGTCATATCATAGCAAATGTTCGGTGATGGATTTAAATGGTGAAGAAGCGGCGGGGGAGCTTCAAAGCCGGGCACGTCATGAGAAAGACGACGAGGGACGATAGGCGCGCGGCGGAAGTGATTGAAGAAAGTTTGGGTATAGTACTTTGCAATGGCTTCCTCCAAACTTTGAACTTCATCGGCCTTCCATCGCCAACTGTCGACGTGGAGGATGGCTGGCTGTTTCCCGGGCCAAGGCCTCATGAGCCGCTGAAGTTCCAACAAGTAGCGACAGCGTTCTTCATCGTCGTAACTCGCGATGCCGTGATTTGCTTCAGACAGCGGCGCGACGAGGAGTTGTCCTCCGGGAAAGCAATCGGCGACACGTTGTTGTTCTCGCCCAAGATCGAAGTCCGCGGCCCCACGACGGATAAAAATCTGCAATGCGAGCAGCTCCTGGCGAAAATTGAGCTCCGCCAACTCCCACAAGATCTCCTCGAAGTCCTTGTCCTGAAGATCCCCGAATGGTTTGCCCTGCCAAGTTTCGTTACCATGGGCAACTTCGCCGATTGAGGTGTCCTCGGCGCTCAAGCAGTTCTGGAGAAAGTCAGACAACAGCTCCAGGCGCGTCGCGCTCTTCGTCTGACGATCCCCTCTCTTCCTATCGGCGCCGGATGAGCTATTTTGCAGCCAGTCGAGCCCAAGCAAATCCCTCCAAGCCTTCCCAGACATCGGCCGCGCATTGGAATCGTTGACACTGAGGCGATGTATGAGAACCCCGCGATAACGAAGCCAGGCACGGAGGGTTGATGCACGCCGGTCTCGTTTCTCGTACGCAATAAACGACGCCGGTTCCGGGAATGCATACCCGAAATCGGAGCCCAGAACATCTTGGTTGACGAAGTTGCTGGGCGATTGATCGACGCTGCGCAGCGCATCACGCCATGCCGGGATCGCGGGAGGAAGGATGGCGTCCGGGAGATCTTCGAACTTGCCACGACCCTGCGGCTCGTAGATGGCCTTGTTCTTCTTGCGCTGGGCGTCTATAATGTCCTTGTCAGTTGTAGATAAGTAAATCATTGAGATAAGAACTTACATGGGCTGTACCGTTGCGTCCGAGCCTTACGATCGGTCATCGGCACATCGGGAGGTGGAACCACGGGTCGCTCCATCCGGTGGGCGTTGAACGGGTTGCAAGTTGAGTGGAAATATCGAGTGAAGCGCCGCATTGCCGTATATTTGGCCAGTTGCGTCGCAGACCCGCGATAGACGACATTGTAGGAGGGCTTGGAGGTTGCAGTGAGCGGAATGAAACCTTCGGCGCGCTTTGCAGTGACCACTTCGTTGATGCACAGGGTAAGGACATCCACACGGTGGTGAATAAGGAATACAGGAATTTTTGCCCTGAATAATTCCTCGCAGACGCCGAGGTTGGCAGTGAATGCCCCCATTACCCGTGCGACTGGCGTCGCTGCATCCACCTGTAACCGGCCACTGATACGGGGTTTGTAGATGTCCCGCCAGTCGAGCGCAGCTTGTAGCTCGGAGTACAGACGTTGAACCTCGCGTACAGCGAGTCGTGCACGACTGAACGTCGTCGGTAAGCCCGTGAGTCGATCAAGCATGGAATTTAGGATGGGAGGGATCTCTCGAGGTGGGTAATACTCGTCGTAGATGGCACTCCGCACTTTTTCCATCAGCACAATGCAGGGTTTTCGAAGGCGGCTGAGCATATGAGGAGAGAAGCGCCCGATCTGATAAAATAGACGGTCCTCGCACACAAACTCGGATTCTGCAGGGAGCCACCACATAATTACCGCGGGGTCACTGTGATCGCGGGGTGGATAACGAATGACTGATAGGTATGGGAGATCCGCGACGTAAGGCTGCGGCCACATAAGTGGGTCGTCATCTCCATAGCGTAGATCCTCGCGCAGGTACACCGGACGATCTCCTCCCAGAGGCGGATACCGTAGTCTCTTGGAATTTGGCGAAGTCACTACATAGTCCCCCTCTCCAACGATAGCAGCGACTAAGCCATCGGACGGCCGAATATCTGACGAACTGTGAAAACAATTGTTAAAAATAAAGGAAAAGGACTTACTAGCTGGGTTGAACTGAAGTTTCAGATGCAGGAGTAGTTCAGGGTTCGCCAACAGGGCTTGCGAAGTTGGGGGTTCGATATCCCGGCTTGACATCACGAATCGCCGCGTCGTTTGAAGAAGACCACAGATAGATATCAGCCGACGTCACGTCGAGCCGAAAGAGAATACCACAGGTAAATCTCAAAGGTGGGAAGTGGCTGAAAGAAACGTCCGCGGGCTATGAAGATTAGTCGACAGTCAGTTGTTACAAAAATGAAATAAGCTTACCGTTGATTGTGATGACGAACTTTCGAACTCAAGGTGCGATGTGGATGGATGAAGAGTCCGCAGGCTATGACGAATCGCCGCGTTGGTTGAAGAGGACCACAGATAGAAATCAGCCGACGTCACGTCGAGCCGAAAGAGAATACCAAAGGTAAGTCTCAGAGTGCAATCTGGGTCGAAGGAACGTCCGCAGGCTATGAAGCTTAGGTGTCAGTGCGTAGTTAGAGAAATTAATGAACTTACCGTGGATTGTAGAACTTCCAAACTCAAGTCGGATGTAACGAAAGTGTAGTATGGTATGACAAAGTGTATTCTAGCCAGGACGTAGTCTAAAGGAGCGCAATCAGCTGACGACACGTCGAGCTGAACGAGAATACCAAAGGTATATCTCGCGGTGGGACAGTTGTTGGGGTCCAGTAGCTGGCAGTGTAGAATATGCAGCGAATGAAAGAAGGGAGACGTCGTCGACTCTGCACTTGTGCGCTGAGTTTGAAATATAATTTCCCACGCTTGAGCCAAGGCCCAAGCGAGCCCTCATCGGCAATGCCCGCAAATCGCACGCTCAAGCCAAGTGGCCAAACAAGCGTGACCTTTCGGCAATGCCCGTGCGGACGCCATCCATTTTTTGACTTCCCATTATCTTGAACTTCACCATCATCGGGGCAGACATTCGTCTCCCGCCTGCTCGACCTGGCGTCGGCAGTGATTCCTCTTCTCCTCTCTGCCTGGATCAAGCCTCCGCCTTTTGCCATCAACATCGGGCCAGACGAGTGTCTCCCGCCTGCTCGACCTGGCGTCAGCAGTGATTCTCCCCTCCTCTCCGCCTTCATGGATCAAGTGCCCCAACCTTTTGCCATCAACATCGGGCCAGGCAAGTGTCTCCCGCCTGCTCGACCTGGTGTCGGCAGTGATTCCTCTTCTCCCCTCTGCCTGGATCAAGCCCCCCCGCCTTTTGCCATCAACATCGGGCCAGACGAGTGTCTCCCCTCTGCTCGACCTGGTGTCAGCAGTGGCTTCTTTCCTTTCTCTCGTTCATTACGACCAGCTTCGCCAGCTTCGTCCTCGGGCCATCACTTGGTCTCTCGTCTCTTGAATTACGACCAGATGTCCTCGCCTTTTGACTTTCCCAACATCGGGCTAGACGAGCGTCTCCCGCCTGCTTGACCTGGTGTCGGCAGTGACTTCTTTCCTCACTCACCTCGTTAACCACAAGCAGCTTTATCTCTCGGGTCGCCCCTGGTTTTTTTTTCAGCCTGGCGCTCACCTTGGGCACCGGATTCCTTAAGGACACGATGTGCCGCCGACGTGCTGAATTTGCTATTGTACTCATTTTTATTTCTATCGTCGCTATAATCCTCTATTTTTATTTCTATGTTATTTAGACTCGGACTAGAGTGCTTGTACCTACAATTACGCTATATTGTTCTGCTTTGAATGGCCGGGACTGCCTCGCTTTGGCCTTCGAAGGCTCTCAATGAACTTTAAAGGGCGCACGATCGGTGAGTACTACAACGCCAACACTTTATTGTTATTCATGCCTCGCATTGCTTGTTCTACGACAGGACATCGTCAAGCCCCCTACTCACAATTATTACCTCCCACCCATCACTTAGGACCCCTCGCCGACGCTGACCCAGCACTCCGTGGCCTGCATAAAGCTGCTGCCAACAAAGTCAATGAGGAGCGGATCACGAAAGCCATCGAAACCCTCGCGGCGCCGTACAACAAGCAGCGCCGAGTCCATGGTTGGGTCTACCGAACGCCACAAGTGTGCACGGGAAAATCAGCCTCGGCGAAGGGAGACGTCTTGGGGCACTCAAACATCGGGCGGTGGTTCCAGATGGTGGTAAGTGGCATTTTCTAGTGCGTCTAACATTGCGCCTGATTCGATCGACATGTAGAAGAAGAAGAATGCGCCCTGGACGTTCACTTGGCTAACGCATACCTCGTTAGACGCGGAGATCCTCCATGATGCCACCGAGTTGACAGCATGGTTCAATATTCATGAGGAGCTCCAGCCCCGCCGCACAAATCGAGCGGTGCCCGTGGAGCCACTTTTGCTGTCATCTGTACCCAGTCGTGCTCCCACTCTGTGCGCCGCTAGTTCGAGTTTATCTCCACCAACCAGCCCTACGTATGGTGTCTTTCCCTCATCGTCCGCCACTATTGTTCCATCTTCCCCCGTCTTGTTCTCTCCGCCCACACGATCCAACAATACTGTCACTGGTCATGATCCGAATGATAGGGACTTTACTTGTGGCGTGCGACTCTTTATTTGGACATCGGTCAGTTCAATTGATCATCTCGTTAATTTGTTACTGAGCTGTCTACAGGATGCCCACAGCCACGTTGAAATAGCTGTCTTTCCTCGACGTGGCGATCGCAGCATCCATCTGCTGGACTTCAAGGTCGAGCTCGGAGTGTACGGGGTCGAGCTCGGTAATTCACTGGAACTCTACTCGAGGGGATGGCCCAAATGGCTCGAGCATCGTTGGGCGGAGCCCCTCGCAGTTGATTTCGCGGGGCAAGCTTTTTTTCTGAAATACGCTACCGTAGTTTCCCCTCCCTGCTTCGATACAATATTCCATCTTTACAATACCATTCGCAAGGGCAAAGCACGGGCCCACTAATTACAAATTCTCCTTACTTACAATATGCTCTTCACAAGGAAGGCTTATCCTTCTATTGTCTTTCTCCAACCTTAATTCGAGCGACGGCACAATTTGACCCTCGACGATAACTTTGCCTTGTCTCCCCCCCCCCCCACGGGACGGAACGAGCTACTCAATGTACGGCTTTTATCTATATCCTCTCTTCATCCAGCAATTCAACTCCACTGGCCCTGACGGTCCAAATCTCGAATCACTCAAACATGTAAGCATTATTTCTCCGTCAGGCATTCCGTGTTTAATTTTGTTATTCAGAAACTGAAGAAATGGTTCGTCAACAACACGAAGACTAATGTTGAGGTGCCGGCACCCTCGACGTCCAGTAAAGTCCCACGTGCGACAAGCGCCGTCGACCTATTCGTGAAAACTAAGCAAGCTGATATTCGAGACATGATCAACAAGGAGCGCACCGAAACTGGTCAATCTACCAAAGAAAGCAACCTTACTCTCCACCGGAAGTACAAGCACGAATTATTTAATGAACTTGACGACAAGACCCGTGCTGAATTTGAAGAGGAAGCAGCAATCTTGAAGGAGAATTTGAAACGCCCCCCGAGCGCTGAGCATACATTTGCGTGAGTACGGGTATCCTGACATTTGCCTTGAAGCACGGCTCATCCATCATCTATACAGTCAACAGAATTCTTTATTGCCAACGGCCACGGAGGCACTGCGTGGCATGTGCGGCTGGAACTGGGGAGGGCATGGTGATGTCATGTTCTTCCTGCAAGGCGCCTATCGCAACAAGGCGGGTGACCTCAAGACCTTCAAGTACGTTAACTACTGGCCATCTTCCCTCACATTCTGATGTCTTGATAGCGGCACCGTATCCAACAATGCTCAATCGGCGACTTTCGCTGATCAATGTGCCAATTTCAAAGACTTCCGCAACGAGTTTCGACGGTTCGCAGAGGGCGCATTGCCAGGTATTTCTTTTCCTGCCGTCGTTGTTGTGCGCCGGGACTGATGGACCCTTTCTGACAGTCAAGTGTCCCGAACTGATCCCCCTCACAGAGTCAACAATGAAGCAAGTCGAGCTCTCTATTATCTTGAACGAGGATGGATACCCCATCCTGCCGTCCTTAGACCCCGAGAGTATTCCCGTCGCCAGCTGCCGCCACCTACTGACGGAATACATCGAAATGGCCTGGAGTAAGTCGACGATCAATAGAATTGAATCACTGTGGCTGACGGGCTTGGTTTGTTGTAGAGGTCTCAAACTCGGCAGAAGTACCTTGGGACGTCCTCGGTACTTCGACACGAGGTTCCATTGGAATGACCCATTGCAACACACTTGCCGACTTCCCAAGCCTCGATCCCAAGGCTATGAAGGCAACGGACGCTCTCCGCTTGTACACAGCAATTTTCGATGCCCAGAACCGATCCCACAACATTTTACAGTTCTCAAAGCCGATGTCGCTGTCAGATGGCGACATCGACGACTTTCAAAATGACGACGACAATCATAACGATGACGACAATCACGGTGACAGCGACAATGAGACTATCGATGGCCTAGATACATTGTCCTTCCAAGAACCCGCTCCCGCTCCCGCTCCCATTACACAGTCCTCTCCCCCTGTCGCCAATTTCTCACCACCGATTCTTCGTGACAACGCCTCTGACTCGGTGTCAACTCCCTCGAACACAGGTGACGGCGGAAGCGAGAACATGACTACTACTACGTCTGCCCACGCCCTCGCCCCCACAATCATAAATGGCGGCGGAGACACCTCTACCACTGTGAGCAAGCTACAAGAAGACACCGGGGCCCCCACTTCTACGCCCGAGGCCGATTCCAGCGCCGAAACTTTGAAGTCTTCCGATAACCCTGGAAGCGCCTTGGGGTCGGAGCGTGGAGGAAGACGTGGGCGCGGTGGAAAACGCGGTGGTAGGCGTGGTGGTAGGCGTGGTGGGAAGGGTGTCGCCGCTGCTTTGAGGGGCCCGGTGGCCATAGTGAACACTAACTCTGCGCCAGCTTTCCAGCCCCCGGCAGTCTACACACCAGCTGCTGTCAAATCTCTACCCACAGCCGTCACCGCCGCACCCTTGACGGGTACTCCAACATTGCCCACTCCTGCATCAACTGCCGCTCAGCTGGAAGAAGAGCCTCGCCGCAGCAGCAGGAAGCGCAAGGCCCCCTCTACTCGTGATGTCTCGGACACGCCCATCGCGAAACAGGCTCCGGCTAAGCGTCGCAACTTATCGGAGAGATGGCACTATGCGCCGGCTTGAAAAGATGTAAGTAAAATTTTGTTCAGATGATATCTTCGATGGTTAACTAACTTCACAGATTGGCTCATTTATTAGGCTTGGCTAGACTGTGCTTACTTCGTAGCCTTCTGTTCATAGGCTAGATTGACTTATGAACTCGCAATTAAGTTTGACTGTGCTTACTCGTAGCCTTCTGTTCATAGGCTAGATCGACTTATGGTTTGTAGGCTTGACTGTGCTTACTCGTAGCCTTCTGTTCATAGGCTAGATTGACTTACGGACTTGCGATTTGTATCACTAAATTTACTTTACACTTCATTACGGTTGCCTGGGAGTCCAAGGTCTATTTTCAAATCCCGCTCGAATAATTTTATGTCACCTCAAAGTATCTGAAGCTTCTACAATCCATTACCGTGTAATATATGTACATATCTGGTCTTTGAAATGCTGGCAAATGATGGGTAGGTGCCTACAGATCGCTTTTGTATTTCTTCTCATGATTTAGGGTATTTTGGGAATCAATATGATCTTAACAAGATGTGAAAAAAGTGTGCAAGAGGCAGCATGTAAATTACTCTCCTCCTTCTCTCTTGATGTTAGAGGGGCTAACCACATATACCTCACCTTCCTAGAGAGTGCCGCCCTCCAGCGACCTCGATGCGAGGTTTTGTTGCCAGCGAAGCAGGCCGTTTCCGGTTTTCATACTCCGCTCATGTGCCGGTCCAAGCCGTCGATACATATATCATCTCATTCTTATCTGTCGCTTGTTTTATTTTGTGATAGAAATTAGAGCAATTAGATGTCCTCTGAAAGGAGGCACGGGATGAGAGAGGGACACGTTTTGGGCTGTGACACGCACATGACTTGCGTTCCTTGATTTCGGACTACTACCTTCTCGCTCAACAACGCGTCCGTATCCTTCAATCAAGTCCGCCTTTATAGCTGTACGTATAGAACGCGTGAATTTGCTAAAAGATTGTAGTTTTCGCGTTTTTCTCCTCCCGCGTTGTTGGCATTCCGAGCTTTTCTCTCTTGTTCGTTTTCTTCTTTTCTTCTGCATATATCCTCAACTCCACATGGCGTTTCGTCGTCGTGTAACTCGCGCTACCTCTCGCTCCGTTCCCGCTACTCCCAGCCCTTCTTCTCGGCGGGATTCCTCCCCCTTGTCACCTACTCCGCACGTCTCCAGTCCTCCTGGGGGGTCCCAGGATCGTTACTCTTCTCGCTCTGCTACCCCATCCGATATTACCCCTTCCGATCCCGCCCCCGATCCTGCCCCAAGGTCTCAACCTGTTCCCCCAGCTTCTCTGCCTTTGCCTGCCTCGGTCGATACCATTCTCCCTTCATCAAACCTTAATTCCAACGCTCGTTTTCTCGCAACCAATCACGTATCTCCTCCGGCTCCGGTCCCTTCGCTCTCTTCCGCTACTCCGGCGCCTGCGCGCCCTCTCCCATCCTTTTCCGATGCCGATATTCTTGCTGCGCAGCGGCGTGTCACTCAAGTCCTTAGGCAGGATGATCCCCAGACCGCTCTTGCGTCGGCGCCGTCATCTCCGGTTACACCTGTCCCTCGCAGAGATAAAGGGAAGGGTCACGCCCTTCCGTCCGATTTCGACCTCGACGCCGCGGATCGTTTCATCCAGCAGGCTCGGCCGGTTGCTCCGCCTTCTCGTGTAGTCGCCGGTCCTTCCCGTTCTGTTCGTTCCCCGCCTGTCCCTCCTCCTCAAGGTCGTTTCTTCACAGAGTCCGAATTGGAGCGCATGTTTGCCGAGTACGGGGAGTCTATTCGACTTTCCCTTTTAGGTAGTGTCCCCGTTCCTGAGCAAGCCCCTCCTCGCACATCCGTGCCTTCCCGTAGCGAGCATTCCGCTCTGCCTCGTTCCGCTTCTGGCCGTGACCATGCCGCTCCTCGCACGTCCGTGCCTTCCGAGCATTCCGCTCTACCTCGTTCCGCCCTTTCCTCTGGCACTCTCGGTGCGCTTCCTTTCGCACTTATTTCCTTTTCCTTTCCTCATTTGCCTTTTCAGGCCCCTCCCGCAGTTCCATGCGCCCCTCCTCTGCTGTTCCGAGTAGCGCCGCCGTTTCTTCCGGTATGGCTTTCCATTTCTTCCTCGTTCGCTTCCTCACGCGTAGTTCCAGCGCAACCTCCTTCCCCGGTTACTCCTACCGGTCGTCGCTCCACTGTTTCCGGCGCTCCTCCGCACGTTCCCGCCCCCCCGGTTCGGCGTCATTCCGTCCACTTTGCCGGTGTTCCTCAGCTGTCCCCGGAGCTTTCCCCTCAATCCGAGGGTATGGATATTTCCCCGAGCCAGTACGGCTCCATGCATCTCAACCACTACGATGTCGTAACTCCCGATCGGGTGGCGCGTATTCTCCGCCAGGGTTGGCGTGACTATATCCCTTTGGATTGCCTTACCAACGAGGCCTGTCGCCTCGCGGCCCTTACTCCATTACGTCTTGACGATACAGCGCTCGCCCTTAACGATGGCAAGATTCAGTTCCGGTCTACTCCGCTCGACTGTTCTAAGGAGAATCGGATTTCCTACTCCGAGTATCAGCAGGCGGCGCGTAATTTTATCGCCGCTCTTCGCCTCCATTTTCACGCTCGGGGCGATGTCGCCCCTGGCGGCCCTCTTGCTCTTGCCATCGCTTCTGCGTACGACTCCCATTTCCAGGGCATTCTTATTCGCCCCGACGTGGAGCGTAATTGGCCCGTGTATTGCGAATACTGTATGATGATTCGGCGCATGTGGCAGGCCCGTCGTATTTCCCGCCAACCTCTCTTTCGCATTCAAGACTTCCAGCTTTCCGTCTACTCTGGTATCGTTGAGGAGCGTCGCGATCAACGCATCGCTGAATTGTCCGCGCTTCCTGCGCTAGCTGCCTCTGCCGGCGGTGGAAAACCTTTTCGCGATCGATCCTCTACCTCCTCCACCTCGTCGGCGGACCGTGCCGGCTCCTCGCGCTCCGAGGGCTCCTCCGGTCGCCTGCATGGTCGGGCCCCCTACAAGGGTTCTGATCGTGCTCAACGCACCTACCGCTGTATGTACTGCGGCTCCACTGAGCACAAGTTCCTGCGTTGCCCCGGCCCTGGTCGACTCCTCGTTAAAGGTTCCGACGGGCGTTGGAAAACGGCGGCGGGAGATCGAGTCTGTTACGGATTCAACGGCCCTTCGGGCTGTTCGGTCAAGAATTGCGAGTACGTCCACACTTGTTCCCTCTGCGGCACCGGCATCCACGGCGCCCAGCATTGCTCTGCGTGACTTCTTCCTGCCCGTTACTACCCCTCTCAAGCACTGGCGCTGGTCCGCGTTGCTTCGTGAGGTCGATGGTTTGGACCGCTTCGCTTCTGTTCCCTCCGGTCTCGAGTTCGGGTTCAGCCTGGGGCTGGACGATTTTTCCTTAGATCATACCTTTTCTCTGCCCAATCACTATAAGGATCCAGTTCATCATCGTTTTGTTCTCGAGAAATATAACGAAGAGATTCGTCTTGGTCGCGTGTCGCCTGGTTTCTCGCCTTCTCAGATGACCGAGCTTTTTGGCCATTTTCGCACCGCACCTCTTAATGTCATTGAAAGTTCTTCCGGCAAGCTTCGGGTTACGGTTGATCATTCCTATCCACGCGACAACCCAGACATTCCGTCCATCAATTCTCGTATTGATTCCAAGCGTTTCCAGTGCGCTTGGGGCACCTTCTCTGCTTGTTACTTGCTCGTTGCCGACGCCCCTCCCGGCACCGAGGCATCGGTCTTTGACGTCGATGCCGCGTTTCGCAACATTCCTACTCTCCCTCGTGACCGGCCGTTTACTGCCATTCGCATTGGGGATCTCGTTCATCTCGATGGACGGCTTAATTTTGGCATCTGCCCCGCCCCTGGCATTTTCGGTCTCGTCGCCGATGCCCTGGTGTGGATATACCTACATAAAGGTATTGACGCCCTGATCAAATGGGTTGATGATTTTATTTTCTTCCGCTACCGTCGTGGCTTTCTTTCCGACAATTCTCCTCTTTTCGGCTACGACGAGGCTCTCATCTGGGATATCGCGGCGGACTTGGGCTGGCCTTGGGCTCCTGAAAAGTTCGTTCCCTTCGCGACTTCTTTTACATACATCGGTTTTCTTTGGTCTCTCGCCGACAAAACGGTGTGTCTTCCTACGGTTAAGCGCACTAAGTATCTGGCAAAGCTTTCCTCCTGGAATCTCGGCTCTCCAATCTCGCTTCGCGATGTCGAATCCGTCATCGGTACTCTTAATCATGTCACCCTCGTCGTTCCTCACGGTCGCTCCCATCTTCCGGCTCTTTACCGTTTCCGCGCTTCCTTTTCGGTGTCCTCTCCATCCTGGATCTGTCATCGCGTCACCCCTGCAGTTTACGACGAAATCATTTGGTGGTGTTCCGTCCTTGCCGCGGATTGGTGCGGCATCCACATCGTGCGTCCGCCTTCGCCTCTGTCTACGGCTGTCTTCGTCGACGCCAGTACTTCGTGGGGGATTGGCTTCTGTCTGGACGGAAAGTGGCTGGCCTGGCAGCTACGACCGGGATGGAAGGCCGATGGCCGCGATATCGGTTGGGCTGAGATGGTTGCGGTGGATTTGGCATTGCGCGCCATTATTTCTTCTGGTCTTTCCGATTGTCACCTTATCCTCCGATCTGATAACTCCGGAGTCCTCGGTGCTCTCGCTGCGGGGCGTTCGCGTAATTCGGAACAGAATGCGATCCTTCGCCGCATTGTCGATAATTTTCAATTGCATCGCATCTGGTTGACTACTCTTTGGGTATCTACGGTAGATAACATCGCCGACGCTCCTTCCCGTGGTATATTCCCTTCCCGCAAGAAACTTTTCCCTTTCCCGCCTGCCATTCCCTCTTATCTTCGGTCCTTCGTTAGTCCCTCCGTTTCCTATCAATCCTTGTCAGCGTAGGTTTCTTTCGGTAGCTTCTCCGTATTCCTCGTTCCTTCTTACTTCTTTCGGTTCTTCATCACGTGACATCCTTTCTTGTTCGCCTCGTTCGCCAGTTTCCTCGCTCTAGTTAGTAGCACAGCCTGCGGCTGACAATAACATTAGTGTTCACCTTTTGCCGGTCCCCGCTTGTCCCTTCCGTGCGCTTCTCCACTTGCGACTGGTTTTTCTTTTGTTCTATGCCTACTCCTGGAACGAATGCGCTTATTCTTGGTGCCGCGGCTGCGTGGTCCTCGAAATACTTTGCTACATCCGCCACGCTCACGGTGCCCGTTGCTTCAGATCTTTTGCCACTCGAGTTCTGTTTGCCACGCTCGGATGCTGCTAACGTTGCGTCTGCCTTGGCGAATGCTTGGATGCCGTCTACGAAGTCCCGTTATGCGCACGCTGTTTCTCAGTTTCTTGATTTTTGTTCTTCACGGGGCATTTCTGCGCCGGAGTGTTTGCCCGCTTCCGAGGATCTCCTCTGTTCCTTTGCGGCCTCTTTCGCAGGGACACTGTCCGGCGGTACAATTCGCAACAAGTGTTCCGCCCTTCGAAGTTGGCATATTCAAAATCAGGCACAGTGGCTTGGAGGTATACAGCTCAGTTATGTCCTTAAGGGTTCTGAAAATATGCGGCCCATCACTTCTCGGCTTCCCCCTCGGTGCGCAGTCACCAAGCCAATGTTGGATGCATTGACTTCCGATCTCAACGTCACCGACCCTTTCGATGCGTGCGTTCTCTTCGTCGCGACTGCTTGTTTCTGGGGTCAGATACGCCTAGGGGAACTCCTTCCTGTTTCGGAGGCGCGTTTTACGGCTGGCTCCTTGCCGACTTGGTCGGATTTTCGCGTTCCTAACCGCAATGGTTCTCGGGTACTTCATTTGCCACGGACTAAGTGCGGCGGAGCTCTAGGTGAGGACGTGATGCTCACGCGACAACAAGAGTGCGATCCAATTGCTGCTGTTCGTCTTCATCGAGCTCTGAGCGGCGGGAATCCTTCCTCGCCTTTGGCCGCGTATGTTTCTGCCGGCGGTACTCAGCGCTTAATGACCAAGCATGGTTTCCTACGGCGCTGTCGGACGATTTTAAGCGCTAGAGGCTTTCCCCCAATCTCTGGTCACTGTTTTAGGATAGGTGGTACTACCCATCTGCTGCTTTCCGGCGTCCCTCCCGATATCGTTCGCATAATGGGCAGATGGTCATCCGATTCCTTCTTACGTTATTGGCAATCTCTCGACGTTATCGCTCCCATGTATGCTGAATTACTGGTTCCCCTGCTGGACAATGATGGATGTCGGAAACGCCCTTCAGCTTGATACTCTATGGGTCATCTTCTCAGGTTCTGATGCGCCTCTGGGCTTATTCCTGTTTGGGTTATCAACATTTCCTGATCATTCAGACCCCCGATTTTCTGCCGAAGGGCTGAAATTCTCCCATCTGTAGCGATTGAGTAGTGCTAGAGAAAATCAAAATAATTTCTAAATGATTATTTCTTGTCATGGAGGATAACCTAGCACGAAATAGATGTCCTCTGAAAGGAGGCACGGGATGAGAGAGGGACACGTTTTGGGCTGTGACACGCACATGACTTGCGTTCCTTGATTTCGGACTACTACCTTCTCGCTCAACAACGCGTCCGTATCCTTCAATCAAGTCCGCCTTTATAGCTGTACGTATAGAACGCGTGAATTTGCTAAAAGATTGTAGTTTTCGCGCCCACCCACCTTTCCCTGTCTTCTTCTCATTTCCTTTTTTCGTTATTTAGTTCTTATTTTATCATTTTTCTAGCACCTTTTCTCTTTCGCTCTGTTTGATTGGGTTATCAACATTTCCTGATCATTCAGACCCCCGATTTTCTGCCGAAGGGCTGAAATTCTCCCATCTGTAGCGATTGAGTAGTGCTAGAGAAAATCAAAATAATTTCTAAATGATTATTTCTTGTCATGGAGGATAACCTAGCACGAATCTACTCAATCCCACGAGTCCGTTTGAAAACAACCGCTGTTACAATTAACATGATCTCCCACTGTGTGTGAATCGGCACGTGAGCGGAGTCTGAAAGCCGGAAACAAGCGAACCTGCCTCCTGCTTTGCTGGCAAGAAAACCTTCGCGACGAGGTCTCTATAGGGCGGCACTCTCTAAAGAGTCAAAATAAATATGAATAGTCCCTCTAGCATCAGAAGGAGAAGGATTTTACATGGTAGATTTTGCACATTTTTCCAACACCTTGTCAATGTCATGTTGACTCCCAAAATACTCGAAAATCATGAGCAGAAGTATCGGTGCCATCTGTAAGTATCCACCCATCATCTACCAGCATTTCAAAGACCAGATATCCATATATTAAACACGGTGGTGAACTGCAGAAGCTTTAGACATTTTGAGGTCGACTGAATTATTTGAGCGGGATTTGAAAATAGACCTTGGACTCCCAGGCAACCGTACTTCATACGATCCCTATATTGCTTATAGGCTGCTACTTGACAAGTCTATCGTGCACAAGATGCTCCGTACACTAGTCTCTTCCCCGACTTATTGGTGAGTAGGCTTCGCTAGACTGGCTTAGGCTGTTCTAGACTTGCTGACTATGTGGGCTAGCTTCACGTTTACAAGTGCCCTTGAACTTAAGGTGTTGGCTGAGTCTATTACATGTCAACTTCTAGGCGTTGGCTGAGCGTACGAACTGAGGTCCCCGGATGACACCGATTTCGATTATTTACGAGCACAAAGGGCCGAGGCGGCTCTAAAAATTATATTTTTGCCGACTTGGATTGTACTGACGACGCGGGACTAAAAGTATATCCTGAGCTTTTAATGCCTGTGCAGTCTCGTATAGAATAAATTTTGAACACAAATTCTATGTAATACGTGCTTAGCGTAGCGAGAATTCGAAAAGCACGAATGTGGCAGATATCTCGGACGTTGTGTGTGAAAGAGGGCCGTTTTAGATTGTACTGCTGTTAGAAGACCCGCCGTTTTTTCATAGCTGGCCGCCTAGTCGGTGAGTCTGGAGGTATGATGGAGTCAGATGAAGAGATACTCTGGTGATATTCGGGTGTGGTCTGTGGGGCGACAAGGAACATCGGCGGCGTGATTGTATCCATTGTAGGATCCAACGTGGCCGTGACCTGCAGGCATTCCGTGTGGGATTTCCGACGCTTGAGCTCGCGAGTAGTGGCTGCTTCTTGACCCAAGTCGGTGCATTTTTGAAGATCGGAGAGAGTAGCTTCAAGAAGACGAAAAACGTGGGCATGAATATGATAGTATTCGTTCCCATGGTACACGTAGGCAAGTTTCAGTGTCGCCCACCATTGACGTACTAGCGGCTTGAGAGGTTCAAAGCAGGGATGGAAAAGTCGAATAATCGCGGTTTCAAAGATGTCATCCGGGTTGGTATTGGTAAACAATTGTCGCTTTGCCAACCCCAATTCAAGCTCTTCGGCCTCGAAATATTTGAAGATAGCCTTGGCTAGCTCTCCCCTTGAGGCATATTTCTCGTGACTCGGATTTAGCTCCTCTCGAAGTATGCCTATGCCTGGGCTGCTGCGCGACAGACAAATATAGATGAGGACCCAAAGGAAAGATTCCATGTCGTGAATGGAATTGTGACTGAAATCGTGCTTGCCGGGAGCTTTAAAGTAAATCTTCAACGTCGATTGTTGTAGGACTTCTTGACTTATGAAAGGAAGTGTTCCCTGCAGGACGAATGCCATGCCAGCGAGTTTCAAATTCAAATCTAAAAGAACCGTACACTGCATTTTCTTTTTCGAGCTTTACAGTCGCTGAAGTCTGGCCAACATGCCTCCTGAACGTGGTTATGATTATCGTATTTTGTGAATGAGAGGCTTAGAAGTATGCTCACCTCAGGATGGTCCCATCCCAAGTTAGCAATCGTCGCGGATCCTTTTTTGGGGCCAAAACGATACCGCTTAACATCTGCTATATATAGGAAAGCACCTTCCTTAGCGTATCGGAAAGCCTCTACGATTGCTTCGTACTGCTTGGTCGCTAGGGGTAGTAGGGGCATCATTTCAAACTCGGGTACTTCACGAGCGGGAGGGGGTTTAGATCCAAGGGCTTTTTTGGCATGATCAAAGTCTCTGAGACGTCCAAGCGTCTCTTCGCCATCTTGTCTAGGGGGATAAATCAAAAGGTTTCCGATACTGACATCACGGTGGATGATGAGGTTGTTATGAGCATGAGTTGGTGATCTATGATAGTGTGCTTAGTAGTTCAGCAACAGCTTTACACATCTGCGGTACAGGCGTACCTTCGACGCACCCATGGAAACATCTAGTAAGCTCCAGTAAGTCACAGAAGTGCTTGATTGGAGTGCCCACGGGCATAAGGATTTCGGTGTGGACGCGATCCACTACTTTCGTTTTCAGGTTCGTGACTTGCGCTAGCCGAAAGCGACACTCCGCTTCAACCTCGAATCAAAGCTGTTACATATTGATATGCGAGAATAGCTCGGTTTCGATGTTGCCCTCATTCCGCACTAGTTTCGTGCCCGTAGCGTCCGCCACAAGCGCAAGCGGAATGATGGCACAACAGGTTGAGGCGTAAGCTTCTACAATCCTGGACAAATTTTTCTATTCCATTAAACTGCCAGCGACATATTAATACATATTTATATCAACTTAGAAGCCATAGGTATGCCAACTTTGCGGACGATACCGATTTCAATTACTTAGGAGCACGAAGGACCGAGGACAAATTACATTTTTGCCACCTCGTGTCACTACTGGCTCGGACTCGAGACAGAAGGTGTACCCTGTGCTTTGAATGCCTGTGCAGATCCTGTATAGAGTAAATTCTGAACACAGATTCTATGTAATATGTGCTAGGATTCGAAAGCACAAATGTGGCAGATAACGACGGTGAGTGAAAGAGGGTCACGTTAAATTGTACTACTACTACTGTACTAATACGACCAAGTGTTCACGGCCAGTAAGTGTGACAGCTTTTTTGTAACTGTTCATGTGTTCATGGCGCTCGAGTGACGGTGACACATTGTTCGAACTGTTCGGCCAAGGTACTATGGCCAGATTTTTGACTGGCCCGAGGATAGCTCATACTGGATGTTTTCTGGCTGTTGTGGCATAAGTATCCATTTATATTACCATTGTTCTTCTACAGTATATAAGTAATGTGTTCATCGAGTTCTATTCTCTACCGCTCTGAAAATGGCAGAACCAATACCACCCGAATACAGGCAGGCTCTACTCCCCGATCCTTCGTTCTCGATATGACAGGAGCTGTGATCGAAGAGTTGGGACGAGGGAAGCGAAAGAAGCTTCGAAATGCTCTCTACACTACGGAGGCATTCAAATGGTGGGTAGACACAAAGAATTAGAAACCATGGCTTTTAATTCAATTATAGGCACTGTAGGCCGCTTTTTTCTGCCCTCAGTAATATGTAGCGAAAAAGTGTTCAAAGGTCGCGTGTGACGGTGACGACGTGTTCAGTTCAGAGGCATCCGTGACGGGTGACTGAACACTTGGTCGTATTAGTACAGTACCTTAGGCGACCCGCCGTTTTTTGATAGCTGGCCGCCTAGTCGGTGAGTCCGCAGGTATGGTAGAGTTAGACGAAGATGAGATCCGATGATATTCAGGTGTAGTTTGTGGGGCAACAATGGACATCGACGGTGTGATTGTGTTCATTGCAGGAGCCAACTTGGCCATGATCTGCAGGGGTTCGCTAAGGGATTCTCGACACTCGAGCTCACAAGTAGTGGCTGCTTCTTGACCCAAGTCGGTGCGTGTTTGAAGAACGGAGAGAGTATCTTCAAGGAGACGAAGAGTGTGGGCATGAACATGATAGTACTCGTTCCCATGGTGCCCATAGGCAAGTTTTAGCGTCGCCCACCATTGGCGTACTAGCGGCTTAAGAGGCTCAAAGTAGGGATGGAAGAGCCGAACGATCGCGGTTTCGAAGACGCGCTTCCGGTTGGAGAACAATGATCGCTTTGAGTTCGTCAATGTAAGCTCTTCGTCGTCGAAATATTTGAGGATAGCCTTGGCCAACTCTCCCCTTGAGGCATACTTCTCATGACTCGGGTTTAGCTCTTCTCGAAGCATGCCTATGCCTGGGCCGCTGCGCGTCAGACAAAGATAAATGAGAACCCAGAGGAAAGACTCCATGTCGTGAACAAAATTGTGACTGAATGTAGATGTGAGCTTTACATCGTCGGCATTGATCATGTCTTCGTCTTCGTCGTCTTCGTCGTCTAACCTCAACGTCGCTCCTTGCAGGACTTCAACACTTATGAAAGGAAGTGTTCCCTGCGGCAGGACGAGTGTGTCAGCGAATTTCAAATTCGAATTCAGAAAAAACATACACTGCGTTCCTCTTTTCGAGCTTTGCGGTCGCTGAAGTCAGGCCAACGTATCCCCTAATAATTGCGGTTATGATCATTTTTCGTGAATGAGAGGCTTAGAAGTATGCCCACCTCACAATGATCCCAACCCAGGTCGGCAGCTGTCAGAATGAGTCCCTTCTGGGAACCAAACCGAGACTTGATTGCAGCCTCTGTGTAAATGATGGCTGCGGGCGTGCTATTGATAAATCGTAACGCCTCCGCAACGGCATCATCTGTGCAAGGATGACCTTTGTGAACATTGTATGCCTTGAAAAAATCATGCCGCCAGTCGGGAGCACCAGAAGAGGGAAGGGGTATGAATTTGACGGCCTTTTTGGCATGATGAAAGTCAATGAGACGTCCAAACGTCTCTCCGCCATCAAGTCTAGGGGGATAAATCAAAAGGTTTGCGATACTGACATCGCGGTGGATGATGAGATTGTTATGAGCATGGCAGTGATCTACAGTGTGTTAGTTCAGCAACAGCTTTAAACATCTGCGGTACAGCCGTACCTTCGACACACCCGCGGAAACATCTAATAAGCTCCAGTAAATCACATAAGAGCTTGGTTGGAGTGCCCACGGGCATAAGGATCTGAGTGTGGGCGCGATCCACTAGTTCGTTTTCCTCTTCTTGCGCTAGCCGAAAGCGATACTCTTCTCCAGTCAATCGTGTTACATTGATATGCAAGAATAGCTCGGCGTTAGCCTCGTCCTCTTTAAGCACTCGTTTCGTGCCCAGTGCTTCCGTTGAAAGCGGAAGCGGAATCATGCCACGACGTGAGGCTTGAGCTTGAAGCTTGAACGTTTGAACGTTCCAATCGACGGGCCGATGTGTTGACGCTTGTTTGCAAAGAAAGTTTCCAAGCTTCAACACCAGACTCGAGCTCGACATTCGACGTTGAGTGATATTCAACCACGTCAGCTCAGGCAGTCTGGCCGACTGGCAGCACCTGGTACTTCAATGCCTTCACTGTATCGTCCTTCTTTGGTTCAACGGTGTCGGTCAGGTCTTGAGTTTTTCATGAAGACTAGGCGATCAATGAACTGAACTTATATACAGGAATTGTGCATTTGTGCATTTGCGATACTTGCTTGTATGGAGAAAAACTCTTGCGTTGTCGTCCTTCTGCTTCCGCGTGACTGACCTCACGCCATGTTGGAGCTATTTGATTCATTGTGGCGGGGGCATAATGCATGTCGTGGCACGCTTGTCGCGCCATTTTTTGTTTTACAATTGTTATGTGGTCAGATTATGAGAAATGAGGGATTTCAGCTGGTGGGCAGAGTCGGTGAGGGGATTCTGCCAAAGGTCTATCAGGCGAAACACCCGCGTCGCAGCATCCGGCCTCCCTTGTTTTAACGCGATGTTTTTTGGAATGACCTCGACAAATCGCCCGCCCATCGTCAGGTCTATCAGATAATTTTGCTCTTCGATTGGAACTCACTAGCCCTTGCAGATAACCGCGTCGAGGCGTTTTACCTTTCTCCTAAAGAGACTTGCAAGCAAATAATAGTAAGTTAATATCAACGTGTCTTTTGGCACCTTCTGAACGACGCAAATTCAACAGCAAAGTGTCAGCAACCATGGGGGTTGATTTTGATAACGCTTCGCTGGACCCTCACGCAGAACAAGATGACACTCATGGCCGCAGGTTTTGTCGACGAGACCTATACCCCCAAGCACTTCCAAGCCATTCTCGCCGACGACGGCGCAGGCGCTACTGATCGTTCAGCTCACCGTCAGCTCTACAAAGCTGCCGTTCTATGCAACGGTGCTACATTTGATGCTGCTACAGCCGGTCTACCTGTCCAAGAACGCGAAATCAACGGCGACGCCACAGACGGTGCCATCCTGCGTTTCGTCGAGCTTATGGCTCATGCTTCTGCCATCCGGCGCGAGGCCAACCATCAGATTTTCCAAATTCCGTTTAATTCAAAGAATAAATGGATGCTTACGATGTACGCGGAGGATAAGCCCTCCGTGGGAGAGAAACGTCCGCAGAGTCTTATATTTGTGAAAGGCGCCCCTGATATTCTTCTTCCTACATGTACCTCCTATTGGTCAGCTATCACCAACGACGTCCAGCCATTCGACCCCTCGGCCAGATCGAAGATCATCGCTATTCAAGAGAAGTGGTCCCGCGATGGCGAGCGCGTTATCCTCGTCTGCATGTGCCACTACGCCCCTTACGCCCCAGTTGTTTCCAACGAATTTGGCGGCGAAATTGGGCGAAGCGGTATTGAGACTCTAACTATAATTGGACTCCTCGGTCTTATGGACCCACCTCGTCCCGAGTCTGCGCTCGCTGTTGCGGAGTGTAGGAGAGCTGGCACCCGCTTCTTCATGGTCACAGGCGATTTTGGATTGACGGCAGCAGCCATCAGCCGACAAATAGGGATCATCACCTCCCACGGAGAACCTGACTCGTTCGTGGATGTGACCAGGCGTATCAAACAGCTACCGAATGACCCTCTCCCTACCTGTCGCGTCATTGATAACAGAATCCAATCCAGTCTGGTCCTGGAAGGAAAGGATCTCCTCCGGCTCACAGAGGCTCATTGGGATGTTCCCACGCGGTACGAAGAGGTCGTCTTCACTCGAACCACACCCGAGCAGAAGTTGAGTATTGTCACTGCGTTCCAGCAACGGGACAACGTCGTCGCGGTGACTGGCGATGGGGTAAACGATGCCCCAGCGCTGAAGGCCGCTGACGTTGGTATTGCCATCGTCTCCGGGAGCGATGTTGCGATCGAGGCTTCAGACTTGGTTCTCATGGGGAGCTTTGATTCTATCATCGGAGGGATTCGACTAGGGCGGTTGGTTTTCCAGAACTTACAAAGTTCATCGCGTACCTTCTTTCTGCTGGTGGTTGGTCCGAAATCTGGCCCGTACTCCTCAATGTCTACTTCGGCGTCCCACTTCCCCTTACCCCGTTCCTCATGATCGTTATCTGCTGCTTCACAGACCTCGCCCCCTGCTTAGCGCTCATCACTGAGAAAGAGGAATTCGACCTCCTCACTCTCCCCCCACGGGATCATCAAAAGGATCACCTTATCAACGCCAGAATATATGTTCAGGCGTATCTATTCACGCAGTGATGGAAACTGTCACATCCCATGCCATATTCTTTCTCTATATGTGGAAACACGCCGGCATCCCCGCCCACGCCCTCTTCTTTGCATTCGAGAAGTACAGCGACGGCTTTTATGGACATTCCCAGGAGGCTCTCGAGAAATTCAATGCTACGGGTCAATGCGTCTATTTCGTGACACTGGTCATTCTGCAATGGGGAAACCTCCTCTCCGTTCGGAACAAGCGCCTTTCGATCTTCCAAGCCGACCCTATCAGTGCTAAGCGCCGTAATCCCTGGCTTTTTCTCGGTGCGCTCATAGCCTTTGTGATTGCCATCTTCGTAACGGAGGTACCGGGGATCCAGAGGCTTTTCAAAACAGCTTCTGTGCCCATCGAGTTCTGGTTGATCCCGTTACCGCTGGCTCTGGGCATTCTTGCCATGGACGAAAGCCGCAAGCTTCTGGTTCGCTCGTTCCCCAAGGGTTCGCTGGCGGGGTTCGCGTGGTGATATGGGAATCCCGTTGGTTAGTTATTTCATTCCCCTCGACTCCATTCGATCACGGACAATCCCTTTAAGGCCTTTGATCCTACCCTTTCATCACTGTAGCTACAATACGTTGATAATATACCGGAAATAAAAAATCTAGTTACATAACCAAAGAACAGTGAAGGAAAAAAGAAGGCAAGGCCGGCGTATGCCATTGACATCGGCGACCGCACTGAAAGCAAATAACATTTGATAAGGTACACTAGTAAAATATACGATAACGAGGTGTCCACGTTCACGAAATCAAGGAAACAATAATTAATGTCCATTTTAAACAGCTCTTCTAAGCTTCCTTCTCCTATCCGTGAGCGCCTTGTGGGCCACCTCCTCCATCTCAGTTGCATCACTGATCACTGACGTCGCGTCTGCACCATAATAATAGGAAGTAACCGAGCATCCTGACGAAGACGAGCGTGTCACGAGGCTAGCCGGTCTCTGTTCCGTCGCTCCATCACCGTCTTCCTCTTTCTTCTCACTGACGGTATGCAGCGCGTCCACTCGGATCGTGCTGTGCCTAGAGAACGAGGGGAGACGAGGTGCCGGCGGTGGCTGAGCCAAAGCGCCTGACATACCAGATGCCATGGAATAAACGCTGCTGGCGCCTGACAAAGAGTTCCGCATACTTGGTTGCCTCTGGTTGCCCTTGCCGTGCTGCGAGTCACGTCTGTACGCTTCGGGCTTGAGAAAGGCGGACTGTGGTGGACGAGTGATGAGCGGTGCATTGGAGCCGTGCGTCGACATGCGGTGGATGGATGTTCCAGCCGAGGAGGGGGCGTTGAGCGTCGCAAAGGAGCCTAAGAGTTGAGGCGTTCCGTATCCGTAGCCGTTGAGTCCGCGCCCGTGGAAATGCACCCTACCGGTTCCATCATCGCGTTCTTCCAGGGACCACGGCCTTGATGATCCAGTATCTTTCCTGGAGAGAGACTTTTCGTTGAAGTCGACACCAGAGAAGTTTGATCGGATCGATCTACGGCTTACTACGCCCTGGCGTGGTCGAGGCGTAAGGATGTCATCATCGTCTTCCACATGGCTCCTCATCAAGGACGGACCGGAAGGCAATGTTGATGCCACTGCATTGAAAGCGTGGGTGAGGTTTGACTTGAGCGATGCGGTCCAGCCGTCGTCTGCCGCCGCCGGCCCCACACGATCCGCATTCTGTGTTTCGCCAGGCATGGGCAAGCGCTCCCAGTTCCCAGAACCCCCTAGTCGCCGGCTGGCAAAGCTAGACCTTCTCGTTGATGACCAAGGAACACGCAGACCGTCGCCTTCTAATCCAAGGAACCGGGGCCGGGATCCGGTCTGATTCTCCCTAGGCGTGCCGCACTCGTATTCGCCATCACCAGGAACGGGGGTGTTCATTCCAAGTGCCGTCGAAGCACGGCTTGAGGCGACAGAAGCATCGCCAGGTGTCACGTTGGCCACTTGTAACGGCCCGAGGGTCGACATACTCTGGTGCCCGTCCAAGCTTCCATCAGCGTCTAGATAGGAGTTTGTGTAGTGTTGGTATAACGGCAGCGGGTATGCCACACCCTCCGCGAAAACAGGATATGACCGTGTGTCGGCGAATGGGTCGGGAACATAGCTACTAGAATGTACCGAGCCACGCAGAGTGCTTTTAGACCGTTTTGGTTCGCCAACGTCACGATCGCCTCGAGGTTCCCATGGAATGACGTCTTGGCTACTTATATCCTTAGATCCTATTCTGTCTATGGGTTGACCGATGAACGTCGCGTCGCGGCCCTCCTCTAAGCCGTCGTCATTCTGGTGATTTGCCCAAGGGACATTTGCAATTGCGCGCCGACGCTTTGCATGAAGTCGCAAGCGGAATACCCAGGCTATTATGGCCGCAATCAGACCGATGACAACAATGGTCCCGACGACGATTGCCACATAGAATGGTGCGTGGTGACTTGCGTTATTGGAAGAGATATCTTCGGACGGGATGGAAGAGGAGGAGGGAGACGCAGACGCAGCCAGAAAAGACGATGTCGGTGTAGCTGATTCTGTGGTCGCCTCAGAAGTCAAGGAGGGTGAGGAAGCAGTGACCGTCGACACCGCCGTAGCAATAGAAGCGGGTGAGGATGCGATGGACGAGGCTAGAAATGGGACGACAGAAGAAGTAGAAAGTAATGCAGCGCTCGTGGCACTGATACTTGACAAGGAAGACCAAGACAAGACAGACACAGACGTCACAGAGACAACCGTAGTAGGCGTTGATGAACTTGACCCGTAGTGTAAAGCAGAAGCGATGGACAGGCGCGATGAGTTTGCTTGAGGAGGCTGACTCGGCGTTGACGTATATTTGATCCTCGACATCGTTAAAGATTGGACATATTGTGGCGTTGCACGTTGGGTAGTCGTGGGGGGCAGTGCTGTGATTGATGCGCCTGTATGCACATTGGACACAAGCCTTGTGGGCCCCAAAACGAGCTGTGAGTCGTAGTCTGGGGTCAATGACAGTCGAGAAGCAGGTTCTGGGAATGTCGACATGAAGTCCATGGCTTGTAAGAGTGAAAAGGCTCCCAGAGCGACGAATAAAAAAGATCTCGGCCGGCGAGGATAGTGAAGTGAAAGTATAGGAAGAAATGGACAGCCACTCGGGGACTCCCAATTGAGTCTGATTAGCGGAACATTCATCCCTTGTTTTGTTCTAGTCCAGTCAGCCGCTCAGACTGGTGGCGATCGAGAGTTTCATGGTGAGAGGCGTTGAACAGCATGATCGGCTCTGGAGGTCCATCAAGCCAAAAGCTGAGCAGACGTTCTCAGGGCGCCATGCTGATGGAAGTCGACAGGCAACAGATGCAATGAAAAAGATCAGCGCGATTATAACTTACTTGTTGAGCCCAGCTTGACTTCTAGGATGGAAGGTGAAAGAGTATACCGGTGACAGTTCCCTCACTGAGAGACGAGCCTCGAGTAAATAGGCTTGCCTCCCAGTGAGGGAGTTGTTACCAAAAAGACATCATTTACAATGATCACCTAGGTCCGACACCATCTACAAATTACATTGACAACCAGTGGAGTTTTGATGATTATGTAATTGGCCGGCTACGAATAGCGAGCGCCGAGGAGGAGCTGATGATAAGTTCTTCAGCAGTCCAAAAGGCATTAGCAGCAAGTTAATTGAAAGAAAACCTTCACAATGTTGTCTAACATCGTGGTAATCAAATCATGCGGGTAATACATCCATCCATTCATCGGCGTTCGGTAGCAAATGGCCATCAGCAACTTCGCAAAGGTGCGTCGTGGTCTTTGCCATCATTCCTTAGACGGTGCTGAGTTGACGTGAGTGAACAGCTGCACCAAAGATGGCATAGGCTTCAATCTTTCCCCGATGTTTGGTCAGCCCTGGTCTTGGTGCCCCGTACGATGTTTCAGCATTCCACCAGTCAACATCTAGAGTTACCGATTCTGTCGGAGCTAACGGGCGACTATCTGCCAATGCTCGCGTGGTATCCAATGGCTGTACTTATGCAGTACCCTACCGGTGAATGGATATCGGCGCCGTTAGTCCGCAGAGCGCTGGACACCTATCGAGTCAATTACCCCACTGGGTTGATTGACAACCAGGACGTCTAGATGGTTTCAAAAATATACTCCTGAACCAATGCAAAGTTATAAAAGAGTTCATCTTTCACTGCGGCACCAAATCATTCCCTTCTCTTGTCATGCTTGAATCCCACCTTACCGTCCTAGAGTCAAGCGCGGCGCGTCATTCGTTTTCGCCAGTCTTTAAGGTTCCTCAGCTTGATCTATCATCTGGATGTGTCGAGAGTTGGGCATCGATTTCCTACCAAAGGTTCCTATCCGACGTTGAGTTCTACGCCCGACACTGGAGACGCACCTTTACACGCGATGGTATCCCTCCAAAGTCGGTGATCGGGATATGGTATGTCCTGCACACATACAGATTATATGATCAAAATCTTAACTCTCCATAACGCAGGGTTGGAGGATTTACCTACACGGATGTCCTTCACATCTACGGCATCTCTAGAGCTGGGTACATTCCCCAATTGTTCAGTTTGAGGCTTCCCAATCCTGTGGTCGTCTACGAGTTGCTCCAGAAGGCCGACGCGAGGACTCTCGTTTACGATCCCACATATGAGCATATCCTCAAAGACTGCCTTGTACCCCTTCACCCCGCAGCCGACCTCTCGGTGTCCGACGCGGATGATGATGAGGACTTGCCAGACATCTCGCATTTGACCCCGGAGGATATCGCTTTCGTGTTCCATACCAGCGGCTCGACATCAGGGAGTCCTAAGCTCGTGCCGTGCAGCTTCTCTTGGCTGAACTCCACGATCGAGAAATCGAAACAGATATGTCAACCCCAAACCCCTGGGCGCCAGGATGTCACAGTTTGGATGTACGTCCACAAATAACTTGCAGATGCACGAACAAAGATCTAATGTATATGTTATATTCACAGGGGAAGCATGTGCCACATTGCTCAAACATTCAGTAAGCTTTTTTTGGAGATAAACCTTTTTCACGTGCTCACCAAGCCATCTGCAACCAAGTGCTCATCGGAAGCCTGCAGCACGGTTCGTGCGTCATCCAACCCACGGCCATCACCTTTCCGACAACAGAGCTGGTGGACATGATTCATCGCGCTGGGCTGAACCGTTTGAATCAATTTGCGACGTTCCTTGCAAAGCACCTTAAAGCTTCCCGAAATGACTCCAAACTCCTGACGCTCCTTGGCGGTCTTGACGATATCCTCTACAGTGGCTTGCCACTGCCTCGAGAGGATGAAGAGTGGGCTTTCAGGAATGGACTCAAACTTCGGGTGCGCGCGCTTCCATCATGCAGCCTGTGCTGAATTTCTTACGTGGGTCATTCAATAGAACCTTTTTGGGAGCACCGAGTGCGGCGCTATGCTTCTTTCGGTGGGAGCCTCTGGGCGCAATCCTGCCTTGCTTCAATCTTTGGACGGATTCAATTATCGATTCGTATCAACTGCACCAGCCGCCTCAGCAGGACACCAGTCGACCGCGCGGCTGATGGAGCTCATCATCCCTGCGGAATCACCAGACTGCCCCGATATCTCCCTGAGACACGCTGATGGCGACTTCCACACTGGAGATCTGTTTCAGGAGGCGTCTCCTGGATTGTATGTCTTCCGCGGCCGAGACGACGACTGGATCAAATCCGAGAATAGCTTGCGATGCGACACAAAGTACGTGATATCGTTGCCTGTCCTCCCACTTAGTCCCACGCATGCTAATCGCATCTCTGCAGAGCCATCGAGGACAATGCCCTCGCCATGTGCGGAAACCTCATCGCCCAGTGCGTCGTCGTAGGCTCAGGTCGTCCCTCTCCCGTCATGTTCATCGAGCCCGCATCGGACATGGAGCCCGAAAAGCTCAAGAAGGAGATCATCCGCAAGACCAGGCACTTCCACTCCAGGCGCTATCTCCACGAACGCATCACCCTTACGGACATGATCGTCGTCGTCCCGCCCCAATCACTCCCTCGCACTGCGACCAAAGGCAACATCCGACGCAAGGCCGTCGAGGAGGCCTTCAAACCCCAAATCGATAGCATATTCGAGCGCGCCGCGCGCTAATCGCAATCACCTATCATTATCACACCTCCTCGTAATTGATCTCCTCACCCCTCCGGTATAGGGCACCCATCTAATACGCGTTGTAAAAGTAGCGCAGATATAATATCTCCCTAATTCCAAGATGTGTTCTCAATTAATTCCTTACTATCTGCGATAGATATAATCTTTGTATAATTACCTGTACTCCTCTAGCTAGCGAACATCAGCGCTTGCTCCGCATATCTATAGGTATTAAAGCATACTATTTAGTTGATCTATGTATGCATCAGCAATTTTCACCAAGGACTTATCGCTAACTGACATATGACGAAGGGTACAATGATGCGCGCAGCGGCGCAACTGCACAGCACATCTTTTGATCAGCGAGGCGATCCATCCGGTAACCACTGGCAGGTTGATGTGACTTTGGAAGGAAGCGAGTTGATCATGATCATTTTTCAAGTCCCTGGCCTTAATGCGGTGCAATGTAGAGAGCCCCCTTGACATTGACCTTGACCTTGACCTTGACCTTGACCCTAGACGTCGTTGAAGAAATAACTTTTTTTTTGAAAAGGGAAGAGAAAAAGATTGCTGGGCATCTTGAATGCTGTCAGTGTCAGTCGCGATTCAAAGCCACGCCACGCCGCACCGCACCCGATGCCCAGCTCAAACGCAAACGTGAGCTCCAGCTCCCCCGTGTCCGTGATGCCCGCGGAAAGGAGTGGTGCTAAACTTGGGATTTTTTTGCGGAGCGCTGGCCACTGACCTCCTGTCTCGGCCCCACAATGTTCCGTTGATCTCAATTTTTAGATTCCATACCTAACCTGCAACGGTCTCCATGTCAGAGAAAATTTTGCTCCAAGTGGGGTGGTAGTTCCTGGATTGCAATTCACGATGGATTGAATTGAATTGAACTGAATCGGGAAAGAGAGCAAAGCGAAGAGACCATCTAAAAAGACAAAACGGCATGGAATGACCTAGTCTAGTTTTCGTCCTGGTGATAGACTGATTCCTCTTGTATCTGTTGATAAAATTAGTACCCCAGAAACGATCAAGCCATGTCCGTCCTACCCATGGTTCATCTTTCCCAGCAGCATACTTCCTCGGAGGTCGTTGAAAGCATGATGCCAATTCGGCATGCTCCTCATTCTTGAGGGGAAACATAATTCCCAGCTCATAGTTTGATATCTGATGTTATGATTAGATGTTCAGGGAGAGAGGGCATCATGGAAAAACTCACGTTCAGGATAGGATTAAAGCCTGAACCTGACAGGGTGCCCCAGGCCGAAGGCGTGAAATTATGTGATCCGACATAAGCCCATCCCACAGCAGGCTCGATCACTTCGATGTCGTTATCCGAGTCGTCCTCCGTGTCAGAACCTTGTACCTGCTTCCCTTTTGATGTTTCCTTGTAAGTCGCGATGATCATCTGTATATGGACCATGTTAAACAGCGGAGACACCGGAGGACCCTTGCAGTACCTTGGAGTGCATTAGAACGGGGCCGCCTTTACTCCTGGAATCATAAAAGTGGTCCCTGGGGAAATTTTTAGCGGCCCACTGTCTCCGCCGGCAAAATATTGTTCCGCCGCCCTGAACGAGTCTGTCATTCCATGGACAATTTTGCGATGTGGAATGAACGAAATTCACCGGCTCACCAAGCTTACTTTGCTGCACTGTTGCCTTCGTGGGATATACGATCTTGACGGGAGGATATGGAAGCTTCTCTCGTTTCTTTTTGGCCTCGTCGAGCCAATCCTCGGATGATTCGCCTCGGGCCGACCAGTGGAACTCGTTTAACCACTGTGTAGTGTAAATGCCGAGACTTGATCCCTTGTTTTGATTCATGAGCTTTTTGACTATAGTTTTGTTTATGGTCATGGAGGACGAACCTGGCACTCTATTGATATGTTTTTTGACCCTCGGCCTTTACCCGTGCGCATTCCCATATTTCTAACGACCTGCATGAGCTTCGGATGGCCTGTTCTAGGTGTGTTCGTTGTTGAGCTCAGTGCTATAATGAATATCCAAAAGACGAACTTGATTACACTAGGCCATCCCTCATGCCTGCCAGCAATGGACGGGACAAGATGTACTTTGACATTTGACCAATCCCATAACATCCTAAGCTCCTCGATAGCTTTCAACGGTAAATCCGGATGCTTAAAGTGATGTCAAAAAAAAAAAAAAGACGGCCTATGAAAATATGATTGACATTATCATTTATCATCGTCTTCAGCGCCGGTTGTACATTCACTGAATGGAGGACCCATTGTAAAACGGTTGGAAAATCAGATGGGGCTTTTGGATCATGCGGCATAGGCTTGGAGCGCAACGGGATGTCTTGTAGCCACACAGTCTATTGTCATGTTAGCTGGATGGTACATACGGAAAGCAACCGCTTCTTACATTCTCCATGTCGCGGTAGTCGTACGCGATCAGATTAGCCGTTGAAACCACGACGCGCAGACGTCCTGTTTTATAGAACAACTACCACAGAGTGAGCTTATACCCCATTCGACACAACGTTACTCACGAGCATAAACTACCGGACGACATATCAGTTTCCGTGCAGTGTAGAACTGAAATATAATCTCACCTTCATGTGCATACACCCTCGGCCACCGCGCAGCAGAGGCGTTGTTTTAATCCAATTAGGCAGGACGTTCTTCAGACTCGGTCGGCCAGAAGCATCAGGCTGTGCGACCATAATGACAGGAACAGACCTATCAAAGAATTCATAGATCCATGTGAAATCAAGAGAATACGAGGACATGATTGCAAAGGATAAATCAGTCTTCTACATTGGATATGAGCCATGAGAGACGATGAAATGCAGCCAAAGATTGCGTACCTTGCCCAGAATCTCCGTGAGCCTAAAAGTCGGCCTGCCATCTTTTCTCGGCTCAGCGTGTTGGGTGGCAGTTTGTCGTAGCTCTCCATTCCAGAAGGCCTGATCGATGGTTGGGATATTCGTTTGAGGGCCATTCTGACTTGATGAAGCTCCTCCCTGACTGCACGAAGAAGAGGGAATGGGATTGTCCCTCCAGTTATTAGCACGCACTCCGTGTGAGGATGAAATGTGTTGCCTCTTGGCAGGTGGCTCCCGGAGCCCCGACTCATCGTTATCATCATCATCGTCTCCCCCGAAACTCGTGTCGAATCCGCTGTCTGGTCTGAGGCGTTTCTGACGCTCGCGACGCTCCTTTTCCAACTGTGCTCGTTCTGACAGAAATGAAGAAAGTCCCGAAGTACTGGATTGAGGTTGAGACTGCGGCTGTGGCTGAGGCTGAGATTGTGGAGTCGAACGACTTGTAGCTCTAGACGCGCCGGGATGCGCAGATGTTTCGGCCTTGGAGAATTCCAAGGCTTGTTGAAGTTGCGCCTGGAATATCGCATCCTCATCTTCATCCGAATCGTCTGCTAAATCTATAACATCGGGTTTGGTGGCAACATCCCGCAGGCTAAGAGCGATGGCCCTGTAAAGATCACTTAAGAAGAAAATTCATTCAAATTACCATGCATTTCTGACCTCGCTATATCGTCGTCCTCGCCATGGTCCATCCGAGATAATAGCTTTTGGAAGTCTCTAGTGGATAAGGATTCGTGGCGATAAATGAGGCGACAGGTGACAGGTGTGTGGCACGTCACGTCACATGACCTTTGTCACGGCAGAAGTCGCGACGCGACCGATGCTACAGCGGCTACACTGAACATCGGGTAAGCACTCTTTCTTGGCGTTGAACAGACCGATGCACACCTTCATTGCCTTTTAGAAATACAGTGTGCAACGCCTAGGATCACGTCTCAGAGTTCCAGTCCCTCAGTAAATTGCGTGAAGCAGATCTGTGCTTTTGTTTGAAGCTTGAAGCCACAGAAGGCGAGATTTGAACGTCCTCTGAAAGGAGGCACGGGATGAAAGAGGAACGCGTTTCGGGGCGTGACCAGCGCAGGGATCACGCCCCTTGATCTTGAACCATCACCTACGTGGGTTCATCTCCGGTCCCTCGTCGGCTCGTCCTGCGCCTACACGCGCTACGTGCCTTCTACAACCTGAGAATATATTCCTTGAAACATTAGCTTGGTCCTCCGGGCAACGATCAGCTTCTAGGTCACTGGTTCCTGAATCTTGGTACCCTTTGGCGTGTTCTTCTCGACATCTTCACGTCCCTAATGGCTCTACGACGCTCTACACGCGCCACATCAGCGCGTCCTCGCCCTGCACAGTCCGCCTTTCGCGATAGTTCGCCCGCTCACGAACCGGACACAGATCATCCTGTCTCTCTTGGGGACGAATCCGACAGGGAACCCGCTCGGGGCGATGCCTCTGATTCCTCTGAAGATGACTCCGGACCCTCAGATTCTTCCGGCGATCGCCGTCCTCTTCAATTCGTTCCTTTGGGGCGCGATCCTGCCCCCGCTCCTTCCACATCCGGACATGCTATTATTCCCCAACCAAACCTTATTCCAAATGTCACTCGAACGAAACCGAGCGCGGCCCCCGGCGCGCCTACCGCATCATCCTCCCGAACTGCCGTTGCATCGGCCATCACCGCACCCGTCCCTTCCGCTCCCGCCATTGCATCCTCCATTTGTGCACTCCCTCGCATCACACTACATACTGCCCCTGCACCTACCTCCCCCTCCACGCGCCCTACTCCCTCCACTGCCGTCACCAATACGGCGACCGCCTCGTCTCGACTACCTGCCTTCTCCGAGGAACAAGTCCATGATGCCCACTCTTTCGTGCGCTCCGTCTTAACCGGCGCACCTGCAGCTCCTGCCTCATCCGTTCCTGCTGCCTCCTCCGTACCTGTCCCTTTACCAACCACTGGCTCTTTGGCTCCCGCCACATCCGGGCATGCATTGTCCTCCCGTAACTCTCCCACCAAACGACGAGTTCGCGCCGGTAAGGAACGAGCACGCTCTCCCCCCTTGGACCAGTCCGCTGTGGACAAGGTGGAGGCAGCCCTTCGCGATGCGGTTCCGATCGCTCGTCCCCAACTTTCCTCTGATGCTGTACGCGGCCTTCACCCCCTCCCTTCCCGCCCTAAAGGCCACAACACTTCTGTATCTGTTCCACGTCCTCCTGCTCACTATTCGCGCACCTTCCAAGCACCCAGCGCCGCGCCTCTCCATGCACCTTCTCGTGGCCATCGCAGCGACGCCCCGCGTCCGCTTGCCTCCCCTGCCTCTTTCACACCCGAGGGTGCCACCCAACGTTCCCATGCTCGAACTTCGTTCGCTACTCCGCATCACTCCGTCCACCGTTCGGGCTCCGTCCCAGCTCGACCGGCGCTTATCACGCCGGCTCAATCTGCCCCTCGTTCCGAGCATCGTTCTGGCTCTAACGCCGCCTCTTCACGCGGACGGTCTGAGCGCCTGCTAGGTGAATCCGAGCTTGAAGGCATTCTGTACAAGTACGGGCAGCAGCTGCTTCGCGAGACCGGGGTCCTCCCCAGATCCCCAGGACCTGGTCCACGCTCTACCAGCGGCGCCTATTCCGGGCCTTCCGGTCCATCCGGGGGTCCCTACTTCAATCGCTTTGGGGACCATTCCGGCCCTGCGCTGCCCTTCGCATTTCCTGTGCAGCGTTCCTTTGACCGCTTCGGCGATCGCGCATTCAGTGAGTCCCCTCTCCTGCGGTTCACCGCATGACCTGACGTCTTACAGACACCTCCGATGTTCCTCCATCTGGTCCTACGCCGGGCGGCCCTCCGCCGATCCCCCATGCTGAACAATACCGTTCTTCCTTTGCACGTCGCGATCCTCCCAATGCCTACTTCCGTCCTCCTGAGTCCAACCTCCAGCAGGACCCGTACTTCCACTCCGGGGCCGCATACCAGGCACCAGGCCTCTACCACTCCAGAGATGCCGCTTACGCGCTGGATCCGAACGAGATTGTTATTCCCGAATCCGTTATCAGCATTCTACGTAATGGCTGGTGGGACTACATCCCGCTTGACGCGCTCACCAACGACGCCTGTCACTCTGCCGCCTTCGGTTCCCTGAAGCCGGATGACACTACTCTGGGCATCAACGACCGCGGCCACATTACGCAGCGCTCCGTCATGATCGACTCCCGCAAGGAAAAGCACATGGACTGCTCTACCTGGAAGCAGTCCTCCGACAACCTCCTGTCGGCGCTTCGCGACCACCTCGTCATCTTTGATCATCAGGGACGCCCCGATCGCTCCGCTACGGGGTCCGTTATCGCTTCCTACGAAATACACTTCAAATATCTGAAGGCTCGGGGCGATATCGAAACAAACTTCCCCAGCTACATCCTGTACTGCATCTTCGTCCGCCGTCAGTGGCTCGCTCACAGACGTACCGGCAAACCCGATGTGCCTCTGCACATCTTTCAAATTGAGGTCTTCTCGGATATTGAGCGAAAGCGGATGCATAAGCGTGTCGATACCTTGACTGCCGCGGCCTCCGGCTCCTCTGCGAAGCCTTTTCGGATTTCCCAAGCGGATTCCTCCTCCTCCTCATCCCGCTCCACGGCTGATCGCTCCGCTTCCAAGAAGGGCGATAGCTCCTCCTCCAAAGCCAAGTCTACGTTCCCTTACTCCTCCGATCGTGTGCGTGTCGCGATCCTCTGCATGTACTGCGGAGCCATTGATCACCGATTCAACCTCTGCTCCGGGCCCGGAAAGTCCCTCGTCAAAGGCTCCGACAATAAATGGCGCGACCCCAGCGGCCACCTCTACTGCTGGGGCTTCAACGGCCCTACCGGTTGCCCTCGCGGCGAAGCATGCATCCATCACCACGCCTGCTCGTTGTGCGGCACTGGTATCCACGGTGCTCAACGATGCGTTGCGTGAGCGTTTTCTCCCTGTATCGACCCCTCTGAAGCACTGGCGGTGGACCGCACTGCTCTCGGAGGCGGGCGCGCTCGAGGAGTTCGCGGAGGTGCCGAAAGGCCTCCAATTCGGTTTTAATCTTGGACTCGAGGATTTCCTTCTTGATCACACATTTTCCCCCCCAAACCATTACAAGTCCGAAGTACACCACAAATTCGTAGAACATAAATACGCTGAGGAGATACGCCTCGGGCGTGTCTCCCCCGGATACCCCCCTCAGTTTATCTCCGACATTTTCGGTCATTATCGTACTGCACCTCTTAATGTCATTGAGCGTACCCCTGGCAAGCTCCGTATTACCGTTGACCATTCCTTTCCACGAGGCAACCCCCTTACCCCTTCCATCAACTCATGCATCGACTCGAAGCGATTCCAGTGCGCGTGGGGCACCTTTTCCGATTGCTACTTGCTCGTGGCTGACGCCCCTCCTGGGACGGAGGCTTGCATCTTCGACGTTGACGCTGCCTTCAGGAACATTCCTACCTCTCCACTGGATCGTACCGCGACCGCTCTGCTTATAAACGGTCTCGTTCACCTCGACGGCCGCCTCAACTTCGGACTCTGTGCCGCGCCCGGCATATTCGGGAGCGTTGCGGACGCAATTGTTCGCATATTCCTACATAAGGGTATCGAAGCTCTGCTCAAGTGGGTTGATGACTTCGTATTCTTCCGCTATCCACGCCTTCTATCCGACAATCAAACGTGTGTCTTCACATACGACGAGTCCCTCGTCTGGTCCATAGCTGAGGATCTTGGCTGGCCTTGGGCCGCTGACAAGTTCGTTCCTTTCAACTCTGTTTTCACATACATCGGCTTTGAGTGGTCCCTTCGGGACAAGACCGTGCGTCTGCCCGACGCCAAGCGCGCCAAATACCTTCTTAAGCTCTCTGCCTGGTCCCTCGGTGATTCTGTATCCCTGCTCGCGACGGAATCTCTTATTGGTACACTTAATCACATCACTCTCGTCGTGCCCGAAGGACGCTCACACCTCCCTGCCCTCTTCAAATTTCGCGCCTCCTTCCGCGATACCGCGCCGTGGGTTAAACATCGGATCACTGCATCTGTCTTCGCGGAGATCTCATGGTGGTCGCACTTGCTCTCCGCTTCCGCCTGCTCCATGCGAATCGTACGGCCCCCCCCGCCCCACAACATCCCAATTTTCGTTGATGCTTCTACATCCTGGGGGATCGGTCTTTTCGTGGATGGCAAGTGGCTCGCCTGGCGATTATTACCCGGATGGAAAACGAACGGCCGTGACATCGGCTGGGCGGAGATGGTCGCAGTCGACCTCGCCCTTCGCGCCATCCTTGCTTCAGGGCTTCGCGACTGCCACCTCGTGATGCGATCTGACAACACTGGCGTGGTCGGTGCTCTTTCCGCGGGCCGTTCACGTAACAGCGAACAAAATCACATCCTCCGCCATATCGTCTCCAATTTCCAATCAAACACCATTTGGCTCTCCACACTCTGGGTCTCGACGAAGGAAAATATCGCGGACGCTCCTTCACGAGGTCACTTTCCTTCACGATCGACTTTATTTCCCTTCCCTCCTGCATTGCCCGATTACCTTAAGTCGTTCGTAGCGCCTTCTGTAAGCTTTCACGACCTTCCCGCCTGAAAATAGGCTTCGTACTCCACCTATACTTGCGCGATACCTATTCTACCTCACATAATGCACTTTGTTTACACATTTTTATTTTGCCTGGAAACGGGTGCCACGATCTGGCCTAAGTGCGCCACAACTTCCCTGCTGGGCTGATGGCCAATGATCGGTCTTCTAAGCACGATCCATGCAACTGGATCGCGGCTGACAATCTACATTTCCACCTTACTACATCGTAGCGCCTTTTCTCCCCTTGCAATTAATGCCTTACTCCCCATTACTGCGCCGACTGTCGGCAGAATGGTCCGCTCGTACACGTGGCGTCCGAGGGGTTCGTCTATCTCCCCAGAAGGCTCGTTCAACAGCCTGGACCTGTTCTGAAGCGCACCTGGATCGCATTAATGCTACGATCGCTCATGCCTGGCGTCGCTCCACTTCCACGCACTACGCTCGATACATAGATGAATTCATTTCCTTCTGTTCCGGGAACGGCGTTCCTGCGAGCGCATGCCTTCCCGCCTCCGAACCGCTCTTATGCGCTTTCGCGTCGTCTTTCGCTGGCAATCTCGCTGGTCGGACCATTCGAAATAAATGTTCAGCTATCAGGAAATGGCACATCGCGAACGGACTGCACTGGCATGGCGGGACTCAGCTCGCCTATGTCATCAAAGGAGCCGAAAACTTACGTCCTGCTTCCTCTATTCAACCGCTGCGTCCCGCAGTCACTGCGGACATGCTGAGCGCCCTGACCTCCGCTCTTGACCCTCATGATCCTCTCGATGCGTGTGTGCTGTTCGTAGCCACTACTGCTTTCTGGGGCCAAATCCGGCTCGGTGAGCTGTTACCAACCAAGGAGAGTGACACTACCTGCGCTCTCGTTCCGAGCTGGAAGGACTTGGGAACCCCCAATCTCGCCGGCTCGCAAATCCTGCATCTTCCGAGGACTAAGACTGGTGGTACGAGGGGCGAGAGTGTCCTCATCACTCGCCAATCCTCTCTCGACCCTATCGCTTTCCTTAATAGTCACCGAGAGCTTAACGGCGATACTACTTCGATTTTAGCATCGTGTCGCCTTCCTTCCGGGGAACTTAGAGCCTTGACGCGGCGTAAATTCATCGCTCGTTGCAACGGCATACTTGCTCCTGCGGGTTTCCCTCACATCTCTGGTCACTGCTTTCGTATCGGCGGTACTACACACCTTTTGCTGGCGGGCGTCCCTCCAGATATTGTCAAACTCATGGGACGCTGGTCGTCCGACTCATTTCTACGCTACTGGCGCTCCCTCGAGATCATCGCTCCTCTTTACGCAGAGTTGCTTAACCCCATTGGCTCAAGCTGGGGGGGTGTTCACCATCCGGCTTAACTACGTTAGGGGGTCATCTACACAGGTGCTGACGCGCCGTTTGGCTTCTCACGTTCGGGTTATCCTTTTGCGCCTGTGTGGCTGTCATACCCCCTAGGTCGTCTCGCCGAAGGTCGGCTTGATGCCTAACCCCCCTTAGTGAAAGAGCTTGTAAAGTAAATTGGAACTTTGATTATGTTCGGATCGGAATGCGCAAGGAACAGACGAAATGAACGTCCTCTGAAAGGAGGCACGGGATGAAAGAGGAACGCGTTTCGGGGCGTGACCAGCGCAGGGATCACGCCCCTTGATCTTGAACTATCACCTACGTGGGTTCATCTCCGGTCCCTCGTCGGCTCGTCCTGCGCCTACACGCGCTACGTGCCTTCTACAACCTGAGAATATATTCCTTGAAACATTAGCTTGGCCCCCTCTCCCTTATTTTTATTTATCCTTACACTAATTACCTAACCATTTTTCCTGTTTACTCTGTTCTTTCGCTCTGACAACCTGCGGGTTATCCTTTTGCGCCTGTGTGGCTGTCATACCCCCTAGGTCGTCTCGCCGAAGGTCGGCTTGATGCCTAACCCCCCTTAGTGAAAGAGCTTGTAAAGTAAATTGGACTTTGATTATGTTCGGATCGGAACGCGCAAGGAACAGACGAAAATGAAGTTGGGCGCCACGAGTCGCAACTCTAATTGAGTCCTTCGCTCTGATTACGAGTCTGCCAAGGTCCGTGCGTTTACAGAAGTCACATGATCGTGGAATTTTACACGCTATATAAGCACCCTCTTGCTCATTTTTCTGTTTCTTCGATTCTTCCACAATCAAAATCGCCAATGACGATAACTCGTGGTGCAGAGAGATGAGCACGACCCCCCTTCGGGTTGGGTCTGGCACTGACATCGCCCGTTCGGCACCGCATACCTTGTTTACTCAAAGGGACGGGCTAGGACTTTTCTGACGGCGTCCATTTTTGATTGTGGGACGGATGGCTTGCTTCCAAGCGCGTGTGTGTTGATATATTGTTATTGGTGTAACTGAATACACTTTGGACATCTTATTTCTCATGTTGCTTCAACTGTGGTGCGAGGGCATACTTGATCGACCTAGGGCTTTGGGAATAACTGTGCTATGAAGTCGCGCTTTCCGGAGATGGAGTACCCACACGACAAGTGCTCGACATTCAACACCGATCAAGCCATACACATTCATCTCGACCTGTACAAGTGTTTTACAACAATACGTATGTTATGTTATCATCCAACTCCATGGTAGTATACATACACCTTCGAGCTCTTATCTTCTAGTGCTATGCTAATCTACATGGACACGGAAGCATATCCGAATCCAGAGCCTTCAAGACCCCTTGCAACAAGCGTGAACTGATTCGCAGCGTCTCGCGTCTTCTTGAGCGAGCGTGAGCTTTAAAGTCAAGTCATCAACAGGACTCAAAGATCAGACATCGATAAAAGAAACGGGGAAAACGCACCTCATGACGGCCTTGACAAACTTTTCTTTCACCTCCGGCGTAGCCTTCGATGGAATGAAATCGTCCTAAAAGATTTATTGCATTATTCAGAACCATCCATCGGCGGAACAGCAGGAGTCGACTCACAGCAAACAATATCTCCCTCGTCCATTGCGCAGCTATGGCACCCCCTGCTCCACCGCCACTACCGCTTCCTCCACCAGCCCTACTCAAAAGCGTACCCAATATCTCTATCAAATTTGGTACGACGCTGTTCAAAGGCCCCTTGCGTCAATAGCGAGTTCAATCGAGTGGGCAAGGAGTGATGAGACACAGACCTCCGAGGTGCTACGCTCGCGAACCCTTCCAAGGCTGCCTTCATGATGCTCCGCCCGTGGACCTGCAACAGCTGTTCCTTCTCTGCTGACAGCGACTCCTCCACTGAGCTCCGATTGATGAGAGTACACTACCACCAAGTGATCGAGGTCAGCTCGAAGTAGACACCAACAATCTCGAAGGGGCGACGTACCAGGAAATTGCAGGCCTGCACCAGGGAGTATCGCTCCTGAAGGGAGAGGGCCTTGACGGCACAATTTAACAACGCATCCAGGGCTCCGGGTGGCAAGGTGTAGAATGAACGCGTAAAGTCTTGGGCCGTCTGCACAAGGAACAAGTAAGCAATCACGTACGAACAAGCCAACCTGAGATCCGGGGTTAACATACTCTATCCATACAAACGAAGAACTCCTGTACGATATCCGGGTTCTGGGCAGGCAAACGAGCACACATCAATCAGTGTGATTCTCCAAGAAACAGAGGAAATCAAATCGTCGCTCACGTCCTCCATCGCACCCGTTATCGCCATCGTGCCAAGCGCACATTCCAACAGGATCGGCAGGGCACTCGCGACGATGGCTTCCGCCTCTGGCGTCGGCCCCGTCTTGACATGCGGTCCGCTGAGCAACACGGGTGGCGGCGGGTTCAGCTGTGCGATCAGGATTGCAGCCAGGGACAACCACGCTGCGGTCAGCTGGCGTCGCGATGCGATGCACACGAGCTCCAGCAGAGGCCCGGCAGGGAGGCTGATGAGCGTCGTATCGTTCGGGAGGCAGGTGATCGATTTGAAGAGCTCGCTCAATGCCTGACAGGGTTAGTTATGGTCAGAGAAACGATGCGCGTCGAGCGAAGAGGGGAAGGTGGAAGTACGTTACTGATGCTGGCATCTGTGGACCATAGTTCGACCACCCCGCGTAGTGCGGCAGATATCGATTCCCGCAGCTTGATGGTACGCGGATCGTCCCTTGCACGCGCCATGTCGTCTAGTTTGGCCTGCGACTCTGAATCACGCTCTCCAAGTATCACCAGGCCGTCTGTTGATCGTGTTAACCCCTTCGCGACGCCGGAAAGGATTTCGAGCTGGTGTATCGTTATTGTACGGGCTTCTTCAGGCAGCTTGGAAAAAAGTGCTTGACAGTAATGAACACAATTCAGGATTAAAAGGAGTTGCATACCAAAGCCGATGACTGTAAAGCTTCGGCGAGCTTCTGCACGATCGGGTCAACGATAGCCTGTCACCAGAGTAAGAAACTGAAAACGTAGATAGGAGAAATAGGCACCTCTGTCGGTGCAATCTCTTCATGTGCAGGCAATGCTTGAATGACACTAGCGATAGATTGTACAACCTTGCCCTTCTCTGAATCCTACGTTCCGAAAATCAGTTAAACCGTGAAAACTGATGGTATAGACAAAACCAAGCACATACAGGTATGCTGCCCAGTGCCGCGTGAAGTTCAGCGAATGCTCCAATCTCCGGGGCCAGCGCTTTCCGGTTGGCGTCACAGAGGTTGCGCAGGGCATTCGCAGCTTGGAGACATAGTGATGGGTCGGTGAGGGCCGAGGCGACGTACGTCAAGACGCTCATGAGGAGACCAGGGGTTTCGAATGGCTGGCTGGCAAACCAAGATGAGTATGTGCCTTGAGAGGGAGGAGCGTTTAGCGTGAGAGTCACTCTCAAGAAAGAGTAAGAAATACCGATGAGGCCAAGAGTTGTGCGACGTATCCGACTGGCGCCAGTGGAAGGCAGTCGCCCAAGGATCTCGGGGCTAAATATTCGCGGGAGATGGGGTGTTTTCTCCAGGTCGAGAGCTTCTTGGATAGATGTGATACAATGCAAAGTTGCTTCTATTTCCTACATTCGCGATAGTTCAGCTCCTGCAAGGAAAGGCAATCTCAAGGATACGGACCTCCCAGCCATCGTTTTCCTGTCTGGATGCAACGCGTTGAGCAACGTCGCCCACGTAGTACCCTAGCATGTCGTGTCGAAGGACGTAGTAACTGAAGTACCACCATTTTCTGATGAGAGAGTTCCGCTGAACAGAGCAAAAACAAACTTACGCGTTGATGAGGGTGTCACCGATGTCTCTGCGATACCTGAAAACGGATAAGAAGTTGGTGGGAAATCATTGAATCCAAGGGGCAACTTACACCTGGAACTTGTCCACCTGGTCTGATACAACTCACAATGAGCGACACCGTGATGAGCCATTGAGAATTCGGAGCGCACCTTTCGACCATCCGCTGCCCTTTGCCGGGAATGCCGCTTTCCTTCGTAGCACATGGACCAGTTCGCTGTACACCGCCTTAGCCATTGCCTGTGCGTCAGCACCCGCATCGAGGCCGGCAGCGTCCGAATTCTGCTCCCGACCTTCCGGGATATAATAATCCGTGCTCCACAGAGCTTCCTGGAAGAGGTACCAGAACCCAAGCGTCATCTCGCTCTCTTCCTCATCCACGCCATAGTATCCCGGAAGTCCCGTATAGGCTAGAAGGAGCCGCAGGAATGATTGCGTGAGCTGCCCCCGCGTTTTTACTGGGAGGTCAGCGACGCCTGGTGGTGATGGCACGAGGGGAACGACAGGGGTGGTCGACGCGATGTGGGTGGCTATGTAAGAGGTGGAGTGGTCGCCGAGTGCGACGAGAAGCTTGCAAAATGAATGGGAAATCTCGTCGACATCGCCCGAGCTGAGCGTATTCTCCACAATTTTACCGCCCCGCAAGTCCATCCACGCCAAAAGAGGCTCTGTGAGTGTGCGACTGCCAGATCCGTCGGAAAGCGCAGACTTCGTCATGATCTCCTGCAGCGCATCTGATGCGGCCTCAAAGGTTACGCTGTCTGATATCGCCCGATCGAGGAGGGAGATGAGGAGAGGTATCAGAGGCGTGATGTCGTTGGATGGGATCGTGGACATCCATGCCTGCAGACACCGCAATGCCGACGGGATATCCTGTGACGACTCAAGCGACGATCGGACGGCTTGAACGACCATCGGGATGGCGTCCTTGAGTGATTGTTGTATTTGAAGTCTGGAGTGGTACTCAGACAGCAGCGACGAAAGAGGCCAGATGCTATAACTCACTTACTCGGGCCAAAGAGGTCAGCGTGTCCGACTTCTTCAGCGACGATGGCCAGAAAGTCGTGAATGTGTTCCGTTGGTGCTCCCTGCCCCGAAAACGACATGACACATGCCAGAATCCAGTCTGGCCACCGGCTGGGGTGTGTCGGCACCAGTTTAAGCGCAAGAGATGAGAGCTGGTGAGTCGTAAGAAGGCGGTGTACTGCACGAGCGGAGGTCTTACGGCAACGAATAGTTTGCGAAGGATGATCTTACTCCGGCCAGTCGCCATTGAATGCGATGCGAGCTGCAGAATCAGATCTCGGAGCTGGAGTGCATGTTCTTCAGGAAAAAGGGCCCTGCATCAGGTCGTGTAAGTGGTCCAAACGCGTCGAAACCAGGCATCGCGTACCAGTCTCTTGCAATCTTCACCTGCGCCGTGTGTGCGCCGAAGAACTGTACATTGGGATCTGGATGGTCCAGAAACGGAATCACCAGCCCCCAAGCCTCGGGTCGTTTCTGGAGTTCAAAGAGCTCGTGTTGGAGTCGTTTAAGGTCTTCAGGAGTCGTTGATATCGTTGGAGGCGCGTAGGCCTGCTGGATCAACTAGAATAAGGCAGTGAGCCTTCTGCACTTGCAAAATTCTAAGATTGACAGACTTGGGCTGCCCTTTCAACATCCAGATGCGATATGACGGGAAGAAAGCTAGCCTCTGCCATGGAGGTATTATGGATTCTGCGAATATATGATACAAGCAAAGAGACGTTGAGGACTAACAAAGGAGGGTCAACAAAACTTGCAAGTTTTGTGACTGTGGGAGAATATAATGTAAGTCGTCGGTCATCGAACTGACTTCACATTGAGCGCCACTGCCCCTCGCATGGTCAATGCATTGGCACATCTGTCTTGCGCTCACACTACCCTGTCGTTTTCCGCCTCGTATCCGTAAATGTCAACGCCGGTCTTCTTAGTTCCTTGGGTCGATTACAGATCCAAGGTGAGCTGCCGACGCGACTGAACATGATCGTAACCGAAAACGGGAGACACGATGACCAGTCTTCAGAGACCGTATTGAAGCTCGAGAAGGAGAACGCAGTGTACCGCTTTTTTTTTCTGACTTTCTGGATTTGAAAGTCGCTGACGCACTCGTCGTGCAGGGAACACTTCAAGTGCTGAAGTCTTGCTGCAATCGCCGTTGACGATGCTCTTTACCTCCGCCACCGCCGACAACGAAAATTGCCCAGCCGGATTCAGTCACAATTTCGTTCACGACATGGACCCTTTCCTTTGGGTTCTCCTCTATCTTAGTCTCACGCGCAGCGGCCCAGGTATGCTTCGAGAGGAGCTAAACCTAAGCCACGAGGATTATGCTCCAGATGAGAGCTGGCCCAGACCATCTTCCTAGATTTCGAGCACATGAACCGGCCTTGATGAACTCAAAGCGACAGTTGTTGCTCGACCGAGACATGTTTTCGAGTGGGGGATTGTTCGGCCTTTCAATCCGTTCTTTGAACCTTTCAAGCCGCTGGTACGTCTGTGCGAGGAAACACTGCTTTTGGCCTACTATGTGTACAGTGGGAACGAGTACTACTTCAAATCAAATCCATGCCCACGTTCTTCGTCTCCTTGGAGAGACTCTTTATGCAGTTCAAACGTACCTCGGCTTGGGTCAAGAAGCAGTCCTTACCCCATAAATCGAAAATGTCATTGCGAGCGCGGCATGCAGGTCATTGCCAATCATATCCTGTAATGGAGAGACGATCACGCCGCCGAGATCGCTTGCAACACCGTCACCCGCTTTCACGCCGTCGAGATTCAAGACCGTATTCACAGGCAATTTAAATTAGATTACAACGAACGTACTCGGTTTTTTTTTTTGATAACTCAGAACCAATACTCCGTACGTTCATGGACGATGCTGGAGAGCAAGGGTTGCCGGTCAGTAAGCATTCCACATGTAAAAGACTATTGATTGTACTGTATATTATTAGACACAAACAATCACTGTTATAATCACCATCAGGCGCCTGCAGGCATGCACACGGCTGTCCTATTTTCAGAACAATCACGGCAGTTTAGCGCTGCTGGACTCCTGGGACACAGGATGCCATTTTTAGAGGTCCAATTGACTGACACCACACTTCTGCCTTGCCGTGACCAGCCATCATCCTATCCTCTCTTCACCAAACTCCCCCCGACTTGACGCTGTTGGATTCCACTGCGCATCCAACCACACACGTCATTTGTGTAGGCTTCGCTGAGTTTGAACTTGATATCTATGCGAGCCGACTTACTTGCTCTTGGCATCCTCCAAGCGGTCGGCGTTGCGGAAGCGGTGACAGTTTATGGACAGAAGCCTTTGGTCCCAACAACTACCGCGGCTGCCGCCGACTACACTGGAGCTGCTGCATACAACCCAACGACTCTGATACCGCCTCCCATCCCTAGCCCGCTCAATACACAGTTCACTCTCCAGCTCCAGAATGGAGGCACTCCTGGTCTTTCTATTCCGCAAGAGGGCTCGTTCCTGGGGTTCTCGATAGAAATGTCGGTGGCAAACCAAGTTTGTGCGTACAACTTTTCCTGCTCTATATCTTCAAAACTAACTAGTCGCTGGCTTAGTGGGAAAAAATTCGTTAGTCTCCCTACCTGTTCTTTATACTGCACAATGTAGAGCCGCTTGCACGCAGATCTCACATTCAAGTTCCATTCCTTAACCTCATGGCTAACCTACAGCAACGCGCTGGACGTGTTTTTATCCGTATGGGCGGCAATACCCAGGAAACAGCCGTGCTCGTGGATCGCACTCCTAACGGGAGGATGCTGGAGAAGAATAACACTGGATTAATCAACCCTGTACGTTCACGCTTTGCCCTTCTTCAAGGGCACCAAGAATGATGTATGCACCCAGACACAAACACCGCCGCTTGTTTTCACGCCAGACTTGCTTTACTTGATGAGAAATATTTCTTCTCTTGTCAATGTTCGATGGTTCCTTGGTAAGGATCTACATCAGTCCGCTGAATGTTCTGTCGTTCATGGTATTTGGCGTTCAGGCATTCCCTTTCTGCTGAACACGCCCTCCAGGCTTGATATAGCAGAACAGGGACAAGCTATTCTAGGCGACTACCTAATCGGCCTTCAGGCGGGCAATGAGCCCGATCTTTATGCGCGCCATGGTCACAGAGATCCCGTGAGTTTGCTTGCACATTGCAATGCATGCACACAAATTCTCCCATAGAGTTACTCTCCATCCGACTACGTCGGCGAATTTGGCGATCTCGTCATTTCCATGTCCAACGAGGCCAATGCCAAAAATCGAAATCTCCTCATTGGACCCAACATCGCCTTCGCGGACTGGACAGCCCAACAGGTTTGGGACACTGGCTTTGTCGACCAATTCAGCGCGAACTTGGCCTATCTCGCGGTAGAAAAGTAAGAGGCCGTCCTCTTGAAAGAGTTCTAGGTCCCGACATGCTTTTCATTCAGCTACCCATCAGACAACTGTGCAGTCCAGTTCAATACAGGCGGGACGGTTCACCAACCCCAGGACGTATTTCCTTCATATCTCGACCACACTGCAGGCAAGGGCATCATCGAGAAATTCAAGACCTCTACAGAATTCGCGACACAGAAGGGTAAGAAGTTGCTCATGTTCGAGACAAACACAGCCTCGTGTGGTGGGTTCCCGGGCGTCAGTGATGTGTTTGGGGCTGCCCTCTGGGGTATCGATTATTCTCTGCAGATGGCGTACAGCAACTTTTCTGGCGCTCTGATGCACGTCGGTGGCCAGAACGTCTTTTACAACGTGCGTCGGTTCATTGACGATGTCTTAATATACATTGACGTGCAATTCCCTTTAGCCTTTCACGCGTAGGTCTTCTTGCTCATGTTTGGCCTATTTAAGTGCCCACAGTCATCCCAGCACCTCCCACAAACCAGTCCTCTTTTCATCAATGGACCGTCGGCCCAATCTACTACTCGGCCTTGGTCGTGGCAGAAACCCTCGGCGCCTCGAATGGGACTCAGGTCCTGGATCTCAACGCCAACAACGGCGATATACACACACCTGCGTACGCGATATACGAGAACGGCGATCCTGTGCGAGTTGGAATCATCAATTTCATCACGGACCCGTCCGGTGCGAGTGACATCAGCGTGTCCATCGCCATTGGAGGCTCTGGTATCGGTCAACCCAATGCCACCCCCGCGCAAGTCAAAGTCAAGTGAGTTCCCCCGAACAAGCGTTCCCAAAATACACCATTCTTCCGGTTATTGACGAAACTGAGTAAGATATCTACTTGCGTCCTCCGTTTCGCAGAAGGGCAACTACACCTGGGCCGGACAGGTCGGTGTACCGCATTCTTTCCACACTTACCCACAAGCTGACCGCACTCGCACCACCACAGACTTTTGGCGGCATCTTCGACTCCGATGGGCGCCCCATCGGGTCCGAAAACATTACCACCGTCCCCTGCGATCAAGCCCTCAACATCTGCGTCATCAAAGTCCCCGCGCCCAGCTACGCGCTCGTCTTCCTCTCTGACGAGGCCCTGACCGAGACGAGCGGTGCGGCACCGACGACGTTCCCGACGACGGCGCAGACGAAAACGCGCAATACGGTCACGATCGACCCGTCTGTGCTTGCCACGTCGAATGGGGGCTTCGACAAGAAGAGGCTCGGGAGTACGAGTCCCGGCAGTGTCAATGCGGCTTTGAGCTTGACCCCGGCGTCGACCTCGATCACTGTGTCGGTGTTGGCACTTGTCTCCGGGATTTTCACGGTTCGACGCATGTTTTGGCCATGAGAATTTTGGACAGTTTTCGATATTTGAGTATATATCTAGAAGCATCTCTGTCATTACTCGTAGCCAATCGTTCGCTACTATTTACCTCCATCTACATATGTATACCTGTGAGATTGTTATTGTACCCGCCTTTGATCGTTTTTGTGGACTGCTTTGCTCATCAAGAATGGTGGAAGATTGAAGACGATCAAAATACATGCGATGCTTGCTATGCGAGGATATATCCCAGGACCGAATACAAGTACAGAAACAGATCTGCTGCATTTGAGAGTACAAACAAAATGCGCCACCGAGAGATAATTTTTGTCTCTGCGAGGGTGAGGGTGGGCGAGGTCATGACGCCGCCGCCGGGGCCACATCCCCGTCCGTTTTTGGCTTTTTCGCGCTCTGGAGCACTGGAGGACCAGCGTTTCCGCGCACGCCCACATCAGGTCCACCATCGGGCTCCACGGCCCTCTTTCGCTTTTCCCCAGCCTCCTCTGCACCCTCCTTCGCCTCGGGCTTTCTATCGCGGCCCTCACGCGCGCCTCCTCCACCTCCGCGCCCACCACGGCCACCGCGTCCACCTCCGCGCCCTCCTCGGCCTCCACGACCGCCGTCGCGTCCACCCCGCCCACGGCCACCTCCACGACCCCGTCCACCTCGCCCTCGTGAGCCGAAGGAAGAGTCAAGAGCAGCCCTCGCTGCTGTCTGCGCCCGCTCGATCTGGAACTCCTTCTCTTCCGCCTCTGTAAGTAGTTTCCGGGGGTCAGAAACGCATATGCAATGGCAGCAGTAGCAGCACAAGGGACAAGTGAACTGACCGTCGGGGACAGACCACGTCACCGCATGCGAGTTGATGCTTTTGATCGCTTCTTTGACTTTGGCGATCTCCTCCTCGGTGAGCGCCTTGTGGAACCCGACGAGCCCAGAGTCGTCTCCGCGGCTATACTTGATGTACGGCGCGCGGCCCTCGAAGGTCTCTTTGATGGGGTCCTGTGATACCTTGAGCAAGCGCGTTCAGGACGGAGGGCCACGCTCCACAGACCTTGATCTCCGCCCACGTAACTTCTCCGCCGCACCCATCAAACCGGAGTGTCGCTCCCTTGACGAACGGCACGTCCTCTGGCTTGATGCTGCCTGTCCCTTCCTCGTCCTGCTGGATCAAGACTTTGCTGCCCATAAAGTCGAGGAAAACATCCTTTTTAGGCTCCTCCGCCCCAGCGCCCGACTTGGAGGACGGCGTCGCCTTGGCGCGTGCCATCTCCCTGAACGCGTTGAACCCCCGTGTCGTCGACATCAGGTCCCGCCGGTTGCTCGCAGTCTTTCCCTTCAGTCCCTTTTCCTTGATCTTCAGGTCGCAGTACGCCTCCCTGCGGGCGCCCAAGTCAGCAGACAGGATGCATGCGTATGCGTGTGCACAATGTGGATGTGGGGCCTGGAGAAAGTAACGTACTTGGACATGATGAGCAACTCCTTGCCCTCCCATGCCGGCTTGGGCTCGGCGTTCAGGAACTCCTCGACGTGTGTGAAGTCCGCGAATTCTGCAAAGACGGAGTTCTACCCTCCCCCCAATTCCCCAGGGTCAGATGCGCGTGCGGCCGGGGGCAGAGGCTCGACGGACTATGGACGAACCTTGAACTTCTTGGCCTCATCCCGCCTCATGCGGACAGCGTTGGTCTTTCCGTACTTGTCGAAAAAGGCCTCTAGCCGCTGTTGAAGAGTCGGGTCCTCGTCTGGGAACCCTTTCTGTTCGAACGTTGGATACAGAGGGCACGTCGAGATGCGATGGACCCACTTACTGCGTAGACGCTCCTCTCGAATTGGCCCTTGGGCTCCTTGACCTCCGTGGTCCGGCGCACCTTCGTTCCTGTTTCGTCGACCTCGAGGAAGTCGCTCGTGCGTAGAGCATTGGCGACCCATTCAAGCCCGCGCGCCGAGAACTCGCGCATGCGTTTGAACGAGGCGACTGTCTCGACCGCGACCCAATGATCGGGGTCTTTTGTATATAACGTCCACATGAACCTGCGCACCCATTAGTTTCTACTCTAAACCCAAAGAAAAGCGATCGTTTCCTGTACGCACTTGTCATATGGAAGGTTGGCATCCGCAAAGTAAAATTCGACTTGAATAGGCGCTCAGTTCTATATACCTCCATGGAATCAAAATACAAGGACGTACTCTGTTTTGCGGCCTTTGCCATCAATTCCTTCTCATCTCCGTCGCTCGTTTTCTCAGCAGCAGCAGCAGCAGTTGTTGTTGTTGTGCTCTCCGCCTCGGGCACTGGGACCGTCTCCGCCACGGTCATTGTGACATCTTCTTCAGCCATAAGTCAAAGAATAAATAGATGTGAAGATCGAGAACCAGAGAATCCGACGAGAAAACGGGATGTTAACAGCGCACAGGGGAGTCAGAGGATGTCAGATTACCCTGGCACTTGCACTTCTTTTTTTTTCGCAGCGATAAACAACTGATTAGTAGTAGCAATTATGGTTAGGGTAAGATCACGTGGATGAGGTCACAGGCCTACGGCTACCGTGGGCCGGGGTCCGGCTACTCTACAGCAGTATCATGCATCCACAGGTTTCTCCCAACCTATCTCCCTTGCACCAGGATGGCTACTATCAGCGATGCAGCGCAACAGACAGCAATAGACATGGCTAATGCGAGAGCGGCCACCTCGATTGACCATGCCCAAACGAGGGATTTCTTGCACAGCGAGTATTCATCCACAATGAACAGGTAGAAATGCTGAGGCAGGTGTTCGCAGGTGCGCAAGGAGAATGGCTGAAGCGGCAGAATATTGTCAGGACCCTTGAGAGTGACCCCATCTTTGATAAAACTCATAGGTGACGGCGCCCATCCCAGTCAATGTGAAGATTGAACTCAGAAATGTGCATTACACTACAGAGAGTTTATGACGCGCACGGACCGCTATGAACGCGCTCTTTCCATGACCAACCGCATATATGAACTTCAGGAGATCCACAGATGGACTAACGAGGAGACCTCGTTGGCAATCGCAAGTCTGGACGAAGCTCTTCCAATCGCACTGCACAACATCGGTGCGTAAACGAACGAATAAAATACAGCATTACCCTTACCCTTGGGAATTAGCATTTCAGCCTGTCTTTTTCTCTCAAGGGTCACCTTCTCTCATCGCCAATTATGGGCCCTTGATCGCGACGCGCGGGATTCTGGGCTGCTACCTCCAGACCGAGCTCGGTCACGGAACTAGCGTCTCGCAACTGGAAACCACTGCAACCTTCATACCCGAGACCCAGGAGTTCGAAATCAACTCACCTACCCTCACAAGCAGTAAATGGTGGATTGGAGCTCTGGGGAAGACCTCCACGCATGGGGTGGTGCAGGCCAAATTGATTCTCCCGGGTGGAAAGGATGTCGGCCCTCACCTCTTCTTTGTCCAGCTTAGAAACATGGGTATTGAGATCTTTCTCTTTCATTTTTCCAAACTCTTAACGGCAGATACTAGAGAACCACAAGGTCCTGCCTGGCATCATCATCGGGGACATAGGTATGCACTGCCCTTAGTGCATTCAGTCGTTGCATTAAGCTTCGTCTCAAGGTCCTAAGGCATTGGCGGGATATTCCCCGACTGATAACGGATTTGCGCGGTTCGATCACATACGCATACCGAAGGAGAATATGCTCTCCAAATTCGCGCAAGTCACAGACGATGGCAAATATGTTCAGCCTCCACATGCCAAACTGAGCTATGGTGGTGTGAGTCCTGGCTGGCATGGTATATTTCCGCATATATAACTCCCATGTCTTTAGATGCTGTACATCCGGGCAAAGTGCGTTGGCCTTGTTTTTCTGATTTGCCCTCAGCCGGTAATTGATTCTATCAGCATGGTGACTGGAGCAGGATGGCTCATGGCGAAAGGTAATAAAATCTTCTCCATCAATTGATAGACTGCTTTTTTATCACTCTTCCTAGCTGCTACCGTTTCATTGCGATATGCCACCGTCCGGAGGCAAGGTGAGAGAGGCCCTGATGGATTGGAGAAGCAAACCATCACCTATCCCTCGGTCTACATCCGCCTATTACCCATCCTTTCCCATGCGTACGTCTTCATTCAACTTGGCAGAACACTTGTGCGTCTCAATTCGGGATTTCTCCGGCAACTGCTTGAAAATAATATGTCTTGTAGCTGAAATCATTCGATATGATGTCCAAGCGGTTGGCTTCAGGAGATACATCGCTGCTTGCCGAGATGCACGCCACTACTAGCGGGTTGAAGGTCATGGTATCTACCCTCGGTGTCCATGATTTGGAAGTCGCTCGGCGCTCCATGGGAGGTCACGGATACAGCGCTTTTGCAGGGCTCGGGAGGCTATACGCCGATTACCTTCCAAGCGTAACGTTAGTCTAATCACAGCTTCCCCGAGAACTTCACTAACCTCTGCTTGTACAGTTACGAGGGCGACAACTTCGTTCTGGACCAACAAGTCGTCCGTGCCGCTCTCAAATCCTACAAAGCTCTTTTCTCCCTCTCACCGACCCCATCTGCGTCGTCCCTCTCCCCGTCCTCTAATTACCTCCGTCTCCTGCTTCCGCCCAGCCAGCCCCCCCAGGTGACCGACTCCGCATGGCACGACCCTGCGTTTGCGATCACTCTGCTGGAGTGGCGCGCTGCCATTCTTGTCCGGGAGCATGCGCGGACGTTTGCGGACCCGGACGCGAGCGTCAACCAGCGGGTGGCGAAAGCTGTAACTGAGGCGTTCATCGCTGTTCAAGTAGGGGAGATTATGAAGAACCTCACCCTGCCAGCTCCTACTGGCGACGTCGTTCGGTCGTTGTATACCCTGGTATGCTATATCCCTTCCGTGCGAACTGAGATCCTCATGTATTCTCTCACTCTGTAGTACCTGCTTACGGTCGTGGAAGGAGGCCTCGTGGATCTTTTATCGTTCGGTTTATTGCGCCCGGGCACTAACGACAACAACAACAACAACACACATTCGGGCTCGAGCGATCCTGGACGCGCGCTACGGCTGCATATCAACAGGCTCTGTCAGGAGCTGCTGCCCAACGCTATTGGACTGAGCGATGCTTTTGGCTTCACGGATTGGGAACTTGACAGGTTTGTTTCCAATCCAGACCACGAGCCCCTGGCTGGCTAACTGATGTGATATGGCAGCGCACTGGGCGTGTTTGATGGGAAGGTCTATGAAGCGTTGTGGGCACGCGCGCAGTTGGAACCTCTCAACCAGACGGAGGTGACGTCGGCGTATGAGGTTAGTGTTCTGTCTTGTTTTTCTGTGGGTTCCGTCGTTAACGACATGGGATGTAGGAATCTATCAGACCGATGTTGTTGCGTGGCCAGCGACAGGTTGCGCAGGCTCGATCTAAACTGGGATCCAAGCTCTGAAGACAATTGGGGAGGGGAAGGCGAGTCGTGTGATATGGATGGATGTAAATTTTATATACCGTTGTATACCTTTTTTAGTGGACATTTGCACAACCCATTCTTGTTTGGGGAGTTTATCATTGGCCGACGAACCATGCTCCAGCTTGTCATTCCATGCTCACCAGAAAATAAATCACACCGAATGCCATGATAGATATTTTTGGATTCAGTAATATCGGAAATCGGAGTTGCTGTGACCTTAAGGCCGCGGCCCGGGCATCCGAAGCGAAGCGACCCGAAACGATGGTAACATATTCAAGTTGGGGCGACTCGTAATTCTCACAAAGTATCTCCCTTTGTGATCGACCACCATGTCTCGTTGTCCTCCAGACGAGTTGACCACGACTGTATACGATGCACTCCATTCTTTGACCCAGCATAACAAGGCAAACTTCCTGCTCGACACGGCGCTTGCTCTCATTCAAGCCGGCAGGTCAGTTATAACTTTGATGTTCATAACTAGCTCCTTTATCTGTGTTCCGTAGATATGGACCAGAGGTCGAAAACTACATCGATGTGTATCTGAAAACACCCAATCTACCAAAGGCAGACATCGCGCGAGCGTTGCTTGCTCGAGGCAATGCTCGCAAGTCTGGCGGAGAAAGCCTCCTTGCAAAAGCACAGCAAGGTACGTTATCTAGAGGTGCAACCGAGAGCCAGGGTGGTGTGGTGCGCGGTGGGCGAGGCTGATTGCTGTGATTCACAATCGGGGGCCAGATATAATCTGCATACCCATGCCATCCACCTCCTGATTGGCGCACGATACGACATGTCCGAGCGCTGACCTGTCCATACAGACTTTCAGGCTGTCTTGAAACTCGATCCTTCGAACCGCGAAATCCAGCAACATATTCGGCGAGACAAGCGGGCAAGTGCCTTTTTCAATGGACGCGCTTGAACTGTTCAAACTTATGTGTCAAGTAGATCCGCTTCGTGGCCGCACCTGCCTCACAACGTGCTCCTCTGGAAGTATGGGAACGGATAGCTTACCAAATTCCACGGCACCATCTACGTACCTGGCTCTTCGTCTCTTCTTTTCATAGGGACATCGCAGTTCGTCAGATATTTCACACACTCGACATTTACTTTGGAGAAGAATCGGAAAACCTTAATCGTGGCCTCGACATTTTCGACCGGGCCAAGGCTGACCCCGTCTTTGCAAGCCGGGTCAAGTCTCTGCGACTTCACTGGGCGTATGAGGAGGGCGACATGCTGGACCTCATGGCACGTGAGTGAAGATCTCTGCGTTTTGTGGGATGCTCACTTCAACTGAAAATCAGGGATTTTCAAAACCGCTTTACCCGAATTCAAAGCCCTGGTAGACTTTGAATGGATCGGGTATCCGGAGATGCGAGCTGAGATGGTGCAAGCAGTACTTGCAAGCCACCCGAACTTGCGCGGGCTTGGGCTCATGTAAGCCCATTCAGCTTCAACTGGACCTCTATTGACTGATCGCGATAGTGGTTGGCATTTTGATGCTGTCGGCGTCTCAGCGTTCCGAAATCTGACGAAATTCACCCTACGGGCGGAGGATGACGATGGCTTTGCAGACATGGGGGAAGTGCGGACAGTACTGGACCAGAACCGCGACACGCTGCGGCATCTGATCTTGGGTGCATATCTCGCACGGCATCACTCCTGGGACTCGGCATTCCAGTCAGTGACGATCAAAAACCTCACCCACCTCGACCTTGTGGACACCCGGATCTCGCACATCGTGTTTGCACGCATCGCACACGCTCACAATCTGCAGAGCTTGACTCTCCACGGGACATTCGAGGAGCCGAGCTCCGCTGCGGTGGTGTTCAGCAGCGACCAGGTCATCGACGACCAACACACGTTCCTTCCCCATCTCGAGGCTTTCCGGTTCGTGCTCGTGGGGCATGACGACGAGATCGCATTGTATCAGAGCGTGACCCAGTTCCTGCGGCGGCGAAAGAAGCTGCGGCGGCTCGATTTGGGGAACTGTCCCTGGGATCTAGCGCAGAGCGTCCTGCCGGAACTGACGGGGCTGCGCGTGCTGGGCGTGCGGATCGCGAACCTGACGCACGAGGCGCTGCTGGCGCTGGTGCGCGCGCTCCCACAGGAGATGGCCGCGCTGAACCTGACGACGGTGGTGTCGGACAAGATGCTGAACGAGTACGCACAGCACTTTGCGCGGTTCACTGCGCTGTCGTTTTTCCACATGCAGTGCACGTCGCAGCGCCGCCCGAAGCCGAATCTGATGTCGGAGAAGGACTTTCAGGTGCAGACGGATATTTGGAACTCGAGTGCGCGCAGCATCGCGACGGCGCTGCCGTCTGTGGATTTTATTGGATGGCATGGGGAGCATTATGTCGTTGTTAGGACGGACAGCGACGGCGTTGCGGGCGGGAGCGTGGAGCTGAAAGAGCTGCCGGCGAGGCGCCGGCTGGACTGTGGCAAGGGCGTGGATCTGGGCAGCGGGGATGCGGCGTGGTTGGAAAGGAAAGACGTGCCGATGGATTATGAGATGCCGGGCTTGGATTGAACGCAATGGGATGAAAATATCGGGCGGGATGGTGTGCCGCGTTGTATATATACGAATACGAATAGTTGTAGTCCTTGTTACTTCCTTACTTACTTACTTGTTGTATCGATGGCCTTTTTTTGGGTTTTCTAGGATCTACGCTTTGGGAAATTCGACGGCTAATTTGGCATCAACGCAAATGGACGTACTTCCTTTCACCGGATTTGAGAGGGCAGACTCAACTTGTCGTGCTCATCCTTGAGCTCACTGCGCAGAGTAAGCAATCACATTGCGCGACCACGTCTATACTACTGTCGCTATCCAAAATTCCATCGACGTTCGGCTTTGCAAATAACAGAATTCTCAGACAAGCGTTCCAAGTCCCTCGATGTCGCGCGAAATCTAACAACGAGAGGACCTCCCATGGATTTAAAATCGCGCTGAATCCTGATACAATGTACATTGTCATGCACACTGCCAGCAGCCTGCGACCGCAAGAGGAACCGGAGACCCGTATGGCGTCGAGTCGCGACTACTGCCAGTGCCAGATAGGCGGGTATTGACTAAGTATGCTATATATGTATTTGCAAGTACGGTCTGGTTATATACTTGTAAATGCGTTAGACGCCGCGGCGCGACGATTGCAAACTTGAAGAGGGTGTTTTAGTATCGGTGAGAGCTTTTATTTCAAGTTGTCCCTTTCATTCGACTCAGACTCGGAGTCGGAGTGTGGGTTTAGTAAGTTAGTATATATGGGTTAGTTATAGTTACCGACGTTTGGCATCGAAGTCGTATGAGTGATTTTGATAAGTTAGTTGGTAAGGAGACAATGGAACGGAACGAGTCCAACGACGTCGACTCGATCCGACCCGCGGTGATACGTAAGTAGTTGTTCAAACGTTCACGTTCACACCACCACCACTGTTCGAGCTGAAGAAGAATTCAGAGATTCAGAACATTCAGACATAGGACTGGCGCGGTCTAGATTCTAGATTCTAGATCTACGGGACTCAGGTTTTTCGACAAAGTGCCAGTGCCGTGGGGGGCAAGGAAACACCCAATGCACCGGACGTCGACTTGGGTCCATTCGAATCTAGGAGAGTCACCCTCTAGAATTCAACTAGAGTCAGAACAAAGGATTTGCATGACAAGAAGAGCCGACGACGCGGGTTGATTTTCTAAGAGGGTCCATTCAGCGCCCACAGGAGGCCAGAGCGCACAGCACAGCAAAGACGCAGCCATAGTATCCATGGCGGAAGAGGAGCGAAACAAAGAAAATTCTATTAAGCAATTTTAACAGTCTACGCACGCATACACGTCAATCCCAAGTATACGATGTGAGGAGAGAGGATGGTTGAGCGTACCTTGGCGTACAACGAATCCACGACGTTGCCTACTTGCTCGAGCGTCTCGATCGCTGCTCCGTATGTGTTCTGAGAGGAGAAAAGAGAAGAGAGGAGGCGTGGTCAACAAGGGGAGGAAAGGCGGGGAGGGGAGGGGAGGGGAGAGGGAGAAGGAGGAGGCGAGCGACTCACATCCACCTCTGGTTCGTCAAACACAAGAAGACATCCACGTCCTTGATCGAGTACGCCGTGGACTATTTTGTCGAGGATCATTTGGGACAGTCTATGTTTGTGTTGCGGGTTTGATCAGCCCAGAGAAAGAAAGAAGTGACAAAAAAAAAGAAAATACAAAAGAGAAAGGAAGAAAGGGTAATTTTTTCACAAACAAGATGCCGTCAGAAAGAAAAAGAGAGAGAGAGAAGGGGGAAGGAAGCCCGATGTGAATAACGAATATCAATGCGGGGTTTCCCCGGTATCATCCCCCCGCGGAAAGTACGAAGCGAAAACAGACACGATGACGAGGACACTCACTTTGCCTCAACAGCCTGCCTCTCCTGCCCGACTGCGTTCGCCACATACTCAATCTCAACCACACTATACGGTTCCACTATCCTCAACAAATTCTGTTCCAGAAGCGTATCGTACAGCGCTGCCAGGTGAGATCGGATCGTCGGGTCCGATGACAGTTCTACGTATCAGGCGGAAGTTCAGAAGGGTAAGGACGGAGAGACGAGGAATGATGCACACCATCCCTATAATCCCTCAAGGCCTTTTCGAAATCTGCCAGGTTCCTCTCTTGGTGAGCCCGCGCGATGGCTCTCATGCTCTCCACATCCCTCATTTGAGCGTACTTCAACGCTAGTTTGATCGAAAGCAGCGAAGTCACATCTTCCGGCTACCATACATCCGATCCCAATCAACTCCTCCGATATATCTTTAAATGGAAGGAAACACGCACCAAATTCAACATGACCTTACACAACAGCATATACTTCAACGCTCCCAATGCCCCGCCCGTCCCAGAACCTTGCTCGGCTTCCTCATGGCTACTGAGATTCTCGAACGTCTCGAAGAAATACGAATATGCCGTCGTGTAATCCTTGTCCTCGGCATGTAGAATCCCAGACTGGAGGTCCAGGGCGGCTTGGAGGTGAGGTGGGCAGTAGATGGAGTTTGCAGCTGTCCGGGCGGAGGTTAATGATGCCTGTGGGTGGTTATGGTTAGTAGGGTGTCATTGGCTGAGGAAAGGAACAGAACGGAACGGAACCTTGGCTTTTGCGAGGTTGCCGATTCCGCGGTGCACTCGACTTTCGAGAAGGTGGACCTCGGTGAGGATCATCTTGTCGTCTAGGCGTTTGAGCTCGGTCAGTAGGGTGTCGATGGATGCGAGCGCGGCTTTGTATTGCCGGGTGTCCAAATGTCTGTTTTGGAGGGTTCATAATCAAAGGTCGTTTTGTCGAATGAAGGTTTCGAGAAAGACTCACAGCCCGACGAGGCGTGTTTCCAGACTGTGTTTGAGGAAGATGCGCTTTTCGCGTTTCGCCCATTGGATGTTGTCTTGGAGGACTGTGATCTGCGTTTGCTGGCTGTTTGGGATGGGAATGAAGAAATCAAGCAGGGTTCGAACTGATTGTAAGAAATTAGTTAGAGAGAGAAAGTGAAAGGCAATAGTAAAGATTCCATACTGAGCTTTGCAGTCTTTGCTTTCGCCGTGGAAGACATGAATGCCCTGGAGAGCGTAATGACCTCTGCTACCCCCGCTGCATTCTTCTGATCACGATACAGCTCTCCGAGGTTGATCAACGCCGCTTCCTGCGCTCTGAGGTCCTCCGGCTCCGTCGATTCTGCAGCAGAGTCTGAGAGGATCTGCTTGTAGAGTTGTTCGGCATGCTGTGGGTTTGATTTCGATGCTGCCTGGGCTTGTTCGAGGAGATCTTTGGACGGCATGGTGCAAAGGAAGGGGGGAGACGCGTGGCTGCAAGTGGCTGTGCAAAGTAGCAGTGGTAGACGTGACGCGTCTCCTCCGATTAGTATTACCACCAACCATGGCAGACGAGATCGTTCTCCCCATTCCCAACCTTACTCTTCCACAGGACTTTTTCACACTCTCATCCCCATCTCTTTCCCATCTCCACGAAAATGCACGGACACATCTCGTCAAAGCAATCCAAGAAGACCGTATGTCGAAAAATTCATCCACAAAGCACACCTTGACCTCAAATAAATTCTCTCCATAGAAATGGCACCATATTACCGTCTAGTCACTTCTACTTCTGCTCTCACATGCGATGAAAAACTGCTGGAGGAGATGGAATCGGCCAACTCCAAGGAACTAGCCAAACTCGACGAACGGCTGGCCGAAGCTGAGAAGACCGAAGGGGAGAGTGAGATTAGCGACGCTCTTAAAGCCAAAGCAAATTATCTCACTAGGATCGGAGACAAGGTGCGTGTTCACCCACCACCACTATTACATTGCGGCTAATGTATACCGAAACGATAGGAAAAGTCCTTAGAAGCGCAACTCCTCGCATTGGAGAAAACACCAGGGCTGGGTTCACGGATCGACATAGTCCTCACTCTGGTCAGGATCGGCTTCTTCTTTGGCGATACACAGCTCATCACCGAACATCTCGCCAAAGCGGAAAAGTATGTCTTCCCTTCACCTCACTATGTAACTACAACCCGTTGACCCTCTTGTTCTTGTCAGGCTGATAGAAGAAGGAGGCGACTGGGACAGACGGAACCGCCTCAAAGTCTATCGCGGCCTCTACCTCGTCTCAATACGCCAATTCCTCCCTGCATCAACGCTGTTCATAGACGCGCTAAGCACGTTCACGGCCACTGAACTGCTTAGTTATAATGATTTCGTTGCCTTGACCGTTATCAGCGGGGCTCTGGGTTTGGGGAGGGTTGATCTTAAGAAGAAGGTGCGTTTCAAGTGCGAATTCATTCCCCTTGGTTGTGATTAACGGTTTGTTATGTTAGATCATTGGCGCACCGGAAGTGAACCAGGTCTTACCTGAAATACCAATACTAGGAGACCTAGTGAAGAACCTATACGACTGCCACTACGACAAATTCTTCGTCGCACTGGGTATGTTATACATATCTCCCTTATTCCCATCTTTGAACAAAGGTTAACCCTGATCCACGATACAGCGACGCTAGAACAAACCCTTCTTCTCCCTTCCCGACTCCTCTCCCCACACGCTCGGTGCGTTGCCTCGAGAATTCCACTTGCTATATTGGATCCCTAACCCATCGACAGCTACTATGTCCGCGAAATGCGTATCCTGGCCTACAGCCAACTCCTCGAGAGCTACCGAAGCCTCACCCTCGAGAGCCTGAGCGGGGCGTTCGGAGGAGTCGGGGTCGAGTTCATGGACAGGTAAGTAAACAAAACAATTCCTTCAAACACCTTCATCTCCCTTTTATTTTATTTTATTCTTTTTCCTGACGCACGAACTACGACAGCGAACTCTCCCGCTTCATCGCCTCCTCGCGGCTGCATGCCTCCATCGACAAAGTGAACGGGATCGTCTCAACCACGCGGCCCTCGATGAAGAATGCGCAGTATGAGCAGGTGGTGAGGAAGGGGGATGTGTTGTTGGGGAAGGTGCAGAGGTTGAGTAAGGTTTTGTATTAGGCCTTCTTTGTGTAGCTGTGTACATGGGAGGGAGGAGAAGGAGATTAATGCGATGTAAGTAGATGGATGCGGATGCTCTACGACATCCTGTGTGCTGAGTCTGAGATCTGAATCATCAGCGGTAAAGTCTTGGTCTCCCCGGACACTTAACCATTACCTTGCCAGACTCTCGCCGTTCACAGAATTTGAATGATGGAGAAGAGAAATGGTTTGAAAGTCGAAATTTCGCGCGGTTTGAAGCCGGGACCAGCGCCTCAAAGCGCAAGCACGGCGACCGAAAACGTGTACATCCGAGTGCGTCAGAGCCTCGTTGTCTCGGACCCCACCATCGCGAATCCTACCACCGTTAACCCGCCTCCTTCCATCCCACAATCTTCAGGTCATTTATACTTGATCAAGGGCTCTATTGACGATATCAGGCGATTCGCTGGTGCGACGGTGGATTGGATCATCAAGGTCGCTCATCTCATCTGCGACCCTTCCGGCGCAGGTCAAGTTTATACCCATAGAACGGGCACGCCGCTATATTGGTATGACAGAGACAGAGATGCCAGTGGTTGGGTGCAAGTCAACCTGGGTGATCCACTTGTCCCGGGGATCTATGAATTCGTGACGACCGGCGGGCCCATAACGCTATCTAAAATCAGTGAACGCCAGTCTCGTTCAGAGACCTCCGTGGGCTCTGACGAATTCAGCTCAGCAAGTTTCCACCGAGATCTCGAATTACGTGATGGCAAAGCATGTGTGGTGAACGGCGCTGATCGTGCGCTTATACCATCCCACCTTGTCCCGAAACGCATAGGCACAGATGGTGCGAAAGATGTGGTGACGCGATTTGTAGGAGCGGGGGCGGCTCTTGACATTCACAGATTCCACCCAGATATCGGGGTTCTTCTCTTCTGCCCTTTAGAATATCTGGTGGATAATTACATGCTGGGTTTTTATCATGTTGCGGTGAGTAGTAGCCCCGGAATCTGACATCCTATGTATATCATCTAACACAGCCGCTCTAAAGGGTCAGATATACACGCTTCATAATTTTGATCCCGATGATCCCGACGTTCCTTTCACCGGCACGACGTTCACCGATGTCACTGACCTGCCTCCCCTTCACATGTATTCGGTGACGCTTTCTGTACACGACGCAAGGTACCGTTTACCTCCGAAGGGTGTATTCGATTGGCACTATCTGCAGTGCGTCTTGCGTAGGTTCGCCACGGACCAGTACAAGAACCTCCCCAACAATTCCTTCTTTGTCTATCCCTTCGAAAAACTCTCGGAAAACGGATTCGAAGACAATGCCAATGATGACGATGACGATGAGCCTCCGTATTACTCCTACTGCGTCCACCGAGTCATGGCAGAGCATTGGGAAAAACGTAGGGAGCAAGAACAGTTCAAGGAGATAGAAAAGTGGTCTTCTGAGATCACATCCCCCGGTGTTGAACGAGGGTGTTTAGCCTCAGTCAGAAATTGTCTTATTTGTTAAACATTATGTAGTTTTTTCTGTTTCTCGCTCGAAACCTATGTAAACCGTCGCTGATCATCGATGATGATTGGGATTCCAAATCCACAATAATTGACTGCTCGTCACTGCCCCTCATCCTGATCATGACAGTCTGCCTTTGATTCCCTCTCCCTCGCGCTCACCGAATCGAACAGACAAACTACTTAAGAGAGAGTTAATTACACCTCAGCGAGGGTCTCCGAGCCACTGAGTGTTATCTAGATCTAGAGTCGTTTCCCGAGGAGCCGCGGAGGCCACCGACACTCGGCGAGTACTTTGTGTGCTTCTTCTCGCTGGCGTTCTTCCACATGCAACGCAACATAATTCCATGCCTGGGAAGGGCTTTCACTTGCCCGACAGTGAAGTTATCAGCTGTATTGTCTTTTGATTCTTTCCCTTTTTAGGTGATCGAGCTTCAGAACGGCTAATTTACATTCACATCGGCACATATTTCCTGTTGGCGTATACTACATAGCGTAATGAATGGGAGACGGAAAATTCAAAGTCGTGCTCATCCCTTGAGATCAGAGTTGCTCGCTGCACAGCAGACCACAAGCGATCACATTACGCCACCACCTCCACCGGTATGCACCTGACTACTTAAAAACACCACAAACTATGTGAGCTCCGCTATCCAGATTCCATCGACGTTTCGTTTGGGCTTCACAGAAGAGGATGTCAAAGAAAAACAGCACACGGGCGAGGAATGGGACTCACGACCGATCAGTCAAGTCCGTCAATGTCGAATTCGCGTACATCGAGGTCCTCGATAAAGTCGCGTCTGTACCCCGGGACGTTCAGGTGGTGGACAGTGTCAACGCCATACATAACTTTACTGGCCCTTTTTTTGAAGACATCATCTCCAACTCCGCTCCTGGTCATGTCGCGCGCGACCAGCTCCTCAAATTCGCGGGCGGAAAGGTCCTCGCGTACATCGAGGTCCTCGATAAAGTCGCGTGTGAACTTGGGTACCACTTTGTGGTGCCGGCCGCTAGTGTTGACGTCAAATATAGTGAACGCATCTCTTTTTAAGGCATCAGATATGTGCTCGTGCATGTCGCGCGCCGCCTCTGGCGCCAATAGGCGGGCAGAAAGGTCCTCGTCGAAATCCCGGCCCTCATTGATCATATGCTCGCGCTTGTAAACCGCTTTGGGGTCCCCGCTGGCATAACGCGTGGTGCTGCTCGTGTCGACGACGCTAGGAACAGGAACTGCAGCCGGACTGGTAGTGTCGGTGTGCTTTTTGCCTCGGAGTGCATTCCATGCGGTTTTAAACCTTCCACGCTCGACAAGCCCTTCCGCGAGTTCGCGGGCGAGAAGTTCTACATCCGAATCGGGGTCGCGGCTGGAGAGGAGGTGTTGATCGTCGAATTGGCGGATGAAAAGGTCTTCGTATAGATCCCGACGGTCTTCGATGAGATCGCGTTTGTGGACAGTACTAGTGTTGGGGTCCCCGCTGCCGAAAGGCACCATTCCATGGGTGGTGTCGATGACGCTAGGGGCAACCGTGACAGCCGGACTCGGAGTCGGAGCCTCGGTGTGCGTTTTGCCTCGGAGTGCATTCCACGCACTCGTAAGCCTTCCACGCGCGACCAGCTCCTCCGCTAGTTCGCGAGCGAAAAGTTCTGCATCCGAGTCCGAGTCGAAGTCGCGGCTGGAGAGGAGATGGTCATGACCGTCGAACTCGCGGCCCTCGACGAGCCGATCGTCGGATTGGCGGATGAACAAGTCCTCGTGGAGACCCCGGCCCTCGATGAGGTCGCGTTGGTGGACAGTGTTGGGGTCCCCGCTGGCGTATGGCGTCGTGCTGCTGGTGTCAACGACGCCCAGAACTGCACCCGGACTTGGGGCATGGGCAGTGTGTTTGCCCCAAAGTGCATTCCATGCATTCTTAAGCCTTCCACGCGCGACCACTGGCTCCTCTGCCACTTCGCGAGCGAAAACTTCCTCGTCAAAGTCAAAGTCCCGGCTGGAGAGCAGATGTTCGACGTCACGGAGGGAGAGAGAGTCGTCCTCGTACATCGCGCGTGCAGCCAGGGCGTTGTCGGCTGTGTCATTCACGGAATGGGGGGGTGTCGAAGGCATATCGGATGGATGCTTCCTTGCCCTCCACTTATCCTTCTTCTGGTCATTCGTCGAGGGCTGCTGAGTCCTTCCCCTGGACTTATCAACGAGCGTCGACGGGGAAGAGTGGGAAGGTGCACCACTATCACCCGCAGCTGCAGTTGCAGCATCATGATGCCGCATAGTGAGGGCCGAGTCGGACGGCGTTGTAGCAAGGTTCACCACCGTCCCGAGGTCATTTGCCAATGCTACGCGGCCTCCGGCCGCCTCTGAAGCAGCCGCGCCAGCGCCTTTCAAATTCGAGCCCAGACTGGAGAGTCGGTGCTTCGCAGAGGCGCGGTGGCGCCCTCTGGCGCGCCGTTGGAGCCTTTGAACCTGATTGTCGCCGGTTTCGGTTTCGGTTTCGGTGGAGAGAGGGTAGGACTGCCCGTTGACGCCCTTGGCGTAGGAAGCTAAGGTACGGAGAGATTCTGCGGTCCCTTTTCCGATCCGCTGGGCCTTTGTCCGACGGTTTGCAGGGGTGGTGGAGCCGTTGGCGCTGAGGGCGGTGTGGCCTGTGGGGATGGCAGATGCCAGCGCGGCACCTCCGATGCAAGCGATGAGCGCAGCTTGAGAGTATTTCATGACGATGAATGGAATGTAAGGTTGGGAAAGTGGAAGTCGTAAGTGATTAGAGCGTCAGACCAGCTGAAGAGTGTGTAGTATAGTTTGAAAGCTCAGAACCCGCTGAGGTTTGGAGAAACAAGACAGCCCACTCAGGCTAGCTTTATGTATGCGATTGGCAGGAGTTCCATGTGTGTCCATTTCTGATGATCTCAGCCTGCCATCCTTGACCGTAACCGATGATTCCTGGACCAATCGATTCGGCTGGTCAAATCAGCAAAACACACACTGTTCGTTTCGAAGCATGAAGGATCTCGGATGAGGGCGTTCGTTGATACTCGCTCACTTTCGTGCTTGCCGCTTCGGCAGTACTGTCCGGCGAACATATCGTAAGCTGTCGGGTTTCAACCGAAGTCTTGTATGTGTGCGTTCATCTGATGATAGTTCTGTGCATGAATGTTGGAAGAGCGACACAGCCAGTTTCTATGACATACCCATCGATCGAACACTCGAAGACGCGGTGACAGCACTCTTGGGAACTTGGGTACTGCCTTTATCACACATCAGAAAAAGTTGGCCTCCTCACGAGAGCAGACTTTGAAGGGTTTGAAATAGAAGATCATCGATACATCATGGGAAAAAAAAACATTGGTAGACGTTACCCTTATATAAAAGATCGCCCACTGTACTGAGGTCGGCTACCGGAGACTAGACGTTACCAAAGGAGATGAAAAGACCCTTTCTAATTCGGTTTTCGCGTCTTCTATGTTCAACTTGCCGCGCTTCATTAGTGGATTCCTTGTTTCGCAAATACAAAAGAAAAGTTCTCATACACAGATTATTTCACACCATATACTAGATAGAACATATCAAAATCTCCAGGTTTCCAACCCAACGAGGGTGAAGTGATTTTAAGAGCGGAAAGCGAACAAGGATAGATGACCGAGTCGCACTTCCCTCATCCGTTGACATTTTTCCGAATCGTGAATGGCCTATTGCTCCTATCAGATATATACACCATGGACATCAAAGATTCCGAAGTGGCTTACCATCCTCGTCGATGATCATGTTCACTTCTTTGATTTCAATGGCGGAGTGGGCAAGGGGCCACCGAAACCATAGGTCGACACCAGCGTTCCAAACGCAGCCTCAAAGTTCTTTTGTTTTGGTTGCTGTGTCGAACAAGATGCGATGGGATCACTGCGATGCGAGGAGGGCGGGTCGCTTTGAGATGGTTTTTTTAATGATGATGATGAGGAGGAGGAAGAAGATGGCTGAGGCTGTGGTGGCAGCACTGTGGGCACACCAGCACCAGAAATTCCGTACGACGAAGAGAGGGCGCCGAATGCAGCCTCGTAATTTTTTTCTGGTGCCTTTTGGGGGACGAGGGTCGCAGAGGATGAGTTGGCGGATTTAGAGAACATGATAGAGGGCGCTGCAGCTGGTAAGAGCGAAGGCAGTATACGTAGGCAAAGAATTCAAGTTATAATAGTTAGTACCGAATACCGCAGCAACTGTGACCACTTTATATGTTTCTGCATTGCGGAACCGCAGTCCAAGTCCAAAAACCGGTGAAAGGCGCAGGTGAAACAGACATGAACAGACGCTGCGAGTCATTACATCGAGTCATCAGAATCTCCGTCGAAAGCGTGAATACGAGAGCATTAGAATAGGACTGCGGCAGAAAATCCTGTGAGTCACACAGCAGGACGCCGCCATCGACGTCACAGTTGAACGACGTGAGATTTTTATCAGGGAATCAAATGCCCAGCTGCACAGATATAACGGGCGCACATCGAGCAACAAAAGATCAGCAGATAGGTGTGGTTGAAACTTGATATAAGTGTCGATGATAGAAAGTTGTTTTGACAGGCCAACTTCGCCAAATAACCGGCAATTACTGCGCTCTTGGCATCCGCAAGCTCTTGGCTTCCCTTGACCGCACATATCAAGTCCCCGAATGAGAACCACGCAGGACGGACGCAGAATGGGCCCGAGACTCGCCTTCACACATGTTCACACCTCTACATATGCACCTACCCGTATGATAGATCGATCTTGATCGGCACAGCCCCACTTGAATATCCAGTATTAGATAGATTATTGCAGTGGAAGGGAAGCATCTATGGAGAACGTCGGGTTACATTTGTTATCCTTTTACGCGCGCTTTCACAATCCCAGCTCGTCGGCGTACGGCAGGGAAGTCACATCTCCGACGGCAACGTATGTGGGCTTGCCCTTGACAAGAGCAGCCGCAGCCTATGATTCAATCAACAGATCAGAACACATACTCAGGAAAAGATCAGCGGACAGTTCCGACCTTTGTGAACGCAGAGGCCGAGATTTTATCAAAGGGTGCAAGGGAGGCTTCAAGCGTCGAAGGTGCACCAGCCAGAACCTGAGAGCCACAAGCATCAGTTTAAAAAACGGAAACCCTATGGAATCATCTCGATACTTACCTGAGAGCCCAGCACCGACATCAAACCATCCCTGCTCTCCAGAGCGCTCGCAGCCGAAAACTTGGCCTTGGCCACCGCCTTCTTGAGCTCCTCCGCCGAGATGCCAGCTGCAGCCTTCTTCAGCACCTCCACAGCGGCCTTGCCCGCCTGCTTCACGTCGGCACTAGTCGCGCCCTGGACGAGCAGGCCGACAAGGGTGGCGTCCGAGTAAGGAAGGTACACAGACTGCACCGAGGTGCCGTGGGGAACGGAGGAGGCAATCGGAGAGATGCCCTGCGACCACTTGATGGAGGCCTGGGGGGAGATATGCGCAGCGAGGGCCGCAAGCTCAGCGGACGGGGCACCCGTCGCGCCGAATCCAATGAACACGGTCTGTGGGCCGCCGTGAGCCTCGACTCTGTTCTCGCCGCCGAAGTAGGAGGATGCTGAGGTGGAGGCGGCCGCGGAGGCGGGCGTGGAGCCGAGGGATTTCTCCACGAGCTGCGCGAGGACGGACTGGTCGATGCCGGAACCGAGGACGGCGATGTTGCCCTTGGTGAAGGCGGATTTGGCGTAGGATTTGATGTCTTCGGCTGTGATGGAGCTGTGGGAGGGCCCGAAGAGGGACGCGCCGAGGCCGGAACGGAAGGCGACGGCGTGGGCGACTTCGAGAGCGTACGTTGCGGGGTCTGCTGCGAGTGAGGCGGCGTCGCTCTCGATCAGAGGAGTGACGTATTCCTCGAATTCGTGGCGGGTGTATTTGGCCGAGGTGAGGAAGGAGGAGAGGACATCAACGAAGAATTGTCTGAACAAGTAGTCAGCGCACAGAATTTTGTAGAGGTCGGGTAGAACTCACTCGTCACCACGCAGGAACTCTGCCGTCAAGGCGAGGTGCTCCCGACCCAGGCTTGCAGACAGAACACCTCCGTAGAGCTCACTCTCGCGAACCGTGCCGAGCGCCGACCGCTTTGCCGTGCTCTAAACACAACATCTGCTTCAGGGAACGGCTTCAAATGTTTCTAATGACAAGCATACTGACCTTGAAAGCAAAGTTTTTGAGAGCATTGGCAACACCGGGCTTCGACTCGAACCTGCTTCCAGCCTTCACGAGAATCGTCACGGCAGAAGTTGGCTGGTTGCGGTCAACAGCGGCCACCTTGAGCCCCGCACTGTCAGCGACAGTGGCAAAGGAGCGCGCTAGACGCTGCGCTGTCGACACTCTGGCGGCAAGCATTTTGGAGAAAAATTGGTTGAGGAACGTCCACAAGTTGTTTTCGGACTTGCTAAGATTCCGGATTTTTCCGGGCACTTATTTGACCCGTCGCCTGCAGCTGCATCCGCTCACGTCTCTGCAACAACAGCTTGTAACTTGGTGAAAATTCGATATCCTTCTTTCACATATGATAAATGGCTCATATGACGAAGAATCTGAATTTTTGACTTTGTTGTCGTGGTTGTGGCGAATTTATGTTCGAGTTTTGTGAACAGCTCTTAAATTGCGGACAGGGGTCAGGTCCACTTTCAAGCATCTCGTATGGATTGTAAGTTACATTGTAAGCTGTGAGTAGGCGGATAATCCTTTTCTGGCGAGTACACCACGCCCTATAATTTTCAGTAGCACTTTTGAGAATTGAAATTGAGAGGACCATTGCCCGTCTTTGGACCCTCAGACCCGGCGGCCTCAGATGCAATTTTGAATTCAAAGTCTGTGTGCATAAACGGTGTGCAAGACACAGACCATCCCGCGGACCGTCTTCAGTTCATGGACATACCCCCCAATGATATGGAGCATCTCCTCCTCAGTGCAGCCCGCCTCTAACAGCAAAGGCTTGACCGAATCCGCATACCGCAACAGGGTGGCACGAAAAGCCCTTCCTAGCAATTTCATCTGTGGTTCGGCGTGCCAAGGCCCAACTGGCATATAAAAACACTGGGGTGTGATATTCGTGAAATAGCCTGAGTTACCGAGGAACGCAGGGATGCGCGAGGCAAGGGGTTGAATCCCGCAGCGCGCTTCAAGGGCTTTTCCAAGCACCTCGAAGAAGTGGCATACCCCCGGCGCATGAACCTCAGGATCTAGATCCAGGGCTGGATGAAAGGCAGGGTATCGGCCCCACTCGCAAGAAAGGAAAAGCCCGCCTGGGCGCAGAATACGCCCGACTTCTTGGAGGACGGCGGGGTAATCGCGGACCTGAGCAGGCAGTCGATAGGATCATGGGAATAGCCCACGCGCTATAAACTGCTAGTGGAGACTTACCGCCATCGAGACGCTTCTCGCGTGTACAAAGTCAATGGAAGCGCTGCGCCACCTGTAGCGGCTGTTGACATCATGAACTTCAAACTGGACGTTTGGGAGGGGGTAACGTGTGGCGATTGGCACTGACAGAGCGTGTCGAGAAGAAAAGTCAGTGAAAGACGGGCGCGAAGAGGAGTGACCAGGAATCTGACCTATATCAAGGCCTCTAAAGAGGACGTGCGGGAATTCCCTGGCCATGTCCATCACCCTAGACATGACAGGCTGTCAGCTGCAGATCTGTGGGAGGCGAATGCTCTATAAGGTCAAGTCACCATTTCCCAGTGCCTGTACACAGGTCCAGGACAAGTTTCTGACGCTCTGGCACTGGCGCCAGGGCGTCGGGAACTGGTCCAAGATAATGTGCGCCAATCAGCTGGTTGAGGGCAGCATGCGTAACGTTGAGCCGCTAATGGCGTGCTCATAAGTTCTGCCAGACGGCAAAAATGAGAATGACAAGACGAATGAAAAGGATTTACCTGCTGCTCCGGGGTGTCGGCGGGCAACGGGTATGTCGATGACGTGTGGGAATGAAATAATCTACCGCCGCGTTCGGAGAAGTAGGATGGAAATTCGTTCGGTGCCAGCTCGACGAGAAAGGGCGACATGTCCGGTATGTCCGTCGAGGTGGATCCCTCTGCCTCTTGGGCTGATATTAATAAAGCCTCGTCGTCGCCGTCAGAGTCGTAGCCATGAGGATCGAAGGATGAGGAAGGCATGTATGGATGAGGTTATCTCCTCTTGGCGTGAGTTATGACGGAGTGGATGTCTGGTGAGCGAGCGATTGGCCGTCCAGTAAGCTCGAGAAGGATGGCTGAGGTATAGATAAACCGGAAGCGTATCTTAGTCCTGAATGGCATTTAAGCGCGAAAACGTGGTGTTACGTGAACACCCAAAGGAGGAGGGCGCTCGGCACCGTTCAAGGTCCGCAACAGCCACAAGAAGTCGTCACATCAGTAGAGCTTGGGCCAGCCAATTGTATTGAAAGGCATAGATGGGAACAACCGGTCACCTCTCGCCACCGAGTTCGTCATCACTTGTTGGAGAAGCTTAGAAGCCAGAAGCAGTACAGAGTCCAAAGAACAGCGCAGCTATGCACAGACTTTGCGGAAACACGTTCAAGCATCCAGAATCTACATGTACAATGAGATGTAATAAGAAGTTGAATATTTTCTTTGGAACGCGAAGACGCGAGGTGTGACAGGCACGGTTAATAATAAACACGTGGTGTGACATAGTTACAATCGGTCCCGCGCTGATCCTGTTCTCAAACCCACGTCCTATGCTTCGCCACACTCAGGCTAACTGTCTATATAACTTACCTTGCTGAAGTTATCAAAGTCCCCCCGAGTAACTCTCAACATGGATATTGATGCGTACTACCGAGAACTAGATAAGCGGATGAACTTGCCTGACGATGATCTCGACGAATACCTCAACCGCATCGGTGCTTACAGGAAAAGGTCTGATCCCAGCGCCTCGTACTTTGAATCTGAAGCACGCGGATGCAGCAACGAACTTGAGCCCGCGCATATATCCAGAGTTTCTGCGGCGAGGAGCATTCCCGAAGAATTGGGCAACAAGATGCGCCAAACCCCCGAACCAACCATAGAGGAGCAGCGTGAGGCTGATGGAGCCGTCGAGGAAACGTCAAGGTGAGCTCCTTGTGTGGCACGTTCTCTCTTATCTGAATCATTTCTACAGTGAGCGGGCAGAAGCAGACTCGAACGTGGATCCGACAACGAGCAAAATGTAAGCTGTATAGTTTTCTGTCAAGAAATAGCTAATGGTAAAGCAGCCCTTTTTCAAAGACCGGTTTAGCTCTTCAGAGTCCACGCCCTGCGAGTTTTAACGAGATCCAAAGTTCACCTCAAGCGCGGAAACGCAAAGCGAGTGACGTCGATGGGCCAGACATCTCTTCACAGAAGAGAATGCCGATAACATCAAGTGTTTCGCCCAAGAAGGCAAGAAACAACGCTGTGACGAAAGAGTCGTCACCTCAACCGACCAGAGCCAAGTCTTTCGAGATGCCTACACCTCAGGTGTCTATTGCATCAGAATCTGCTCCTCGATCTACATTCGCCAATGATATCTCGTGAGATTGGTCTTTTTTTTATCTCATCTTCATATCTTACCATTTCTATGGTCTTCTCGACAGTCCTTCTGTCAACGATTCAAACTCGTATGGGTATGCTCCTACTCCGTCCGCGAAGGAAATGCCAATATCACCGAAATTCAGTGTTTCACCCAAGAAGGCAAGAAACAACGCCATGACGAAAGAGCCGTTACCTTCACCGACGAGGGCCAAGTCTCTCGGGCTGCATACGCCCCAGGTGTCCATTATATCGCAATCTGCTCCTCGAACTACGCCCGACGAAGATATCTTGTGAGATTGTCTTTTCAATCTCATCTTCGTATCTTACCATTTCTGTAGGCTTCTCGATAGTCTTCCTGCTAATGATTCGAACTCGTCTGAATATGCTCCTACTCCGTCCGCGAAGCAAACTTCGCCTCTTAAACGCAAAGCTACACGAGAACATAATCCGTTGCCACGAAAACTGGCAGCTGCTGCACCGTCAAGCAGCACTCCCCGTACACCGTCTCGGTCAATTGAGGATATCACATCGTAACGTCGATTCTTTGCAACGCTTGGACACGTAGCTGATATACTTTGACTTCCAACATTCTAGGTTTAGCACTAATTCAATTCCTGTCGCGTCTCGCCGAATTTCCAAAGATAAGCCTGTGGGGAAAGGTGCAAATATGCGCAAGGTTCCTGCGCTCGAATTGAAGGCAATTACCCTTCCCGCTCGCGATGCGCCTCGCGACGCTGGCCCACCTACCTCACCGATCGACGAGGTCACTCCTGTTACGAATAGTAGCGGCTTACAAACTGCTCCTAGCAAGCTATACTTGGAAGTCAAGCAACGAATCGCACAGCATGCAACTGCCAGGCGCAGAGATAAAGTTATCAAGGTCCCACCGAAGCCCATAAAACCTGGGGATATAACGGATGACGATTCCATAATCTATGTCTCCTCATCCTCTCCCTCGCGTCGTTCATCACCGGTCACCACAACGGGCGTCTCTGCGAAGGTGTCCTCCAAGAAACCACAGCCCTCCTCAAGTAAGAACGAAAAGGACAAGACGAAGGTAACGGCGGCGAAGGGAAAAAAGAAAGAGAAGCCTGCGCAGATGACGCCTGTCGAATACGCGCAGAAACTGCACGATAAATATTTGGAAAAAACAGCTGCAGCTGCCAAGAATCCGGATAAGCAGCCATCACCGTTCAAGTTCCTATCCGATAAGGTCATCTTCTACACTGGAGGCGATATGCAATTCGCTTCTGAGCGAACGCGTGGTCGAATGGACATCGTAAGTACCATATATTCATCCTATGACGTTCATCCTCGTCAATGCACACCCCTTGCCATGGTTCACAGATCATGCGCTATGGCGGCAACCTCCTTCCTCGGTTTGATGCCTCGCAAGTGACCCATATCGTTACTGACGCTCCGTTCCGTTCCACCCTCCGTGCTCTTGGCCTCAAAAGGCTGAGCGATATACCTGACCACATACCCACCGTCACCTGGGACTGGATTGTATCCGCAATTGGCCGAGCACCGATCATGACAAAGGAAGGGCTGAAGGTACGGATGGACGAGACTTTTATGCACGCCGCGTTTGTCGAACGCATCGATGCGGGAGCAAAGCCCCGACAAGCCCCTAAAGACAATGGAAAAGGTAAAGGAAGAGTTCCGGCGTCTGATGACATGGAATTCAGCCGTATCTCGTACGTTGCCCCGACTCTGGTCGACACTTTCTGACGGCCCTCTGCCAGGGAATTCACGCAGGACCGGCCGCGACGAGCAAGTAGAGCGCGGTCCCTACATGAGCTTCATGGCTCTGAAGATGACGAAGGAGGAGGAACGGAAAACGACAGACACGTTCCGACAGGCGCGCCGCTCTCTCCACCCACGTCGCCTATACGCCCTTTGGACCGCGCGGCAAGCTCCTCGTCGAGGGCTGCATTGGCTGGACCCAGTGGTGCACAACACACCGAGGACCCGCTGGCGGAATTCTACGCACGGGCCCGCGCGGAACATGAGACGGGAGTGGGTAGCAGTACGTCTTTTGCAGAGGGTGCATGAGCTGACGGGACATGTATGCAGTGGGCTCGACGGGGTGAGGTCGAAGACTCAGAGGGTGCATCAGAGGGTGCAACGTCTGAGGCTGTGCCCTCTGACTCCGATGCAGAAGAGCCAATTCCAGCAGCGGTCCCTACAAAGCGGGCACGTCTCGTTCTATTCATTTTCGCAGCGGTTTTTGCTGACAAGAGGGTGTGTGCGGATAGGGATGGACGTGTGATACCAAAGAAGTGCAGCGGCAGACGTGTGTGAATCAAGACATCATCGACAAGGTTCGGCTCTTTCTTTATTTTCGTCAGAGGAGGTGGCATAGGCTAAATGGCGTTCGAGGACAGCTTGAAGAGCTCAAGACACTCCATCAAGCCAAGATCGGCGACGAAGACCACTGGCGGGTCTTTAGTTACAGCAAATGTGGGTGGTTGAAATCGTATGGAACTCTAAGCGTCCTGACCTTCTCAGGCATCCGAGCGCTGCGCAATCACCCCAAGCGTATCGCCTCGCTCGCCGAGGCGCGCAGCATCCGCGGCGTGGGCGAAAAGACGGCTGCCAAGGTGCGTCTCATCCCGCAAGGGCACTGCAAGCTCATTATGTTACTGGTGTAGATCATGGAAATCGTCGAGACGGGGGGACTGCGTAGGATCGGGTACGAGAAGACGGAGGATATTGAGACGACGCGGTTGTTCCAGGGGATTTACGGTGTCGGGCGGTCGACGGCGTACCAGTGGTATGCTGCTGGGTGCCGCACGTTGAAGGACGTGGTCGACGGGAAGGGCGGGGTTAAGCTGACGCCGGCGCAGGAGATTGGGGTTCGGTTTTATGACGGTTCGTCCACCCGCTCACTTCTATGCATGGAGTTGAAGTGATTTATGTTTGCAGACATCAACAATCGCATGCCGCGCGAAGAGGCGAAGGAGATTTTTGAACTGATCAAACCTATTGGTAAGAAAGGTGCTGGACGCTTGCTATGCCGGTATTGATTATTTCTGCATGTAGCGCTCAGGATCGACCCCAGACTGTTTGTCGAGATCATGGGGAGTTACCGGAGGTTTGTTTGCTGCCAAAGCGCCGCACGACCGAAGTCTGACGTCTGGCTAGGGGCAAGGCCGACTGCGGGGACATCGATATTCTCATCACCCGCTCGCCCGAGGACGGGAAGACCCATGCAGGTTCGCTTCCTCTTATGTTTGTCGTCCTGATCAAGCTACGATAATATAACGAACAGGCGTACTCCCGCAGTTGCTCAGGGACCTCCACGCTGGGGGGATCCTCACAGAGGACCTCGCGTTGCCCGACGACCCTAACGACCTAGAAGCAATCTACAGAGGCTTGTGCCGCATCCCTTGGCGGGCAGGGGCGAGGCGCCGGAGGATCGATTTCTTAACTGTGGCGTGGCACTCGAGGGGCGCGGCGTTGTTGTATTACACTGTAAGTCCCGTTTTGTTCTCCGAGAGACCGCTGACGGATCGTTCCATGCTGCTCAAGGGCGACGACATTGTGCGTGTCCTTCCTGATATTTTTTTACGACCACTACGGGGACTGATGAACGTGTTTAGTTCAACCGCGCGATCCGGATGAAGGCGAATGTGCTGGGCTATTCGCTGAACGAAAAGGGCCTGTTTGGTGGGGTGGTGCGTGATCCGCGCGACCGGCGGGTGAAGCTGCATGCAGGTCGGTACTTAGGCTGCTGGTGGATCGGCGTAATACTGACGCGGGCGAGGAACAGGGACGTTAGTGGCATCGGAGACGGAGGAGGAGATATTCAGGATATTGAAGGTACCGTGGCAGGAACCGCATGAGAGGGTTAGGGGGTAGTAAGTAGTGGTGTACACTTTCTCTACCTTTGAATGGCGTGGGAATGTAAGGTGGGGAAGATGGCAAACGCCGAGCCAATGGGAAGGCGTGATGTGGGGTCTCGAAAAAACGATTTTGTTGTGGGTGGATTGTTCGCGATCGAAGGGCGCAGGGGAAAAGGGAAAAAAAAAAGAGAATTGGACGCACGGACATGGGGATTTCCGCCAAGCCTGCGTGCCACATCACCCGCACCGCCTTCCATCTCCGCTGCCCTTCCCTCCTCAGGCTCCAGTATGGATATCGTCATGCTCGACGACTCACTCGATAGCAAACCTAATACTAATCCCGGCCCCGGCCCAGACCCCGACCCCGACCTCGCCGTCCCCGTGCCCGTTCCTGTCGCTGTCGACCCCGCCACCCCGCCCATCATCACCGACAACGTCGAACAAACACATCCCACCCCTCCCGCCGCCGCTCCCCCCGCCGCTCCTCCCGCCGCCTCCGCCAAGCCCCGTTCCTCCAAACCCAAAGCCCGCACCCCCTCCCCCTCCCCGCCGCCGCTGCCGCCGCCGCCCGCCCCATTACAGACCATCCGCCTCGAAATTAAGCTGGGCGGCCCCAACAACTACGCTGTCGATATCGCAGACATCGCTCGTGCCACGGGCCAGCGCCCGCCCACTCCTATCCGCGTCGTCAGCGCCACCGCTGTTGGTGCTGGGCATAGCGATAGTGAGGAGGACGAGGGGAATCAGAGCGGGACAAGTGACAAGCCCGCGGGTGCGGGAAAGGGAAAGGGGAAAGATAAGCTTAAGAAGAAGGTGAGATCCCCCTCCTTTCCCTCGTTCCTGCATTGGCGCGTAACATGTACACTGACCCCGACCCCGCCCCCGCCGCCCTTTGCGCTTTTCCCTTTTACCAGAAAAAGAACCCGACATTCGAGCACTACGACGTCTCAGATCCCTTCATTGACGACTCGGAGCTCGCCATCGACGAGCGCACGTACTTTGCGCAGACGAAGCAGCAGGGGTTCTATGTTTCCAGCGGGGAGGTTGCGTTGCTCAAGGACAAGACGCCCAAGAAGCCGAAATCGAAGAACCCACTGCTGGGCGGGCCTGTGGCCCCGCCTCCGAAGAAGGGCGCGGGCGGGCCACCGGGCACGAGCAGGAAGCCGGTGAAGCTTGAGGCGGGATCGAAGGAGTGGCCTGTGCCGGTGCCGTCGGGGAGCGCGTCGGAGGATGAGAGTAAGAGCGCGCTAGGGGCGGGGGCGGGTGCGGGAATGGGGGTGGGGGCGGAGGGGGAGGGGGAGGTGGGGGGAGGGGCGTATACGGTGGGCGACCCGCGCGCGGGCGAGAAGCGGAAGCGGTATGTGACGGTTGTGGAGGGCGGGAAGAAGCGCAAGGTCGTGGATGTGGTGCGTTGCTGTTGCTTTGCTCTCTTTTGCTTTATCGTGTGTGCGGGACCTCATGCGTATGCTAGCACTCGTTCCACCCGCTCATACAGGAAGAGGTCGCAAAGCTTCAAGAGGCTATCACTAAGGGTATGCGCCCCCTCCTCTCCCTGCTTTACTCTACTTATCCGCTAACTCTCGATCTTTTCGTCGCAACCTTAGAGAACTGGGACCAAAAAGGCAAATTCCCGCCTTCGCTCAAGCCGCTCCTCTCCCAGCTCGCAGTCCTCGCCATCAAACTCGACGAGTACGACGACCACTTTTTTAACCTCATGCCCACGCTGTTCCCATACAACAAGTTTACCATGAGCGTATGTCTTTTTTGTCTATATGTCTGTCCCCGACGCGACATTGACGGTATCTCTTCCCCCCCCCCCCCAAAAAAAAAAATAGAAACTGATCAAACGCACGGTATTCGCAGAACACACGGCGCTCCTGACGGAGCGGCAGGACGCGCTGCTGGGCGAGCTCGCGGCGCAGGCGAAGGCGGGGTTTGCAAAGGCGGAGGAGGAGTGGGAGAAGAGCGTCGTTGCGTGGGGTGCGTCTGACATTTCATCTATTCTCATTCTTTTTTTTTTTCTTTTTGCACACACGGTTTATTTATTCACCCGGCTGACCTTGTGTACGTTTACATGCACACGCACACGCACATGCACATACAGACAAGCGCCAGGAGAAATTGCGCCTCGAGGGTACACTGGGGTTCGGGGCGGGGGTTGGGGTTGGGGTTGGGGTGGGGGTGGGGGTGGAAGCTGGGGCGCCGGGACCGGGACCTGGGCCAGGGGGGCCGGGGTCGTCAGACTCAACGGGGCCGACGCGACATCCGACGGAGGAGGTGGAGATGATGGATGTGGATGTTAATCCTCATCCGCAACCTCATCCTCACTCGCCGCCCGCGCCTGTTCTTCCTCCTCTCCCACTTCCTCCTTCTCAGCTTGAACATGGGGGCTTGACGCCGACTGATAAGGGCGGGGACAAGGATAAGGATAAGGACAAGGGCGGGGATAAGGGTGGGGATGGCAAAGAGGGGAAAGAAGGGAAAGATGGCAAGGATGGCAAGGACGGCAAGGAGGGGCACGGGCACCCGCACCCTCATTCGCAACAGCCGCCGGGGAAGAAGTACCGGCTGACGGAGGCGATGAAAGCCATCGTGTGGCAGCTCGTGCTCCTGAGCAATGAGTGCTGCCGGCTCGAGAACGAGAAGAAGTGCGTTCTTCGTCTTTTTCCTTCGTTTTTCTGTTGCTCCCCTCTTCCCTGGGGTACTGATGGTTCGTGTTTGTTGGGGTTGCAGCACGCTGGAAGGCTCGGTGATACAGGTTAGCGAGCAGGGGTTGAGAAAGGTTTTGTATCAAAAGGTGCGTCTTTTGCTCTGGTGTGGTGTGGCGGTTTCGCCGATACTAATTCTTTTTTCCTCTTTTCTCTTTTCTTTTCTTTCTGGCGCGGGGTAGATCGTGGCTGCGTTCCCGGAGGGCTGGCTCTCGTCTGGCCAGATTTCGCGAGATGGTGCGTTTATCTCTGCTCCTGTGCTTAGTTTTGCTGATGCTGATCGGTGCTCCGTCCGTCTTTGTCTTTGTGTTTTTGCATTTGCATTTGCAGTGAGCTCGATGAAGAAGAAGTTTGAGAGGGAGGCGATGGAGCTGGAGCAGGAGCAGGAGCATGATTTCTGATCTCTTGACTCCTGACTTGTGTGCCCTTTTTTTTATCTCTTTCGAGATTTGAGCCCGGGGGCGGTGAAAAATCTTATTTATCTTTTTCCGACTACTATACTTACTCGATTTGATCTGGCGGGTGCGGGTGCGGGTGCGGGTACGAGTACGGATGCAGGGTGTGGTCGCCGACGACAATTGTGTAACTTACTTCTACTACTAACCCCTCCCACCCACACCCAGCCAGTACTTATTGGGGTCTACCTACCTCCTTCCCTTCCTTCCTGTCGTCGTCGCCGTGTTTTATCACTTGTACAACTTTGCACTTGTTAACCTATTCTAAACCCCTCGTAGCGTAGAGTAATTAATTTTTGGCATCCTATCTCGTGTTGTATATGCAAGGACACAACAACCATCACACCGAGCCGCCTTACATAATACACAGCATGTCCGAGTCTGCGACAAAACTCTTTGATTGTCGGTTTCCTTCATTCCAAGGCGACGACGGCAGAATCTGCTATCCAAGCATCCTCACACTGATCAATTCCATCCGCCACGACCTCATCATCAACCAAGTCATTAGGCGGCCCTTCCTTGACTTGTTGCTGTTGTTGCACACTGACAGTATTGATGATCTACTATATGCTCCGTCGAGACGTCCGACAGATGCAGACGTGAGATGTTTTTTGCTCGAGCATTGGCCCCCGCTGGCCGTGGCGCAGCCGTACCCTGCCTCTCCAGATCCAGGTCCAGGTCCAGGCTTAGGTCCGGGAGAAGACCACCGGTTCTTGTATGTGTATGTGTGGGGCACCACGACCCCCGACCCCGCTGCGAAGCCGGACGCGACGTACATCGCCGCCTCCCTCCCCAACGCCATCGCCGATCGCGAAAAGGCAAGTACAAAGAGTCGTGAAGTCCCCAGCGGCCCCTTGGTAAAGGTAAAGACGAAGACGAAGATGGTGACCTCTCGATCCTCACAGAGGGCATGGAATCGCCCAGAGCAGCAGAATCAGAAGGGGCGGGTGTCACTGGACCACTTGAAACTGCTCTTCGTGGCTGTGGTCCTGCATGGACTCGCACACCGCCTCGCCGCGTGGTGGGGAACGCGCGCGGGTACGGGGGCGCCATTGAGAGCAAGCGATTGGGACCCGGGCGAGTTTGTCCAGAGGGCGGTGTTTGGCGGCGTGCTGGAGGGCTGGTGGGCGCTTCCAGATGCGCAGTACGTCGGGTTGTCGTTTGAGAAGATGTGCAAGGTCGCGGTGGTGGTGGTGGGGCCCCGCAGAGAGGGCGGCGCTGCCGCTGCCGCTGCTGGTTATGATACCGAAGAGTGCAGGATCGTCGGTCAGCCGCGTGTTTAGGCTCTTGGTGGATTGCATCTAACGCCGACGCCTTTTTTTGGGTATGTTCAGAGGACGGAGACGCGTCTGCGGCGCTCGATTTTTCAAGGCCAGGGCGGTCGATTCCGCTTTTGGACTGTTGTTTGAGGAGGCCGCCTGTTGCGCCGTCGGTGGTTGCTGGCTTTTGCCGATGCAAGGTCAATTTGGAACCTACATTCGAGGGCGCGCGTCAGGGATGAATCGAATTCGAGGGACACGCTAATTAATTGTAGGCCCCGGGAAGCTCCCGTATGATGTTTGTCGGGGAAATAGCGTATTTGAGAGCTCCAAAACGACTGTTTTGCTCGCTATGTTCTGACTACTTATTAGCGTATTCTGAGGCCCAACTGCAGCCTTGGCGGGATACGCGGTTCTGGTTTCGCAGGCGCCTTCTTTGAAGCGTAAAACCCTGGAATTGCGTATTCTAGGCCAATTCAAGGTGGCCGAGAAACATATACGGGAGTTTCCGGGGCTTGACACCCTGGACCGTTGACATGTACAAGTGTCCTTACTTTCATCGAGTGAACTGATTGCATACATTTCACATTTCAGAGCTGAAACGGAAACAAAAAGCTGCAATGATAAGGGTTCGAAATCAATCAAACACTTGGCTCCAAATTCATATCGCCGCCACGGCCAAGCGCACCCTGATATCCCCATCGCTGCCTCCCCAGAGATGGTAACCGTGACCATCTCGCTCCCATGGCTCGCGTCCGCCACACCTGAAACTTGTTGAGCCCGGCATCATCCCAGCCATCTTGACTTTTTCCCTGCGTCGCGCGTCCCAAGTGCATATGGCTGTGCGCAGAGGATTCAGACGTCGCGTCGCCAGGCCCAGCCTTTAGACCTTGGCCTTGGCCTTGGCGCCACAGATCTGCACAGCCGGTTACAGTCGGGAGTCGGGACGTTCCTTTCTGATTGGCGGGACAAATGATAATCTCATCAGCGCCAGCCCCCATCATCACGTTTTTTTTTTTCGATTTGCGAAACCCTATAAAGGTTGGCGGATCACCGTGAAGCTGATTTCCCCAATCCTCAGCTGGTTCTGAGTATCGCCCCCACACATCCCAACGCACTACCTCTTTCTTTCAGCTGGTCTGATCCCGTACCGTACCGTACCCTACTCCACTCCATTCCACTCGTCTCGTCTCGTCATGAAATACTCCACGTCCCTCCTCGTCGCGTGCATCGGCGGTGCCGCCCTCGTATCCGCCCTGCCCACTACCGACAGGAAACCCAACCTCCCCCGCGCTCCCGCAACCGTAGACACCACTCTCGGGCACGCAGCAGCAGCAGCAGCAGCAGGCGCCGCCTCCCGCCCCTCGCTCCCCCTCAACCCGCGCGCCAGGGGAGGGCGCCGCAACCGCAAGAAGAAGCAGCAGCCGCAACAGCAGCAACGGAAACCAAACCAGCAACAGGGGCAGCCCGCCGCGCAGCAGGACCAGCAGGACCCGAGCGCCACCACCTCCAAATCCGAGCGCGTGGGCGACGCCCTCGGCTCGCTCGCTGCGTCCGGCGCGAGCTTTGCCCAGGCCGCCGAGGGCCTCCAGGTCCGTGCGCCACCGGGGCAAACGCAGGAGCGGACGGTGACGCGTGCGCTGGTGGACGCGCTGGTCCCGCGCGACTTTGACGAGGCCGCGCGGGCACACGTGTTGCGCGAGTTCTTGGAGGCGATGGAGACGCGCGGGCTCAACTTTGATGAGGAGCTGTTGATGGCGCGGAGGGATTGGAGGGGGAAGGCGCAGAGGGTTAAGGATGCGGGGAGGCAGATGGTGGAGAAGGCTAAAGCGAAAGTTAAAGGAACTGGAACTGCGGGGGGTGCGGCGGACAGTGGTGTCGTGGAAGATGTACCTGCTGATCCTGCTTCGCTCACGACCCGTGATCTTGACTTTGATCTTGGCCTCGCTGCCCGCGACCTTGACTTTGACCTTGCCGCCCGCGACCTCGTCGACTTTGACCTCGCCGCCCGCGACCTTGACTTTGATCTCGCCGCTCGCGACTTTGACTTTGACCTCTCCACGCGCGACGTCGACGACGCCCTTGCCATGCGCGAGTTCCTCGAGGCGCGCGGCTTTGATATCGACGACGAGCTGCTGGCGCGGTGGAGCTGGAGGTCGGCGAAACAGAAGCTCAAGGATATCAAGAATCGCTTCTCCAGCAAAGGAAAATCCGGCACTGCGGTTGACACCACCACCACCACCACCCCCGACCTATCCAGCAGCAGCACCACCGACCCCGCAATGCTCATTCCCCGCGACCTCGACTTTGACCTTGACCTCGTCACTCGCGACTTTGATGACGACGCCTTTGCGATGCGCGAGTTCCTAGAGGTGTTGGAGGCGCGCGGCTTTGATATGGACGACGAGCTGCTGGCGCGGTGGAGCTGGAGATCGGCGAAACAGAAGCTTAAGGATGCGAAAGACCGCTTCTCGAGCAAAGGAAAATCCGGCACTGCAGTGGACACCGCCACCGACCTATCGGCCAGCACCACCGACACCACAACGCTCACCCCCCGCGACCTCGACTATGACCTTGACCTCGTCACCCGCGATTTCGACGACGACGCCCTTGCGATGCGCGAGTTCCTGGAGGTGTTGGAGGCGCGCGGCTTTGATATGGACGACGAGCTGCTGGCGCGGTGGAGCTGGAGGTCGGCGAAACAGAAGCTCAAGGATATTAAAAATCGCTTCTCCAGCAAAGGAAAATCCGGCACTGCGGTTGACACCACCTCCACCACCGCCCCCGACCTATCCAGCAGCAGCACCACCGACCCCACGATGCTCGTCCCCCGCGATCTGTCGGAGGACGCCCTCCACGCCCGTGACGCGTTCTTCGGGGACATCGAGGCGCGCGCATTTGACCTTGACGAGCTGGATTGATGAAAGGTTGACACGGATATCCCTCGGCTGGGCTGGCTTGGGGAAGAGGGAGTGGAGTTGTACGGTACATATGAGAGGTTATGATCATAATATATATAAAAAGTGCAATATACGCTTCGGGGCCTTGTAACAAAGAGTGGCGACGTTCATGAGTCCTACCTAACCTTGTTTTATTGACGCTGGGACCAAGCAAGTACTCAGGCTGCCGGTTCTGGATGGCTACTCCTGGATAGGCATGGACAGTAAAGGCGTGAGTCTCGAGCACTTCCAAGGAAGAGGAGAGCATCCTGGGACTGCATATACCGTCTAGACTCAGCCTTGTGTAGATTGGCACAGTTATTTCGTGTTGAGCGAACTGCGGTTGAGAAGAGCGGCGATAGGATCGTTCGAACGTTGTGCGAACAATGATAATGCCTTCGCCCGTGAGCCCGCCTATTTTGGCCTCAGGAAGGTGGAGAATCCTCGAGCTGTTGTTGTTTGGAGGTCGAAGGTTGGTCCATTTTGATAATTCCGCGTGGCGTGAGTCAGGTAACAGTTCGCCCAGCCGTATCTGCCCCCAGCAGCATGCGGCGGCAGCGAGGCATCGAGGCCGTCCGTGAAGTCTAGCCCGCGGAGAGAGCGCTGAGCATCTCGAAGGAGAAGGCCAGCATCGAGGCTGCGGGATGCATATTTTCCGCGCCCTTGATAACATAAAATAATTGAGTAGCGCCCAGCCACTGAACCCCGTTGCGGATGTGCCAGCTACGTGGAGCTGTGCATTTACTGCCGATAGTCTGTCTTGAAAGTCGCAGAGCGAAGGACGATGCGAAGGCTACAAAGAAGAGGTGCCGAAGCAAGCAGGCAAGAGCTGAGAGGCAATTATGTGCTCCGAGCGGTATCTAAGAAATTGAAATACTGCCGAGGAGCAGCGAGATGAAGTGGAGGACTTCCAATCATTAGATATAGCTGTGTCGATGTCTGACTGCAGGCTGGGACGAGTCGTGGCGCCTGAAGTTCGGCGGGAGCGCTGATGGTGAGCGGCGAGGATCACGGAGAAATTTTGAGGACCATTCTGCTGTGAACCTTGAGACTAAACTTTGAGATCGCAGGACAGACTAGGTGAGGGCGAGGTGACAACCTTGACGCTGATTCGCTTCGCCGCCTTTACGACGCAAGACCGCGATGGGGTCGACGCCCGCATATGCATAAGTGGAGGAAACATGGTAGTAAACGGAGAATAGCGGAGGGTGTGATGGGAGGTGATGGGGTGTGGCCCCGGGAAATATAACCTGGGACTGTAGATCTTGCTGACATAGAGCGTTACCCCGATCTGACCCTGCATATAAGTACGCAGGTATGATTGGGGCCAGTACTATGGTACGTGGATGCATACATACATCACCAGGTGCCGGCACATGCGTTTCACCGCGTCAATGCCGATAAGTTTTGTCGACTGGGTTGGGGTTGAACGTTGAACGTCGCACGTGGAACGGCGGAGGTAGAATCTGCGGCAGTAGACGGTGACAATCCGAATTGTAGAACATGGATCGCAGACATTGTTAGAGCCTCTCTGATGGACCGCCAGATCACCAGCTGCAGCGAAGCGCCTCGGAAAAATTGCAGAACAAAGCAGAACGCTTAAGTCAGGAAGATACCTAACATGACTGTAAGAAGAATTCAAATTGGTATCCAGTTGTTCAGATCCGCACAAGGCATATGATACGCTCCAGTAGGGAAGAGGCATACCCTTGTTTCACAGAGTATAAAGACAATTGTGTTGTTCAAGAGCGAATACAAATTTAACGGTGTCATTATAAGTACCGGATGCTCGTGGCGTGAGTAAACCTCTGACACGTGGAATCAGCGCGTGTTGCAAAGGTGATTTATATCGCGAACAGCATCCCATCATGCTACATCTCACCTGTCCGGCCTTCTTTATATTGCTGCAGAAACCTTCCTTTTGACCGTCGAATCGCTCCTTACGATCCTCAAAGCTCAATTGACTCGTTACTATGCCCGACGGTACGCAAAATCCAAGAATCCATAGCCGTCCACAATCTCAATAAATGCCGCAGTCGGAGCACAGCCAATACCATCCTACGGACCTACGCCCAACGGGAGCAGCAACCGTGGACATAGAATCCCTGCCTCTGGAACTTTCCCAATCATCTGCTGGCAGTTGTCCTTGAACAGGGAGTACACAAAAGAGGTGGGTCAGTCCGGCCTTGCGTGGCGCCATGCTAAACGGTGCGATCCCAACGCAGGAATACGATGCATGTCATAAGGTGGTTTCAATATGTGTTGAGCATACCAAGGTGCAATACAACCCCCGAGATTCTGACTCCTTCCGTACGTTCACCGATCCTCTGCACTTCGAGCATGATTTAAGCGCCCGAACCTTAGGCCAATTAATGACGCTGATGTTGCCACTCCTTATGATGAGACATCGACGTGTACCTCGTGCAAAGTGGAAGGACGAATGTACGGCCGCTGGGAAGCGATGGATTGAGCAGGTACGTCGCTACATGCCTTGCATGCTAGTCTATTTTCATGTTTTGATCGCAGGCCCAGGACGGTATGACGCCAGAAAAGTTTATGCAATCCATGATAGGATATCACTCAGGATTCGAGGGGTCGCTATGCTCCATGATCATGGTTCAAGGCAACAAGCACAGAGTAGTCAACATCGGGATTGGAACAAAAAAATCCGCAGTGGAACCCCGCGGTGTCACTGTAGCTGCATACGTCGAATCGCAGTCACATAAAGTGCGTTTCGAATCCTTGTGGATCCCCGAGAGAGCCACTCAGATCTGACACCCGCTCTAGTTGACCCCATTAGAGCTGGAAAATATTACAAAGGACCAGAACGACGAGACGATACTTCGCCGCCTCAGTATGAACCTTGCCCTCAAACAAGCCTACATCAAAGCCATCGGCCACCCCATCGGCTTCGACTACTCACGGCTCGAGTTCAACGTCCCCGAACGCACAGCCATGGGCGACGGGTACCCCTTGACGGGGTGGGAGTTCCGGATCTGGCGAACGACCCTTGGCGTCGCGCGGCGCGACCAGCTCGTCAAGGAGGAGTACGAATGTGTAGTCGCTTTCTTCCGGGGCACCACGGACTCGCGGTTCGTGTTCTATGAGACTGCGGAGCAGCTGAACAGCTGGGTGCAGTTCATCAATATCGACCAGATGGTCAAGGTGATCCCCAAGCTCACTGCGTAAGATTATTTCATCGGAAAAACGCCCAATTTATCTGTTGATAAATTTGCCTTTGCTCATCCGTCGTCAAAACTACTTTCTCTCTGCTCCACTATAGGTACACTCAGTAATTATCTTTGGTTGATACCGTTGTTTTTTTTGTTCCCCTCATGTCTGTACTACTATGCATCTGCTATCGAACTTTGGGATGAGAGACGTTGTGGTACTTGGATAATACTATTACTCGTCGGACTTTTATGTATAGCTCTTCTATCGCCAGTCATCACATTGACAACCCAATTATCATCAGATCATCACGTATCGTAAGCGCTACAAGAAACCGTTGCTGTGTTGGAACTTGGATGTCCGGGGCGTTGTCAGGTCTTCAGTGCATTTGACGGCGTGATGAGGATCTGAATCTGATCATGATGCGCCGACGAACGCTCGACCAAAGCTGTAACACTTACACTTACAGATTAAAGACAACTTGGACACCCCCACTGAGCCCACATCTCCTAGATCTCCAGGTGAACAGTGAACACCTTTCTGCCGACTCAGCTGGTTCTGAGTAGAGTAGAGGAGCCCCAACCCACAACCACAACCAAAACCGCTGTCGCTGTCAATCGATTCTGACATACAGCCTGAACTTTGGATCATCCCGAAGCATAGCACACCGCCGCTGTGGCAGCCACAACGTCAATGTTAATGCGCTCACTAGTGCTGTGCCGCACCTGCACCCTCCTCAGCCTTCTCCTTCTCCTCGCCTGCATCCTTTTCCCGACAGTTACTTCCGAGTCTGTGGCCGCTCAGGACTCAGAGAGAGAGAGAGAGAGAGAGTTTAGCCCGGTCCGACTCCAGGTTGGGTGCGCGTTGTGGGCGTGGCGTGAGCCGGTTTAATCAGGAGACGGGGGAGTTTGATCTTGGAGTTTGAAATTATGATATTAATGGGTGGAGGATTTCGGGGGGTTCAGCCGAAGAGGCGGCGGGTGTACATGTGGTGAAGGTGTTGTTCACGGTTGATAGTTTGAAAACTGATACGCCACCAGCATAATCCCCAGAAGAAATTGGATTCGCATGAGTGGCTAGGGGAGAGGTATTATATCAGCATTCGCAGTCGATCCAGAGGCGTAGGTCGAAGTCCCCCCAGGACATATGCCCTCCCTGTACATGTATTACCTATTCATGCTATTGCCGATCAGTACCGTCACAAAGTCATTGTAACCTACATACTGCGATTGCGCATCCCCTTCTCATTTCCTGCCTTCTCCTTCAGTTGTTTAGCTATGGTTCCAAAAAATAAACAACATGGACATCTCGTTACAAGTTACCGTATGTGAAAAATTAAGACGGCCCCAGGCCTTCTTCTGATTTTTCAGAAATGTCAGTATCACTGGGAATAGGCGGACCAGCATAATGATAGCGCCCATCTGTCCAGTCAAGTCATTCTCAGTCCATTCACGAAGGAGTCATGAAGAGGACCTACTAATCATGTACCACCCAGCACTGATGAACGCAAACCCAACAAAAACCACACTCGCATAATCTGTGCTCATGAGAATCAGCGCCACTGCCTTGACATGACGAAACGTAGCCACCCACTCATCGTTACTTGGGTGACTGGTACGACCGCCGGCATCGAGAAGAGGACGATCTCAAACGAGACCCACAGTAGCGCAACGGCATTGATCACCCATCCCCATCTCCCGAGCGAGAACCGCGCGTCCTCCATCTCCTTCCTCCCCTTGCCATTGAAGAGGAGGATGGCAATGGGCATGGCATAGCTCGCGCCGAGGCAGATGACGGCGACTCCGACGAATGCGTTGAAGGCGGCGCTGGATCCGAGGTAGATGAGCCCGAGGAGGAGTTGGATCGCCGTCGACAGCAAATGGGCGTTGAGTGGTACTGCGGAGGGGTCCTCGGCTTGTCCATCGTGGTTGGAGCGCGAGATGCGGGCAAAGGTGGTGTGGAAGGGGATGGCTTTGTCCCGTGCGAAGCTCCAGGTGGCACGCGAAGCGGCGCAACAGATAGATATGGCGCAGAATATGCCGATACCGAAGACTGCGCCCGTGGTTACAGTTGTTGAGGACGCGCGTGCTTGTGCTTAGAGGCATGAAGGACTTACTGATGAACCACTGAGAGAGGCAATGGCGATTCAGTGACGGTTCAGATACATCATGGAAAATGAAAAACTTACTATCCCAAATCCACCAGATTGCGATCCCATAATGAGAGTGAACATGACACCGATGGGTTGCCCTCCAGGCACTACATGATACTTGTTCAGAATATGCGTGCAAGAGATTGGATGTACATACCAGCGAGAAGGGTCTCGATGTCAGGAAGTGTGAATACGATAGGGAGGAGGAAGACGAGGCCGCTGATGGCACCGATTGGAATAGAATATACCATTGCTCGGGGCACCTGAATCGCAGGGTCGCGCACTTCTTCGGCCATGCTCGTTACTAAGGTGAATCATGGATGAAGAATTAAAATTGTATTTTGTAGTACGAAAGTTGAGCTTACTCATTCCAATTGCGGAGTATGTGTATGCTGAAAAAAAAAATCGATTAATGATGGCCTATAAGGGTGTCTAGAAACGTGCCAGGCTGTTTTACGCCGAGCGCACTGTTCAGGCAGAACAACGTTAAACAAGAATTGAGATTATACACACTGGTAACAACCCAATGAAGAACGTCCATCCGGGTGTCCACCCCGATACGGAGGCGTCAAAGTGCCCTAATGCAAAAGAGGCGGAACGACGGCCGGCGGCCGCCTTTACTGATAAGGCGATTAAAATAACTTGTGCGAAAGGTTTGTCGATTGTGAGTCTGAACAGAGATCGGAAGGACAGGATGGGACTGTACCAATTATTCCAAAGAGGGTCCAGAACGCAGATAATACCTAGGATCAGATGAGCTTTAATTAGTCTAGAATTGGGGCACAGGAAGTACGTCTATTGCAGGAAGAAGCTTGTTCAAGAACATGACGAATATACTCGTGAACACTGTTACCGCGACAAAAATAAGATCTGTACAACACGCAAAGATTAAATCTTTGAATTAATTATCGAAGCATGAGCGCCGGTTACTCACAGGTTTGCCACGGTGTCGCGACCCACTCTGGATGAAATATCCCAGCACCCGCCACCATGAGCTGTGCTGTTCCCTACCGTAGGATGCAAGATCAGTCGAGTTCCCTCTACTTCAAGGTGATTTGAGAATGGTCTCACAAATGTCACAGACAAGCTGATTGTCCAGACACCCACGGTATAAAGCCAACCGTTGATCCACGAGACCAAAAGGCGGTACTTTGGAGGCGCGAGGCGGTAACACCAGTAATAAGCACCTGCCGACGTTGGGTACTTTGAGCAGATCTCGGCAAGGGACAGAGCCAAGGGCTGAGTAAGAACTGAGACCAGGAGCCAACTTGAAATAGCAACATATAGAAGTGAACGTGTGAGATTCGAAAGAGATTGAATGAATTGCGCACCCCCATATGATAGTCGCAGGCCCACCACCGATGAGTGAAGTGGCAATGGGCGCCGATAAGCCGTATGCTGTAATAGATAACGTATGTCATGAGATCGACAGTGCGCAATAGAATAGGTACACTTACGTACGGCCATGATGGCTAACAGTAATGGGGGTTGGCGATGATAGTATTGAACAACATTGCAAGGACCTCACCGAGCGTCACTAGTAGAATTTTTGAGCTGGTCCATTCAACAGCAGATGTCTGAGTGCCAGGACTTACTAAATAGGATGTGAAAGAGCCCACGAGACTGTCACGATGTGAACAGAGATGCTAACGAACAGAAAAATGACCCAACGTACACGCGAGAGTTCCTGTTTGTATCCAAGATTTTCGAGTCGTAGTACGACATCGAGGGATACAGGCGTGCCACCTTTTTCGTGGGTTGAAAGTTCAGATAGCATAAGGACGTGGTGCAAAAGACGGAGCAAGCTAAATCGGAATGCAGTGCGCCTTTATCAGGCGCTCCAACTCCTCTCCGATACTATTGGAGGGATTATATATCCTTAGGAGGAAGTTGGATCATGTTCTCGAAAGGGAATCACGTCGACGTATGAGAAGCTGACTTGGACTGAACATGTGGCAGCGTAATCTGCCTGTGCTTTGATCTGTGATATTCTTAGAAGAGGGCCTAAATTGTCTTTATCGCTGTCTTATATAGTATACTCATACAGGGTAGCATACCTTGGAAGCAATTATTCGACAAATAGAGCGAGAAGGTAACGCGACCGCGACGGGCCCATTATCTGTCCCTGAAATGATGATCATCAAAAGAACGAAAAAAACGCCACAACTTGCAATTCTCTGACCTGAAATTCCCAAATCTACATCGATAGAAAGGCCACAGAATTAGAACGCCTTCGCAGTTCCTCGTTTCTCGAGTTGTCCGCGCCGTCTTCGTCTCCTCCTTTGTTTGGCAAAATCTGAGCTGGTAAATAAGCGTCCCAATCGCTTACATAAGATTTTCAGGTTTCCCGTTCGCCATGCCCGCAAATCGTACAGCTACGGCACAACAGCCCCCTCCAAGCTCAGTTTCAATTGGAAAAAAGCCTATGGCCTATCCCCCACAGCCAGCTGCTCAGCAGCAGCAGCAGAGGAGCGCTCGGGCGGCGTCAAAGGCTCCACTGGCGTACCCAATTCAACAGCAAGGGCAGCAGCCAGCCCACCCGCACCCTCATCACCATCCCTCGCCAACACCGTCGAATGCAAAGGGAAGGCCACCAGCCCCAGCCGCGGGAGGGCCGAATCCGGCGCCAGCAGCAAAGGCCAACAAGATCTGGAGTACGAGCACAACCGAGGAACGTGAGCGTATAAAGGATTTTTGGTTGGGCCTGGGCGAGGAGGAGCGGAGGAGCCTTGTCAAGATCGAAAAGGACACGGTGCTGCGCAAGATGAAGGAGCAGCAGAAACACAGCTGCAGCTGTGCCGTGTGTGGCCGGAAACGGTCGGTGGCGAGCCCGATTTTGCTTTTTCTTGATCGATTTTGATTTTTTACCAGAAACGCGATAGAGGAAGAGCTCGAGGTACTGTACGATGCTTATTACGAAGAGCTAGAACAGTACGCGAACTACCAGCAGCGTTACGTCTCTTCCGGCGGGACCATCCCTCCGCCCCCCGGGCCCGGGCCCTTTCCTGGCAGCGTGGAGCTCGACAAGAACGGTGTGGTTGTAGGTCACAACGGTGCGGCTAAGCGTTCTGCGAAACCCGCGAAACAGGTGAATGGTCGCAAGATAACGGCTGTGCCCCCAGCCGCTCTTCCACCCCATCTCCATGGCCATCATCCGCATCCGCACCCGCACGTGCATCCACATGGAAAGGAAAGTGAGTTTGATGATGACGACGAGGCCGGGGAAGACGAGTATGAGGAGGAGGAGGAGGAGGAGTATGAAGAAGAAGAAGAAGAGGAGGAGGAGGAGGAAGAGGAAGATGACGATGGTCAGGAGGAGGAAGATGACGACGAGGATGAACGACGACGTCAGGCTGCACGGAGGGCCATCAAAGGCAACAAAGCCGCTGGGAGGCGGGGTGGCGGCCCTCCTGTTCTCCCTATTCCTGCCGCGAAAGCCAATGGGAGAGTTAACGGTGTGGAACCCAAAGCATCGGACGGTTTGTTTAACATCAAGAACAGCCTGACTGTCACCGGTACGTCGTTTCTTTTTTGGCAGACTGTTTCCGTTCAATCTCCTTTCAGGCCCGGGTAACATTCTTACTGTGGCGGACGATCTCTTGAAGAACGATGGTCAAAAGTTCCTCGAGATGATGGAACAGCTTGCGGAGCGACGGATGCAACGGGAGGAGGAGGCCGCAGGTGATGTGGAGGATGATAGTGATGAAGATGACGAGGACGACAGGGGTCCGCGGCAACGAAGGGGTGATGAGGATGATGAGGACGATGACGAGGAAGACGATGAGGATGATGAGGACGACGAGGATGATGAGGATGATGAGGACGACGAAGATGAGGAGGAGGTATGTTGTATCACCCTGGCAACAGTGACGTAGGATTTGTCGAACTGACGCACCTTTCCAGGCGATGACGGAGGAGCAGAAATCGGAAGAGGGTAAACGGATGTTCTCGATCTTCGCAGCGCGGATGTTCGAGCAGCGTGTTCTGCAGGCTTATCGGGAGAAGGTCGCTCAAGAACGGCAACTTCAGCTGCTACGCGAGCTCGAGGATGAAGACAAGTTGACAAAGGAGCGCGAGGCGAAGAAGCAGACGCAAAATCAGAAAAAGAAGGACAAACGGAAGTATGTATCTGTGTCATTCAATTTTCCACTTCTTCCAGCTCTCCATGGATTCTCGGTTTCTCGCCTTTCCTCCGGTGGAGAATAATTCTGATTATTTTCTTTCTCCAACTAGGCAACAAAAACAAGCCAAAGATGAAGAGCGAGCGGCGAAGCTTGCGGAGAAGGCTGCAGAAGATGCAGCCCAGAAAGCGCGTCAAGCATCCCAGGAGGAGGAGAATCGAAAGAAGCGTGAAGAGGAGCGCGCCCGCCGGGAGACCGCAAAGAAAGCGGCGGAAGAGGAACGTGCAAGGAAGGAGGAGGAGAAGCGCAAGCGGGTGCAGGAAGAGAAAGAGCGAGAAGCTGAACGTGAGCGCAAGAAGCGTGAAAAGGAGGAAAGAATGAGGGCGGAGAGGCGGGACAGAGAGGAGAAGGAGAGGCGGCTGAAAGAGGAGAAGGAGGCACGTCTTGCAAAGGAAAGAGAAGAGAGGCTTGAGCGGGAACGCGTTGAGAAGGAGAAGGCTGAAAAGGCGCGTCAGGAGAGGCTTGAGAAGGAGCAAGCCGAGAAGGCTGAACGTGAAAAGGAGAGGGAGAAGAAGCTCGCCAAGGAAAGGGAGGAGAAGGCAGAGAAAGAGGCGCGCGAAAGACTTGCCATGCAGCACCAACAGCAGCGCAATATTGCTTCGCCATCGGCGGCAGGGAATAGCAATAACAAGGCTGCGACTGGTCGTATTGGAGGGGCGCGGAACAACGCCGTAGCCTCGGGCTCCTCCTCCAACAATCAGCGCTCCACACCTGGCATCAACCTGCACGTCAACGGCACCACACCTAAGAAGATTCTCAATAAAGTGTCTCCCATCTCCCCGTCCGCCTCTGCTCCTGTCGTGGGTCAAGCTTCCCGCCAGCACCAGCACCAGCATCCATCGCGCGGTAACATGATGATGTCACAGCCTCAAACGCCTATCACTCCTCAAATGCCGAATCATATCCCGCCTCTTGGCCAGCCACCAATCATGTACCAAGGAGCTCCTGGAATGATCCCCCCGCCCATGTCACCCCGCATTCAACAAGGCTTCGCGCCCATGGGATACGGTTTTGGTAGCCCCAGCCTTCAGCAGCAGCACCAACACCCTGGACAGCCAGGACTTGCACCCTCCGCCCTCCCACGCAATTTCGCAGCTGGTGGCGGCCCGGCCTTTGACCCTCCGTTCAACCGTGGTCCTGTACCTGTTGCACCCATAGGCCCCCCGCCAAAGGCTAAGCCCCTCTCCTCGTCACCCTCCGCTCCGTCTATGCTCTCGCTTGCTCCAGGCCAAGGCCGCCGCGGCTCTCTTCTTCTCACAAGCGATCCTGGCCCCATCGGCCGCCCCGTCATTGCGCCCATCGCACGACCAAGCGTTTCTGGGACTTCCAATAGCAATGGCGAAGGAAGCTCGGGCTCTGGCTCGCCCATCCGCTCTCCGAGCCCCAAAGGCGTGTTCGGCTCGTCGGCACTCGTGGAGGATGGCGATGAGGTCGTCAAGGCACCTACGGGGCGGAGGAGCGGGACTGCACCCATGCCCATCGGAACTGGTATGGGGATCGGGGTTGGACCCATTGGTGCTGGGGTTGGGTCGGTGGGACAAGGATGGGGGCCTGCGAGCCCAAGGAGCGCTGTTGGTGAGAGGACACCGTGGGGTGCGCCGGCCGGCGCGGCCCCGCCTGGGTTTGGCGCCGCGCGACCGATTGGGCCGCCGCCGCCTGTGGGCCCGTTGAACACACAGCATCATCCTCAGCAGCCGATCGGTTCGATGTGGGGTAGTGCGGGAGCGGGGCCGGGGCCAGGGCCAGGGTCGGGTGGTCAGGAGTGGCACTCGCCTGCTGGGAGTTATTTTAGCCCCAATCAGTTCTCCTCGAACCTCAATACGGCATCTCCACCTCCCAACACTGGGAATTGATTTGCTGTATTCAATGGTCAACCAGGCTGTTTCCCTGCTCGTCCTTTCTTTTTTTTTTTTCCCGTCATGCTCTCTGTCTCCTTCCTCCCAATTCATTAACACATTACATATATGCATCGAGCCTCCCTCCCCCTTCACCTCTCACATTATCGATCGATCGTCTCGCTCCGCATGTCACTGTTGCACCCTTGACACTCTTTGATTGGCTACTTTTGTCTCTCCGTCCATCTGATGTCCTCTGAAACTCTCCGTCTCCATCCATCCTCAATTCTCAGTCCATTATTCTCAGTTCCTCAGTCTCTGATCGTCTTGATGCAATTGCTTATCCTCTCACGTATAAACTCTCTCCCCCCATTCACATAGTACTGCTTATTATGGAAGATCGCATAACAACAATTCTGCAATAAAGTCAATCATCTCATAATCCCGGTCTTGGCCGTGCTAGACAGACAAACAGACATTCTATCTTATAGTGTAGTTGAGAAGGTTGTTGGGGGCGTTTTTAAGGTTGAACGTTGAGCGCTTAGCTTGTGGCAGCCACACCGGGGAGGAGGTGGTGAGGTTTATGTAAGCGGACAGAACTTTAAAAAGCAGCTAGCGTAGACTCGTCCCCGGGCCGTGACCAGGGAATTTACAGCTAAATTCAGAACGATAGGCCCCTCCTTGGAGTCTTGGACACATGAGGAAAGGTCCACTGTACCGATTTGGGATGCGAGGTGATCGTGGTGGAATAAATACGCTCATCGAACACTCCTCATGGGATCTCTGCGGCTGTGGAGTACGCTGGAACTTGGAAGATGTACCTCGACGGGTGTGGGTGTGAGATATAGATTTACAAGAACAGGTTTGTGGGGGGAAGAGACAAAGGTTAGATTCAGTGATCGGGGACGTGTGCAGTCTGTCCGTAGAAAGTATGCTACTGCACGAGGCTGGGAAGAACCCCACTTGCTGGGCGGCCCAGAAGATTGGCACCCAGGCGTGGGAAGACCCGGCAAATGGGGTCCTGGATTCTCGCTTTTGCCGCTGCGACCAGGCTGACCCTTTCATTCTCGCACGCATACGGGCCAGCGCGACCACCAGCCTGACCGATGGCTACCCCTTCGACCAGCACCGGCCTACTCAGTGCTTCTACGAACAACAACTATGCCCTGCACCGCGACAGACTGTGAGTATTCCCTCCCGCACCGATACCACGGAGTCGGGTCTCCTATTCGTATTATTCATATGTATACCTCTGCTGGCTGGATCCCATTTACTCTCCCAACTCTCCGTAACCAGCCATGCTGACAAGAAGCTCCCGCAGGGAATACCACCTCACCGTGCGCCAGGAGCCCAAACAGGCACGCATGTGTGGGGTCGGCGGCAAGGCCGACCGCCGCCCCATCGACCCCCCGCCCATCGTCCAGCTTCGAGTCATAGACCCCAATGCCTCTTCAAACAGATCAGACCCGGCCCGTCACTCCTCGACCCCACCACCCGGGAGGAGAAGAAGGAACAGCGAGATGAGCGACGGCCGCACCGCGAGCCCTGGCACGCCAGGAAGAGATCGGGACAGAGACAGAGACAGGGATCGGGATCGGTGCGTTGTTTTCCGACACTCAGAAATACCATGCACATTGGAAGAACACACATTGCTCGTTTTCTTTTACACTTTGCCATTCATTTGCTTCGTGTCTTGCGTTTTTTTGACATATTATGCTCCGTAACTAGGCAATATGAATCATCCACATCGCCCTCATCGCACCGTCCACGTTCGCCCCCTCCCGCCCGTGATCGCGATGACGAGCCCCCAACGGACGTCGCGGGTTACGCGCAGTCCTTCCTGCAAAACCCATATTATTTTATGTTTGCGAGCCTGGCGAAGCCGGACGATGACAAGGAGCTCCATTGGCTAAAGGTCTGTACCTTTAATTCTCCTGCGTGAAGAATCGAGTACCCCTTTTTTTTTATCCTTTATGCATCGGCAGATTGGCTACCTGCTGATCCTCATTATGCTTTCCCCGTCAATCTTTAATTATCACGGGTCTGATTCATGTGTTGCGGGACTCCATGTTCTTCAATTTTTACTTCTGTTACACATGGTATTGGAACCTTCGACATCAACTTAGGCTATCATTCGCCACATCTGCTGACCCCAATACCCTCTTCACCAGGATGGCCGAACGCGATGTACAACAGGTTCCGTCGTCTCGTCGCTTTACCATTTGAAGGACCCTCAATATGGCAACGGTGCGTCTATCTCAAGGCATCTCCATCTTCGATTTCGATTTTTCGTTCGTATATGCATAATGTCACTCAGATGATGGTACTCTATGCATTTTGTTCGTTTCTTTTTGGCGCATACAGCGTTTCTTTCATTTTGCTGTGCGCAGAAAGATCTCTTCTTACATTTACCCAGTCCTTCATCGCACTATTGTTCGCCTTTTTGGGGCGGCTACTCATGCTTACAGTCACCTCTTGCTGAGCATAGAACCATCCTTTTTGCCCATATTCTTGACTTCTTTCTCCGTGCATACATCCCCTCTTTGCGCATATATCCTTGTCTCTGCGTTCTGTTAACCCTTTTCCGCCCATGCTCTTAGCATATACGCCCATTTCTTTTATTGTTTGCATCATCTTTCAGTCGTGCATATTCTTCATCATTTCCTGTCTTACTCAATCGCGCATTATCTCTTGGCTAACTTATTCCCCTGCATATAGACGCGGGTTTCTTCGTCTTTCCAGATCTCAGCGTGCGTACCGAGGGTAGCTACCGTCTCAAGCTCAGTCTTTTCGAAGTCGTCGGGTAAGCCCTCTTTTAGCAGCACAAAGTGATTCACTGATTTACTCGAACCCCAAATCACTTCTAGCAACAATGTACGGCACTGTAAATCCATTTACTCCGCCCCTTTCTATGTATACACCGCGAAAAAGTTCCCGGGCATGGAGGAGTCGACGCCGCTCTCATGTTCTCTTGCAGACCAGGGAATCAAGATTCGTATTCGGAAGGATATTCGCGTACGAAAACGGCCTATACAGGCGATCGAACATCCTTCCCTTCCCCCATACGCCAGTGCCAGTGCGGCCGGCGCAGGGTTCGGCAGCGAGCGCGACAAGGATAGGGACCGCGACAGAGAGCGAGAAAGAGAGCGGGAGAGGGAGAAAGAGAAGGACCGGGACCGGGATCGGGGTAAGGACAAGGATGATGACGAGGACATGGATGATGAAGACGACGAGGACAACGAAGACGATATTGGCGGTGGACGTGGGAAATCGGCGCGGGGGAGGAACACGCATGGGCGGGACAAGGAGAGGGAACGTAGACGCGACAAGGACAGGGATCGCGAACGGGAAAAGGACAGAGACAGGGACCGTGATCGTGACCGGGATCGCGACATGTCTCCTGGTCCGGAGTCTGCGTCCACGTCTGTGGGCCGCAAAGCATCTAAGCGGAGTCGGACGGACGACGGTCTCTCCGCACACGGCTCAAGCACGCCAACTTCCACGTTCCCGCCTTCTGCGATGGGGGGGACAAGCATGGGCATGGGCGAAGGGATTCCGCTGGGCCCTCCCAATGCACAGCCGATCCCCGTACCACAGCAGCACCCATGGCCCCCTTTGGCGACGGATCCGATGACGGGACCTCAGATTCCGCCACCGGCGCAAACTCAACAAGTTCCGCTTGCGCATGCTCTTGGTCAATCCCAGGGGCAACAAGGACATCCACAACAGGGGATCCCGCCGCCTCCGCCTCTGCCGCCGCCGCCTCCTGCAGGGCAGGAGATGATGAGTGGTGTTGGCTTGGGGGTGTTTGATGGGAGACAGCAGCAGCAGGGGGTGTATCAGGCCTATGAGCACCCACAGCAACAGCAATATGCGTACCCGGGGCAGCCTCAACAATCCCAACCTCAGCTTCATCCTCAGCCTCAGGTGCCATCGCAGCCACTGACGCCCGGGAGTCAGATGCCTATGCCCATGGGCCCGCCGCCTCCGCCTCAACATCAGTTGCCGCCTCCACATTACGCTTCGTATGCTCTACCCAACCCAGCTCAAGTCTGGCAGCCGCCCCAACAGCAGCCAATGTATGACCCCTATGGGCAGTACGGCATGGCTCCCCCGCCCCACCAGCACCAGCACGCGCCCCCGCCACCTCACCCTATGCAACATCAGCAGCATATGCACCCACACTACGGACAGCCGCTCCCGCCTCCGCCACACATGCAGATGGGCATGGGTATGCAGCACCCGCAGCATCACCCTCAACATCCACAGCATCCCCACCCCCAGCAGCACCTCCACGCACCTCCGCCACGGTATGACTACTCCCATGCACCTGCACCTGGGCCCGGGGCGTCGTATCCGCCTCCACACCAACATTACCCGCCATACTATGATCCGCAGCAGCAGCACCAGGGCGTTTCGGCACCGTACACTGCGACTGCGCCTGCGGGTACATCCGGGCCAGGCCCCGCGGGACCGACGAATGGGAGTGCGTCTGCGGTGATCGGGACGGGCGCAGATAGTGGCACGCCGACACCCACACCCCCGGTGAATGCCAGTGTAGGTGGCACGGGCACACCTGCGCCTGCGTCCGCGACCGGTACAAGTGCGGGTGCGAGTGCGGGTGCGGTGCCTATGTCGGGTACCCCGCCCGCCGGAGCTGCAGTGGCTTCTGCTTATCCCGATTACGCGACGGGCGCGAATGCAGGCGCAGGCACGGGACCGGCTCCTGCGCCGGGACCGGGACCGGGAGGGTACCCTCCGCGAGGCGCATCGCCCCTGCGGGGGGGTGGGTACGCCCCGGCGCCGCCGTATTATATGCAACACGGGCATCATCCTCCGCCCCAGCACCAACACCAGCCCCAGCATCAGCACCAGCACCAGCATCAGCACCAGCACCAGCAGGCCCAGTCGCAGCACCCACAGCAGATGTACCCGCCGCCGCCGATGCCACCGATGCTACCGCATATGCAGCACCAGCAGCACTATCATCATCCGCAGCCCCAGCCCCAGCCGCAAACTCAGCCTCAGCATCCGAGTCAGCATCAGAGGCAATATGCGCCTGCTGCGTCTGGACCCGCACCTGGCCCTGGGTACGGTGCGTACGGGGCGGGGTATGGCGCGCCCCCACCTGCCGATCCGTGGGGGACGCCTCCGGCGGGAGCTGGGTTCGGGAGCGGGGGTGGTGGTGGTTCGTGGGACACGTATGGGGGCCAGCAGCAGCAACAGCAGCAGCAAGGCCATGGCGGGCAGTCCAACGCTGTTGTGGGCGCGGTGGGGAGTCCTGGGGACCGGATACAGCTTGCGCCGCTGCGGGGAGAGGGCATGGGTTTGGGCATGGGCGGAGCTGGGACGGGTGCGGGGGCGGGGGCTGGCGGTGTTGGGGTTGGTGTTGGGGTTGGTGTTGGGGGGCTGTCTCCGGTGTTGCCTGGGGGGTATCCGGTTGTGCAGATTAGGAATAGTAGTCGGGATACGACGTACGGGAGTGGGCAGGGGCAGGGGATCTCGAGTTCGAGTTCGGGGACGGGGACGGGCCTCAGGCCTGAGGAGAGGAGGGAGGAGTGGGATCGCGATCGCGATCGCGATCGGGGAGAGCGAGGTCGGGACAGGGGGGAGAGGGTGTATCGTAAGGGAAGAGAGGGGAGCGATGGGAGGGAGCGGGAAAGGGAGAGGGATTTGAGGGACAAGGAGCATGACAAAGAGAGGGAGAGGGGGGATCGAGGGCGGGAGAGGGAGAGAGAGAGGGAAAGGGGGAAGAAAAATCCTTTGAGCATCGGGAGTATCATCTCGGATGAGACGGGGTAGAGTCCGTCTCTTCTCTCTTTTACTGCAGTGAGTTACCCCAAAGGCCGAAGCATAATCCCCAGTCGAACTCGATCTAATGTGATTTATTTAGCTATGGCGCCTCCGCCGCCTTGTGTCTCGTACATTCACCTCCATACCGCTGCTATCCTCGCTTTCCGCCTGTTATCATCATTGTTCACTGTCATCCATCCCTCCTGTAACCTGAACGACTGAGCCTTCCATGCGCTCGCTAATCCATCCCTACGATACCACATCAACATCAACTTACTCTGCTCGCGTTTCGTCGTATTTTTGAATCCCCACCCCCCCCCCGGAGTTATGATTACCCCACACCCCAACCAAGGAAGGAAGGAAGGAAGTGCATCGAGTGCATTTTGTCGTTATCGGGATTGGGATTGGGATTGGTTTGTTTGTCGAAGTAGAAGTAGTATGTACTTTTTGCATCTGGGACTTTCATTTATATGTTTTTTTTTTCTTTTCCGATTTGCTTGGTTGGATCCCTGCTGCGTGCGGCTGATAAGATTTTGAATGTGTTCAATTTATATATAGGATTACCCAGCCGTTCTTGCGCCACAAACTTGACTATGTAATCCTGATATTCAATGGACCCGAGTTTTTGACGGGTCTTGTGGATCGGAACTCTTGACCAAGTACCGCTGACTCCTTTGAAAATTTCTTCAAATTCCTGTGTCAGTACTAGTTTGTCCTGTTGTGCTTCAAAGCTTCCGAGTCATTGTCGGCCTCTCCTCCCTGGTGTGTCTAAACTTCCTTTCCTCCTGGCTGCTTTCTCCTTGCCTGCTCTCCCCTCGCCCATGCTTTTTATTACCTCTTGGCCTTTTCATACTCCATCATACTCTTGACATATGATGTGGCAGATGAGGTCCGCGTTAAACTTCCTTTCCTCCTTGCTGCTTTCTCCTTGCCTGCTCTCCCCTCGCCCATGCTTTTTATTACCTCTTGGCCTTTTCATACTCCATCATACTCTTGACATATGATGTGGCAGATGAGGTCCGCGTACCAGTAGCATTCAGTCCCACTCAACGCCCACCTGCTATCGACGGCGATCCAACTTCTCCTCAGGCTCTTGAAGACTACCTCGGATCCAGCGCCGCATTCAACGTATTCGTCGGAGTCGCCGCCATCTGCCTCGGCGCGAGCTATGCCATGCCCATCGCAATCCTTCTCCTTGGCGGTGAGGGGAGGAAGGCGATGGAGGACGGCGCGGTTTTCGCTCGCGAGATAGGGGTGGGTGATCAATGCCATGATCGCACGTCGCACTACTGTGGGTCTCGTTCGAGGTTGTGCTCTTCTCGATGCCGGCGGTCGTACCGGTCACTCAAGTACCCATGAGTTAGGTTTCATGCTTCGAATGTCCTTCCTCTTGATGTGATGTCAAGGCAGTGGCGCTGACGTCCTGCACACAGACTATGCGAGTGTGGTCTTTGTTGGGTTTGCGTTCATCAGTGCTGGGTGGTACATAATTAGTAAGTAGGTCCTCTTCGTGGACGTCTCGTCGATGGCTGAACATAACGTGTTTGACTGGACAGATGGGCGCTATCACTATATCGAACATTTCGGAAATATCAGAGGAAGGCCTGAGGTCGTCCTGATTTTCACAAACGGTACTTGTTGAGCGAGATGCTCGCGCTGGCCTTTGGAGTGAATAATGGATGAAGACTATTGTTCTCGGGTGCTCAGTTCTAGTGTAACAACACCCACGCCTCATAAACACTGATCGCATATCCTGAGCGGTAACCCATGGAGACCAAGTAAATAAACTACCCTGGACCAAGCGTCCAGAAAAATAACCTCATATATCAAGTTCATCTACGACGGAAACTCAGATGGGTCCCAAGAACACGCATCCTCACACCCGCGCCACTCCAGCCACTCCGCGCAATGGTACGCCACCGTCCGCTTCGGGCACGGTTCCAGCTCCCTTACCGCCCCGTCCTCCGCCCGCGCCACACTGAAATAGCTGTTCCCGACACGCACCACGCGCACCATCGGGAACCCGTGCCCCACCACCACGGAGATGTTCCTCAACGGGAGCAGATCCGGCAGACCAACGTAGCGCAGCGTGTGGGGGATGCCCGCTCGGAGTTGCTGTAGCCACCAACGAATCATCATCAGTTTCACCAAGTCGCAATACAAATACAATACAAGGTGCCAGGTCATTTCAAAAGAAGAAAAAAAAACATACCTCTAAAAATGGTACTGGGTCTCGCGACGAGGAAGGGACGTGATCGAGCGTCAGCGCCAACGCAAGCACGCTCCTCGGGATCAACCACGATGCCAACCCGGGCGAGAGATCGGGCGGGTACGTGATTTTGAGTCCTCGGAGGTTGGTGAGGGACGGAAGGACGCCCCAGACGGCTGCGTCGAAGCCGACCGCGCGCTGGACGGTCTCGTCGTGCACGGTGAGGACGAGGGATTGGAGATGCTGGCGCCCGCGGAGGAACTCTGCGATGGCCGGGAAAAGATCGCGGTCGGCGACGCGGCGGTGGACGGCGTGGACGGAGAAGGCAAAGTGGCGGAGGAAGGGAAGGGCGGGGTGGCCGTAACCGTGGGTGTGGCTGAAGGTGTGGAGCGCGCGGAATTGCTGCGATGTGGCGCCGTCGAGGGAGCAGCAGAGCGTTAGAGATTCGAGCTGTCGCCCGTTGGCGATGATGTCAGCGAAGAGCTGGTTGTTCTGGGGAACGTGCCCAGTGAAATGGAAGTGTGTGAGGTTGCGGATGGAGACGCTGTTCGTGGGGAAGATCCAGTGGGGGTTGTCGATGTACACGGTACGCACGAAGTCGCGGTTCTGAGCGAGGAAAGATTGCACTTGATTGGTAGATCCACCGCTTGTCGTGTAGGAGAAGTGAGCTAGGTGTTTGAATTCGAAGGACTGGAGATCGGTAGGACCATCTGGCGAGCTAGGGCGAAGGACCTCAGTAACGGAAGAAAATCCTGCAGAGATTCACTTACTGCAATGAGAGACCGCGCAAACGCGGTGTACATGTTTGCATGACGCGTAGGACTGGTAAAATGCCATCGACACCGGCAGATATATGGACGTTGCGAAGGTTGACAAGTTTCGGCAACGCATTCGTCAGCATGCCTGAAGCGCGCACATATAGTATTAGATTGGAAGGACCACATGGGAGACGGAGGCAAATACCTGTTTGGAACGCCATTGCGCCATCCCTATCGCGCATCGGTGCATAAATCCTCAACGTCCGTACAGCACTCGCAAATGACGGGTCGATGATGATGCGCGTCAGAATGTCCGCGCTCCTCTGTGCATGTCGAGCGTCCTCGTCTCTCCCAAAGGAAAGATCTCCCGAATGGTGTGTCCACAGATCCCCCCTCCCCTCCTCCGCATCGATTCCCCCAAAGTGCAGATCGAGCTTGCGGAAGAGCAGCTGACTGGCGACGCGCGATACGGCATGGGGGATGAAAAGCAAGGCCTTGAGGTCGTGCCGGGGCAAATGCAGTGCGATCTCGCGCCAGATTTCGACAGAGAAACGGTCTCTTCGCCGGGGAAGGGGTGAGAGAAGCTAAACGACCCATCATCAAATCACCATCCACATCCGCGAACGTCGCAACAAGACTGACCGACCTTTTCGACTGTCACTGACCGCTGATGCAGCAGCGCCTTGGCTTCGGGGTTATCAGGCTCTGCAACCAGCGCTGCCTGGAGGTCTACAGGCATCACACCGCCACTGATATCAGTCCCTATCCCAGTCACTTCGTTGTTATAAGGAAACAGTAATCATACCTTCCTGAGCGCCGAAATGGGAGCCGACAGCAAGTCTAGCCCGGGCTCGCAGAATTCGAGCCTTTGCGGTGTTTTCGGACGAGAGCGTGGAGATCAGCAGACATGACTGCACCGCGTTTTCGATGATGGTTCTAGAGCGGCTGTTTTTTTTATTATAAACGTGCATGTGCGTGTTGGCCACGGCTAGGTTAGCAGGGCATAGGTACACATTGTGAGTTGTGACTTGGTGCTTACCCCTCTGGGTGGAGGCTCCGCATTGCATAGAGGAGAAGGTCGACTTTTTGATTGTCGGTGAGGCATGACGAGACGTCGCGGATGCTGGCGTCTAGGATCTTGGGGTTGAAGACGTCCATCGTAATGGGTTGTGGGGTCGAGTAGATGGGTGTGGCTTGTTGAGACTGTATCACGCTGTATAAGAATTTTGTGTGTGACTGGGTACCACCGCGGTAAGGACCCATACACCGGTGGGGCTAGCAGATGAAGTCTCGCCAAGGCCGACGAAATCGAAGAGAACCGGGAATTGCTAGTATGGGAATTCAACGTGGTCGCAGAGGGGTCTAGACGCAGGTCCAGGCACTTATGTTATGTATCCAGCGATATATTTTGGCAGTTTCCGATTCATATCAGCATGATACGCACGGAAAGCTTGTATTGAGCGAAGGACTTATGGAAAGCCTCCCATGCCACTTACAAGAACGACACAAGCAAGGAGGAAACATTGGACTCACGCCGCCAGGCACTGAGGCACACATGGTACAGAGCAAGTTGTAAAGACTTCACACGACTGCAAGGGACGCATCGCGAAGGGTAAGCTTAACCCCAAATCCTGAATATCCCTGCGGCTTTCTACCACATCAAGTATTACTGTCTTATCATACACTTGCATCACACCTGTACATCTGTAACCCGCTTCTGACAGATAGATTCCCATAACTTCGTGGGCTGGGCGGGGAAAAACGCATGTTTCGCGGCCGGCTGCAGTCTTCAGTATGTTGTCAGGCAGGCTGCGAAGGTCAGTTTACAGCACTGAGGGAAACATCTTAGCCACATAGTGCTTCTTTAGCGTCGTAAGAGGTGTGTGTGTACCCCACATTGTGCAGCCCTGTACCACGTTCGAATTACGGTTCTACGGCCAGGACCAAGTCATCAGTGCTGACATCGCAGGTGCTTCTGTCCGAGAGCTACTGGCCGTTGACGTGAACACAAGTGTATCGACCTCGAGATAGGCAGTGACAGGTAGACGGCCAATGCTTTGATTATGGCTTCGAGGGCAGCCGAAGTGCACACCAAGATCTCAGGTCCGACGGAAAGATATCCGGACGCGAGGAGGTCACGACTGGTCATAGCGAGATCCCCACATCACGCGGTGCCTGGCAAGTAGAAGAAGTAAAGGCTCACTGACACTCAAGGTTGGACATGAGGTATCACACTATTGAAGCTACGTTCAAACAGCCGCAGCCACAGCATCCAAGTCAAGGGATTTCGACTCGTATACAAGACAAAAAAAGGCACAGAATGCACCGTAACGCGTTCTATCCAGATGGCAGGAGATCGGAGGGGGCTCTTCGACAGTTGCCGTTGCCGGAGAAAAATACGGCAAGAACGCCTGGTGGGCGCTTGCCCTGCAATGGGCCTGCAGACGAGTGATGAGGACTATCAAGAGTGATACCGAGACTCACACTGAATGTCACCGTCCATCACGGGAGCATTTGTCTGGCGGGAAATGAGAAACCAGGAAGAGGCAAACTTCAAAAGAGTTATCACGCGCCGGGCCTGCTACCAGACCTTTATTGGTAAGTTCGGTGGCCCTGACGGCTACAGCCCGTACGTTATCTGAGGAGATACGAGAGCGTTTCGTTTAACGATGAGGATCAAATGATATTAGCGCCTGGAGGCGGTGATATTGGGATGAGATGTGGGCGCGTCGCGGGGGAATTATTTGGCAGTGTTTCTTTCCAGAGTCATAATGATAACAGGAATAACATGTATCAATATCATCATCTTTCACCGGAACGAACGGGTTCCTGATGAGAAGGGCCCATGAAACAACCTCGGCAGTAGAGTCAGATTGGGAACAATTCAAGCAAGGGAATAGTTTTGCTGCCATTGCTGGTAAGCAACTTGGGCAAGCCTCAGAACTTTTGGAGGCCATCTTTCGCCTTACATGCGTTTCGCCACAACAGTGATGAGATTTCAAGTTTGACAGCCCACTAGCGTCGGATTTCAATTTCGCTGCCGCGGCAAATCAAACGATTTGCCGGTGTTGAAATTGCTCAGATTCCTGGATTGCCCATTATGCGTTTCGCGCGGACCATGTTCGTGAAGCGATGGTCCACGCAGAAACGGTCCCCTCTGAATCCGGAAGGATGGATGCAGATATCATAGATGCGCAGTCACACCAGGTAAATTGTCACGTTTTATGTAACAAGTCCAGGCTTCAACGTTTCAACCCACTCGCGACGAGCTCGCCGCCCACAACGACCTGTCCATCTGCCATCCCCTTAGACGCCCCGAGACCGCTCGTTACTATTGACAGGCCCCTGCGCTCTTTAAATTTTGTAACCGTCTTTTCTGCACGCCTCCACGCTTCTCCTACTTCCCATTACCTCAAAGCGGCGTCTTCAGTCCGACACAGCTTCTTGCCCACGGGAAACGAGTTTTTTTTTCCATCTTCGACGGTTCCACCATGCGCTCATCGAATTTTTTGACCAAGTGCGCCGGCGTGTGCATTGTGTTGGGTTGTCTGGCAGCTAGCGCTTCAGGTGAGTGTTCCGAACGAGAGCCAGTGCTCCAACTTTTCATCACACATTGACTGATTTCCGTCGTTTTAGCGTACTTTGTGATAACCGAGCCAACGCGCGACACACAGTGGACGATTGGCACGCCAAATCCCGTCTTCTGGCGCAAAGGTGTGCAGGACGGCATCGCCGAGTTTGACGTGGAAATGGCACGGCTGAATACAGATGGGCTCACCCTCGTCGCCAGAAACGGTGAGTAAGCCTTCGGTTCATCTATTGCCGGGGCCCAAGCCCTGAGCAGGCAGGGCCCCCATGATCCGCCCTGAAACTGACGTCTTTATCCGAAAATTGTATCTAGTACCCGCCTCCCGTTCGTCCCTGAACATCCTCCTGCAAGACGTCCCACCAGGCGACGATTACTTCCTCATCTTCATCAACTCAACGCACGGCGTCATGCACGCGACATCGCCGCGTTTCACTGTAGCCGCGCCGGGCGCCGCGTCGTCGAGGAAGAGCCAGCTGCCGCCGGTACCCACTGCCGAAACGGTGACGGTCAGTGGATCGCCGAACCCAACACGTGGGTTTGCGACGACGCTTGCGGTGCTTGGAAACGGCGTCCGTGGGGGCTGGGGCAGTGCGAGCCAGGCCTGGGGCCTTGGGAGCGTGCTAGTGTGGTGTTTGGTCGGAGCTGCTTGGACGCTTCGGTGATCTTACGCTTCTTCTTAGACTGCGTCGGGCCGAGGCGGCGGCGCGGCTTGGGCATGAGCATGAGATGTCGCTTGGATTTGGGCCACCAAGCATCGCTACATCCTAGGTTGGAGATATCTCTTTTTTCTTTTGTGGTGCTCATCGATCATCGGTCGAACGCGTGTACGGACGGACTATTTTTTCTCACGGCCGCCTCCCTACTCCGCCCGCGCATACCGCCGGTTCTCGCTCGCTCGTTGTGCCTGGACTTTCTTACGTTACTGGACTTTGCATTCAACCCCACTTTCCCCCCCAAGTACTACTCAACCAAGACCAACCTGACATCATAATTTATACACATACGCTCGCCCCGTATCAATACTGCCGTGCACCGTGCATCGCCATGGTTTACTAGAGGTCGCGTGGTACAACATCATTACATACATCCATACATCCCGTATTTATGTGATCTAATTCCAAACCGCGGAGGATAGATAGATGGAAATAGCCTTGAAAGGATGCCCTTTACTTACTGTAACGTTATATGTACTGTTCTCTCAGTTACATACAAGGCAAGTACAGTTACTGTGACGAGGGTAGAACGATTCGGAGATGCACCAGCGACTCTACCAAGCGCTATAGAATCTCGAGGCTCGGATATCCACACCAATTTTCGTATGACAGGTGTAATTCTCTGCGAATTACTGGAGGAGCACAATGTCATAATAATTCAAACCGGCGGGCTTACTACTGGCTTACTTCGCAATTGAGCGTGCGGGACTGAATCGGTTTCGCTTGAAGTTAGTTGAAGGCCTCTCCACAAAGCTGCCGTTCCCTTATTACGAGCACATCGCGGTAGTACCACGCACGGACAGCAAATACGCGCCACGGGGCTGCTGCTTGTATAAAAAAAAAGGAAGTCGCTCACATTCGAAATTTCTGGGAACGAAGGATGTAAATTCCCGTTCTCGGACTAGTACTACTAGTAGTACTACTTGTGTTTTTTTGTCCTGCAACTTGGTCGCATTGAGTGCGCAAAGGAGGGTGGGTCTCTTTATCGGCCGTCATGCGTGTGCGAGTGACCTCACTGTCAACCCGTGCGTCGTCAACTGCGCGTCCCAATGGGTGCCAGACGGGTGACGGGACCAGCGCGGCGCGTCCACTTCCGTCCTACATACACACCAACCAGCACAAGTATATCTCATCGCTTCGCCTCGTACACCGATACTTCCTCTTCCTCTTCCTAGTGCAGACTCGTCGCAGCCAACTTGAATACAGCCATCATCAATCCTTCCAAGCCTCCGAGTCTCCCCACTCATTCCCTCCTCCGAGTCGCTCTTCCTTCTACAAATACATACAAACCGCAAACCGCTCGGGCAATTACACCCCTTCGTGTGCGTAGATCGATGTGAGACCTGTCTATCTCGCGCACAGACAACCTCGCCTTCCTCGCCCTCCTTATCTCCTCTTCACTTCAGGCTTCCCCGTCGAGATCGAGATCGAGATTGTGTAGCGTGTCTGTGGCCGGTTGGGCGACCGCGTCAACAGCCAGTACATGCTCGTAAGGGTCTGAGATCAACCAACTGGGGCCATTACATTGACCTCGGCCGTTGAGTCGAGTGACCAACACCACTTTCCATAGACCAACGATGCTCAGTCCAGAAAAAAACGTCTCCTTTGACAGTCCTGAGTCGTCTAAATTCAAAAGCAGATGAATAACAACCTCACAAAAAGGGTGGGTACACTTAATTGCTCAACTCCTCACTTATACTCCTCCAACTCCTCTTCATCCACATCATCCAATGGCCAATTCGCCTCAACAACAGCATACACCTCCTCCGTCATCTCCTGGTCCTCCACACACGCCTTCAACGCCACCCGCTTCATCTCCTGACCGAATGCCTTGGCTTTCTCGTAGTGAGCGACGGGCACCCAGGTATCCCCCCCGTAGCCGAGATTGTCCCTCAGCATACTCTCACCCCTATCCGCGTTCCCCAGTGCCTGATACAGCTCCTCCGCCGTCGCTTTCTCGTCCTCCGTGAACACGACCGGACACGGCGTCGTGCCGTCCTTTGCAAAATCCGCCCAGCCATCCACCATATCTATCAGCGCATACAACAAATTGATCGTCTCACCCTCCCACGCCGCAGTTGCATGGTTGAAGATGCGGCGCCGGAAAGTGTTCAACGGATACACCAGACCCGCGTGGTGCATCCTGTTATACGTCGCTGTGCTGAGGTTGTAATGATAGTGCACAAGCCGACGACGGAGGACCTCCCTCTCCCATTCTTGCTCTTCTTCCGGTAGCTTGTCAAAGTCATCAGGTAACTTAGGCTTGACCATACTCCGGGAGACCTCGTCTTCTTCGTTCTGGATGACGTCGGGCATACCGGCGTGAAGGAAGAGGGGGAGGACAGCAGCGTGCTGCCAGTCCAACAAGCTAAGGATATGCAAGCCGCTGGAATCTGTCGACACCTTGAGATTGCTGTCGGTGAGGTCCGGGTGGCGGATGCAGAAAGCGGTGAGGGAGCCATCGTCTGGAACGAGCGACGGTGCGAGACGCAAATAACGACGAAGGTTCTTGGCGTGATCCGATGGTGGCTGCTTCTTGTATTCATAGTACTCCCGTCGGAAGCGTTGGTAAGGCGCCCTTGGTGAGCCAAATTGGTTGAGGTAGGCGAGCTCTTTCGTGGCTCCTGTGACCAGCACCGATGCGGCGTCTTGATCTATGATTGATTGGTTAATAATTCAAAGAGGCAGAGGAGAGAGGAGAGAGGAGAGAGTGCGTCGTACATGGCCCTCGGAATACGTCCAGTTGTTCTCTTCGTCCATACCACAGCGGCACCGATACATCAGGGCCTATACAGAATCGCTTGTTCTCGAGCGAGATGCCCTCGTTTGCCTCTTCGAGCGGGATACCCTCATTACCAGATAGCTCCTTCAAGTCACTGGCGTAATAAATGCTCCCGCCAGCAGGAAAAGAGATAGACATCATCGTAGACTCCGTCTTCGCAAGCTGGTCCATAAGCGAGATGATCTCATCTTCCTTGAGGTCGAACCATATCTGGCTCAAGTCAGTGCCCTTAACGTACTCCATGAGAATGTACTCCGTCTCGGACTCGTTCTCTGACGTAAAGGAATACGCATAAACCCTTGGAATGGGGAGCCCTTTGGAACGAAGGAAGTCCATGGTTGCGACTTCGCTAGCGAGAGCGTACGCTTTGGGAATGAGGAGGGGATACGGGATGCGCGCGACGAGCTGGAAGCCGGTGGATAAGGTGATGAGGAAGGTACGGTTGAGCCCGCCCTCTCCGAGCTTTCGGAAGCCGACGATGTCTTCAGTCTTGCAGTGCAGTGCTGTAGCAATGATTTTGAAGAGTCCGGGGACGTCGAAGACGCGCCTGCGCTCTCGAAGGCGAAGGGCGTCGTTGGCACTGAGTATGTCACGTTACGAATTAGACGAAGACGAGACAAGATTCCGGAGATTTACAGGAAACGCCCGGTAGTGTAGTTGAAGAGTTCGTCCTCGAGATCTTTCATGAAAGACTTCGGGTCCAGCATATTAGAGAGTCGACGAGAAGGGAGTCGACTGGCCGTGGTGGTGATGGGGTTCCTCGTGAAAGAGGGGTTGAACGAAGAGAGTGGGCAGCGATGACGACGCAGAGACGCTGCAAGGAGTCGTAGGGAGGGGATTTTCGAACATCGAGGGCGAAACATGGTGATAGAGAGCGCGCGCGGCGTCAACGCGGAGCCTGAGAGGCGCGACCTGTCACACAATGTCACACACGCGTCTTCACGTGTTATGTATGTTAAAGCTCGCGGCGACAACGCTCTCTCTTGCCACCACCACCACCACCACCACCACCACCACCACAATCCAATCTAATTCACTCTAATCCTATACTACCTGGCTATATGCTCTAATACTCATTGCTACCTTACTAAGACCCGTTAAATCCCACAAAATGCCGTTCATCCCTGGCCCCCTTCAGCCACCGCCTGTCTCAGATGACCGCGCCGAATCCCCTCCTCCCACATTCGACCCCTCTGTCCGCCCCTTCACTGGACTTGAGTTGACTGTGTCGGGACTCGACCGCACTGGCCCCCAGTCCGCCATTGACCATCTCAAGAAAATTATATCAAACCTCAATGACCAAGGCCAGGACCTCCCCGACCTTCAAGTCACCCCGGGCTCCTATCGCACGGCTCAGGACTGTCTGGACTACGCCACCGTCTCACTGTCTGGGCCACTCAAATCTTCTCCGCGCCCGGATATCCTTGAATTCGTGCGCAAAATTCTGGATGGTGTTGACGGCATCACGGCCCTATGGCGTATCCAGCACGGACCCGACAAAAGCCGCCAACTCGCTTTCACCACCAAGAACAAGCAAGACGCTGCTACCTTGAAGGACAAACTCGACAATATATTCCGTCACCAGCACCTTGACGTCCAGGCCACCACCATCGCAAAAACCGGTTCCCGTATCACATACACCTTTACCAGTCGTAGATCCGTTGAAAACCTCACCGCTAACAAACCCGTCATCGAAAACAGACCTGGCGGCGACACAATAATCCTGACACCTATCGTCCCCCGTTATGTGCAGCCTGTATACGGCCTCGAGGTCGCTGTCACCAACGTGGGCGGCTACCCTCAAGCCCAGGTTATCATCGACGCCTACATCAAGTCGAAGTACGGCACCGATGCCTGGCGAAGTAGCCGCCTCGAACTAGACGGAACTGTGTACTCGGCCATACTCCGCGACCCTAACGTGACCACTTCCTTTCTCACAGATCCCTTCGAGGCATTCCCCGACGTCAACGAATCATTTAAACCCAACAAGCCCGACTATCTCTACAACCTCAACACCGCCAGCCTCCCCACCATCACTTCCAGCTTCCGAAGCGTCAACGAAGAATCCCCATTCGTGCGGCAACAACTCGATGGCCTCGCCATACAAGTTCAAACCCTCACTCACGCCCTCAACAAGATCACCCTTGACCACCACGACCTCGTTGAAGCCATGAGGACAGCCCAGGACCGCTACACGAACATGTTCACCAACACCGTGATCTTCCAAATGAAACTCTCTCAACAACTTCTAGCGCAGAGCGACCTCAGCAGCCTTCGAAACTCGCTCTCCACCGCCCAGCTGCTACTCTCGCTCGCCACCTCGGAGGCCCAACGGAAAAATGTAGCCCAACACATCCTCGAGCTGAACCAACGTGTTTCGGAGGAGCAGAGGAACGTCGCCGCCCTTCGCCAGTCGGCCGACACCTTCCTCAACTCTCTCCTTCCTTCCACCATGTCCGCTACTAACATTGTCACCATCCAATCCCAGCCTCCCCTGACCCCACCGGGTTTGCCTGTTCCGCCCACTGTGTCTCACCCAAGCCCAGTCCCTCCGGATCAGCCTGGTAGCTCACCATCCCCGGGTTCAAAAAAGAGACCTCGTCATGCTAACGACCCTGACGACACGTCTCAAGCCTCGCACCTCTCCCATAGCGGTGCTTCGCTCAACCAGGACAACATGGAGGTTGACCCATCCCTCTATCCGTCCTTGCCGCCTGAGGTACGCTTCACTCTCCCTTCCTCATCTTTCCCTTTATCCAACCTGTTCAACCCGAAAGTGACTTTGGGGTCATTCGGCGTGAACCTCACACGCCACGTATCTCGAGCGCATATCTTGCGCAGCTATTTTCGGCTCTCGTCGTCTCGCTCCCTACGTTTCCTCCCCCAAAATTATCTCCATGACCCCCTTACGTCTCTTTCCTCATATATGCCTACAATCTCGCCTACTTATGCTACGCACCACCTCCCCTCCCTCTTTGTTCTTCTATCATGCCTCCTTTCCTTTCTTGCCTGGATCCCCTCTCATCTCGTGAGGATGTGTCCAGCGAATTATAGAGCCTCCTCAAGGGCCCCTCGCCCGAGATTCAATTTCGCTTTCTCGTCCTCTCTCGTCCTAATTCTCCTTCTATTCTGTTCATTGTCTTTCGTGGCCGCCTCTGTCCCAATGGGAGGGTCCACCGTCTTTCGATCTGTCGCCATCAACGCCAATGGCTTGGCGGACCCCATGAAGGTCGCCGCCATCTCCGATATGTTACACTCAATAAAACCTAATGCGTTGATCATTGGCGAAACCAAGAGCTCTCGTCCTGTTTCCTTCCGTCTTAATCTTCGTGATTATTCCGTCCATGAGAATCCCGGTAAGCCCACTGGGCACCGAAATCGGGGCAAATGGGGCGTCATTGTTGCCGTGCACCGCGGCATCTCATGTGGCTCCCCTCTGCCTTTGCCAGCCTCCCTTGAGGGACGTGCAATTGCACTAGACCTCACGATCCCAACTACTAACAATCGTGGCTTCAATCATAGGTTAATCGGCATTTACGCTCCCTGGGATCCCGGAACGGAACCCCACGAGTTCTGGCCAGAAATAGCCGATCTTTGCAATACCTCGCCCTATTCTTGGTCTCTCCACGGCGATTTCAATGCAATCCTCTCCTATTCCGAGTCGTCTGCCTCCACTCACCGAATCTCTAACTCCCGGGTCGCATACAACTCCTTTCTCCGTGCGACTTCCGGAGTTGATTTGTGGGCGCAAATTCCAGACCGGAATGCTCAACAGACGTTCACCTACAAGGGTCATAACTCCAATCCTGACTCGCCTGATGCAGACACGCCGCACATACGGTCTATCATCGATCGCTCTGCCGCCTCTTCTCACGGCATCGTCTCAGGATCTATCTCTGTTCTGCCTAACTTTATCCCCTCCACTGACCACCTGCCGACCCTCTCCCACCTTGTCCTCAATCCTCCACCCAACATCCAAGGCTGCCCTTCCATTCCCAGCGAAATCCCGCCCACCGCTTACTCTCCCCGCTTTCGCGTCCCTCACAAATCTCAAAATCACAGATTCGTCGCCTTTGCCGACGCCGTTGATCATCGATTAGATGAAACCACCCTAGACGGCTCTCTCATCGTCGACGACTCCTCTTTTGACGAAGCCTACCATCAAATGACAGACATCCTCACCCTTGCTGCCCGCGAATCTTTTGACCTCCCCAGATCTACTCCCAATACACCCAACAAGCCTATGAACCCGACCATTCGTGTTATTTTACGCGAACTGCGCCGCATTAATCGTTTAATCTCCGCCTTAAACACTCTACTAACCACAGGTCTCGACCATTACCCGTCGGCTCCGTGGGCTCCACGTTACTACTCATCGTTCCTGGCCTCCGTCCGTTTAACCCACTCCACCGAGGAATTCCGCGCTTATCTCAAGACGCTCCGGCGGCACCTCAACCGGATTCGCTACGCTGAGGAGCGTGAATTTCGGCGTGAGGCGGACATCAAGCAATCCTCCCGCAAGATCACTACCGTCCTCAACGGCGGCTCCGCCAAACAACTATTTTCTCGTCACTTCTCAACCCTTCCGCTCGCCCTTTCCTCTGATCCCTCATCCGACCCCGAACTAATCTTCACAGGCCCTGAACATGTCAAATCAATCACCCAGCAGTACTTTACCGACCTATATCACCGGACGCCCCGTCCTTCACAGGACAAACCCTGGATGGACACCCCGTCCGTCCGCAGCATCGCAGCCCGGACCACACGCGATCCTTTCCCCTGGCCCCAGCCCCTTGACCTCGGTACCCTCCGCGTTCTGCTTTCACGCGGTAACGCTCGTCCCACCCCGGGTCCAGACGGCTGGGAAAAATGGTTCGTGAAACGCCTGTCGGATCGTGCGCTCAGCATCATTCTCCGCCTTGCCAACTATATCATCACCCATTCCCACTTCCCTGCCTCCCTGAAACCAACTAACATTTCTACTATTCATAAGCGTGGCCCTCCTCTTTTCCTATCCAACTATCGCGGTATAGCCTGCAATAATCTGCTTCTGAACCTCCCGTTCGCCTGGCTCAACACCCTCCTTGGACCCTACGTCGCAAAGCATGGCATCGTTCCTGAATGTCAAATCGCGACTCAACCCGGCGTCCAGGGGCGCGATCTCATCTCCTTTATTGCGCAGATACAAAAACATGCTGACCGGACCCGCACCCCATTGTACATTCTCCAGCGCGACCAAAAGAAAGGCTTCGACATGCTTGAACCTGCCGGTTTCTACGATGCTATCGTTGCTTACGGTCTCCCCCGGTCCATTATTGACCTCGACAAGTCATCCCAGGACCATGTTCCCTACCGCGTCAAAACCGCTTACGGGTTTACCGATCCTTTCATCGTTAACGGTGTCACCAAACAGGGCGGCTCCCTTTCTCCGCTTAAATGCACCCTAACCACCAGTCTTGGGAATCGGTGGATCTCAGATCTTCAACGGGACCAGCCCGGCGAGATCGTCATCCGTTCCCTCAATTCTGCTCGCCATTCCATCCCACATATCCCGCATGAACGCACCGCCCTTCGGGTCTCTATGGTCGAGGCCATGGATGATAGCCTCTTATTATATTCGTCCATTCCTTTGCTAACCTCAATGGCGCGACATGCTGACCGCTTCCAGGCCACCTATGGCTGGGAAACGGAATGGCACAAAAGTGTCTTCTACGCTTATAACTCTCCATTTTATCCTAATTCTTCCCCCAACCCCGTCATTCCTATTCCTTCTGTTGACCCCGCTAACCCCTCCAGCCCCAGAACATCTTATAATGATGTCCGTGTCGTCACCTCACACACAGTTTTTCTCCGCGTGCCTGTCGACCAACCCGACATCCAGTTCCAACGCCTTCATGACCTCATTTCTGACTTCGATTTTCCTCCTCTTCACCGCCGTCTCCCACTCACCGCCCTGCGACGCCTAATCACACAGTGCCTAATCTCCAAAATCCGACCCCTCCTCGCCTTCCAACCCCTGACACCTGAACTTGCCCAAAAACTCGACCACCTTATTGCCCTCAAAGTCCATGATTACCTCGGCTTCCCTTTCAAATTCAACACCCTCCTCCTCTCCACCCCCATCTCCCTTCGCGGCTTCGGATTCCCCTCTGTTGCGGTGCTCAACAACGCCCTCGCCGTTACCGGCCTCCAGCGTGACCTGAACCACCACATTCCCTCGTTTCGGCAATTGGCCCAACTAACACTCAGCGACTGGACTTGCCAACTCAACGGATGTGTTTCCCCCCTCTCCACTGATCGCCCCCTCCGCCACCCCTCCCCGTATCATACCTCCAAACACATTCCTTTCGCCTGGATCATAGCGCGGTCCGTCCTCGCTGACCTTCGTATTTCTATTTTTCCCACAGACCTCAGTCATATTCTCGAAGGCTCCGTCAGCATCGCCCACCTATATAATATCTGCCGCTCCCTGCCCTCCTTTCCGTTGCCCCAAGACCATATCCCCACTCGGACCTTCAATAATTTCGAGCGGCACGGGTTTACCCACCTTGAACACTTCGGCCACTGGTCGTATGATCATCCACTCCTCATGCCCCTTACCTTCACCCCAACCAACCCTTTTTCTCACCCGAATTCCTGCATCCGGCGCGACTGGCCTCTCTTCACCTCTTGGCTGCTCACGCTCTCATCCGCCATCCCTCATCTGTCGAAACCCGACCCCCTCCTTCTACTCCCGCGCTCCACCCGTCAAAAGATGGCCGAATCCACCGTGGTCGAAACCCACCTCACTGCGCCCCCTCTTTTCCATCACCAAACACCTGACAACCTGTACGCCTCCGACGCGTCCATGATCGCTGTTCCCTTCACCCGTTCCTCCTCATTCCCCTCTGTTACCTTCGCTGTCGTCGCTAACAAATCTGTTCTCTGCCTCTCCCTTTCCCAGTTTAGCAAATCCGCTTCAATCCTTTACGGCGAAGCCTATGGGATCGCCGCCGCTCACCTCCTCGCCCTTCATCGACACGCTGACCCCCCGCAACCTCAACCTCGCCCCATCACCCTTTTCTCCGACCACCTCCCCTCCGTCAAAACACTCACCTCGCCCCTCCAGTCCTCACCGCACAAGCTCGCACGGAGTCCTGCGCGCTCTATATACCGTTGGATCTCTGACCTTCAATCTCGGTCCCTCGCCTCCAACATCAGCCTTGATCTGCGTCACGTCAAGGCTCACACAGACTCTCAATCTCCCCCCGCCCAGCTCAACCGCCTTGCAGACCACGTAGCTACAACATCCCAGTACTCCTCCCTGCCCGTCCCGCCGGCCCCCATCCCTACCTTCTTCATGGACGAATTTTCCGTCTTCCGCCGTGACGTCGGGTGGATCGAATGTAACCTGTTACGCTACGTACAAAACTCGCTCGCTTACCTTAATTTTTCCCTTCATCCTACACTGAACCACTTCTCCACCCCTATTTATGATCGCAGGGCCCCCCCGAATTACCCCTACACCCGCGCCTCTTCATCATTCTCGGCCGTCGTCCAACTCTACCTTCGTGCACACCAGCTCGACACCGCATCCCGCCTATCCGCCCGCATGCGATCAAGCCTACAGCCCTACTGTCGGTTCGGATGTACTTCGCTCGAAGATGCTCGCCACATCTTCGTTCGCTGCCCACGCTTCGCCACCCTACGCGAAGAAGCGAACAAAACCATCGTCTCGGCAACTACTACGCTTCTTGATGTCTATCGCGTCCCCACCCATTACCAATCTTGCACTCTTGAGCATGCGTGTACTATCTCGCACGACTCACAGAGTTGGCCCACGGGGTGCACCATGTATTATTATGGTGTCTTACCGGACATCGATGATATCACGAGCGACCTAACACGTACATCCTTACCTGCGGCGAAGCTCCAACGCTTGCGACTCCGCATCGCGGCAACCTGGCACACTGCGTTCATCCGTCTGGCAGGTCGAATCTGGGGTATTGTCAAGCGCGCGGCCTCCCAGCACCCCTCACCTCCTCCCGAAAATCACATCCGGAAACCCTTGATCACCCTCCCTTCCCACCTATCTCATATTGCTCTTATTACCACTTCTCAGAAATTTTCTATTACTTGTTCTGATTCCTGACTCGTTCTCGTATCTTCCCTTTCTTTCACTCCCCTCCCGACGAGTTGACGAGGTACTTACCTGAGTTACTTACGTAACGTAGTCAACCAATCAAATTCTAAATTCTAATCGCCCTGCGGCTCTCTGCACACGCCCACAGCTATATATGTGCTCGTTTCTGGGCCATCGGAACACACTGGGTACCACTTCCCCAGCACATCGTGCACAAGGTAATTGGAAACGGAATGCTAATCCTTCCAAGACCCCTCCTGCTAAGTATTCCCCCTCACCGACAAGTCGTCGTGAACTCTCATTCTCAGCATCCAATACAAAGGCTATACAGGAACGGCAAATGGGCCGCCACCAATCTCCTAATACATTCACCAATTGCCTCGAGCTAGCACCTCCGATACAGCATACGCCACGAGACATTACATGTGAGTTCCTGCCCTTTTGTGGCCCTCGGATGTCTAATCATTGACATATCGTCGCGATGTGATGGGATATAGCATCTCTTTCGCTGGTGCGCAAGCTGACCTGGGAGCGTGGTCGAGATCGGCATCTGTACCAGCACGCATATCCCCCGGCGTTCAATCCTTACTCTAGCTGCAACCAGGTTCAGTAAGGGGCTCTGGATACTACCCTTCCCATTTCCTTCGTGTTGTTCCCCGGCGCATACGCTGCAAGCATCCCAGGTTAGTATCCTTGATGCTCTCTCGTCATTGACGTGATATTAATGCATTGCGCCTCATTGCTAGGAATTGTCTTTGGCGCCTACCAGGGTGAGCCTTTTTTGTCTATCGTCTATGCGTGATACTGATCGATTTGCGTTATCAGGTGCTTTTGTAAGCTTTTTAGGTCGGTCTCCGTTGCTCTGTAGGCCTCACTGAAGACGTACGCATGCCAGGTCCCGATGTATACTTAAGATTCTTGGTTTATTTTCCTTCACGACGAGTGCCTGACGCGACGTGCTGCCCAGGTGGATGGGCGGAAACTAACGTGCGGGATTTTCGTGGTCCGTAGCTACCATCTCCCTGCGTACCTTGCCAACGTCAACGACCTCAGAGATCGATCGATAAAATGTAAATTCCGTTCTCGGACTAAGTACTTGTTTGTTTTAATTTTTTGCCGGCAATTTCGGCGCATTTGGGTTCGGGGTACAGATACGCAAAGGGAGACCGTCTACCTGCGCCGTTCAAAACTCAGTGCAATGTCCTGTGCTCGCGTACTTATCCAGTGGTTTTCACGGGGGCGTGAGGAATTCAGATAGAGACAGGATTGCTATGTTACATTGTGCACAATCTTGCCAGTTACGATGGGCCTCCTAGAATCCGAAACATGGAAAGGACGACGAGGTGGAAAAATGAGTGACAGTGGTGCCCTGAGATGAAGAAATGAAGGAAGGAATGCTAGCGGTACACCAAACGTGGGGGGGGGGGATATTCCAGATACACTGTTCTTTAATTAATTACTTGTTTCGTATCATCGTCTTACAACGCTTTGAATCCAAGTCATCAATGGCGGGCCAAGGAATCGGGATATAGTGGACTCACGTCCGTAACAAAAGGGTCGAAATAATGCACGCGACAGCTACCAAGGATACGTCTTCATCACGCCAGCATCCTGAAACTCCGTTCAAAACACGAAAAGCAATGAACAAAGAGAGAGAGGCAACATACCCGCGATGTGTCCGGCAACGTCGATGGTAGCGAAGGGCTCTGGAAACTCGAATCGGAGTGAAGTTGGACTCGGAGGGGTGTCGCGTAGGAGTTCTCAGTGTCTCCTTTGGGTTCGCGTGGACGTTCTCGGGCGTTGAGCATGGCGAAGAACGATCCCACATAGACTACGTTGAATGGATTGAGAATGTATCGAGGAAGCATTCAAGCGGCGGGACGTACGCTTTGTCAAAATGAACTGAATTCCTAGGTAGACGAATGTGTCTGGTAGCAGGATATACTAATGATAACATCTGTGAGACGAGATAATTTATCAAGAGATGGTGATAGGGGCGAACCGAGAACATCGCAGACAAGGAACAAGCGCTATGGAAGATTAGGTATCAGTCACCACATCAACCTATCAATGTCACTGAAATCGCACCTAGTAAACAAGCCTGAACTAAGCGTGTACTGCATCATTCTCGAAATTCGCGAGTTCAGCCTGTAGTCCTCGTTAGCGATGGACGGCATGGCTCTCCGATAACGGCGGGCACGCACCGTGTTTGTGATCCTTTGCTCTTGCGGAGGTAAAAGCACATGGCACCCGCGATCATGAAATCAATAGCTGTGGATGTCGCTAGTGAGGCGTTTATCGCCCACTGTGTAACCAAAGATAAATATCAGGTGCAAGACAAAACATGAGAATGAGGAAACTTACGCTGACTCCGTCGAGGTCCTTATACGTGACGACAGTAAAGCTGTAGGATATCAGAGATAACCTATACATGCGAATCAAGAATGCTTACATCTGATATGCAAGGACTAGCCGAGGAAAACATGAGATTCAAGAGAGTGCTGGAAAAATGTGCTCCTTACTTATTCCTATGGCTACGCAGTGATGGGTTGATCAGCTTAAAGGAAGTCGAGCAGGGTATGGAATAATCTTACCGAATCCACCTGATACGACCGCGATCTATCACACCGCTATATGAGCAAGAGCTTAAGCCAGGTCAAAGCATTGGACATACCACAAAGTACCCAAGCAATCCACGATGATAACCACCGACTGTTCGGTCTGTGAGATAGGTTCGTTCATTTCGACGCTGAGCTGTACTCACGAATCCAAACGCGGTACGTGTATAGCCTTGAAAAGCCAAATATTAGCCCATTGCTTGAATGTCGATACACCTCGGGGACTCACGATTGAACAAGCAGAATGACTACCACCTTGATGAGGAGGAAAATAAGCAAGTTGCTTCACAAATGTTACTTGTTACTCACGTTTATTGCAACTTGGACCTTCGCACAGTATGCCCTCGTCAATATTAGCTCAGGGGCTGGGTTCTGTCTCTCACCTTTATTGACCTTTTCAACAATTTGTCAACAGAGCAATGGCGGAGTCTTTTCAAGGTCCTCACCAAAAAACGTGCAGGAGACCATCAAGGTTTCCGAAACCCGTAACAACATAGAGGTAAACCGCATGGATTGTCAATGCGAGATGAAAGGTGTCGAGCGCCCTAACATTAATAATGAGTTGACGATGCCAGTTCCATTCATGTGGGACTCAGGGTGTACCAGAGCAGGGAAACCTTGACCGTAAATCAATACAGTAGAGCAGCAGAAAAAATTATCGCACACTTACTGAACATTTGTGCAGAAGTGAATCTCGATGAAAGCAATGGTAATACCAATAGGCTTGTAGTGTTGTTACGCCATAAAGACTGCGTCGAGTCAGTGAGAGGTCTCAGAGCCTGAGCAAATGTCAATGCGTACAATGCAGACCCGACAAGACCCAAAAGCAAGGCCCCAACGGTATTGTCCAGTGTCGGTCCCTCTAAGCTAGGCATTGAAAAGAAAGAGGTTATTAAAGCGCAAGAGGTTGGGGCGAAGAAGCTTAAGGGGAAAGTTCGACTAAAAACCAACGCGGACACATAAATAAAGGACCTCGAGATCGGTGTATCGTCGATCAGGTCCGAGTAAATTGGGATATCGTACCTTAGATACCTCCGACTACACCGTAGTCATCACACCGGGCTTCAAGCGGGCAAAAGTTCACAGCACTGGGAGAACATGCCGCGCCTCCAACAGCCTAAGGAAATTTCCGAAGACACATACATGTGTGTAGTGTCAAATCGAAAAAGGCGAAGACAACTATTTAACCGGTTTAGGAACGGTCCCGAAGAGATTTATCCAGAGCGAAGACACGAGGATGCACTGCATCCACGGCGGAAGGGTGTGAAGTCGACATTTTCGACATAATTAGTATGTCCCCGTGGAATGCCGGATAGATCAGGAAGCCTGGGGTAGCCAAAAACACCGTTTATGTCCAACAGAAATGTCCAAACTGGCTGTGGGGAAGGCCAGACCTGCTCGTGAAATGGCCGCCATCGTGTCCTGCCACAGCGCGCCATGCGGAGGTGGTGCCGTAGTTAGGCGAGGTTCGTGCTCCGCGATGATCATTTATCGATCTAATCGGTATCAATTCGGAACTGTGTAAAATTTTGACTAAAATTCCACCACGACTGCCACCATGATCATGAGCGACCACGATCGCATATTTATACACCCAAAGGACAGCGGACTTGCGATACCAACGCATTTGCAACTCGGGACATCGAAGTCATGTACACGGAGCCGAGAGTCAACGGTAACATGGTATCGTCGAGAGAGGAGGGTGAGTTCACACGGATCGGGCAAGCGCAACCCGTCGAGGATCTTCCATGTGTTATCGCTTTCGGGATAGCCATATGTAGCCAAGGAAAATTAAGGGCTGCGCAGGGCTGGTGATCATTGAGCGCACGCTGTTCTGTCTCCTCGAGTCTCCAGGTTCAATTAACCCCTGCAAAATCGGATGATCACGAGGCCCTTTCTGGTGAGTCTGTTCCTATCTCTCTGTAAGTTGTTCCTTTGCACACGAGCCGCCAGTTGTCCACGACGCTTTCAGGATGAAAATCCAATGGTGCCAGGTACTTGTGGTGATACGGGCTTCCGGCTCCCTCCAGGCTCTAACTTCCAACTGGAATGCTGGAAGGTAGATGCGAGATCCAAGCCATTCCTCCCAAGACCCGTTCCGAGGGTCTTCGACACCGCTGGACACGACATCTTCGATTTTGTTCACTGGTTTCCCGAGATTACTGCCGAAATATACCACGATGCCCGAAGAGTGTAGATATGATTATGCAGGGCTCATAGGGTCAATTTTGAGGACAAAGGTAAGACCGGCACTACATGGGTACCGTGCGGAAGTATTTCACTATCAGTGTCTTCCATTTAAATTTCCAGCCAAGTGTCTCGATCGCCTGTGCATTCACACTGTCCCTTTCCACGGAGCCAACTGATCGTGGTTCTTGAACTTCATCGTTCAACCCATCTCTTCCACACCACTGAATGATTCTTTTATCTCTTTGGCCAAGTAGATGAGCTTCGCCAGCACCGCTTGATAGGCACCGCCATCGGACTTGAGACCGACTGAAGGGCGGAGTGCCACATCGCTAGCCTGAGCCAAGATATGAATTCTTTGGGGAGCGCCATGGACGCAGTCCGACCTATAGCTAGAGAACGAAATCATTGGCAAGAACAGAAGTGCATCTCAAGGATCTGGTCACTGGTGGTCATGATTTCATTTTTGACAGTCATGGCCAAATTGACCCACCCTAAACTCATGTCATGAAAATTTGAGTAGTCACATGTCACAAGCTCGTCTCCAATCACCACCACACCACGAGATGGACGCGTTCGGGCTACCATAAGTGAGTCCACAGTCCTACTGTTCCCTTGTGCTATCTATCCCCCTCAGTGTGATGAGATTTCAAATCTTTTCAGTTATCCCTGTCTTAAAACCTATGTCGAGACTATGAAAATCTGACCTTTTCCCTCTTCTCTCATCTTACATCTTTGAAGAGTCGTTCCTAACCTATCTCTCAGATTCTAGTTTGTTTGACTTCGATTCTTACTCCCCCGGATATCGGAGCCCATGTAGCCTTCAGCCCGCGCATATAGTCCTCATTTCGATTGTGAGTATACATTGTTACTTCGACTTTTTCCATGGTTTCCTTCCTCCGACAAGATGAGATACATATTTTTCAGTTATCCCTGTCTTAGCATTTCAATGCCGACATTTTGAAAATCTGATTCTACCCTTCATTCACCTCCTTCGTGTTCTCCTCGAACAACATTCTCACTCTCTTTTCAGGAATACGTACACCTCTGTTTCAGTGGTCTTGTCGGTGAGTGTAAGAGAGTATTAACAGACAACGATGTATACCTTAGCTCAGCGTTTGCAATATCAATATATCACTTCGTTCATATTATCCCGCAACGGGCACCATATCTCGAACGATGAACGTCGATCTCTTCATGCGCGAAGTGCCGTTTTCAATACTGCTGCTGCTCAAGTGTGACTTGCCGATGTGTGACTGATCTCAAAAAAATAAATCCAACCTTGAAATCGCTGATTGTCGATCCCTCCCATCTCTTTATCCTCATCCATCTGCACTCGAAAAATGGCCAACACCCTCTGGACCACCCCCATTCAAGGCACGGGCAAAGTTGTATGTGAGCTTCATTTATTGACCTTCACCTTGCTCTAATCTCGATTTTTCCGATCAGATCCGGGCAGCAGCTGCCCTCGGTGGAGTTTCGCTTGAACTCCCCACAGGATACGAGCACTACGTCGACAACAAGAAGCCTGAATTCCTCTCAAAATTTCCTCATGGAAAGATCCCCGCTCTTGAGGAAGCGGATGGGTTCAAGCTTTTCGAGGGCATTGCCATCGCTCGTTATGGTGGGCGATCTCAGAACTCCTGATCTTCTTCGGAGATCGCATGTACTGATCTGCATGCCTTAATCTGCAGTTGCTGGTCTCAACCCCGACTCGGGTCTTTTGGGCAAGGACCTCCAGGAGGCTACTCTTGTCGATCAGTGGATCCACCTGACAGAGTCAGAAGTCGACCTCTACACCAACCTCATCTTTCAACTCCTCCGCGGCCTCATCACCCCTTACAACAAGCCCGTCAGTGCCCCCTTCCATTTCTCCATCTCTCCATAAATTCCAATCTGATTGATTGATACTTTTGACCTTTTTTGGGTCCAGATCCACCTCGCGTTCGTCGAGCGCCAGAAGCGGGGCCTAAAGACACTCAACGACCACTTGGCATCGCGCACGTTCTTCGTCGGCGAGCGCATCACCCTCGCCGATATCTACATCGCCACCCAGATCCGCCGCGCGGTGACTATCACGTTCGACGCGACCCTCCGCCGCCAGCTGCCCCACCTCATCCGTCACTCCGAGACCGTGGTGAACCAGCCCCAGTTCGCGGGCATCTTCGAGCCCGTCGAGTACGTCGACAAGGCGCTGCAGTACGTGCCGCCCCCCAAGGAGAAGGAGACGAAGGCATGAGGAAGGTAAAGTGAAGAAAGGAATATATGTACGTCTTTTGCTTAAGCTTACTGTTCCCTGCGCCTTTGACGCATCTGCATAGCTAGGGGATCGGAGAAACATTTACGGGTTGTATACCTATGCCATATTCAATATATCCCTATGGTTTGCAAGAGCGTAATCCCGTCCTAAGCATTGTCCGTGAAACTAACGATTTCTTTCAATCACGTACAAATCGACCACAAGCTTCTACAAACGCGCGACGGTATTCCTGTCAATCGTCTCAAGCTTGTACGTTGTCTTGTGATGCGTTATACGCGACTCATGAGCTTGGATAGTGGGCAATAATAAGGCGCGATGAGAATTCATGAATGTTTGCAATGATTTTCCGAGCTCGAGCTCAGGGTTGGGTCCTGTGCCAAAAATATCTTCTATCGATGGCCCGTGACTTTATCTACGCGTGACAGATCGTGACTCGCACGCTTCACACAAAAAATTTAAATCTCGCAATCAGTGATTCATTTCTGCATCCTTTCTCCATCTCTCCTCATCAGTTCACAAAAAATGTCTAGCACTCTCTGGACTGTCCCCGCCCAAGCCTCTGGAAAAATCGTGCGTATACTCGTTTCTATACAATATATATCCTCCCGCATTCGTTTTGACTTTTCGTTATCATTTGCCGATTAGATCCGGGCTGCTGCTGCGTTTGGAGGAGTTCCAGTAGAGCTCCCTGCTGCTTATGAGCACTATGTGGACAACAAGAAGCCGGAGTTTTTGACAAAGTTTCCTCATGGAAAGGTCCCTGCCCTTGAGCAAGCCGATGGTTTCAAAGTTTTCGAGGGTGTCGCCATCGCACGTTATGGTAAGCCTGATCGTTTATCTTATCGATCGCTTGTGGCAGTCCTCTGGACGACCACGTTGTTTTCCCATCGAATTGCAGCTCTGACTTGGTTATGTAAACAGTTGCTGCACAAGCACCCAACTCTGGTCTCCTCGGCGGCGATCTGAAAGCCTCTGCGCTTGTTGACCAATGGATCCACCTCGCGGATGCAGAAGTCGATATCTACACCACCCTTTCGGGCCTGCTGGTCCGTGGCGTCATCACCCCTTACAATAAGCCCGTTCGTTTGTTTTGCGTGTGCTGTAAACTGTCCTCCATAAGCCTGACAACTACCATTATGTGCAGATCCACAACGCTTTCGTCGAGCGCCAAACCCGAGCTCTGAAGACCCTCGATGCGCACCTCGCAACGCGCACCTTCTTCGTCGGGGAGCGCATCACCCTGGCCGACATCTTCGTCGCCGGCGTCCTCCAGCGCGCAGTGACCGTGACCGTCGACGCCGCCGTCCGCGCCGGGATCCCGCACCTCGTCCGGCACCTCGAGACGATCGTCAACCAGCCCCAGCTCAAGGACATCTTCGGCCCCGTCGAGTACCTCGAGAAGGCGCTGCAGTACGTGCCCCCGCCCAAGGAGAAGAAGGAGCCCAAGGCCCCTGCGCCCAAGGCGGAGAAGAAGGCGAAGGCACCTGCGAAGAAGGAGGAGGACGATGATGATGAGGACGACGCACCGCCCCCGCCACCCAAAACCCACAACCCGCTGGACGACCTGCCGAAGTCGACGTTCAACCTTGAGGAGTGGAAGCGCACGTACTCCAACAACGAGACGCGCGGTCCTGGTGGGTCCCTCGAGTGGCTGTACAAGAAGTATGCTTGATTTTTTCTTCTTTTCTCCTCGCCCCCATAAGATACTGACGCCCGTGCTTAGCTTGGACAGGGAGGGCTTCTCCGTATGGCGCTTCGACTTCAAATGGAACGAAGAGCTCGCAATGACGTTCATGTCCGCGAACCAAGTGACGGGGTTCTTCAACCGGATGGAGGCGTCGCGCAAGTACGTTTTCGGGTCTGCCGGCGTGCTGGGCGAGAACAACAACAACCTGATCACGGGCGCCATCATCCTGCGCGGGCAGGACTACAAGCCCGTCATGGAGGTCGCGCCGGATTGGGAGTCGTATGCATTCACGAAGCTTGATCTTGATAAGGAGGAGGATAAAAAGTACTTTGAGGGCGTGCTTGCGTGGGATTTGGAGCTTGATGGGAAGAAGTGGTCTGATGGCAGGCTTGTGAGTGCCCTTTTTTTCCTTGTCTTGCTACGAGAGTGGTTGCTGATGGGTGACGGTCTTTAGCTCAAGTAAACTGAGAAATCGATTTGTATCCCTTTTTTCGCATGTATGGATCTTTTTAGCGCATGCTAGAACGAGTTGCTCGCCATGCCATTTGCCTGTACATACACACTGACTGACCACCCCTTGGGCCGTCATCTGTTGTTCTATCACTCCTCACGCTTTTTGTTGGAAGTCCCCAAAATGAAATAAATAAATGCATGAATACTTACTTGTGTGCTAAGGTCCCAGTGATTCAGAGGCTCTCAACAATTGGTGCATGGCCAGTCACATCGACGCCTTGAGCTAGTACTTGCTACCGATGTCGATGAATCATGAAACCTTGCCAATGATCTGAGTGGCGTGTTGAAATGGGTTGACACGGAGATTGGCGACCAATTGGCGACTTTTATATCCATTATGTTTGCGATTTGTTGTCAGCGGGCAAGTTAATCAGCTTCTCTTCGGTGACGAGGACGAGACAACGTTCTTGAAGTAAGGCTCAAAGTTTCTGACATCCGAGTTGGAAGTCAAAAGTTCTGGCTTCTCTCTGGATGATGATGATCACATTTATTCCTGCATCGCCTCCATCCATTCCACTGGGGCCGTGAAACACCGATGCCCATGTCAAAATGTTTGTGTTTCCGGGCTCTTGGCTCCGGCGTCGGGCGAGGGGCCGTTGGCAAGGATCAATAGTCACAAGGGGTCTCGGATCGCTGGATCTTGCACACGACTGATGTCGCGTGGCAGCCACAGCGGGGATTGCCGGGACGCGAGGTCATGCCATCTTGGGAAGGTATGACGGCTCGGCTTCAGAGATACGCCTTTTTTTGGATTCAGCGCCGAATTCCTCCTCTCAATTCTTCCTCCTCTTTCGCGATAGGGCATAGGGCTGCAGAGGAGTGATAATTAATGAAATATCTCGAGGTTGCTTTGTATTTTGTGGAGCCTGTTGCATGAACATTCAGGAAATGAAAAGACTATGCAAAAGTGTTCATGGCATAAAAGCATGTACAGACAGTGCAGTGGCTGCCTTCCATATGGGCCCTTCAATGACATGTTTTTGCACCCTCCGCAAATTATTTAGGGCATCGGGGGCACCGAAGTCATTCACTAGAGTTAAATATTCCATTTTTGTAATTGACATCACAGAGAGTGTAGAGTGTTTGTAGCAGACGGGTTTGTGCATGAGATATTAGGAGGCTGATAAGTGATACTTATATTGAACATATAATGATGTATAGGACCCAGAGATATGCACAGATGTGTTACTATGTACAGTATGAGCACTATTGTCTGGCTGTCAGTGGTTGTTCAATATAAGAGTAACACACCAAGAAGAGAGTCCGAAAATGAGTGTTGGGTGAAGCTAGAAAGCCCCCCGCAAAGGATCACTGACAATTCAGCTGCAGGGAGCGCGTCGAGGTCCTGTCGCTGACGAGGGGAGTTTGTCCTGTGTCAGTGGTTGCTTACACATATCCCCATTTTGGGGGGGGGGTCTTGCCACGCGAGTTGATCAGTGTAGGTGATCCAGATCACAGAGTCCTCTTGAATAGTCATATAAAACACTTCATCTCCCCGTCTACGCCAGCCCATCCATCCATCTCGATCTCTCAGCAGGTTCTGAGAAATCACCGCAACCCCCTTCAGCTGGTCTGATAATCACCTATAGCTAATAGCTACATCTCCACGCATCATGAAATACTCCATCCTCGCCCTCGCCTACATCGCCCTCATTTCCGCCCTCCCCACCTCCCCACCCCGACCCCCACCCCCACCATCATCGCTCACTCCGCGCAGCGAGCTCCCAGGTCCCGGTCAAGTTCAAGCCCAACACCCCGGGAAACCCTCCAAAACCACTCGCGTCGGCAAACGCGTCGGCAAGCTCGCCACTTTGGGGGGTACATTCGCCAAGGCCGCCATGGGCATGGGCATGGGCATGGGAATGGGTATGGGCATGGGTTACGACGACTACGGAATGGGAATGGGAACGGGAATGGGAATGGGCATGGGGCTCCGGCGGCGCGCCAAGACCAAACCTGGACCTGGACCTGGGGCGGGGAAGACGCCCCCGTCGGCGGTCAAGCCGAAGGCCAATGTCAAGGATAAGGTCCGCAAGGCGGGTTCGGCGCTAGGCAGGGTGGGGAAGGCCGCGGCGGCGAGTGGAGGGGGCAGCGCGGAGGTGGCGAGGAATGCGGGCGCCATGGCGCATTATTGGCAGCAGCGGAAACAGCGCAAGCAAGATGCTGCGGCTGGTATGGGCATGGACATGGGCGTGGGCATGGGCGCAGGTGGAGATATGGATCTGATGGAGGATGTGCCTCTAGAGACGCGAGCGCTCGTGGAGGAGCTTGAAGCACGCGGATTTGATATCGACGAGCTCGACTGATGGATCATGGTACGCTGTGTCTCTTTACAATAATGTTCTACGATTAATTAGAAACGATGACAGACAGCGCTCTAAAGTTGAATATCTCGGGGAGCTTTCCAAGTATTTTTTATTTCAGGTTCGAACGCGTCCTTCGAGAGCTCGAGTACAGTGCATGCCAAAAAGTGAACTCACGAGGTGCCTGGCAATGAATTGACTAACGACTTCATCATAATTAAAGAGATCGATTTTGTGTGCCATGAAATACCCTTCTTCTCCTGAGCGAGCGCCTCAGCAGCGATACAACCCGCAGCTGTTAAGTACTGCTGTAGAAGTACTGCTGGTCTACTGTCCAGAGCCCGAAGTTCAGTAGGAGTTCCCCTCTTCACCTTCTTTGGCGCTTGTTGCCACACAGCGTGACTATTCGTGCCAGGCGCAACAGTGCACGCACAAGACCTGAGTACCTCCAACAAAGTTCAACGTTCAACACTCGCATATAGTTCCAGAATGTACACGACAAATGTGGTCATCACAATCAATACTCTAAATACATAGATAAACAGAAATCTACTCATACTAATACACACAGCCCCCGCACCTCCCCTCACCCCTCGAAATCAAAAGTCCTCCACCCCATTAACCCGCTCATGCCCCCACCTCACAAACGCAGACGCCCCCGCCGCGAGGAGGAACGCCCAGTCAAACAGCGCGCCAAACACCTCGAACGACGGGATCGTCGAGAACAGGTTCGCCTCCGCGTCGTCGTCGGGCGCGGGGGGCCGGAACGAGTTGCGTAGCTGCACGACCGTGGATAGGAGGTACATTCCCTGGGTGAGGCGTGAGGCGTGAGACGTGAGGTGTGAGGCGTATAGGGGGAGAGGGTAGAGGGAAGAGGGACCTACCATGAGCTGAGCGAGGATGAGCATCATGAGCGACGCGCCAATGTTTCGGCTCGTCACCCTCAGCGCCTATAACGACTATGTAAACGAAATGCACAGACTGCAACCACAACGGGGGGGGAAGGGACGGGACGAACCCTAGTAGCGCCTTTGAGCACCCTACGGACGCTCGTGAGGATGATGAGGCCCACAAGCACCAGACTGAGCTGGCGCGCAGGACAGGCGATGGCGTCGCGGTCGAGGTGAGAACCACTGCTGTGGCCAGGCGCAAGGATGCGTGCGAGGAGGTCAGCGATCAGGTCCGTTTGCGATTGGGAGGATGTGCGCCGTGAGGGGACCAGAACGTTTATCAGGCACTGGAACGGATAGTGTCCATTATTAAATAAGAAAAGATGGGAAAAGGCAGGGGAAGATACGCGAAACGTACACTGGCGATGCGGAGCACGCAGTATAACACGAATATACGTGCGCCGGCGTTGAATATCCTCCCATGCAACGTACGGGAATAAAGCGCAGTACTATCCCGTCGGGCACGCAACGCTTCAACATTGCGGCTCATCTGCTCTTCGAGTGCTTCAAGACCACGCAGCTCCTGAGATACTGCACAACATATTCCATCAGGCTCCAAGCTTCAAGGCTCATATGTAGATAGGGTAGGAACGAAAGACGCACGCCCATCTGCACCGCGGAAGTTCGGGGTAAGGCGTGAGAGCCAGCTGCTGTTATCTGCTGCTGCTGCCTGGGAGCTGGCTCGGCGTTCGGCGGCGGCACACCTGGTGCGGAGATCGTTTCGCACACTCTGGAGGGTGTATTCTGCTGTTGATACGTCTTGCTCCGTTGGCTCACCCCTGCAAGAAGAAAAGGGGGGAGCAAGAGCAAGTAAGGTCTATGCGAAAGCCATGCAAATGATACATCCTATTCTTCTTACCTTGTCGGTGAGAGCCCCGGGATTAGATTCCAAGAATTGCTGATGGCACCAAAACCGGAGAGTAAGCCCAGAATAACGATTCCAAGCACGATGAGGCGCGCCAAGGACGCCGTGAACAGGTCCGCATTACTCAAGGCAGGTGGGAGCGGGACCTTCGAGAGGGAGAAGAGGTAGAACCCCAGCGGCAAAAAGCCCAGACAAATTCAGGGAAGAAGATAGCTTCGGGACGACGATGGTGAATCTGAGGTGCAGATCAGTTACTTATTATTGGTCTGGATGGTTTATAGATTGTATGTAGGGGTGAGGAAAGGGAAGCGTACTTGACTTTGATTTGACCCTGAGGGCGAGGATGAGGCTGATGCAGAGAGGGACGCCGACGAGGATGATCGCCATGAGGAACATCAGAGAGAACTGGCAACTCATTTGACGGGTCCTATAATACATCGTTCAAGAGACATGTACATAATCGGGACTGAAGCAGAACAGAAAGAGACGCACCGTGGCGAGAACACATTGAGGCCCTGCAACATCAAAACAAAGAACATCACACTGCTCTCCTCAAACATGAGCGAAAATGTGGTGCGTGCAACGGTGGAATGGAAGTATCTCGCATCGGACCGCGATGAAGGCTTGCTTGCTCTGATAGACTGGGTTGCGGGGGGCAGGGAGGGAGCTGAGCTCGATTGACCCTGGGTCTTGTGCAGTGTTCGTAATTGGGGTGGCCGGGAGCGTGAGGTCTTCCGATGTAGGGTCCGGCGAGAGGGTCTGGAGGTCGGAGTAAAGACTGCGGAGCAGGTATTTTCTGCAGCCCAGGAAGAGAAAGATCCTGCATGGCCCGGGCCGCCCTTTCCATGAGCAAGGAGCCATAAATTGAGGATGTGGATACCTCTCTCACCGGAGTACAACGAGTGCTGTGAGTTCAGGAAACGTCGGGTTCGGCATATGCATAGGTAGTAGTAATAGCTGTTGTCGATCTTGAACTTAAATGAAGAAGTCCCACTACAGAAATCATGAAGGCAAGCAAGGCCTAGTCGTTGGCAAGTGATTCAGATGCAGATGTCGGACAAGGAGCAGTGCTGATGAGATCGCTGGCTCGCAACCAATTATCGGCCTCGACGTATGAAAGGTAGAGCTGGTGGTTATCGCTCACCCGTTAAATCCCTTCATGAGAATGTGGTCAGTGACCCAGTGAGACAGTGTTGGATTAACAATCGGCCCGAGTCCTCACGACCCTGACGCATCCCTGACGCGCAACGCTCACGCGCATCGCTCACGCGCGCCGACTCGTGGCGCGCGGCACTTTTCTCGCCACAAGTATGTACGGTATCTTTTCCTTACATACTTTGTACTATCCCAATTACTTACTACTCTCCTCGAGAGCCCCCTCTTTTGTTCACCCATTTGTAGTTTAGCTCATCGTCTCGCTATGTACAAATATGACCCGAATTCTGTATTCACCTCAGCTGTTGCTCCCGCTCTCGCGCGCCAACACTGAGGTGAGATATTTCTATTACGCTTTCTATACTTACACTAATCGAATACCTAGACCGTTATCTAGGTGAATACATTTAGCTGTTGCTCCCGCTCTCGCGCGCCAACACTGAGACCGTTATCTAGTGTTCTCGGACTGTACTAAATCTAATAGGTTATTGGGCCCCGCGTTACCACTGCGTTGACCCCGTACTGCTGCTGCTATGTCCTCCGCCACTACGTCCCTGTCTGACACTCTGCCGTCCTCTGTCCCGAAGCTCGACGCTTCAGGGATGAATTGGCCGATCTTCTCGATTCGCTTCCAGGACGCCGTCGAAGCTAAAGGCTTCTGGGGCCATTTTGACGGCTCGTCGTCGAAGCCCACGGCGCAGTCCCCTTCGAGTCCAAGCGCGGCTGAAGCAGCCGAAATCCTCCAGTGGGAGAAGAGCGAGCGCGCGGCGAAGTCCCTCTTGACGCAGAAGATCCCCGACTCTGCGTTAATTCAGATTCGCGTGAAACCGACCGTGATGGAGCGCTGGGACGCGATCGTCGCCGAATTCACTGAGAAAGGCGCGTATGCGCAGGCCGATCTGCGTTCGCGTTTCATGGAATCGAAGTGCCCAGAGAAAGGCAATGTTCGCGACTTCCTGCAGGTTCTGCGAGTCAAGAAGGAGGAGTTAGCGACATACGGCGTCGTAATTGACGACAAGGACTACCGCTCGACGATCATCTCTTCCCTTCCAAATTCCCTCTCCAACTTCGCCTCTGTCCAGCTTGCTGCCGCGAAGATGTGGGCCCCCACGAAGACTATCGACCCAAGCACGCTAATCTTTATGATCTCTGAAGAGGCGGACCGCCAACGCAACCAAAGGTCTCGTCGCGGCGGTTTCTCGAAGTCGAAGGATGATGATCGCGATGAGGCGATGGCTGCGACGTCCAGCAGCTTCGGAAAAGGCAAGGGCAAGCCTAGCAAGCCCCGCGGCGCATGCTGGAACTGCGGCAAGGTTGGGCACTTCAAAGACAAGTGCCCGGACCCTCCCAAGGAGAAATCGGAGAAGTCGTCGAAGACCGGCGGCGCCGCAAATGCCGCTGAGTCTGACACCGAGGACGAGGCGTTCGCAGCTGATATCGAGGACAGCGCCTCAGATGTCAGCATCCCCACCCTGCAAAGCGTTTCCAACTCACCCAGTAGTTTCGGTACCGGGAACGACGGTAGCAATGATGAGTGGTTTTCGGAGGTCGGCAGCGACTGCGACGACCTGCTGGACAGTGCCTGGGACTTTGACGAAGCTGCGGGGAGTGGCGCGAGCGATGCCAGCTTGTTCTCCTCAAAAGGTGGCTCGGATGTCGAGAGTTCCGTTGATGGCGACGACTTCGCGGCTGAAGTCGAAGGTCCTGAAGTCGTGGCGCACGTCAATGCGCACAACGAAGCCAGCCACTCACCTCGCACTGAAGTCTATGACTCCGGTTGTACACGCCATATCTCCCCGTACCGCGATGATCTCAAGAATTTCGTCGAGATCCCCCCCAAGTCTTTCCGTGCTGCGAACAAACAAGTTTTTAGTGCAGTAGGAAAGGGCGAGATGACAATCGACGTACCAAATGGCGCCGATATCTCGCAGCTCCAACTCTCCAGAGGTTGGGTACACCCTTGTATCCGTGGGACGGCTCGACGAGCTTGGTTTCAGTGTGACCTTTGCAGGAGGACAGTGCACGATTAGCAGTCCTGAAGGGGCGCAAGTGGGCGTCGTCCCGAAAGCTAGAAAGGGACTCTACCGCGTAATTCATGAGCCTGAAGCCGCGAACGCCGTGGTAGAAGCACTCACCTTGGACCAGTTTCATCGCCGTATGGGCCACATTTCCCCCGCAGTCGCGAAGCGTCTCGTAAAGGAAGGCTTCGTGACAGGTGTCAGGCTTGAGGCCGGCGAGTCAGGCGATCCGTTCTTCTGTGAGTCGTGCGTCTACGCCAAGTCGACTAGGAAACCCATCGCAAAGGTGCGAGGGGGCGAGCGCGCCACAGAGTTCGGTGGAGAGGTCCATACTGACCTCTGGGGACCTGCACCCGTCGCTACAAAGGGGGGAAGGCGCTACTACGTTACCTTCACCGATGACAAGACGCGCTTTACTTGCCTTCGACTTCAGCACACTAAAGACAAGACCTTCGAATCCTATAAGGAGTTCGAAGCATGGGTCGAGACCCAGCTTGGCACCCGAATCAAAATCCTACATTCGGACCGGGGCGGCGAATATCTGGGGAAGGAATTCGTCATCCATCTAAAGTCTCGTGGTACGGCACAGAAATTCACTGTACACGACACCCCCCAGCATAACGGCGTTGCAGAGCGCCGTAATCGTACTATCGTTGAGCGCATTCGCGCCCTGCTCCATGCGAGTGGCCTTCCAAGGATGCTTTGGGGCGAAGCCGCGCAGCATGTCGTCTGGTTAATGAACCGGACCGTAACGAAAGCTGTCGACGGCATGACACCGTATGAGGCCGCATTCGGAAAGAAGCCTGATCTAACGGATGTGCGCGAATGGGGCGAACGGGTCTGGGTGCGCGTCGAGGCCGGCGATAAGCTTGGTGGACGTGTACGTGAAGGCCGTTGGCTTGGTTTCGACGAGCGCAGCAACGGTGTGCGGGTTTACTGGCCCGATAAGCGGACCGTCACCACTGAGCGAAACGTCTACTACGACGAATCGAAAGCATCTGCGGAACACCTCGAGGGGGAGAATTGGCACTTTGTCGAGCCGTCCACAGACGCGCCGTCGACGATCGCACCCCCAGTACCCAAAGATCCAAACACAGATGCCCCCACCATTCCACCCCCTGCCGACGAGTATGACACATCCGAGGCCGAGCCAGAGCGCGAAGAAGAAGCTCCAAAGAAGTGCGTGCGCAAGCCGAGCCAACGCGTTCGCGAACTCTTAGAAGGGCACGGCGCCACATCCGCGCGCCCCTCTGACCCCACTGTTACCCGCGGTGTTCAACTCCCACCCGTCATCGATACTATGGAGGAGCGTGTACTTGAGGGGGAGGGATCGGCGGACTGGATAATGGCAGTCGATTTTGTCGAGGAATACGCCATGGCGGCTGAGATCAGCGAAGCCGAAGCACTTGAGCCGTGCTCTCTGGCAGAAGCAAAAAGTCGTCCAGACTGGCCGCTTTGGGAAAAAGCAATACTGGAGGAATTAGCGCTACTGCAGGAGGCTGGCACATGGGAACTTACCGATGCGCCCGATGGCGCGAACATCGTTGGCTCAAAATGGGTTTTCCGGGCAAAGAAAGATGCCGCTGGGAACGTCGTGCGCTACAAAGCGCGACTCGTTGTGCAGGGATTCTCCCAAGTGCCCGGCGTTGACTACTTCGATACCTTCGCGCCTGTTGCCAAGCTCGCATCGATTCGCGTTGCCCTCGCCATGGCCGCCGTCGCCGATATGGAACTACACCAAATCGACATCAAAGGCGCTTACCTCAATGGAGTGCTCACCGATCGCGAAGTCATTTACATGCAACAACCTCCCGGGTACCGTGCTCCGAACTCCGCGCGCCAAGTTTGCCGACTGCGCAAAACCCTCTACGGCTTGAAGCAATCGGGTCGTCGCTGGTACCAACGCCTCGTCGAAATCATGATGCAGCGCCTTGGCTTTTCACGCTGCGACGTAGACCAGTCCGTCTTCTTCAAACGACAAGGGCGACTGCTGATAATCGTGCTCGTTCATGTCGATGATTGCACAATTGCAGCCACTTCCATGGCCCTGATCTCGGATTTCAAGCGCCAGATCTCCGAGCACGTGGAGATTACCGATTTAGGTGAACTTCACTGGCTTCTCGGCATCGAAATCAAGCGCGACCGCGAGCGCCGCACCATCCTCCTCTCCCAACGCTCTTACCTGGACTCAATCCTCCGACGCTATGGTCTTCAGGACCTCAAACCTGTATCCATTCCCATGGACACGAACATTCGGCTCTCCTCCGCTCAATCCCCATCTACCACGGCCGAATTTGCCCAAATGCGCAACATCCCCTACCTTGAAGCAGTCGGCTCCCTCATGTACGCCGCACTAGGAACTCGCCCCGACATCGCATTCGCGGTTCAAACTATCTCTCGTTTCTCCAAGAAACCCGGCCCCGTCCACTGGGAAGCTGTGAAGAAGGTTTTTCGCTACCTAAAGGGCACGAAGGACCTCTGGCTGACATTCGGTGGGACTCAAAGGGATCTTGTGGGATTTGCGGATGCAGATGGTAGCATGGCCGAGGATCGGCATGCCATCACAGGGTATGCTTTCATTCTTCACGGCGGCGCCGTTTCCTGGAGCGCCAAACGCCAGGAGATTATTGCGCTATCCACCACCGAGGCCGAGTACGTCGCCGCGACTCACGCTTCCAAAGAAGCTCTTTGGCTCCGCTCCCTCATCACTCAGCTCTTCGACTCTACGCTCGAAGCCACCACCCTTTTTTCCGACAATCAATCCGCAATCGCGCTCACAAAGGACCATCAGTACCACGCGCGCACGAAACACATCGACATTCGATTTCACTTCATCCGTTGGATCGTCGAACGCGGCTCTATCCGCCTTGTCTACTGCCCTACCGACGACATGGTCGCTGACACGCTCACGAAGGCCCTCCCATCTGCGAAGGTCAAACACTTTGCGACCGAGCTCGGACTCGCGGCAGCTTGAGGGGGAGTGTTGGATTAACAATCGGCCCGAGTCCTCATGACCCTGACGCATCCCTGACGCGCAACGCTCACGCGCATCGCTCACGCGCGCCGACTCGTGGCGCGCGGCACTTTTCTCGCCACAAGTATGTACGGTATCTTTTCCTTACATACTTTGTACTATCCCAATTACTTACTACTCTCCTCGAGAGCCCCCTCTTTTGTTCACCCATTTGTAGTTTAGCTCGTCGTCTCGCTATGTACAAATATGACCCGAATTCTGTATTCACCTCAGCTGTTGCTCCCGCTCTCGCGCGCCAACACTGAGGTGAGATATTTCTATTACGCTTTCTATACTTACACTAATCGAATACCTAGACCGTTATCTAGGTGAATACATTTAGCTGTTGCTCCCGCTCTCGCGCGCCAACACTGAGACCGTTATCTAGTGTTCCATCAGGAATTCTACATATCACTTATCGGACTTTGATTACTTGACTCTACTTGAAGTTTGACTTGTCGACTTACCAGCTTCATGTCATGTCATTTCTAAAGCTCTTTAATATCCAAAGTCCTAAAGTTGCTGTAAGGCTTCAAGTCCCAAGGTCTTGAGTTGGAACAATCTCGTCTTGACCTTGTCGGACATGGTTGAGGGAACAAAAAAGAGTGGTGAAAATGAGTCTGACTCGGTCAAAGTGCCTTGATTTTTGGATAGAGTAGCTAACTAAAACGCAATCTCATACATGTGATGATCAGCAAATTTACTAATGAAGTATTCGTTGTAAAGGTCCAAGGAGTTCGAAAAAACGACATCACGAGCGATAAAGTCTTCCCCAAACACAGGGATAAGGTGAGCTCCGCGAACGATAGAATCGAGGTGGATAATTGACATGCTCTGCATACCGTCGTCATCCCAATCTCGCTCGACAATCCACATACCAGTATCCTGACAGGGCTCGTCTTTTACAGGAGTAAATCCTTGAACGAGTGCACAAGGATAAAGCGTGTGATTATGTTTGAATGAGAAAAAAAGGACTGCGCGAGCTGCATAAAGCCCACGCATGCCCTCGAGTGAAGGGTCCTTGGTAGCAAAGAGGCAGTCGTTACGAGGAGGCCCTTTTTGCCACGATGGGGTGGCTCGAATGCGTTCACGATGCATCCCACCAGTGCCGGACCGGTCACTGGGAGCAAAAAATTCAGCGATAGCGGAATGAAAAATTTTGATAGATCCCGAAAGCGAAGGAAGGACATGGAGGGGCTGTTGTGAAGCCGGGATGAGGGCCTTGGGGTATATTTGGTCATACAGGAACTCGCGAATGAGCTGTGGGAGTGTGGGGAGATTGAGATAGGCAATGAGGGCTGTAAATTGTCGAGGGTAACCACGAGCTACATGAAACAGTGCATTAGACGATGCTATACACTGTCAAGTACCTGAGAAATATGACATACCTGGTGTCCGAGCTAAAATAACCTCTGCAAGAACCCGAGGGCCGGAGGCCACGTCATCATCATCATCGATGTTTTCATCTCCATCCACATCTGCAAGACCCGGTGGGCCTGTACCAATGGCGAGGATGGGTCCATCGAGCATTCTGCGTGCTTTGAAATCAACACGTGCTGCGGCCAACTTGTCGAGGCGTTGATTAGTGAGGAGCATCTGGCCGAGCGCGTTGAAACGATTCGATCGCCTGTAGGGCTCCTTCACGGCCTTGATGTGCTTCGACTCCGTGATAGATGAACATAGGCCATTAGGGGATCCAAATAGTTCAATCACCTCCTTGTAGTGCACAAGTGAATGCTGTCGAGGTAGTGAGAGGCCGGTAGCGCGGATGCCTTCGACCTCAAAGACGACACGGTCACGGTGGAAGCGGGTGAGAGCGTCATCGATTTTGGCTAGGACAGACTCTGTGTGAACAGATCGTCGGACAAGATAGCAGAAATCTAAGAAAGCGGCCAACGCGCGAACCATTTGAGGGGGAACGTGACCAGAAATGCTCGGCAAATACACCTGAACGCAGACCTTATCAGCCCACATAGTCCCGAGGTCTGATAGCAAGAGCCTACCTTCATGAGAGCTTTAGAGTCATCGCCAGTCCATTGTTTGAACCTGCGGCCCTCGGGAAAGCGTCGTAGCCCAGGAAAAGATGGGACTGCTGCAATTCTGGAATTATAATGTGAGATGTGCTTCGAAGTAGTCATGGAATGCGCTCACCGACGGTCAATATCGGCCATGATAGCAGCAGCCCTAGACTTTCCATGGATCACGTCGAGGTACTCTCCTACCCACGTCACCAGATGATCTTTGAAAGTGCCCTTGATTACTTGGTGTAGGAGATCACACGTGATGAGCTCGTGGATATCTGCCCGAGGAAAGGATGTTGTGAAGGGCTGTAGTAACGGTGAGTAGTGGAGCAGGTCTGTTGGGAAATAATATGTACCACTACCTCAGCAGCTACTCCATACTCATTCCATAGAGTTTTGATGTCAAGGCGGGCTCGTAGCGCATCATGGAGCTGCTTGGATCGCAGCCCAGCTTTTCCGTCGAGGTCGTCTGGATATGCAGTGCATCTGGTAACATCGGAATCAGTTTAAAAACTAAATAAATGCAACTGATGTACCTGGGGCACCAATTCTGCACGATCGATGCAAGAATAACTTGTTCGGGGTAGTCGGCAATATACGGACCAAGTCCATAAATCACTCGCCGAAAATGACCATCAGGACAACGAACGACCTCTGGCGTGGTCATAGCCATCCGTAACGGCTCAAGAATGGCAGCGAGGGATGAATGAAATAGTTGACGGCGAAATTTTCGAAACTGGGGATCATCTTCAAATTCTCGATCAGCTTTAAATAATGTCAGAAACTTTGATATGACATGAGAAGATGGAACTTTACTTTTTGGAATCGCGAGAAATCCCAGGAGTGTGACTGCATTCTTATGTGCACGTCTGACAGTATTAAATACTAGCCCATTCGCGATATAGAGAGGATAATATTCTGTATGGCCAGTGCCCACCGAAACAGTAGTCTTGTCGCTACCGAGGATAATAGGTACAAACGTTGCACCATGTGTATTGGGATCTTCGGCGATTTTATCCTAGACAACTCCGTAAGATACAGAAAATTTTCGAGCAGAGATATAAATGTCTTACAGCCTGCTTCCATGCCCAGTTTCCGGACATCAGATCCTGCCACTGACGTTCGCCGTTAGGCAAAAATTCTTTAAAGGGCGTGTAATGCACCTGCCCATCAAAATCGGGATTGGAGAGCTGGTTATGCATGACAGCTCTGGGGTCTCGATGCCAGACCTCGAACTCCTTGTTCATCCAAGGCGGAACTTCACCGTCGGGATGTGCACCATTGTATGACACCGAGAATGACTCCCAGGGGGCATCTCCGAGTTTAGTTGCATCGATCGTCCGGTAGACATCATTGTGATCTGTAAATGGAGCATTTTGATGTTTGGCTGCCCATATGTCGAGAAGAGTATCGATATGTTCCCCTGGCATTTGATTCCGACTGAACAGAAAATCAGCAAGCTCGAAGTCTGCCCTATCTCTGAAAGGTGCGTAGTCGTTGCTATGTGAATTACGAGCTGGTGGCAGAGGAAAGCTCGCAGGAAGGTCAACACCGTGAATATCACAAGGAGTTCCTAGAAAATGTGATGAGAAATGAACAGTGGCGACAAGAAAGGTAAAAAAATACCATCTAAGATAGGATGTTTGATGATATGTTGCAGAACTTCTTCTGGTCTGTCACCTAGGGTTGGAGGCGGAGAAGACGGGCCTTGTGAAGCAGGATCCATGTCAGATGAGGAGTCGGATGGTGGTGCGAAAACACGATGCTGTGAATTGACATGCTGCGTAAGTCCTGAGCGGTTTCGAAAGCCTTGATTACATGGAATCCCGTGAACTGTATGTGTGCATATAATGCTTCGCGGCCTGTACTGAGACATTAGCACAGTGGCTAGAGCAAAAATTGGACTTGTCGGCAATACAAGATAGAGCGGTACTTGAAAGTGTGGGAAGTAAAAAAAAAAAGCGACTGATATTCGCAGATCAGAAGAAAAAGAACAAGAAACGTCGATTCTGTCAACCCTCAAAATGTCACGCCGAACTCGACGAATGGTCTCTGACCCTGGAGCAGCAGCCGAAGCAGTCAGTATACTTTTCACTCCATTCAAGAAACCTCTGCTCACCGATGTTGAAGCCACAGAAGGCTGTTCCTCAGGGGAGTACCACAGACTCGATTCCTTCTGGCAAGAAAGGGAAGAGAACTGCCGAAGTTAAGCATTCCGAGGTCAGTCACTTGAATCTTAGAACAATCCAACTTCTAACGCTTACACTTTGCCGTATATCTCCAGATAGACGTCGGTTCTTTTTGCAACAAAGCCTAGGTACATAACGCTGATCAATATTTATCTTGGCACCAGCCCATCACAGTGTACGCACCGGAAAAGCCACGAGGCCGAGTTACCAGAGCTGCAAATCAGAATGCGCATCCGGGGCTGGTAGATCTCAGCCCCAGATCAGGACGGAAGAGGCGGACTCCGGCTGAAGTCGCGAAGGCAAAGGGTGATGCAGCAGAAATCAAAAGGGCTAACGAGTTAGCAACCAAGGTAGCACTCCAGGAAATAGCCGACCTTGAGGACCAGATTGCTCTGGAAGCTGCAGAGCAAAACCAGACTGCCGCTCGACCAGCACCCGGCCCGATATCTGTCAAAGTTCCGCGTGAGGTGCCAGTGCTGCATGAAACCGGAGAAGCTGAGGATGACGAAAATGAAGGTCAGGCTTGTTCGACATGAGGGATATTTTGATTTGATACTCACATATGATCATGAAGGATTTTATAAATCTTGCGACGACAGAGATGGCAAAGACTCGGACAATAGCCACACATATGAGATGATGAGTGTAAGGACCTCACCAATTATTCTCGAATGCCGCTTGATGACCTTCTCTCCTAGGCTGCTGACGACGACGAAGATGAGAGTGGTGAGGACATTGTGCCCCCACCTGCAGCCAAGCTGGTCAAGGCCAGAAAAGAAAAACCAAAACGTGGCGACTTGCGAAACATCATTGAGGCCAGTCGTGTCACCTCTCCCATGACAGGTGACATGTTTGTCAAGTCAAACAAGCGCAAGCAGGAGCTCGTGCCCACCACGCCCACCACTGGCATCGAGAATGTTATGTACGTCAACCTTCTCTCTGATTTTTTCTATTTTCTCACTTTAAATGCTTGCAGGCCTGTACTTAAAAAGACGAAACCATCTCCAATTGGGGGCATCCTGACGCGTCCGTCCTTCGCTTCACCTTTTATCAATCTCGCAAGCAAGAAGTCCACCACTGGACCCGTTCTGCTCCCTGCCTCCAATAAGGGTGAGGTTCTTGATCCCAACTTCGCATCTAGATATGGAGGAATCATGGATCATGACGTGAAGGACCGTGCACCTTCCAAAGCGGAATCGGCCTTGGAACATGTAGTATGTAAATCTGAAATCACCTACTTATTTTTTTATAACTGCTTCCAACTGCACAGAATACCGCCCGAGTGACACGAGGACTACCCGCCGCCAAAATCGAAGCAGCTGAACCCGTGCTTCCTGGACGATTCCGCGCTACGAAGAAAGAGCATAAGGAGAAATATTCACAGGCCGACCTTCCAGCCGGCACTCTGAAGAGGTGGAAGGAACATCTTGTCCCCGCGTGGCGTGACTTCGCAGGTACTACAGAGAACCCATGGGACACAAGTGATTTGTCACTGGTCGGGGAGCTCCAGGATATCTGGAACATCGTCTTCAAGGACACACCTCAGGTGATTACTTCCGACACCCCCATGTATGCCCTGGTGAGTTGTTCACATTACTTTTTCCCGTTCGTTGCTTAAAAAGACCAATTTTGACAGGCTATTCAACGATGGTACGAATGGCGCGGTAAAATCGCTCGAGATGTCCAGATCGCCGTCGACAAATACTTTGAGGCCTTCAGCGGGGATCAAGATGCTCGTGCCATGCACGCCGAATTTCTCCTTGGACCAAACCTGCCATTCAGTTGGAAGGATACCAGTTCCGAGGATTGCATTGTCTGTCGCCCTCCCCTTTAGTGTTTCTGTAACTGACTTGTTCTGAAAGAAATACACAGGGCTCTTTCGTTCTCATTTTATTCTACTTGGGCTGGCTGCCCATCTTGACATGACGGCAGGCCTGTGCCTTGAGCTTCGCGTTGACGATAACCCTCGTGGTGCGCTGGCTATTGCCACCGTTGCGGTGTGTCAATATATTTTATTTAAGGTGTAACGAGTCTTATCCTTCGAGCAGGTCGAGCGCGCCATCAGCTACTGGATCACTGGGATCAACACCCATGGTGCCGATCCTCTTACAAAGGACGAGGATAAATTTTCGGAGAACAACTGGGGCACACCTACCCAGGCCTATATCATTTCAGTTACAAAGCTCACCCCTCGCAAATGGGTCAAGGTCATTGAAGATGCAGCGGCCCTCAAGACCCCCACTAAGAACAAAGTCCGAAATCTTCCAGCGGCTTCGAACGATATATTGGGAGATGTCCGTGGGTTGATGTTCGAACCAGATACTGAGTAGTCCTTGTCCGTTTTGTATGATTTATATACCAGACTTTAATTGAAGCATCATGGGCTTTCTCGATCCTCGCACAGTCAGCGACTGCAAGGCTTACAGATGAGATTTCTTCTGGACTTTTCGGCATACAGCTATTGACTTGAGTTCACTTAGCATGACTTGCTTAAGTGATTCCGACTTAGCCAAGGGAACAACCTTCTGAACCAAGGTAATTGTCCTTCACGACTTTCGCTGACTTCACTCACTTGCCGGCTTTCGAAAGCCTCGTAAGGCGCCGAAGTCAACTTGTAGATTTCCTGATGCTCGGACTGTACTAAATCTAATAGACAGGTAACACATGTACCATCTTATCTGATAGTGCCACAAACCAAAGTCTACGAGGCATTGTGGGCCCGCGCACAGATAGATCTCGTTATTTAGACGGAGGTGACTATGGTGTTCTGCTTCCGCTGTGGGATAATTTATGCACCGACCGACACCTGGTAAAAAGAGGGGCGAAAGTCAAAGCCCATAGTCTCCTATACCAGACCGTGTAAACAGGTACAACGAGGACATGAGCATGAAGGGAACGTTGGAGTGTCGGCTAGCGCCACGCCACACTCGGAGGAACTGGAGACGGTGTGTTTGACCGTGTTTGGCTAGAGCAGTAGACAGACACGACCGATCGTAGCAATCACAATCATCATTGTCATCTGCAATACCACAGTCAAGCTGTCTAAGTACAAAGGATCCGGCTGCTCCAACGTTGAAGATAACGCTGTCACTGGTGTCGCCTGTGAACAAGCAGTATCAAATGTGGCGAGCATAGTTCTAATTATTACTCAACGGAACCCTTGTGTGAAGCAAGATTCCAGAGCTCATTAGGTACCGCAGCGGCGCTCGTATACGTCCTCTCTTCGTTGTTCATTGGACGTCGACAAGCGGGGCGCCCGAGGCCGACAGTCGAGGGAAGGGTTCAATCCGCGCGTCGCTGCGGCACGAGGTGCGAAATATGGATACTATTATTTGCGATACACAATGTGCCCGTGGTTACGATCTACCACGACGTTTAATCCTGTCTACCCACCACTCCTAGCTTGACCAATATGGCAGCCCGACAGGCCTCTGTTGTCCTCACGAGCGGTAGAGTGCCATCATACCCATCGTAATAAGCCCTGACTTCAGCGTCAGACAGGTCGTTGACGCTTTGAAGCGACGTGAGGGCAGGAAGGAAATGCTGTTGAACAGTTATTCACAATGAGACATGACGGCAGGACAATGAAAACGGTAGTAGACATACAGGTTCCTTGGTAGGATCCTCCCCATCCTTAAAAGGTACAATCTCCAGTGTACCCATTCCTGAGGACGAAAAAAGGAAGTTGTGCATCTGACAATCATTAGTGTTTGAATAGATAGCTTGTGATACTTGAAGGAGTCGAGAAGAAAAGGTCTCACAATGGCGTTTGAACGCTGAATGGCAGCAAGAGACGTCTTGATGGGAGCGAGCAGCCTTTCCAGGTTCATGGCTTCGCCAGGTTGAGCGCCAAACGTTCTGGAAATGCCATTGCTGATCTCCTCCTCGAGCCATGCAGGTTTACCTGAAACTCATGTCGCGTTGAGCCCGAAGGCTAAAAAGTTCGACCTGTCTAAGAGGACGCACCGGCGACAGATTCTACAACGTTGTGATTATAGACCGCGACACGAGCCATCTCTCCATCACTGATCCTATCTCGACCTAAGGATCCATGAGAGGCATACTCGGACCTTTTGTGGCTTCCTCACCGTATTGGTTTATAGCTTGGCTGTGGAGCAACGCGGCTCGCGCCACATTTCTCTCGCTGGGGGGATCAGAAGGGGCAACTGGTAGCACAAGACCAGTGCCGTCGTTGAGTACAGGGAGAGCGATGCCAGGCATAGTATTGTGTTATGACTCGGTTGAGAAAGACGAGAGAAGTTGACAGGAGTTGGACTTAGATATCAATCGAGTGAAATAGAATAACACTGATTCGACGAGAATAAGATTCATGTAAGTGTTTTTATAGTATTTTCTACAGGCATAAGGTAAAAGGAGAAAAGTATACTTAAATCATGACCACCAGATCCTTGAGATATCGATGGACGCGCAACGAAATGAATGACGACGTCATCCTGGTCAAAGAGATCGATCTTGTGTGCTATGAATTGCCCTTCTTCTCTTCTGACTAATCTCTAAATCCTGAGTGCTCCGCAGCGATACCAACCAGCTGCTGCTGCTACCAGAGCCCTAAGTACGGTGGGAGTTTCTTCACGGTCTTTGGCAGTGCAGTAGCGCAAGACTTGAGTACCTCCAACAAAGTTAAAGTTTAACACTTGCATACAGTTCCAGAACGTACACGATGAAAATGTAGTCGATCACAATCAATACTCTAGATAAACAGAAATCTACTCATACTAATACACACAGCGCCCCTCCCTCACCCCTCAAAATCAAAAGTCCTCCACCCCATTCACCCGCTCGTGCCCCCATCTCACGAAAGCAGACGCACCCGCCGCGAGGAGGAACGCCCAGTCAAAAAGCGCACCAAACACCTCGAACGGCGGGATCGTCGAGAACAGGTTCACATCCGCGTCATCGTCGTCGTCGGGCGCGGGGGACGGGAACGAGTTCCGCAGCTGCACGACCGTGGATAAGAGGTACATTCCCTGGGGGGTGAGGCGTGAGACTTACATACTACATAACACAAGTTCGTAGAAGGGAAGGAGGGGGGGGGGGCTTAGACTTACCATGAGCTGAGCGAGGATGAGCATCATGAGCGACGCGCCGAGGTTTCGGCTCGTAACCCTCAGCGCCTGGGAACGATCACGTAAATGAAATGCACACAGAACTGCAAGCAACCACGGGGAGAGGTGAGAGGGGGGGAATACGAACCCTGGTAGCGCCTTTGAGCACCCTGCGGACACTCGTGAGGATGATGAGGCCTACGAGCACGAGACTGAGCTGGCGTGCAAGAGAGGCGATGGCGTCGCGGTCGAGGTGAGATCCATGGCCGTGGCCAGGCGCGAGGATGCGTGCTAAGAGGTCAGCGATCAAGTCCGTCTGCGATTGGGAGGATGTGCGCCGTGAGGGGACGAGGACGTTTATGAGGCACTGATCATGAAGCGGACGGTATATCATAAAAACCGGGAAGGCAATGGGGAATATACGCATGACGTACACTGGCGATGCGGAGCACGCAGTATAATGCGAATATACGTGCACCGGCATTGAAGATCCTCCTATGCAACGTGCGGGAATAAAGCGCAGTGTCCTGTCGGGCACGCAGCGCTTCCACGTTGCGGCTCATCTGCTCCTCCAGTGCTTCAAGGCCACGCAGCTCCTGGGATACTGTAGAATCAATTTACACCGTCAGGCTTCAAGCTTCAAGACTCATATATAGGGTCGGAACGAAGGACGCACGCCCGTCTCCACCGCGGAAGTTTGGGGTAAGGCGTGAGAGCCAGCTGCTGTTATCTGCCTGCTGGGAGCTGGCTCGGCGTTCGGCGGCAGCACGCCTGGTACGGAGATCGTTTCGCACACTCTGGAGCGAGTATTCTGCAGTTGATACGTCTTGCTCCGATGGCTCACCCCTGCAACAAAAAAAAAAACAAAAAAAAGGGGGGGAAGGGCAAGTAAGATCCGTGCGAAAGCCATATGAACAACAATACATTCAATTCTACCTACCTCGTCGGCGAGAGCCCCGGGATTAGATTCCAGGAATTGCTGATGGCACCAAAGCCGGAGAGGAGGCCCAGGATGACGATTCCGAGCACGATGAGGCGTGCCAAGGACGCCGTGAACAAGTCCGCATTGGTCAGGGCAGGCGGAAGCGGGATCTTCGAGAGAGAGAAGAGGTAAAACCCCAGAGGTAGAAGGCCGAGACAGATTCTCGGTCCGAGAAGGTAGCTTCGGGATGACGATGCTGAATCTGAGGTAGAGCAGTTGTTATTAATCTTGAAATTGAGTAGACTGTGGGGGACGAGGAAGCGTACTTGATTTTGATTTGACCCCGAGGGTAAGGATAAGGCTGATGCAAAGAGGGACGCCGACGAGGATGATCGCCATGAGGAACATCAGAGAAAACTGCCAACTCAATCGACGGGTCCTATAGTATGTTGTTTTATAGAACGTGAAATCAACGGTACAACACCAAGACGCACCGTGGCGAGAAAACATTGAGCCCCTGCAACATCAAAACGAAGAACATCATGCTGCTTTCCGCAAACATGAGCGAAAACGTGGTGCGCGCGACGGTGGAATGGAAGTATCTCGCATCGGAACGTGATGAAGACTTGCTTGATCTCAAAGACTGCGTTGCCGGGGCAGGGAGGGAACTGAGCTCGATTGACCCAGGGTCTTGTGCGGTGCTTGGGGTGGCCGGCAGTGAGAGGTCGAGGCCTTCCAACGTTGGGTCCGACGAGAGGGTCTGGAGGTCGGAGTAAAGACTGCGGAGCAGGTATTTCCTGCAGCCCAGGAAAAGAAGGATCCTGCATGGCCCACCCCGCGATATAAGCAAGTGACGCTCGGATAGAAAGTGGAGACCCCGCTCACCGCAGTACAACGAGGGCTGTGAGTTCAGGAAACGTCGGGTTCGGCATAGGTAGTAGTAGCTGTTGTCAATCTTGAGCTTGAACTAGGATAAAGAGGTTCCACAGAAATCATGAAGGCAAGCTAGTCGTTGGCAAATGATTCAGATCCAGATGTAAATGTCGGACGAGGTGCAGTGCTGATAAGATCGCTGGCTCGCAACCAATTATCGGCCTTGACGCATGAAAGGTAGAGCTGGTGGTTATCGCTCACCCGTTAAATCCCTACATGCGAGAATGTAGTCTATATATATGGTGCTGCCGTGAGAGTGGTTAGTGAGACAGGTAACACGTGTACCATCTTATCTGATAGCGCCAGACGTCGAGGTGAGTCTGCTTCCGCCGTGGGGTGTGGATGGATGTATTATGCGCTGACCGGAGCTTGGAAAAACACATAGCTTGAAGGAACGGAAGTCAAGAGCCATATGCTTCTACATATATCAAACTGTATAAAGAGACACATCGACAATATAAACATGAGCAGAGAATTTAAAGACTGTTTCTGTCAGTGTCGCCTACAGTGAACAAGCAGTATCAGTGGCGAGTCAAACTTCTAATTATTGCTCCACGCAACAGATGACCCTGGTATAAAACGAGAGCCCTTCTTGCTCACAGATGAAAGTAGACCTGAGGCTGTGATCAGTGGCAGTAAAAGAGAGGGGAATGGAAGTCAAAATTGTTAAAGATAGATATAGAAGAATATCATTCCCAAATCCAATGCGCGAGACGCTTGTCCGCATCGTGGATATCTCGGGTCATACGTTAAATTACAAGAGGACGGGCGCCCACCCCACTGAGAGGTATCTAAGCCTGACTAACAGGCTCGTATCCACCTCGACTCCCACTGGCCCTGCCCAAGCCAAAGCCCATGAACAAGCTCTTCCTCCCCCCCTTTCTAGCCACACCACCAGCCAACCCCTCCTCGTCCTCATCCTGTTCTCTCCTCCTCTTCGCCTCCCGGAATCCCTCCAACGGCACATCATACAATTTATCATACTCCACCCCCAGCTCCCTCCCCGCCGACCAAAAGTCTTTACAATTCCCCACAATCCCCAAATCAAACGGATTGCTCGCCTTGCCCGCTCTTGCGAGCCCATCCACCGCCTTCCCCTTCGTGAACCGGTCAAACCCAAGCAAGTTCATGAGGAACCCGCTCCCGCACCCCGCACACACGCCCGCATGCCGATGCACCACCGGCCCACCAGGGGTATCTGCTCCATTCACCAGCGCGGTGTCCTCCGTGTCCACGCCGGGCACAATGCTGCTGCCACTGCCCGTGCGGTGGTTCTGGTGGCGGTGCCCCATCTGCCCGGCGAGGCTCTGCCCACCGCGCCCGCCCATGTAGCCGTACCGTCCGAGGTTGGAAACTTCCAGAGTCGTCATCTGGCGTGCGATTTGCCAGAGCTGCGAGGCGAGGAGGACAATGGTCCAGGAGAGCTGGAGTGTTGCCCAGGCGGCGACAGCCACGAGGAACGTGTCGTAGGCTGCGAGGGCACAGAGTTCGGCAGGGAGTAGGCAAGAAGGAGAGATGTCAGAGGGAGCGGAGGATACCGTGATACTGGAGAAGACTGCGAAGGACTCAGAATGGTTATCACAGACGTAAAGTGGGGTGTAAACATACAGGCAAAAGTCAAGTAATCGAAAAGGATGATGCCCACGACTAGGGTGGTGACGAATAGGACAAACTGGCGATGATTGTTGGCGCCCACTGATAAAACGAGTGTCAGAGGATATTCTCGGATTGACCACCGGCAAAAAAGCCTCACCGCAATTCCACACCCAAGGACAATGGCTGTTAAAAATCTTGTCAGAAAATATCATCTCATTCCAGCATGAAAACAACGCACTGGTCACTGCGCGCTATGCACTTATCGCAGACGCGACAGTGCTTTGATCGTAATGGTTTACGAGCCTAGAAGGCATAAGGTGAGGGTAAGCATACTTCCAGATGGCGTTGAGAACATACCATGCATTGAATGCAGAATGTTTGGCCGTTGAGGCGTCCTTCTGACGCTAGGTCTTCGATAATCTGTGATAAAATCTTTATAAGAACATCCTACTGAAATCCCAACAGATCTACTGACAGATTTAAGCTCTCCGTCGCTTGCGGGTCTTGGACATGTTCCAGGATCCAAGGTGACAGCGCGGAAGAAGTTGTAGGCACACAGGCCGACAGTCAGCGCGAACGAGAGGTGTGTAAACGAATGGGATTGCGTTTCTGCAGGTACGTTAGAATCTGCGGTCATAGGATCCAATACACACCCACGTTGCACAAGGCGCGTAAACCAGCAGAACAGCACCCATATCATCGAACCACTGATGATCCCGGCGAAATAGGGCGTGGTGTTCACACTCTCGGTATATGTGGAATTGTTGAGTAGGACGCGTGTTACAATCTACAGAAAGTTAGTCGACCTGAGGGGATAAGGGCGAGACGTCGACATACGTGATGCATCCCGAAAAACTCTGCAAGAGCAAGAAGCATGCCGGTATACCATGGCAAAATTGTTAAAGTCATAAACATGAGATAGAAAAATATTGTGGGGAGCATGAAGATGGCTATCTTCGTGTTGCGCTTGAGACGACCATTGAGTAACAGATAGCAAAGCATATCAATTCTAGTACTCACATCACTTAACGGTTTCCCGCGTTTAATACCATGCTCGTTCATACCACCCTCCTCCAAAGCCCTTTTCCATGCTCCGAGGCTTTTGAGTTCCACTGCCATATCTCTGGGAGTCCGATCCTCCGTGTCCTTCGCAGTAAGGTCGGCACCTTTTTCGATCAACTTGCGTATGATCATCCTATTCCCCCGCACCACAGCCCAATGCAGCGGCGACAGTCCTGCATCGTCCTTCGCATTGGGGTCGGCACCGTGCTTCAAGAGTAATTCCACGGACAGCCCATCACCTTGGTAAGCCGCCCACATCAGAGAAGTATGTCCCTGGGAGTCACGCGAGTCCACGTTGATGGGCTGGTGCAACAAGTAGAGCAGCGGCATAATGGACGATGAATGCGTGACGAGGTGCAAAGAGTTGTAGCCCTGTGAATCTGCGATGGTGGGGTCCGCGTTGTGTGAAATGAGCAATTGAATGACGTAGAGGTAACCGTTGCGCGCCGCCCACTGCATCGGTGTCGCTACGAGGTCGCCGCCTAGTGCGTCGACCTCAGCTCCCTGTTCCAACAAATATCTGCACGCCGGGAGATGGGCGTTGATAGCTGCCCAATGAAGCGGTGTAATGTTCTGGTCGTCACGGTCCGTCGCCTGAGCCCGTCCGGATTCGATGAGCTCGCGGATGAGGCCAACGTCGCCCCTCTGAGCGGCGACGAATATGTTCACCTTAAAGCTTGCAAAATTAGTTTCCAGAACCACTGTCATGATAGGCGCTCCTTACGTCTGTCGGGCTCTGCTGATCCTGGCCCTGTGAGAACGTCAAGTTAGTCGCCATTGCTGATTCTGTAGTGACCAGCGAGGTCGACGGCTCAGATTTGGCGTGCACAAGAGCTAACGGGTCCTCCATGGTGCTGGGAGGAAAGAGGTTTGACCGATTTCTGTCAACAGCGGGCGATGCAACACTTGCTGACAAATACGCTCGGCGCTGCCACGACGCGGCGGTTGCTCCGGATGTTGAAGACCTGCGTCCTTGCCCGGATGGCACTAAGTTCGCCGTAATACTTGATCGTAGGGGACGCTGAGGAACATTTGGGAGGATCGAGTGGTTAAAACTTATAAAAGTACGAGAGAACCAGTGAGCAAGTAGATTTATTCAACCCCCTCTTATCAGATAAGACTGTACCTGACATCGGCGTGGCCGGAAAAGAATCACAATGCCCCGCCGCAGCACTCAGGAGTCAGCGCTCAGCGCTCGACGTTCAACAACAACATCTACGCTGGGTAACGACGTAGTTCATCAATTCCATTACTCCTTAAACGGTACTTTCGGCGCGATTTCTATGAAGCCATGTACCATTGCGCCCGGGTAAACCCTCAGCGCACTTTATCTACTACGTCACCGGCTTAATACAAAAGAAAAGCGTTTATCCCTATCGTTCCCTACCTTCATTCAGATGGCCGTGTTCGTGGCAGTTTCATTGGTAGTACGGACATATCAGAGCCACCATGCCATTAAAGTACAAATCAACGCGATTGCATGGCTACTGTGGCTTCATGAGATAAAGACTCAGAATAATCATCAAAAGAACAGAGAGGTTTTACACCTAAAGGTAGGTAGCTATAAATACTAGTATTATTCCAATCGATGCTTATGAATTATGCGTAGTAGTTCCAAAGGTGATCGACTGAATTTGTAAAAGTAAACCATGAATAGAGAGAGCGCGCGAGTATTGTTGATAAAAACAATCATCAACCTAAATGAGAATAAGAACAGGGTGGGGTGATCAATAAAATAGAAACCACCAACGTCTTAGCTGCCTGAGTACGGGCCGCTTTACGAGCGCAGAGCTCAACCTCAGAAAATGTGTCGTGATAGGGAATATGGGGCATGTATCAAATTGGCCGCCGAGGCATTGCCGAAGGCTGGCTCTCACAATATGCGGGTGGTGTGTCCTCCAGGTCTCCCTGGTACAACAACCCAGCGCCATAGTTCTGTGAAGATGGGTACGACGTCGACGGGCCCGCGACCGCGATAGTGTGTACAGATTGCATAAGAGGCTGAGAAGACTGAGCTCCCGCGCTCAAGTCCGATTTCGACGATGCCACCCCACCGTATGCCGACGTTGGCGACGCCTCGTTTGGATCATGCTGCAGCAACAGGCCAGTCGACGAACTGGTGGCATGTGAATTTGACTGCGAAGGTTGCGAGCGATGTGAGCGCCCTTTTTCCGACGATGTTCCGCCATGGGTAACGTAGCCATAGCCGTGCGTAATGCTTGGATATGGTGATGGGCCCGATGTGTGAGAGCGGTCCCCCTGAGCGTCAACAAAATGTTTTGCATCCATTACGGGCGCTGATCCCGAGGCAGCTGTCGTGAAGGGTGTAATGCCTGTTGGTGGACTCCAGGCTAGATAAATGGTAGAAGTGTGAGAATTGAGAGAAAATGTCATATGAGGTGACATACCTGTGGAATTACTTGAACCTTTGCGCCGGCGGCGCCAGAGAAGAAGAAGAATAACAAGAAGCAGCAGAATAACTCCTCCGACAACACCTCCAATAATCGCGCCAAGTGGGGCTTTAGATTCTGAAGTGATTGCTGGTGCTGCAGAGCCTGTAGGAGTTTCAGAGGCGCCCAATTGCAGATTCGTTGCGGAGGTATTCTGCGTTGTAGTATCGGAAGCGTTGGGATTCTCCGTAGTTGTCGCTGCCTTCTCACCACTCGATGAAGTCACGGACGAGGAAGTGGTAGGTCTTGTTTCCGGGTTGCTCATGGGCGACGAGGTGCGCGTGTCGGGATTGGGATTGGAAGGTTGTTTCGTGGGTTCTGACTCGGCCGTTGTTACCACAGTGACGGGGTTTGGCACTGGAGGAGGAGCCGCTTCCACGACTGGTGTGAACTCGAGGTAGTCTATCCAGAAGAATGCACCTTGCAAAGTGGATGTAATGACAAGAGTGTGTTCCCCGTCTGCGAGGGTGGGAGACCTGAAATACTCCTTCCTGTATTGCCTGGTTGATATGGCTGTCGCAGAGAATGTCGCTGGGCTGGCGCCGTCTATGCTGTAGGTAGATACGGGACCATCTTTGTAGGTTCCAGTATCGGAGATAGTTCCATAGACTACAACAGAAGTTCCTATGGTAATGGAAGAATGAGAATCGTCTGCATAAAAACAAATATATGTGAAGCGCACCTGTGAATTTAAAGGTCGCCCTTGAGCCCGCCGTCCGTGTACCGTGGGTCGTAGAGCCATACTCGCGGTCGCTACCAGCAGTAAACCAAATCCCACTGTACTGTATTCTAGGATCCTTGTCGTCGACGGGGACCAGGTTGGCCATATAGGCTTAGAAAGAAGGGCGAAAGGATAGTAAAGAGCGTAGAGGATTTATTGACGGAGTCGAGTGAGAAGAAAAAAAATAGGTTTCCCCCTCGAAGCAAGGCACTTTGTCTGAACTTTTGATCCCGTTTGATTCCAACACTCGACACTGGTTTCATCGGAGGTGCCGGCATCAGAAGTGCACTCAATTTGCAATTGGTAAGACTGATACACCACCATTTGAATCGGACGTCAAGCTTTCCAGCCTGATGCATTGATGGATGGATGAATGGATGTAATGTTTAGGCTCAGATATCTCGGGATGACCATGAGACTCCATGAGAGGCCTGTCAACAATTATATTCCCCGACGAGAGCATCAAGATTGACATCACCGTAAATTACACAGTCTTCCGCCAATTAGATCTTCCCAATAAACCTGGGAATGCGACATGAGGCTGTCACTGAATGAAGCGTGACATTCAAGGTCGAGCCAAGAGAGCATATAACTGTCCATAAGTATAGCGTCCAAGCACACTTTATGAGCTCTGGAGGTCGGGGGAAAAAACAATCGACCAGGCACCTCGCTGCCAAGCGTCGATAAGTTGTGGACCCGTTGCTTGGCATTGTGTTTGCAGATCGCACCGCCACCAAACGCTCCCCTTCCAACCCCTTGCACTTTCGAAAATCGGTAAATATTTGTTTAACTTGTCTGGGAATCTCGTACTACGGTACTAGTGAGATGTTCGAGAATCATTCAGTGTGGGTGGAGTACCGCCTTCGCAAAAAACATTTATTTCCCCAACGAGACTTCCGCGGCCGCCTCCGCGTTGCCCAACCTCAGGCTCGCCTTTCTGCTGAATCATTTCACCGAAAATCCCCAGTGGGCGGTTACATCAGCATCGTAGCTGCTACTTCCATGGGACGCTAGTAAGTGATATAGACATCTATCGATATTACATTGACAATTGAATACATCTCTTGGAAGTGCGCTAGCGTATGCAACAAGTAGAGAGATCCCATCCGCAAACACAATTACATTACCTTGATACCATTACCGGGGCCCAAGAAATTCCAACCTAAGGGCAACATATCTTAAGGATCAGTCTATTAGCTGGCCTCGTGTCCGAGTTGATAGTGCTCGTTGGTATGGCGCTGGCGAAGTCCTCTGGACTCCTCTGGATGGCTGTGCTTGAGGACGACCGGGTGTAACAGGTATCGAGGTTTTTCCATTCACCACAGAAGGCCTGCAACGAATGGAGCCTCGGCGGAGTGGAAGGAATGGAACCTCAACTTAAGGCTGAAGTCTACCCAAAGCGCGTCAAAGAATTTTCAGATAGGCAACAGTCGCAGTGTATCCCAGATTCGCAGACACTAAATCGCGATATTGAATCGTTGGACCTGAAGGAAGCGCCAGATTCAAGGCGAGAAATCGAATTACAGCGAAAGCGATTGTGTACGTGGCTCTGAAAACAATCGCATTGCAGCCTTGTCATCACCGATCTAAAGGCGCTCCTTTCTTTCAGTCGAAAACACCTCCACGACCCAAGAACTGCGCTTTGTCAAAACCTGCATCCTTCATAGCTTCCTGCACACCCGTCTTGATAGTTCAGAAATCTATGAACGCAATACTTTCAGGTCGGCAACACTTGCATTCTGTGCCGGTAAAAAGCCGAACCTCATCTTCTCGTCGAGGTTGAGATATGAGTCTCTCATAGCGGCATTGGACTCCGGAACGAGACATTCGAGTCCTTTGTGACGCTCAAGAAAAGCCGCGAACTGTACATCTGTTATAACCGAACTTCGTGCGTCACGAAGAGAGTATTCTCACTGTCGAGAAGCAGGACCTGAAATACCTATGGTTTATATTGGTGAATCCCAGTCCTCTGTTAGAAATGCATTGCAAGTACCTTCCATCGAAATGGTGCCAGCTTTCGGATAGAATCCACTATGTCTTCGTCCCAGTTGTGGCTGGTATGGTGAGTGCGTATCCTGGCTTTCACGACCTGGAAAGCTTACACTGTGATCACCGAATTTATCTTCACCTTGATACCGCGCTGGCGGCACCTAATAACATGATAAGTGCGTGTCAACTAAGAGCAATCGTGTTTGAGCCCAGGAACTTACCAAGCGACGACCTCGAATACGCGGGCAATGTGGTCCGGCTTCCCGTTCTCTGATCTGCCCTGCAGGACATTCGTCTCTACCACAAAGCTGTCACAGGAAATGGCCATAACGTCGAGATACTTTCCGTAAGTATCTAACCACGTCTCCGTCATCTTCGACCCGTTATTGACGACGCTGCATGATTCGAGGCCCAATTCTTCTCATAATAACGGAAGATCTCGCCGATAAACTGAGGCTTGAGAAACGGCTCCCCACCGCTGATATTAAGTTTCTTCATACCAGCCGTGGCCAGCATGCTCAACCCCCTCTTCGCATCGTCGACTGAGAGTATTTCCAAATTTTTCGATGTGTGAAAACAAAAATCGTATGCATAGTTACGTTTGCTGATAAAACGGCAGGTCAGATCCATCGACAGGCGCCAACATGACCTCTCGCCGATGAGAGAAATAATTTACAGACAGAGGGACAAGTTTTTTCTCCGCGGTCGCAAAACCTGGAATGGCAATAGCAATAGTAGTGAGAGGTGAGCGGGCACGGGCGAGCCATTCCGACATTTTTGCAGGAGTGCGTTACACTGAGAGATTGGGATCCCATCAAAACCTTTAAAAAGCCTCGAGTCCAGGCGCTACTCCCTCAGGCTGGCGCCGACCTGTATGAGGGCGTGGAGGCAGTGTCCAAAAGCGGCAGGTAAAGCAACAGTACAGCATAAGTTAAGTTCATTGAAGCGTCAAGAAGACTCGAGATCTAGTGCTCATGACAGATTGACGCCTTTGCACCGTGATTTGAATGGGGAATGGGATGGCTGCGTCCCAGAGCGGCAGACTGAATGACATACCAGCATACGATACATACAGACTGTGGGCGAACGTCTTACGCGAATGTAAATGAGTCCACACTTCTGAAAATATTGCCCAAAGGCTGCGGAGATTTCAGGACTTAGATATACGGCAATATATCCATTTCAGAACAAGGCTACGCATGACTGAATTTAGCTAAATGTCGCAGTTTCAAGCGTCATAGGCAGGCGGAATATCCCCCCGCGCCTGATCAAGCTCTGCAGATGTCGTCGCAGACAAGGAATCGTCCCCGATTGCTACTGGACATCCTCGCGTTTGGTTGGGCGTCGTTTGTTTATTTAGAATAACATCATCGCCGGGATAATGTCCGGTTGGTTGTAAGTGGGAAGATGGCACTTCAATGGCTGAAGTATTCTGGTTGCGAGATCGAGGAAGCGGTATACTTCGGTTGCTTCGTTCTGGATAGGCATAGGCGCGGGTATCGGCATGTGGATAATTATCTTCGCCAAGCATGACAATCTGCGCTTCGCGGTCTTCATCGAAGGCGGTATTGTACGCTTGTGAGTCTGCGCGGCGTCTCAACCTCCTGCGGGCTAAGATACGGCATGGGAAGATGATCAGTGTATATTTATGCGGACACTGTATGATTTTACCAATTTGCAGCCGTCGGAATTCAAGAAAATCTAATGTAAGGTCTTCATCCCTCGAAGCCGAGCGCTTGAGTCGGGCACGCCTGCGAATGCTTATGCTTACTATGCAAACGAGAAACAACAGCAGACCAAAACTGCCCATCACGAATCCTCTGAGTAGGTCATAGGAGGGCATGTATGAGTAAGGTCCACCAGTACCGGCGGGTATGGGAAGTAGGATCGACCAGAAGGAGGATTCACCAGTACCGGCAGGTCCCGACGTTGATGGGCGTTCAGTGCTGCTGATGAGCTGCAGGTAATCTAGCCTGAACATATTCCGACCAGGAAGTGTGTTCTCGATCACAAGAGTATGCTCTTTCCCCTCGCCCTCTTCCAGAGTCGGCGACTGGAAAAACAATTGCCTGTAGATTACACCGCGCATTGGCGTGCCTTTAAAAGACGAGGGGGCTGAGCCATCGATGCTGTATTCCGTAATTGGCGCAAAAGAAGGATGCCCATTGTTGTTTTCACGACCAATTGTCCCATACACAGCAATCGATGATCCTGGTGCAAGAACGGAGTATGAGCGAGGCTTCGAGTGGACTTTGGGCGAAAGTACGACCATTGAATTTGATCGTGGCTCGAGAGCCTGCACTTGCTGTCCCGTGAGTTGTAGAATTGTACTCCGACCCAACGCCCCCGCGTTCCCAGAATCCAGTATAGGCGATGCGTGGGTTTACGTCGTCAATGATAATCGTGTCTGAGGCCATCGTGTTTCGATGACGGAACTACGAATGAATAAATGTACCGGGTCGAAGAAGTAGAAGTGAATGGTGAGGGCTGATGGGAGTCAAAGGCTTTAAGAAAAAAGATGATCAAGGTCTCCTGACTCATGAAGCTGCAGGCAGTGACAGTTCCCCCTGCGAAACACGCCGTCAGTGTGCATTCCCCGGCGAGAACGTGAGAAGTGACATCTCAGATAACGACAAACCCCATGCGGGCACAAGTAACGTAGTACAACAAATTCTAAAATAAGTCCATGTCAGTGAAAAAGAATTATGAAGTGCGGTGACGCGTATCCGTGTATGGCCGGCGGAGAGTCCTCCGCTTGAGCATATTATTGACATGTTGAGCGTGTCGCCACAAGGGACAACAGATCCATATTCGAACGGTGCCGCGAAGAGCCTGATTGGGTATTGGGGCTGGAGGGGCCACTCTTGCTGCTGGACACGTTTGACTGTGTGACGTCCGTTTTAGTTGACATACTATATGCCTCCCTTTTCCCCTTACTACCCGACTTCATTAGATTTCTTGTTTAAGAAGAAAGAAAGAAATACGCGCAAAATCGCTTCTGTCTTGGAGCAGTGTCCCATCCGAACTCCCCTCCGAAAGACAAGAGACGCAGTATAGCGACGATAGCGCTGAGCAGTCGCAATCCCATGATAGTACCCACAATAGCGCCCGCAATCACCTCTTTAGCAACTGATAATGCCAGTAGCCGCCCCCACTTGTTTGCAATGCTCGGGTTCGAGCGCACCTGCCAGTCACAAACAACAAAAGCAATAAGATACAATAGCTTTCGAAACGTCGACATCCAAAAAGATTCAAGTTATTGCTGATAAAGCTCAACAGGAATAATGGAACGGCGACGTACGTTGTGCAATTCAGATGTACTTGATAAACGCGCGTAAATTCTACTTGGTCGGAAGGCGCAGTTACAACTGTTCCCAAAAATTGAGACAGTACTCTTTCATGGACATTTGTGCGCACCAACATCAGAATTTTGGCAGCCCATCTGTCCAATGACAGTGTACATGTGATAGGAGGGATGTGGCGGAAGTGCGAGTATGATATTAGTGGACAGAAATACAGAAAGGAGCGGTGGGTGTATAAGGATAAAATTGTCAAGTCCGGAAAAAGAAGCTTAAGCGAGTATAATTACGAATAAAAGGCGAGTGCTTTGAGATGCACGCGGGGTTTCAGCGTGTGTAGTCTGGTAGAGGTATTTAATTGACCTCAATAACTGGGGGGGTCTTTAGGCCAGTCCCTTCGTATCCGCGAATGTGCCTCCGCGAGTAGTATAGCCAGGTGGAAAGGCCGAATTGAACGGTTGAGAGATAAAAGGACTTGCGCTCGACGACAACCGGGGCGCGGGGGCACTGTCAGGCATGCCTTGGAAAGGAGAAACACGAGACAGCGTCGAAGGCCGCGAGTTCCATGGCCAACCTGTTTTTGTGTCATATTTGAATGAGTCTGTAATCTACACGGGAAGAAGCAAGACACCCACGAGATTTTGATTCCAAGTTCGTTCCAAAATCCGACGAGGAAGATGTCTGTTTCAGCCTCTTGGACTGGCGTGAGAGGCATCGTAGGAGAAAGACGATCATCACGACCAAAAGGAGTGCAACAAAGCTTCCAACCGCAATAGCAGCTATCACACCATTGGATAAGCCAGGCGACTCAGTATTGTTGGGTGGAGAGGGTGCTTGAGAAGTATTGTTGGGCTGCGAGGTAGGTTGAGGGATGGCCTGTGTGGAGGACTGGAGGGCCGAATAAGTGGACAGCCCGGGAGACAGTTGAGGGGGAAGCTGGGAAGAAGACTGAGTGTCAGGATCATGCCCAGGTTGAGAGGAAATCTGGGTAGAGGACTGGGGGGGATGTGTGGATAGCTGGGGAAGCAGTTGAGGGGGAAGCTGGGGAGAAGGCTTGACGTCGTCATGCCAGATCCGAGCATAATCAAACCGCAATAAATTCTTGTTTGCTGTGGTGTAGGTGATCACCAGAGTGTGCTGCTCATTCCCCGCGAGCCTTCGGGACGTATAGAACAGCTGTTTATAGAGAATGACGCTACCAATTGCGCCAACAAATACGGTAGTTGTGTTCGGGTCTCCATCGAGTGTGTATGAGGTGATCGCAGCGAGACTTGGATCGCCGCTCCCATCATTTCCACGTCCTATGGTCCCATAGACCTCTATAAACGAGCCTAAATGGAGGCGAGCAAGTTGAAGACATTGTTGATCAGTGGGATATTGGAAGCAAGGACTCACCACCTGTGAATGTGATGGTCGCTTGAGCCCCAACTTCGTTTGTGTTGTGTGTCGAATTTTGGAACTCATTTATACTACCGGCAAGGTGCCAAAGGCCGCCATAATGCACACTGGGGTCAGTGTCATCGATCAGAGTAAAATTTGCCGCCATATCGTTTGCTCAACCCGAGGATGCTGTCTTTCGTGAGCGATGCAAAGTTACAAGTCGATAGAAACGATTAAAGGAACGACTCGGAATCGGACACTGGCAGTTTAAAAAACATATTCATTGCAACAATTTGGATCTGTATGGCACAGTAATTCCAAGGATCCGTCGTCACGTCCTTTGACATGGGTTTGATGGATGCCCACGGAACAGCACGCTTCGTGCCCACGGTTTAAAATGCATGGAAGGACCTCGGGGAGCCGTGCTTTTTATGTCGACGAACGCTGATGGGTGATGCAAGACAGGATCAGAAGTTGGCGACGTTCACCACCTGAGGCAACATCGTGGAACCTTTTGGAGGAATTTAACATCAGAAAGTGTGGTCATGTCAGCTGAGATCCAAATTATCGCGTTTCAGCCAAAGCATCATAATTTGCTAGAGAGTTGGCAATGCAGACCTGCGATGAGCGGGAATCATGATGAGTGGGAAGAAAAACGTCAAATTCCCGCTACCTTTAGGTAGTGGGTCTTCTAGTCGTTTCAAAATCGATTTTTGGCTGTAGATTGTAAGATCGGGTTGTGGGAAAATGTGGAGAATTTTTAGCTCCACTTGCTCCACTTTGCGTGATCGAACCACAACTTTGGGTCTCATTATATCATTTTTCGCACTACTTAGTGTTCGTCTTGTGCCCGTTGAATGCCTTACCACTCTTTGTATATGTCATTACTAATGGTTTCTCCCGTGTTCATGTTTATCTTCATGTTCAACGTGGTGTAAATTCATATTGATGTTTTTTCACCTTCGTCAGCGCTTGGTGAGTACTTGTCTGCATACTTTCGACAACCCGTCAGTGTTGCATACTTGCTCATCTCTTTTGTTCCTCATGTTTATTATCCACGTCATCTTTTTTGTTTCTAATGTTTACCATTGTTAGTAGTTCCACTTGCTCCATTTGGGTCTCATTGAATCAAGCAACGAGCCCCTACGTATGTGCGTGTCAATTTCGGATCCGTTCGCTGCGTTGTCATGGTCAGCATCCACTAGCGTCTTTTTTTTTGATCGGTTGAAAGTTGATGGCTTTGTTCGGACTACTTAGTGTTTGTCTTGTGTAATCACGTGAACGTCCGATTGCTCGGACGAAAACGTGATCACAATTTTAAATAACAGTGTCAGCGCGCTCCGCCGCAGGGCCTGGTGCTCGTTGAATGCCTTACCACTCTTTGTAGTTTCTCCGGTGTTCATGTTTATCTTCATGTTGAACGTGGTGTAAATTCACATTTATGCTTTTTCATCTTCGTCAGCGCTTGGTGAGTGTTTGCATATTTTCTCATGTCTTCTGTTTCTAATGCTTACCATCGTCAACACAATCCGCGATAACCCGTGAGTGTTGCATACTTCCTCATCTTTTCTGTTCCTCATGTTTATCATCGTCAACGCAGTACATTTTCGTTTCGCCATTTTGTAAATCCTGCTTTACCATTGTAAAGGTCGTACATTGAGGAGAAGGGGCTCCCAACGATTCAGCGCGTTCGCACACGAGTAGCCTGCCTCGAACGGGCCGCTCTCGCTTCTCATGTGTTTTTTCTGATTCAATATTCAAAAGTGCGTAAATATGTCCTTCGTGACGCGTCAGGCTTTGATTTCATTTCAGACGGACGTCACTGCCACCCTCGACGGCATGTTGCAATCATCGTCAATCGTCACCAGAAAGCAGTAATGTACCACCCCTTCATTGAAGCGTACATTTGATCTGTTCTGGACTTCATTCCGCGCACTCTAATGTTGACGTTTTTCAGGGTTGCATTGACTCTGGTCGACATCCCTATCACGTTCCTTACCACGTCCATTTTCGGAAACCTAATCTACTTCATTGTTGGCTTGCAGACTTCTCCTGGCCAATTCTTGTCAGTCATCTCTCTTCGCCTCGTCATGGATCAATTGCTGACTGTATTTCGGGTTTCAGTATATTTTACTTGTTTTTATTCACGATGTCCATCACGATGGAGGCGTGGTTCAGAAGCATTGCGGCTATTTTCAAATCAGAGGCAACTGCGCAGGCTGTGTCGGGTATTGTACTACTCGCTATGGTTATCTACACGTGCGTATATGCCTTTGCCTTTGCCTTGTTTCAACATGAAGCTGATATCTGCCGATCAGCGGTTATACTATTTCTAAGCAATCTATGATCGGCGCTCTTCATTGCATCTCGTACATCAATGTAGGATTTTGCCTTCTTTGCTGTTATATTCGACAGGAGCTTATGATGTCTTCCACCCCCTCCGATACGGATTCAAAGGCATCCTTGCGAACGAGTTTCACACCCTCAACGGCAAATGCTCTTCGCTCGTGCCTCAAGGTCCCGGATACGAGGGTGTCAGCCTAGATAACCAAGTATGTGCAACGGTTGGAAGTCAACGGCAACCGGTTCATCAAGCTTTCCTACGACTACTCGTATTCCAACGTGTGGATGGTGCGCTTCTACCCTCTACTTACCTTTGTGTATAAAGTTAATCATGCTTCTGGATCTATAAAAGAACTTTGGAATTGTCGTCGCTTTTGGCGTCGCATTTGTCGTGGCACTCCTAATATTCTCCGAGTTCAACACGTCCGTTTCCGGCGAGACATTCCTGGTGCTCTTCAAGCGAGGAGCCAAGTCCCCCGTCCTCAAGGAAGCTTTTGAAACCGGCTCTGTGGACGAGGAGAAATCCTCCACCAGCACTGGCACCCGGGGGCGACATGTCCCCGTCTCTGGTGGTTGACGGAAGCTCCTGGACGACGTGTCGGGGTATGTGGTTCCTGGGAAGCTGACAGCGCTAACGGGCGAATCGGGCGCGGGGAAGACGACGCTGTTGAATGTGCTTGTGCAGAGGGTGGATACGGGTGTGGTGCTGGGAGATTGGTTCCTTAATGGACAGTCGCCGCAGCATGATTTCCAGTCGCACAGGTAACAGGTTTTCCGTGACTTTGCAGGGATTGGATTGATAATGATTTTGTGTTTTGTTTGGTAGTGGATATTGTCAGTAGATGGACACGCAAGTACCGACTGATACCGTCCGGGAAGCTCTTCTATTTTCTGCGTCGCTCTGCCAGTCTTCGTCCGTCCCCGCCGCCGAGAAGGAAGCATAGTGCGTAATATTTGTATCCTGCTCGCTGTTTGTAGAGAGCAAATTTTTATCTCGAATCTTGGGTGGTGTCCGCGACTGTCTTTTATGGCTGCCCGACGAGCTCAGAAGACCTTGATCTGACAGATGTGTGTCGTAGCTTGTGTTAAACTTTTGGCAATACTTGCTATTGCTTCTTGGTATTGTTTGATGGTAGTAACAATCATATGTTATATTATTTGAATATAGTACAGAGGTCGTCAGAGACAATATCATGAAAGTTAACTTTTCTTATATGTACGTACTCCTTTACCTTTACCTTTTCCCTTTTGCTCGGTATTAATGTCTTCCGCCACTTCAATACCCTCCATTTTGATGAAATCGTTGGATCGCTGTACTGGTACGGAGGACACGGAAGCTTTCAGTCGTTTGCTTCCAAAATTGTCAAATGCATCATCTCGAGAAGGGGTTACAACTCGTCGAACGGTAGGAGTTGGAGCTGTCTCGATAGTTGTACGTCGCTCAATTGGCATCGGCGATTTCGTAAGTGCCCGCATGCTATGTGCATTGATTTGATAAATCTATACAATGTGAGCAAATCGAAATATAATTGACATAGATAGATACACACATGGCGTGCAGTTCCACGGATGTCAGGCATGATAAAGCAGTGAAAGGTGACTCTCATGATAACAAGCGTGCCTGGTCGAAAGACGTCATACATATCCCAAGGCTTGACCAAGTTCCCATCTGTATCACGAACATCAAGCTGAACAAGACGTGATGTTTCATGTCGGAAAACAGGTCCACCGTAGTCAGGTAAACGTGTGCAAGGATAAGTTGTTTGAAGTGTTACTTCATCTAATGATATACAACTTTATTAATATGTCTTAATAGTGATTAATGTCTTACCATCGTCATATGTATCTTTATCAAGATTATCAGCAGGCTCTATAGATTTCTGAACGTCCGAGTCCAGTGCGCGTTTGCCGACACGTTGCTTGTTAGCACGTACTTGCGTGTTTGTTTTTTTAGCCTAAGATTGGTATATCGATGTATTGTAGTTCAATTATAATAAATGACTTACAACATATTTTGGAAGAAGGGTGACGACAATGACGTTTGGAGGGTCTTCTTCATTTCCTTTTTGCTTGACGATGCATTCTTTTGCATTGAAGGTCTAATGATATCTTAGTATACCGTCGACATATCCAAAAATCAAGATTTACACTACCGAATTCCTTTTCGTCCGCTTGTACAACAGCGTTATAGGTTCCCACTTGGTTGGTGTACAATGTTTGAACAATGGCGGTAGCTTCCGTAGGACAACCAATGTGAATAACATCTTTGACGCGAGTATCATCCGTAATGACTTTAGTCTAAGTAGAGAAGCTTTATTTCTGATATGAAATAATAGAATAATATTACGCACTTCATTACCAGCAGGACCGGCATAAAAAGACCCACGCGCAGACATTTTTGTTCCTTGCTGCTCTGTTCCTATTTCTCCAAAGAGAACACCAACATATTCTTCATTATCAGGTTTGACATAACGGTAATTCTTGCTCCAGTCTTCGATGGTCCGAAAGAACGTTTTGTTATAATCGGCAGCAGCAATAGCACGGTCGTCAAGAGAAATGACTTCCGTAGCAAGTTCATCATAGATGTTTTCGGTCACTAGTTGTTTGAAATGGGAAGTGATAAAATTCGCGTTCATGATTGATTGTTGAACAGGCAATAGTTCTCCAAGCTTCGCCTTTTATGCGTCTCGTACTACCTGTACGACATTTACCTGACAAAGAATGACGTCTTGCGCCACCGTGGCTCCTGAGACAATGTCGTTCTATGTTTAAATTTTTCGATCTTTTCCGTAATCAGGGTCCCCGGAGATAGCCCACGTCGTCCGATGCAGAGTTTTGTCAATTTCCTTCTCTCTTTGTCCTTTTCAACGTTCATCATCTCTTGTTATATCGATGTCCATCTTTATATCTGGCTTCTTGTCCACAGTCCTTGCTGTGGATCATCCGCAGTCTCAAATATCTGTTGCTTTCCTACGACGTAACAAAATTGTCTTTTTATGTGGATCATTACTTTCGCTTTCAGTAACCATTGCCGACAAATATTCTGCCACAACTTCCATGGTTGACTTTCTCGTCACATCTGAAATCATCAGTGGTCATGATGCTGAACTTGGAACTGATTTTCAATGTACGTTGTTCTTTTCCTTATATCACTTTTGATTTTCATCATATTACAGTACCAAGTTTTGTACCTCAAGCGACTTCGACCTCCTCTGAACAACATAATCTTGTTATGTCTGTTCCTGACTGCATGGCAACTACATCATATGATGTAAATCAGTTACATGACTATAACATGGATATAAATCATACTGCTGTTCATTCTGTCAATTCTACACCACCGTCTATTCTTCCTCCTGATTTTTTACGAAGCTCGTCTAATTCAAAAAATGGGTCAGTTTTGCTCCGTGAAATTTTGTCTGGAAAATATACAAAAGGCTTGCACTGTTCACCATTTGTCGATGATATCACTATTCTCCATGGCTCTTTGAGATTGCATGGCATTGATTATAATGGACTTACAGTTCGAGATTGTAAAATCGCACTGCTTGCTCATATTTTACAAGGTGCCTGTTATGAATATGAGCTTGATATCAAAAGTCATAAGCATAAACCTGATCGTACTGCATGTCGATCTATCAGTAGTGGTTTTCAAATGTCTTCGGACATTTCTGTATGTGCGATTGATTATCTAACTTCCTCAAATGCTCGTGAATGTCCCACACAGCAGCTACTTTTGGTCGTTGAGGCACTTGGACTACCTAAAGTTGACATTGATCCTCAGCATCTCCGTCGTCATTTACTTAGACTCTTGAAAACTCAAACTTCACGTCCAGTATCACCCTCATTGCAGCAGTCAACAAGTTCACTTATATCACATTGGGATGTTTTTAATAACTTTAGGACATTACAAAAACCAGCTTTGCTGAGTATTATATCTCAACATCAAATCAAGCTTTGTGATAGATATACAACTACACGACAAGCTATGCGTAATGCTATCATAAGCCATCTTTCTAATGGTGATTGTCATAAGTCAGATTTAATGCAACATCAAGTTCAAGAGCCTTTGAAGCAACCTGATCAGTGTCGTTCGTTTGTCAATTCAATAGAAGATGATAGTGGCAGTGATGATTTTAAAATTCAAATCTTGTCTACATTGAAAAGTAAGTTGAATCGTAAAGGACTCCAAGGTCTTTTCAATGTGCAAGGTATAATATTTGAATCAAGTGATAGTGTTAGACAACTTCGAAGTCGATTGAAAGCCCATATTACTTCTTTAAAGAAAGGAAAAAAAACATCAGCATCTCGACAAGCTGAAAACGATGAATTGCAAAAGAAAAAAACCAATATTGTCAATAATTGGCCACAACTAGTGTCAAAATCATTGAAGGAGAAAATTTTAAGGCTCTTCCGTGAACAAACATCAACTAAAGCTTTGTCGTCCTTTACATGTGCAGTTTGTGCAGCAGATTATCTCAATATCGATCGACATGATATACCGTTGAATGAAATCAATGGTTCATTGCTCTCTAAGTCGAATCTACGGTCAGGGCGTACTTCTGATGTTCTGGAAAATTCAGGACCCTTGTTGGACCCACATGGTGTTTTCACGAATGAAACTGGAGTTACACATATTAAACTATGCAAATCTTGTATGTCATCTCTGAATTCTAACAAGATCCCACCACTGGCACTTGCAAATGAACTTGTTCTTGGAGCAATTCCAAATGAATTAAAAGACTTAACTGTAATTGAAGAAGCCATGATCGCAAGATGTCGAGCAAAGTGCTGGGTTGTTCAGTTAAAAGAAATCAATGACAATTTCGTTCTACCAAGTACACAGCGAGGCATAAAAGGCCATATTATCATTTATCCCCAACGACCCTCAGTTATAGCTAAATGCCTTCCACCTTCTATAGATGAAGTATGCACACCTATCTGTGTTATTTTTGTTGGTTCATCAGTTCCTACGTCTGAATGGTTGCGACAAAAAGCGAAACCCTTGTCCGTACGTCGTGAAAAAGTGCATAATGCTCTGATATGGCTTAGAGAACATAATCATCTATATAAAGATATTGAACTTAATTCTGACGTACTGAACTCACTTCCCGAAGATGATATTTTACCGATACATATTGAACATGTACTCCCAAATGACGGTCATGATGGATTAACTTCTCATTATGATCCAAATGCTGTGTGTCATGATTCTGTCGTAGAACAACCTCCCACGACTCCATTTCAAAATGTTGTTATTACGGATGTAGATGGAAATGCTTCTTCAAATGAACTTCGAGCTGCTGCTATGCGACATATAAAACAGAAAGGAGGAGGATATATTGAAATCTCACATGATCCACAGCCCGTAAACGAGTTTTGTAATCCAGAACTGTTTCTCATGATCTATCCAACACTTTTTCCATATGGAACTGGAGGCTTCGAAGATTACAAACGTCCAAGTGTACTTTCATTTAAACGTCAAGTTAAACATTTTTTCAATCTTCATGACAAGCGTTTCCAGGAGCATTATTCATTTCTTTTTACTGCATTCAATATTCTACAGCGGCGAGCAGCTCTTCTTCATACTAGTTTAAAAATCAAACGGAAGAATTTTGACAAAGTTGCTGCTAACTTTGCTGCTGTCACTCCAGAAGCTCTACACATAATTTCAGAACGAATTTCAAGAGGAGATTATACCACTGTCAATACTGAGGAAGAGCGTCAAGCTCTGAACTTGATGAGAGAAGTCAATGTTATTTCATCTCATATTGCTGGATCAGCTGCATCTCGAGTTATGATGCGAAACGAGATACGAGCTATTATAACTGACAAGGGTGTTCCAAGCTTTTATATAACAATCAATCCTGCCGATATATTTAATCCACTGGTCAAATTTCTGTCAGGAGCAGATATTGACATTGATAATTTATTGCCAGAAGAAGTTCCAACGTATGCTGAACAATCAATTTTAGTCGCTAAAAATCCAGCGATTGCCGCTAAATTTTTTAATATCTACATGAAAGCCTTTATTTCCGCAATACTAAAATACGACCCGAAACAAAATGATCTTGAAGGTGGGATTTTTGGGCTTGTTAAAGCATATTATGGATGTGTAGAAGCACAAGGTCGTGGCACTCTACATTGTCATATGCTGATCTGGGTTGAAGGAGGTTTGAATCCTAACGAAATAAAGAAACGAGTTCTGGAAGATCATGATTTGGATTTCGAACGCCGTTTTCTAGAGTTCATTGATGATACCATTTCGAATTGTATTCCTGAAGATCCAGATCCTAATTTGCAAGTACCTTCGACAAATCATCATCCATGCACTGTTCGTGGTGTAGATCTCAATTTGGGTAATCCTGAATTTGAGAAGGCACGTCAAAAAGATGTCCATCATCTAACTAAGCAATGTCAAACCCACAAACATACAACTACCTGTTATAAATATTGGCGAGGACCTCCTGAACCAAAAGAATGCCGTTTTAACCTAGATGAAGACAATACATGTCCTAAAAGTTCTATTGATCCCGTTACTGGTGAATTAAACTTGCGATGTCTGAATGGGATGGTAAACAACTTTAACGAAACGATCTTAGAGGCTATTCGCTGTAATATGGACATAAAGTGCATTGGATCAGGAGCATCCGCAAAAGCTGTGATGTACTACATTACAGACTACATAACAAAATCTGAATTGAAAACACACGTTGCCTATGCTGCATTAGAACTTGCAGTTAAAAAGCTGGAAAATAGTAATGAAGATGACGACTTGATGACTACTCGCGCAAAAAAACTCTTACAAAAATGTGCTTATTCTATGATATCTCATCAAGAACTATCTGCACAACAGGTTTGCTCCTATTTAATGGACTACGAAGATCATTTCACTAGCCATAATTTTAAAAACCTTTACTGGACAAGTTTTGAGCGATATATTGATATGTTTCATCCATTGTCTAATGACAATCATCAGATAAACGATGATGTGAATGATGAAGATTATAACACGACTAATGACGATGTTGAGACTCAAGATACTACTAATAATGATGATGATGTTGGTATTAAAACTGACCAATATGGAAATCTTATGTTGACTACAACTCAAGTTGACGACTATAGATTTCGAGGATCAGAATTAGATAATTTATCTCTTTGGGAATATGTTGCACGTATTGAAAAAGTTCGGAAGAAAAAAACTTCCACGGAAGAAAACAACATGAATATAACTGATGATGATGAACCTGATGATGACACTGAAAAGATAGGAGAGGAAAACCCTATGACAGAATTACTATTAAACACCTGCCACATTCGACCAACTGTAAAATTATTGTCAGGCCATCCAGATGAGGCGACACATATTCTTCGCATTTTGAAACCTCATAAACGATGTATACCTGTTCCGATTGGACCATCAATCCCCAGACGTGATCGTGATGATGTTAGTGAACGATACAAAAGATTAATGGTTTTGTTGTTTAAACCATGGCGAGATCTGACAGTCCTACGTTCACAGAATACGACGTGGACAGAAACATTTGATATGTCATATTCATCTTTTTCACCCGAACACAAAGCCGTCATTGAAAATATGCAGATATTACATGAATGTCGAGATAGTCGAGATGATCACTTTATCTCACGACAAGCAAAGCAAAAAAATCGTGCGAATCAAATCCCAGGAGAACCTCATTCTACTCAAGAATGGTGTGATAACAATTTTGATGATGACGATCAGACAGAAGCCATTATTTTAGATCACCTCACCTCTATCACATCAGCGTATTCAACAAGAATATCGAAAACCAAAAATGATGTAATGACATGTTTAGATTATGCTAACAATGGCGGAGTATTCGCTCATACAGAAACAAATATGCTAGTTGATGATAATACACACACTGCAGTAGAAGAAGTTCATGAAATGAACCCTATCATTGAAGAAGAATGGAGAAAAGCATATGAAGATCGCCGCAATGATTTTAAAAACAAATCGATGTATGATGGTAAAGAAACATGTTCCATGTCAACATTTGCAGCTCAATCTACAACAGATTCTGTAATTCAAAATGGTAATGCATTTTGGAATGAATTCCAGCCTGACATTCATGAACCTGTAATTCGTGAACAAACAAGAGCAACTGATGAGAATCCAAATGTCGATATAGAACAATTAGTTGATGAATTTTCGTTGAATACAGAGCAAGCACGAGCATTTAGAATTGTTGCTAAACATAGCCTTCAACAAAAACCTGAGCAGTTAAGAATGTATCTCGGTGGTCCAGGTGGTACAGGAAAATCAACAGTTATAAATGCGTTGAAAGAATATTTCAATCGACGAAACCAGGCTCGACGTTTTAGATTAGCTTCATACACTGGTGTTGCTGCTGCAAACATATCAGGAATGACACTTCATTCTGCATTATGTCTTAATCAACGAAAACAGCAACAGAAAATTGGAAGTAGAACACAGCGAGACCTTGTAGCCTTGTGGCAAGGAGTAGACTATCTTTTTATCGATGAAGTATCAATGATCGGTTGTAAAATGCTGCTCACGATAAGTGAAAGCCTTTGTATAGCAAAAGAAAAAAACGGACCTTTTGGAAAGATAAACATCATATTCGCTGGTGATTTTGCACAATTGCCACCTGTTGGTGAGACTCGGTTGTTCTCGCATGTTAATACTTTCAAGGTCACAACTAAAAAAGGACAAGATGATGTGTTTGGAAAATTGTTATGGTTAGACGTTAAAACAGTAGTAATACTGCATCAAGTTATGCGTCAACGTGGCTCAGCAAATCAAAGTTTTGTTGAACTGCTAGGAAGACTACGTGAAGGTAACTGTACCGATGAAGATTATAATCTACTAAATAGCCGCATAATACAAAACGTGTCTCCAAATTGGACAGAAGAACGATGGCAAAATTTACCAATAATTGTTGCTGGAAATGAAGTAAAAGATGCATTGAACATTAGGGCAGTTGAATCCTTTGCACAAAAAACAGGTAGACAAATGCATTGGTATTATTCCTCAGACGTGAGAGGAAACAATATCATTAAAGATTCCCAACTAAAATCTCACCTTCAAAGCTTGCATTCTGGGAAAACAAGTCAACGCCTAGGATGCCTTCCGTTAGTTATTGGCATGCCTGTCATGATCTGCCAAAATTTTGACGTCGAAAGTGGAGTTGTCAATGGATGTACAGGAATATTAAAGAAAATACGATACCGAATAGATAACGAAGGTGAACGTCATGCACTTTCCTGCATTGTTCAAGCGCCAACAACAACTGGAGCCAGTTTACCCTACCTTGAACAATATGACATTGCAGTACTAGAAGATATAACAGAGATGACCTTCACTCACCCATACTCAGACAAACGATGCAAGATTAAACGTACCCAGCTCCCGCTCATGCCTGCATTTGCTATGACTGCACACAAAGCACAAGGACAAACCCTTGAAAGTGCAATAATTGACTTACAAAACTGCTATGGAACAGAATTGCCCTATGTTATGGTGTCTCGAATCACTAGTCTCGAAGGTTTATTGATCTTGAGGCCGTTCGAAAAGAAAAAGATTCAATCTAGGAGATCAGAAGATTCCCGTACAGAGGTCCGACGCCTAGAACTTTTGCGATTACATACAGTTACATGCAATGGAACTGTTCAAGAGAATGCAAATGCACGGGAAATACTAAAGCGAACAGATTGTCTTGAGGATGAAAATGTTACAGTACCAACATCAACAAATGTACTTAATAATGATTCCATTGACCAACTTCATCAACTCCAAATCAACAATCGTCGCATTACCGCTACCACTATATCATCACTGGATACATCCAATGACATTCGAAATCAAAAACGTATCGAAAAACAACCATTGATATTACCGACATCGCCAAACATTCAAAAAACCCCGCATGAAGCTGTTTTCACATATAAACGAAAATTATTAGGAACAACACTACCACGCAATACCAAGTGTCGACATAACTGAGGTAGGCTTCCCTTGCCAGAACTGGGCAACACCTCAGATAACGTTGAAGCCGCTGGTTGAGTCCAACAAATAGATCTTCGCTCCGCAATTTCCAGAAATCTGCCTCCACCGCCGCCTACGCCATAGAACGTCACTCTCGCCGACCAAAAGGACTCGATCACCCCAAAGGCGATGGAATCCTATATGGGCAGCTAAACTTCAGCCTGTGCTTCGTATATCGTCCAGCGCAGCTATAGTGATAGGGGGGGGAAACACAGCTGTTGCGGCGGAGAGCGAGAAAGGCACATACCTCCACGCTAACACAAGCGAAAGAAGAAACTTACCCTGCGCCCCAACGACCCGACCTCAAAGTATTTCCCTACATTTCAACCACAGTTCAACACACACCTACACCACGGACATGGGACACAGGACATAGCTCACCGAAACGAGAAGCTCAAACTCCGTCTTGATCTCTTCCACCTTGCCCTGGTACGCCAGCAGCTATCCCAACTCGTAATCTGCCCATCAAAGAAAGAAAAAAATCAACCAAACACGATCGTCAGTTCAATTTCGAGTTCTACATGAAGCTGAGGAGAAAGCTAAAGCGCAAAATTGTAGGCACGTAAGGAAATCACGTACGAGCGTACACGAGATGGTCAAACTTGAAGCCGTATACAAACACAATATACGTCGAGACATATTTATCCATGATCACACAAGTGAACCAAATACGCTTTCTTTCATGGATTTCCCACTCACTAAACAGCCTTCTGCCAAGGTCCACACGAATCCAGCCATTCGCGCTGCGGTGCATCCCCAAGTCCTACCCTATGCAAATCGCCATGCCAATATATGTCCACGCCTCAGCCATTGCGTCAATACCGATCCACGTCGACAGCCGCAAGGCGGCATACGTGCTATCGAGGATAACTTTCGCTTCGTTCAGGTACTCGTTGCCTGCCTGCCACATCATCAATACCTCGACGGACTTGGGCGTGAGATCCGAGTAGCGCGCAGCGGTGGCGTTGCGGGTCTGCATGGGTGACGACGTCCACCGTGAAGGCACGAATGAAAAGAAGCGTACCATTAGCAGACATTGCACTTTCGATCATGGAACTTAGTCAGGAAGTTGAGCATGTTTTGCGAAATTTGATCGCGCGCCACTGGGCCAGACAACACGTCAGAAACAAAGTACAGGAACGATACATCGTTGGGCTTTGAAGGACACCCACGCACGCACCTTGGCCGGTAGTAGGCGCCTGCACAATAGCGCCAATGATGTCCTACCCATCCTCCTGTAATATTCCGATGAGAACGACAGCTATTGAACCAACAGGAAGGAGGTAAGCAAGAGACCATGGGCTAAGCTTCCGGTTAATGAAGGATGAGGGACAGAAGGAACATCGAGGCTGACGAACGTGCAGCACAGCTCCTCCCTCCTCACGGCACTCCAGCCCTTTCTTGTTCTACGCCCAGACATCAACATTTCACGACTGCGCTTCAGCACGACGGGTGACAGCGACCTTGCCAGTCAACTTGGCGCGGTGGGTATCAGCATTGGCGTAGATGGGCACGGCATTGTTGCTGGAGTCGACGATGTAGAAGAGGTTGTTAGAAGCCCTCTCCAACTTGCTGAAATTGTACGCCTCAGACATGTATCAAAGAACGACATGATTATGAGTGCATTACGATCTAAAATATTGCAATTTGACTTACAGTCGTGCTCAACTTCGACGGATTGACCGGAGACGAGGACAGTGACGACGTCATACCGTGTCGTAGCAGCAAGGGGCAGGATGTTGGGAGAATATCCGAAACCTAGAAGATCTGATGATGGCTTCATGAACTGCAGAAGATGTGCAGAGGGCAGAGTGCGTCAGGTTGTCTGGTAGTTGCGGGGATGTGGGATCAACTGTCCACCAGGACTCGTCCGGCTCTGCAGCACGAACCTGGTCAAAGAGCGCAGGATCGCCAACGCTGGCTGCCGTTTCGAGGGCAGAGCGCGCCGGGGATCACGACCAATCGCGTCACCGTCCCCTCCTCCTTCAGCTCCTCCGCCGCCGCCGCCGATGCATTGCGAGAGGGGCTTCCCCGCGTTGCAGCGTGCACGAGTTGCGCGCCCATCTCCCGGGGGACGACCTCGTCGTACTCGCTCACCAGCACCAACATCTTCTGCGCCAGACGGACCAACACGGTGCGGCGGCCCGCGCCTCGCCCGATCCCACACGAGCGACTGGAGGTGGCGTTATCGGACCCAGCGCTGCGGATACATGCCAGGGACGGAGGCGAAGGGGTTCTAGAGGATGAGCCCTCGTATACGTATCTTGCGCGCCGAGTCCGTGTCTGTGTCCGTAGCCACCACCTCGTCGGAGTCGGAGTCGGGGGCAGGGCTGGATTCGGGGCGACGGTGGGGAGCGTGGTCCTTGAGGTGGGAGAAGAGGCAGAGCGCGACGACGCCGCCGAGTGAGTGTCCGTAGAGGATGATATGCGAATGCTCTGAGGGCAAATTTGCCACACACAAGAGCCTTCTCATGTGAAGGGCACAAATGCCACTCTCTTGAACACGAGGGGAGAGGAGAGTTGAATGTTTGACCAGGTGCTTCTGGTGAACCTGTTGTGCTCTTAATTCAGTAAAAACAGATACTAGATGACGGCTTGTACACACCGCAATTCTCTAAAGCCATAGGTACAAGTTACAAATCAATGCCAACACACAGACATTCTGCACTCTCATTCACCCATATTGGGCTGCAAAGTTTGTGCATCTTTGAGTTCTGCATTCACCTTTATAAGGCTGCAACAAGAAGACAAAGGTCGGGCGTGTGTTGGGAAAATGTTACGTGCCCTAAAAAATTTGCTTTAAACCAATTACATAATCATTTCATTGCGTGACCATGATCGTGACGCGTAGTCTACACTCCCAAAGCCGTCAACTTTGAACCGACAAAAATTGATTGAAAGACAGTCGCTGTATACTTATTGATAGTTCAAAGTCAAATGCAAAATTTGCCCTGCGTCTACAAATATCTGTACTTAAACTGCGCAAGGTAGCGGGCATTGCCGCTTGCCGGCCCTACCCTCCTTATCAACTGATGCGATGCGCCTGAGACACCGAGTTCGCCAGTCTAAGTGCCGCCTCGGCTTGAGAGGGTATGTATTGATTCGTGCCGACATGGATAAGACAGATATGATGCTTGCCAGGGCAGAAGTAGTCTCCTAGTTCCGGGTAGGTAGCTGGCCAGGGGTATATGGTCAACCTGAACTTCAGATTTGTGAAGGGGGTAAAATACTTACAAGTCATCCATGAGCAGGCGAGTATGTCAATGATCCAAGCGCGGTACTGCAACGAGCACCGAACAAGAATCGTGTCATGACTTGAAAAGATCACAATGAAAATTTCTCCATCTACAATTGAGGAGGAGAAGCGGGGCGAGGTCTGGTGAGGTGACATGTGAAATGACCATAACTACTTACCGCCTATCCACACAACGATATCACTATCATCAATCAAGTCACCAAAATCTCCTTCGAAAGCCTTATCCTGTGCCGTAATATTCGCATCTGCGACCACCACCACCTCCACTCCACATCGAACACTTGCTGAATCGCCGCACATATACATTCGGTTGCTTCTCCGACCAGAAATTAGAGTCATCGGGATCGCGGAGCCTGAGGTCCGGGTCGTCCTCTGCTTCTTTCGTATCCGCACCAACGCTCTCAGCATCATCATCACCACCGCTGTCACCGTTCATTTCGGTGTAGCAGAGGGGCAGACGTGCATGAGGTTCTCGCGAACACCCCCAAAGTTGAGCTCCGTGGGTTTGTCCACTGTGTCGAGCCTGATAAGCAGCGAGATCGAATAGAGACCGCTTCGCCACACGCACCGAAAATTTCAAGAGGTCCATCTAAGCTCATGACGTTGTACTTATCATCGTGATGGTAGCGAACCTTCAAATCGAGATGAATAGGGGGTAAAGGAGGAGCGAAAAGATTATTTCTCACGTCGTATTTTCTGACCATCCAGGGCAGGGTATCACCCTTGAATATCACAGTTCCGCTCTTGTGTCGCGGAAGGGACGGCGGCGAAGGACCCAGATACACATCTCCTCTCCGCGGTATGGACGGGAACTCACATGCCCAGGGACGAAGTTTTCGTCACCAGAGTTGACGAGTTGACCCCAACCTGATGAAATAAGAGATCAGAACGTCCCAGGTACAAGGTAAAAAAAAGCGGAGGCGTACCCTGTAGAGGCCGACCCAGTCCTTGCGCGAATGTTTGTAAGTAGCCTTTCAATTGACAGTGATGGGCTCGCCGAGATTGAATCCTTTAGAACCGGAAGAGCTAGGAAGGACCGACAGCTTGTACTTGCTCTTGTCGTACGAGGACAGATCGCTTGCAACACGATTATTGTAAAGAAGCAGTAGACCCCAGGGACTCAAACGTGATCAGTCAAGATAGAACGTACCCAATGACCAGGCGTTTCCTACAACCACAGAAATCCTTGGGCGGGCTATAAAACAACGGACAATTACTTGGAACCATCACGAAAAACAAAATATGAAGGAGGAAACGTACGCTATTTGAAAAACTCCTGCACAGCATCTGTGGTCTCTTCGTATGCATTCTCAAACGTGCCTTTGACCTCCGTCACAACTCTCTTAAGCTCCGGCGCATGTTGTTCAGAGCGAGACTCAAGGATACGCGCATTCTTAACGAGGCCTGCATCCTTTCGTACTCAGTCTCCGTCTCGGTCTCCAGTTTCGTTTCCGTTGCAGTCTCGTCTTCGGTAGCTGCGGGGGTTGATAGAATATCTGCAGGACTGGCTTCCACCGTTGGGACCGCGCCGGAGCTGGCAGCGTTAGATGTTGATGAAGGTGAGTTGATCTTGATACGCATTTCGGGAAACAATGGGGTGCGCTTCGCAATGGCCTTGCAACCTTGCATTGGCCATACATGCGTTCGATAACTAGTATCGTCAAATTTTTTCCGTCTCGCGTGGAAGTGATACCAAGGCGGCGAACTGTACAGCTTGTCAATGGGCAGCGAGGCTGACAAAGAGGATAGTGTAGCTGCCTGCGATGAGAAAAAGATTCACCATAATACCCGGCGTATCTTAGATAAGGGATAGAGCGTTGATTTCTGTGAAAGAGGAAGACTTGTACGTACCAACAGAATGCGTAGTGTGAGGCGCCAGTTCAAACACACCATCAAAAAAAGCGCCCTGCTGCAAGAACACATCACCCTATGTAATACCAGCCATAATCGATTCATAATCCTTGACGACATTCAAAGGTTAGCAACCCATCGACCTGGCAAAAGAAAACAGCCAGGTATTGTACTCAAAAGGTAATTTCTATCTATAGCAGCCGATAAGATCGCGCTTTCAGAAAATGACAGAACACGCCGGATGGCAGTTGGCGTACGTTGTGCAATTCAGATTTACTAAATGAAAGCATATAAAGTCGACTGGGTCGGAAGGCACAGTTACAACTGATTTCAAGGATCGAGCCAATACTATTTAAATACTTCAAAAATGGTGCGCACCGTACATCGGAATTCGTGGCAGCCAATCTGTGCATTAGGCATCATATGTGTGATAAGGAGTGTGGCGGAAGCGCGGGTACAATATTAGACAGTCCAGATATACAGAAAGGAGCGGTGGGTGCATAGCGATAAAATCTTCAGAGCGGCAAAAGAAGTGCGTGATATAATAATGTTGATTGAGAGGCGAGTGGTTCGAGATGCATGCGATGTTTTAGAGCGTGTACTCTGGTAGAGGTATCTCATCACGCTGAATAATCGAAGGTGTTCTCTCGACCGGTCCCTTCATATCCGCGAATGTGCCTCCGCGAGTGGTAAAGCCAGGCTCTGGCAAGGCCATACTGAGCGGTTGAGAGATAAGGGGACTTGCGCCCAGCGAATACCGTGGCGCGGGGGTACCGGCAGACATGCCCTGGAAAGGAGAAACATGAGAAGGCGTAGAAGGCCGCGAGTTCCATGGCCAAACTGTATTTGTGTCATGATTTAAATGAGTCTGTAATTAACGGGAAGAAGCAAAATGCGTACGAAATTGTGATTCCGAGTTCGTTCCAAGATCCAACGTGGAAGACGTCTGATTCCGTCTCTTTGACTGGCGTTTGAGGAATCGTAGAAGAAAGACGATCATAACGATTAAAAGGAGTGCCACAACGCTCCCAACCACGATAGCAGCTATCACACCTTTGGATAAGCCCGGCGACTCAGTATTATTGTCGGTATTGTTGGGCTGAGAGGGTAATTGAGAAGTATTGTCGGGCTGCGAGGAAGGTTGAGGGATGGCCGGTGTGGAGGACTGGAGGGCCGAATAAGTGGACAGCCCGGAAGACAGTTGAGGGGGAAGCTGGGAAGAAGAGCGAGTGCCAGGATCATGCCCAGGTTGAGTCGAAACCTGGGTAGAGGACTGGGGGAAATGAGTGGACAGCTGGGTAGGCAATTGAGGGGGAAGCTGGGGAGTAGGCTGGATGTCAGGATCATGCTCGATCCGAACATAATCAAACCACAATTTATTCTTGTTCGCTGCAGTGTAGGTGATTACCAGAGTGTGCTGCTTATTCCCCGCGAGCCTTGGGGACGAATAATGCAGCTGTCGATAGAGAACGACGCTACCAAGTGTGGCAACAAATTCGGTTGTTGTGCTGGGGTCTCCGTCGAGTGTGTAGGAGGTGACGGAAGCTAAACTTGGATCCCCAGTTCCATAACCTATAGTCCCAAAGACCTCTATAGACGAGCCTTAATGGAGGCACGCAAGTTGAATACGATGTCATTAATGAAAAATAGGGCACAAGGACTCACCTGTGAACGTGATGGTCGCCTGCGCCCCAACTTCGTTTGTGCTGTGTGTCGTTTGCTGGAACTCGTCTGGACCACCAAAACGAATCCAATGACCGCCATATTGCACACTGGGGTCACTGTCATCGACCAGAGTAAATACTGCCGCCATGTTGTTCGCTCAACCCGAGGACGAGCGTGCGAGCTGCGAAGTTACAATTCGACAGAAACGGTCAACAAAAAAACTGATGACAGATTATATTGCTTGACCATTGAATGGATTCGGATACATACTTAGGGTTTCCAACGATTGATCAATCATCACGTCGATTGGCGTTGATGCGCGTCCCTGAACTAGAATGACAGGCTCCGTGCCCATTGTTTCTGGTAAAATGCATGGGTGGACCTCGAGGAGCCATGCTTTAGTACGCTGACAATTGACGCGAGACAGGATTAGAATTTGACGATGTTCACCGTTAAAAGCAACAGCGGAAGCCTTTCAGTGGATCATCTGAATCATGGTGGCGGACGGCTGCAACCGAAGTGGTGATGTCAGCTAGTTGTCAGCTGAGATTCCAGAGTGTCGCGTATCAGCCAAGCATCAGGTCTACGTTGCCAAGTCGGGAGCAAATCCTGCGATGAGCGAATGGAGGGTTGGATGGATGGGGGTCGAGGACGTCAAATCAACTGATGCGATATCCTTGACACACCGAGCTCCCCGGTGCCGCCTCAATTTGGGGCGACGGTAGGTAGCCTATGGTCAACCATGAACTTCAGATTTGTGAGGGTAGATCCTTAGAAAAAGCCATCCATTGAGTAATTTAACAGGCGGGTAGGATGCAAGCGCGGTACGAGTACCGAACATTAATCCTTCATGACTTGCAAAAAGACCATAAAAAAATACTCCATCTACAAAGAAAAATCCACACAACGTTATCATCATCACCATCATCAAGTCGTCAAAATCTCCTTCGAAAGCAATATCCTGTTGGCCAGTGCCGTTATATTCGCATCCGCGACCACCACCTCCGGCGCATACTCCACATCGAACACCTGCTGAATCGCCGCACATATCCGTTTCGCTTGCTTCTCCGACCAGAAACTAAAGTCGTCGGGATCGCGCAGGTCCGCTTCCGGGTCGTCGTCGTCGTCGTCTGCTTCTTTCGTATCCGCACCACCGCTCTCAGCACCATCATCACCACCGCTGTCACCGTTCATTTCGGCGTTGGCACCTGGGAATCCATTTTGGCTGGGCTTGAGGAGAGGCTTGCAGGAGAGGGGAATCAAGGAGGGATCCAAGTCCAAGCAGAGGGGCACGACGTGCATGAGGTTCTCGCGAACCGTCTCAAAGTTGAGCTCCGTGGGTTTGTCCACTGTGTCGAGCCTGATGAGCAGCGAGATAGAATAGAGACCGCTTTCAACACACGCACCGAAAATTTCAAGAGGTCCATCTAGGCTCATGACGTTGTACTTACCATCGTGGTGGTAGCGAACCTTCAAATCGAGATGAATTGGGGGGTAACGGAGGAGCGAGACGATTATATTCTCACCTCGTATTTTCCAACCATCCAGGGCAGAGTATCACCCTTGAATGTCACAGTTCCGCTCTTGTTCCGCGGCGTCGACGGCGGCGAAGGGCCCAGATACACATCTCCCTCCCACTCTTCGGTATGGACGGGAACCCACATGCCCAGGGACGAGGTTTTCGTCACCAGAGTTGACGAATTGGCCCCAACCTGTTGAGATTAGAAATCAGCTCGTCCCAGGCACAAGGTGGGGGAGAGCGGAAGCGTACCCTGTAGAGGCCAATCCAATCCTTGCGCGAATGTTTGTGAGGAGCCTCCCACTTGACTACAATGGGCTCGCCGAGATGGAATCCTTTAGAACTGGAAGAGCTAGGGAGGACCGACAACTTGTACTTGCTCTTGTCGTATGAGGACAGATCGCTTGCGACGCGCCTATTGTAAAGTAGATGTCAGGGACCTAAACTTTTGGGAGTCAAATGTAAGACGTACGTAATGACCAGGCGCTCCCTGGACTGTTGCAGAAGAAACTTGGTGTCTTCTACAACCTCAGAGATCCTCGGGCGGGCTGCAAAACAATGATAGTTACCACCATGGAAAAACAAAAGATGAAGGAGTAAACATACACTTTGCCAAAAACTCCTCCACAGCATCTGCCGTCTCTTCGTACACCTTCTCGAACGTGCCCTTAACCTCCGTCACAACCCTCTTAAGCTCAGGCGCATGCCGTCCAGCGCGAGATTCAATAATACGCGCGTTCTTGCTCGCCACGCTCTTCATGACCTTGACGAAGCCTGCATCTTTCCTCAGAGAGTCGCCATACAGCTTCCGCATGTGCGGGCTAGTACGTTGCATCCAACAAGTTAGGTGGTGGTACTGCTGGAGACAACGATACGCACTTCTCGACTCGGCTCAGGAACCACCAGTTGGCCAGGTGCCTGACCACAGCGAGGGACAGCACGAGCCTGCTCCCGCTGATCAGAGCCAAACCAAACCACGCAGCGCCACCCATAGCCTCGGGGTTATTCAGATAGCTGATATGCCCAAGCTTAATGATATGCAGGGTCCACGGGATCGAGAGAACGTACCGATAAATTCCAGTGTATTCGAGATTGGCGGGGAACTCCTCCATGAAGAAGTCACCAAAGAACCATCCTGACGTTGACCAATCAGTGAAATGTTGACAAGATGGCGGGAGGTATGTGAGAGCTCACCAAAGACACCGAGGACCTCGTAAGACTCCATAGTGGCCCAAACGTGCAAGGCGACGAGGAGCTACACATTGTTTTTAGAATCAAAAACACATTCATGCGGGAGAAGGCACGTACAAGACCCAAGACGTGGCGAAGCAGCTCATTCCCAACCGTCCAATCGTTCGGGAGCGAGTAGGTCTTCCAGGCGACAGCAATGCAGGAGACTGTGTTCCTCTCTAGTCAGGCCTAGCTCATGCTACAAGAACCGAAGATCCGCACCATAAGTCATGCACATGCTCAAATTATATATGGCCTTCCAATTGGAAAACGCCTCCATAATCGCCCCATTACCGTCGTTGCTCAAGTAATGGTAGTTCTTCAAAAAGTGGCGGACCATGTACTTGTTCTTGCTCTGTGCATTGAGTAGATGTCCAAGCCCCACGTAGTGAATAAGACACCAAGCCAGCGCATGTACGAAGTGCACGCGGAGCATGGCTGCCTCCGAGAAGCAAGGCATGAACGCCATGACCAGAGAGTATGTGAGGATGAGGACAAGCATCGTGTCATTGGCTCTATAATATACCCAATTAGTTCCCAAGGCAATGAGAAAAGAAGACGCAAAGACCAACCTGTGTAGGTCGAGATTCCTCAACACAACAGCATCACGCCTGAAGTACTTGTTCAACAGGTCATGCTGCGATGCGGGTTTCCTTCTATATCTAGGCGTCGCTGGTTCACTAGCAATGCCGTTGGAGGACAGGGAGGCGATAGAGAGCTGAGGTTGATGTTTCGAGGATTTCCTGGAGGTGATGTCAGGGCGATGAATCTCATACTCCGTCTCGGTCTCGGTCTCCAGTTCCGTTTCCGTTGCAGTCTCGCCTTCGGTAGCTGCGGGAGTAGATAGGATATCTGCGGGATCGGCTTCCACCGCTGGAGTCGCGCTGGAGCTGGCAGTGTTAGAATTGGATGAGGATGAGGTTGCCGTCATGCGCATGTTGGGAAACAATGGAGTGCGCTTCGCAATGGCCTTGCGTTGTCCATACATACGTTCGATATCTAATGTCGTCAGACTGTTTCAGTCTCGTGTGGAAGCGTATATTCACAGAAGGCTCACGAGGATTCTCGAAGAATACCAAGAAGGCAAACTGCGCAGCATGGGCAGCGAGGCTGACGAACAGGACAGCGTAGCTACCTGCAATGAGAGAAAGACCATAGTACCCGGCGTACCCTAGATGAGGAGATAAAACGCTGATGTTTGTCAGAGGGGAAGACTTGTACGTACCAACAGAATACATAGGGTGAGGGGCCAGTTCAAACACACCATCGAAAACAAGAGCGCCCCGCTGGAAGAACACGTCGCCCCAATACCACCCATAATCCTTAACAACATTGTGTGCTTCGGTTTTCACCCAAAGGTTAAACACGATGAGTGCAAGGCCACCCAACCATCTGATAAGAATGAGCAGGGTAGACTGGCCCGATGACGCGATCGAACGGACCTCATGATGTGCACTCCAATAGAAAGTCCTTCAGGAACCCGGAAGCACGAAAATGCAAACATGCAGTAGGAGAGGAAGTCACTAGCAACCATAAAGGAATTAGCGCAAGCCATCAGTGGATGCACGAGACACACTTGACAAGAATAACATCAACGGCCTGGCGAAAGAGCAGCCAGGTATTGTACTCAAGTGGTAGTTCCTATTTATAGCAGCCGATAAGATCGCGCGTCCAAAAAATGACAAAAACAGCACACACGTCGAAGGAATAATCTTTCCCCATTTTGCCCTGGAGCTGCTCTCGAATCCAGTTCCGGACTGCCGGACGGCGGTTGGCGTCGAGCCACCCAAGACGGTGCACCTCTCTGACGATCCACTTCTTCTTGCTTTGCTTGGTCAAAACCCATCCAAGCCCTGCATCGTACGCGCCGCGCCAGAAAGCAAAGTAGAAGAAGAAGAAGATCTGGGAGGCGTGCCGTGGCAGAAGGAAAAAGACGATGAGCTGTAGGCCCAAAAGCCCTAGATTTAAAAGGTCAAGATGGCTTTTGGGGTAGCCGGGGTGGAAGAGCGTCGTCAGAACGTCGTGAGTCGTTGGAACACGGAAAACTGTGGCCAATTCCAGCGTCAAAAAGTTAAATTTTCAGTTAATACGATCGGACATTACCTTCGCCACCTGGCGTCTTGCCCCATACGATTTCCTCGCGTCTTGGGCGTTCAGAGCCCTTCTGGGGCTCGTCGAGCGGCGATGAAGGTTCCTTCGCGGCCCCATTGCGCTGGCGCAGAAAGTTCTGCGGGGTGGACATGGTTAATGAAACCCCCAAGTTGAACGAGAGGATGAAACAGAGAAGTCGCACTCGGTTGAGCGAGGTGAATTTGCTGGAAATTTGGGACTTCCACGTATATTAGAAAACACGCGCCGAATTGACTCGACCCCTTTGATCAACAACACACGTAAATACTGTCTAACGATTCGGCCCGCAATTGTCGATGTCAGGGAGAACAACGATTCCAATCCATTTCGACCCTCCCGACACCCTATAGGAAATTTTACGGAAGGCGCGATAAGGAGAGCGTGTCACGAACAAGAAGATCTTGTTCTGTTGACGTGTTTGATCTTCTCTCAAGTTTCCTTGTGGCAGCGGATGGCCTGCCCTAAACTCTGTCTCCTTAAATCCAGATATTTCCCGCGAGGGTTGTTCTCCTCGTCTACACAGTCTGTCCATGATCATAGTCCTTGCGCTCGAATAAGTCTCTGCCAATTTCAGTACAAACAACCTCGAATTCTCTTCAATGTTCTCTGGATTTCAAACCGACGTCCCCCACATTATTCACTCCATACTCGAAGTATCCCACCGAGTAAAGAGTTGCTTATAAGGGGGAAGACCAAACATCTAGGCATTTATTTCGGCCGGCTCTCCCGTGGTTAGACCCGACCTTACGAGGTACCTAACATATTTTGATAATTTTGATTATCCACATTGAAAATGTATGTAGAACAAAATTCAAGTCCCATCAGTGCTTGAACTGCTTAAGCTGTGGGTCTTCAGAAGACAGGTACCTCAGTGAACCTGCAGCTGGCTTTACGGAGAGGCCTGTCGGGCTGGTAGATGAATATTTGAAAGAAAGGCCTCCAGTCATTGTGATTCTTCGCACCGCGTCTCCAAGTCAGACTGTCATATAAGTCCTCCTGATCCGGTAGCGCCAGAACTGGAAGCACCTTGGATCCAGCCGAAGGAAATGGCAATGTATGCGCTCCTGCGCGCGTCGCCCTTGGTACCATTAATATTGCCAAAATGTCGCGTGACGCGAGCCGCCATCGATCGTGCTCCACGGAGCGCGCCCGTCTATTTCATATACTTGAACTTCGCGCGCAAACGATCATCTACCTGTGTCAAGGACCGATTGACTCTGTCGCAGGTTTGGTATACCGTAAACCTATCAAAAGACAGGGACAGGAGAACCCCGTGGCTAATACTCGTACCATCCGAGTACCAGTTCCGAGAAACTGAAGAACGCAAAAAGAAAGTTCTGAAGCCAAATCCCAATCCAAAATACTACATTGTAGGACGGGGGCGCGGTGTGGGGGTGGAGTAGTAGTAGTAATAGTAATACAGCCATATCAATGAGATAGGAATGCAGGAGAAGGGGTGAGGGGTGCGTGGTGATTGAGAAAAAAAAGATGATGCGATGCGATGCAGGATGTTTGTAGTGTCCCATAGTTCGAAGCCAGAAAAGGTAGATTCAAAGTACAAGGACGACCCCGCGGCACGGCGATAATCGAAGTAACGAGCATACGAACAAATGAAAAAGAGAGCGGAAGATAGAATGTGAAGAAGGAACAGGAAAAGCCAGTGCCGCGGATCACTCAATAACGCAGAATCTCAATGCAATTCCCCTCTCTCGCTGTATCTACTCATTATCGGGGATGACGTCCACCTGGTATGGATATATACGCGTGAGTCTACGGACGAAAAGATCTGCATTGAAATGAATGCACGTACCTTGTCAAGGTCCTCAAGACACTCTCCGATGATTTTAACCGCCTTCTTCAGCTCCGCCTCCGAGATAACCAACGGAGGCGCAAAGCGCACACTGCATCACGCACAGAGCCACGTCAGACCCAGAGATACCAAAGAAAAGAAAAATACATACATGTTCCCGTGCGTGGGCTTCGCCAACACGCCCCTGCTCTTCAAGAGGAGACAGAACTGCCACGTAGTACGTCCCTTTGTGCTCTTCGACTCATCGATGACGACGGCGTTCAGGAGGCCACGGCCGCGGACGGTCGATACGAGCGGCGATTTGAGCGCCAGAACGGAGGAGCGGAAGAGCTCGCCGAGCGCCATCGCGCGGTCCGCGAGTTTCTCCTCGACGAGGACGTCCAGAGCTGTCATCGCCACTGCGCAGCCGAGAGGGTTACTATGGGGAGAGAAAGGGAACCGAGGATCAGGAGACTGGAAAGTGGAGAGTCGATGAAGAAGGACGAACCCGCCGTAGGTGCTTCCGTGCTCGCCGGGCTGGATACAGAGCATGATGTCCTTGTCGGCGAGGACGGCAGACACGGGGTAAACTGTCGTCGTAGTATATTTCAGTTAGCAGCGATGGCGTCAACGGCTGAGGTACCCACCTCCTCCAGAGAGGGCCTTTCCGAGTAGGACCATGTCCGGGCGGACGTTGTCGTATTCGGACGCGAGCATCTTGCCAGTGCGGCATAGACCCTGTAGCAATAGTTAAGAAAAAACCGATTGAAGATGGTGCAGAAAGAAAGGACGTACTGTTTGGATCTCGTCGCAGATGAGGAGCACATTGTGTTTCTTGCACAGCGCGCGAACCTTGCTGAGATATCCCTCTTCAGGAACGACGATGCTAAATACACAAAGTGGTAAGCTGACTGTTACATGAAAGTGATGCGAAGGAAGGACAGACCCAGCCTCGCCCTGAATGGGCTCAACGAGGAACGCTGCGACGTTTTTGCCATGGAGCTCAAATGCACGCTCCACATCCTCGAAGTTACCGAAACGGATCGTGCGCATCTTGCCTTCATCAACAAAGGTGGGGCCAACGCCCTCAAGGTACGGCCCAAAGCCACCCCGGCTTTCCGGGTCGGTGCTCATGCTGCACAACACACAAGCAAAGTATGAAGTCAATCACCATGCGCAAGGTCCAATTAACACTCAACGCAGACATACCTGATAATACCAAGTGTTCTGCCATGAAAGTTGCCCTCGACGCTCAGGACGATGGCCTTGCCTTCGGGGACGCCCTTGCGCATGTACGCCCACTTACGCGCGAGCTTCACGGAGGTCTCGACGGCTTCGGCACCGGTGTTCATGGGCAAGACCATGTCGTACCCGAACATCTCCGTGATCTGCTTTGCGAAGCGGCCGAAGACGCTGTTGTAGAAGGCCCTCGAGGAGAGAGTCAGCTTCTGCGCCTGCTCCACGAGCGTGCCGACGATCCGTGGGTGGCAATGCCCCTACAGGAAAAAAACAAAAAGGAGGTCAGATCTGTGGGCACATTGATTGACACGAAGATCGCACTTGATTTACTGCGCTGTGGGCCCATACTTGATGAGTACCTGGGCAGTAACGGATCGGAAGGAGAAAAGAGGCTTACGAATACGCAGACAACATATCGATGTACTCTTTGCCTTCGGGGTCCCACACCCTACAGGAGCCAATCAGCATGCGCGTATTATGGCCGACGGCAATTAACACTCACTTTGCGCCTTTCGCGGATTCAAACACAATGGGCAAGGGGTGGTAGCTAATGGCCAAAACCGCGCAGTCAGCCTCGGTTCAGGGATATAAAGGCAGAGAGGAGGAAGAACATAGTTTTGATCGCATGGTTGTTGTACTCTGCTGAGATCTGGCTCCCTGCTTTGCACGCTGCTGCTGCTGCTGCTCCTTCCTACACGGACTCTCCACCGCGGGAACGGGTCACTCGTCACTGTTTCGCAAAGGGTAATTGGACGTGGGGCGTCGACAAGAACCCTGGCGGACGATACGGGGGGAAAGATACTCACTTATGTGCGCCATGCTCGTGCTCGAGATGGATAATATCCGCCGATGTCAAGTGAACCTCTGGTGTCGTCGTCTTGGCGGGGGCGGGGGCGACGGCGGGCTTCACGACCTGGTGTTTGAGAACACCATTGCCGTTGGATACACTGGGTGCGATTGCGGAGGGAGACATTGCTTTGTCGGTTGAGTATATGCGGTTGACTTGTACTAAGGTGGTGGTGGTAGAGTCACAAGATTTGTGGAATTACATATTGATGAGCCGAGCCCTTTGAAGTCTCAATTGCGCTTGCTCCGCCCGTCGACGTCGGTCTCCAATCGGTCTGGTCTTGAAATATTCGTCCGATGGTCACGTCACTTGTCGCCTCACCAGATGCGATCGGATCATGATCACAATTCGAGGCACGCCAAGTGGTCGGTCCTGTCAATTTTCTCTCAAGAATGACTGAGCATGACTACATGTCGACAAGAAAAAACATTCACGAGATCTACCATCCCATTAGATGTCTAGGTAAAAATACAAGCTAGAGCATATGGTCCAAGACACCGCCATTCCACAAATGCAAGAAGAAAAGAACGAAAGCAAAAAAAATGCAAGCATCGATCATCAATCATCTTATCGCAGCTCCTGAGGCCACTCGACCCGTCTTCGCCAGATACCCTGCTCATCGAAACGTGGATTTACAGGGTACGTCAAGCCATCGTTCAAACTCCTCCCGATTGGCACTGTGAAAGGCTAGCAATCAGCATCTATTCGCCTTAGCGCAGAGATAGAGAGATGTCAGATAGCTAGGGAAACGAGAAGATGTGGATGCATGCAGAGATGCCCTTCGGAATCCCTCGGATTTGAAGGTGGACAGTGGCATGGCATGAGCATGAGGAGCAAGACGCAAAATCTATACAGAAGTGTGATAAATGTCATCTAGTGGCCGGCTGGCTCTATCCCCGCGGGGCAGCCATGACGCTTCGTTGTAGGGTGACGAAGATGCCACCCTAGAACGCCGCACTGACACGTATATGCATTGCAATCGCAATTTCAAAAAAGGGCGGCATGGCGATGACTCCGCAGGTGCATAAATAGGAGGTGAACGTCGACCATGGCGACACAAAGCTTGGATCGGAAAAGATCACAAGGTCGCGCGAGACGAACGGAACATGTACGCATGCTGTGCCTCGTTGTCTGTACCTCGGGTCCAACTGATTGCAAATTGCCTCCGCCGAAGCGACGTAATGCTGCAAGGGTCATGAGCTTGCATGCGGAGAGACTGAACTCCCGAGCACACAGAGGCACACTTCCATTCATGCACGCGAGGAAGATAACAATGACAAAGAGAGAGGACTCACAGAACCACCCCCACGGATTTTTACCCATGACATCCACCCATCCTTTCGTTCCGCTCCCTAGCCACCAGATATTCCCCTCGCGTCCTATCTGGCCCCACTCCGCATCCCAAGCGCGTAGCGTGCGTCGCTTTTGCCTGTAGGCTGTGTAGACTGGGGCTTTCAAAATGAAGAGGAAGCGGCACTCACAGAAATGCGCACGTCCCAAGGACATCCCCCATCACCCGCTGCTCACGATGCTTCATGCTCCGCGCCTGTACATTTTCCAGGGTCGTTTGGCCCATCCAAATCATTCTTATGTGTGAGATTTGCAGGAGGGTTGTAAAGAGTGCGAAGATCGCAGCACTGTATGCATGAAATCCAAGTCAGCTGAGCCCAGTGTACAGTGAGAATATAATAGACGCACAGCGCGATGATTACGATCCGCTGTGGATCAATGTCTCCATCAGGCGAGTTGGCGGCGCGGACGGTATAAACGATCAGTGTGGCAACGACATAGAGCGCGTAAACTGAAGTAGCTTGCGTGAAATTGAGGAAAAACTGGATATATGCGCAGATTGTAAGGCCTTTGACTTCCGTGAGTGATTATATGCACACCTTCTGGTTCCGCGCACCAACACACTGGCCGATCCCTGTTTGCTCACGCTTCTGAACATTGGAACTATCTAAATGACGAGAACTGGACACGTACATGGACAATGATGATCATATTTCAGTATGCACTGCGAAAAGTGTCATCATCAGCGGACACAACGAATTGCACAACGCACCGTCCCACAACTGCGGCAATGATGCGTTCTATATGGTTTCACAATCTCGTCAATCCCACAGTATCGATGCTCCGGGCGCAAGATGGGGGTTAGCGGTGGTCGCCTCGATATGTAATCGGCCGGCGTCTTTTCCTTTGCTGGAATAGGCGCGGGCTTCACGGGTATACTACTTCCGTTCCCATTTCCACTCGGCGATGGAGCAGTTGCGCTGTACACTTGGGAACTTCCCGTAGGAATGTTCTCATACGAGGGTCCGCCGATACTTTCTTGGTCCATATCGTGAGACGCGGCATGGGAATGGGAGGGCCGGGATTGTGAGTATTGGGCACCTTCTACTGTAAAGTCATATGGAAAGAACGACGTGGGTGCTGGATATGGCGGTCGGTCGCATTTTGGGACATGCTGGTAGAGAGTCATTTTACGGACATGTGTGGAAGCAATGGGGCTCACATCTTTGGCATATCCTGGAGACGTTAGCACAACCTGAATAAGAACGTTTTAGTGATAATTAGGAGGACTTTGAATGTAGATAGCACGCTACCTTCACGTATGCCCACATCATCCACAAAAAGAGTACCGAAAATACCACAAGGAGGGCAACTACGTTTCTCCATTAGCTGTCATTTGCATATTTCTAACGGGTGATGGAGCAAAAAAGCCCCGACAGAGAATGCCTCCTTTCACTTTCACCCAACCCCACAACGGCAAGCAATCTTCAAACCAAGAGTCATCAACGATAGTAAACTCACTGCCAGTGCCCCTCGATCCCCCGGCGCCCTCTGTTCTCCTAATCATATCCACACACAACCTCCCAACATACACATATACCGAGTATCCCATTATGGCGAGAGTGAACGCGACCATAAACTTCCGCACGATCCAAGGCTGCGGTTTCGTGCGAGCGGCCCTTTTCTCGCGAGTGCGATGGGCGGCCTCCTCGACGACTCCGCAACATCTTGGATGTGGGGTGTTGGGGACCTTAAATGAAACTGATTGGCTCATCGCAAGAGCCCAGAGAGCGTAGATGGTCAGTTATTGGAGCAGGCGAAAGACAGTGTGCATGACGTAGATCGCCTGCGGCAGTTGTTTGGTGTTGTCTACCTTGCGAAGCCTTCACTTTTATTTAGGTGTTCACAGTACGACCTCAATGCAACACTCGTTACCCACACAATACCACTACGTTCGCATTGCTGTTGCGCCCGTCACTGGTCGTGATGCCCTCGGGCTGCGGAAAGCTGTCCAGGACGCGCTCACTCAGACGTTCGGTGTCACTTCCGCCGCGCTCTACGTTGATTTTCTCTGGGTGGCGGAGGATGGCGGACAGTTTGTTATTCGGGTCCAAAAAGAGTGAGAAACCTGGCTATATGCGCCTATTTTGTGCGTTGGATGAGGCTTATCGTATACCATATGTTACAGTGATGCGTCAAAGATCCTAGCAGCCATCGTAGCGTCGGACGCGCCAAAATTGTCGCTGGTGAAGGAGTCGCCATTCCTGCCCTCGTTGATCTCAGTGGATGAGCCTTTATGAGAAAAACCTCCGCACTCGGATTATCAAGGCCAGGGCTCGGCCTTTTTCCATTTGTGTTTGTCAAGCTTGTAATCAGGTTAGCCCGCACACACTCTGATGACTTTTCATAATGCATTCCTACCGAAAAAGCACTCCTCCAAGGACCAACACTCGTCCAGGGTCAGACGATCCATCACGTTACTTTGCGGCTTCAGGCCCGGCCATCCGAAGTCTTTACATCGTTGTACCTTGCCGCAGCGGAATTTATTGATTATGAAAAGTCTAGGCTCTGAATTCCCAATTCGCTTTGCGTGCTTTCCCGGCTCAACGCTGTTCCAACGACCCTGTGTTGCAGCAGTACAGCGCTTCCGGCGGCCTGTTTTCCTCGGTGAGGCCCATCGATCTTTCTACAACGTGTCTTTCCTGACGAGGTTTGTGCTGTCGCGTAGGGCCCGGCTCCCCACATTCATGATCCTTCTCGCACAAAACTGGTTAGATCCTTTCTCAACCTAGAACATGAAATTACACGCCGTTGAGTTGTAAACCAAGCTGAATTCAGTTCAGAAATAATCCCGAAGCAGGGGACCTTGTCTCATCGGCTCTGTACCAAATTTGCTGTCCGCAGTCGCGGCCAGCCAGATCGATCTTCCAAGAACCACTTATTCATATCGAGAAGTATTCCGGTATCTTACACTCTCCGGCGGTGAAGTGGGTCTGCGCTGTTCAGAAGCGATTACGCTTACGGGATGTATTTTCAACGACATCAACGTGGTGACCTATGGACATGGTCGTTGCGCCGTACCTGTCATGCGCACCGGTCAGCTCAGGTCTGGAATGCCACTCGCTCATTCAGTAGTCAGATATCCGTCATCTTTACAAGCCGTCTTTGACGGGGCCAATGACACAGGTGAGGCAAGGCTTCTTACTGCCTACCCGATTAGTGTACTTACGATATGTCTCGCATATACGTGGTTAGGTATTGAGAACGATATGTCCTTATCCTCCACGCCCCCATGCGCGGTGAAAATTCCATGTTACACAATTCAAAATTCAACACCCGCTGCCTGTAGAAATGGTTTTCCACGCACAATGGTGAACGTATATGTATCTTGAAATTGGTGATCATATATTTTGATCAGTGGAAACATTGCTTTCATTCATTTGTTTAATCCGTTTCTGTTTACTGTGACATGTCCCTGTGGCGTCTCCCACAGTTGCGCGAGATCATCTCTTCTTTCAACGGCAGAAACTTACTCCCCAAGGCAGGTTGCCCGTTCGCCTGATGGTAGGTCGCCATCAGCCTCTGCCATATCAATAAATTGACTCACGTCATATTTCACGTTAGGCCCAGGAGACTGGGACGAGTACAAGACACCTACACTCGCGGGAGAACGTCGTTTGCATTCTCACCTGGACCATTGAAGTGTCCATACAATGTGAGCGGTGCCGATGTCGTCGGCGACCTGATCATGAATGGGCAGCTGACCACAGGAGCCCTGACGTGGTCCTACCAGACATAATCTCCGCCGAAATATCTCTTACGCTACAATTCACGCAGACTCGAACCAGGTCGTCCGGATGGGTTGCGAACTCAGGTCGACGGACTAACTGAAACTCACTGTTATTCGGATCCCACAAGCATTGAATTTCTGAGAAACGCCAGCGAGGCTCGTTTTGGCCGGAAACATGAGCAGGTCGTGGAGAGTTTACTATCTCCAGGCGGAGTGGCCAGGTAAAATTATCGTTAAAGCATATCCAAGCCATCGATCACTGCTAAGGCTTAACTTACCTTCTCCGGAGACGGAAAGCTCTCTTGCGTATGTTATTCTTCTTACTGCTACCTCTTTGTTGACAGGCCCTATTATTCGCATAGCACAAATGCAGCGATCGGTGGCAAATGAGATATTGGATATCTAAGGGTGGTTTGAATTTGAGTGGCGTCGAGTGTTCCAGACTCTGCACGTCGCCTGCGCCCATCCCCTTCATTTACAATCCCTGACCCAAATGCACCATTGATGGACAATTTTTGATAGGGCTTACCATCTAGGTCATTCATCTTCCCAAAAACCCTGCGCCCAAGTCACCCGAAGACCCATTGGTATGTCAATATATAATAAAATCAATGCAGATTATATATATAATCCAAATCTGACCACTGATTTACCCAAAAAACCATTGGTATGTCGATCCATGAAAATCATTGTAGGCTTATATAACCTCACCCTCTGCCATCGCCAGCCTGCCTACCCATCATATTACATGTTTCTGTCGCGGCCTGCATGATTTGGAAACACTTTGTATCCTCTCACCCTGATCGAGACCAACATCAGGCCCAGGGTCATCGAAATATCTGCACGGGTCAGTGCATGATTTCAGAATTCCATCTTTCTAATTCTGCCTTTCGGGTTTCTTTGTAATTTGAAATCCGTGCATTCTTTGACATTTTTACCATTCCCTGTGGTTTAAGCTCTTATGGACGTACCCATCTCTCAGGGCTTCTTTGCCCGTGGGGTATCAAATCCACGCTACGTCTAACCCGGGGCCTGAAGTTTGGACCTCGCTTGCACGTCCCAGAGACAATAAACGATGTTTTTCATCGTGGAAGATGCTATCCTAACCCCCTTGCATGGAATCGAAAGGTACATGGGCGTTTTAGAGCCTGAAAGATCAAGATGCGGCTTGGCCATATGCATTTGGGTTCTAGGCTCTGAACTCACGATTGCTCGGTCCTTTCTGATGTCGCCACAACGACCTTACTCCGCTGTGAAATCTCCACTGCTCGTGCCATATCCTCCCTCCCTGCACTAGCGCAAGGATTAGCCACGCCGACCCGGTATTCAATCCCTCCTACGTTCATGCCTTGCTGACGAATGTCTGTTGGTCACTCTTCTTTCCATTCTGCCAACCGTCGACCGTGGTTGACGTGATGGATTACGACATGCGTTCACGATGTAAAACTGCTCTCACTTGTTTTCGGCACGCTATCATAGACTCTCCGGCCGCTGATACTGGGATATCTGGCTCTCTACTACCATAATAATTTCTATGACGCTTTCCTACCTAACTCTCCCCGCGTCCCATGTGTAGCGCAGATTGTGAGATTCTTACAACCTAGTAGATGAATGCGCAATATTGTCGAGGCCCTTGAAAATCGCCCACCCGGGCCCTTAGCCGATATTCCATTGACGGCTTCCCAGACATATTCTGCTCCACACGCATATGTGCAGAAATTCCCACTCCATTCCGGCGTGGCGTCAGGCCGATGGATGGATGGATGGATGGATGGATTACCCGAGTTTTGCTGTGGATTTTCTGGCAGACTCGTGCCGCGGAGTTTCACCATTGGCCTCTTTTTGGTATCGAAGATCCCATCTTACCCTCTTGAGCTAGCGCTGGCGCGAGCCTTGATGGAAGATCTATGTGACTTGTTTCTGCAGACCATATATATCTGACTTGCTCTTGAAATGATGAACCAGGTACTCGAGATCTGGGGAATACCCGAACGGCGGTGTCATGGTCGCTGCCAACGAGCTCGCACCACGGGTTCACACATCGTCCAGACAATGAGACATGATCACCTGCATTAAGGCGACACGTACGCCTTCAATGTAAGGAGCCCGAGCTCGTGTTCTATCGGGGTTGTTACTGATCAGCCTTGGACCAACAAGCAAACCCTTGCAAAGGCACAGTACGTCAATAACTAACCTGCTAGCTACCTGCTGGCACTTCGTACCGTTTATATCGTCTAGTACGGGTGCAGTTGCAGGCAGGTGGCTCAATGACAGGTACCAGGTACCTCGCTGATCACTCTTTCAGGTCGTCCGAATCATGAGTACATGAAAGTTTTTCTTTTTTTCAAAAACGGTCTAGGTGGTGGTGCATGTTTTCTAACGTTTAGAGAGCAGAATAATGTGCAAAACCAAATACTGCACAGCAGTGGTTGTGTTTCCGTGAGGACCTAAAATGAAAGTTCCCCACAAACTTTTTGACTACGGTCCAAAATACAATCTTTGACCTCCATAACATCAGCAACTAGATCTCCTTGTCGAAACCAAGTTAAAGTCGGATCTTCGATATGTATCTTTGAAGCGCCTCACCGGACAAAAAGAAATCAGACTTTGAAAAGGCTTGAATGTTGTATTTGGCTTGCATAACTTGTACCAACAACGCCTTCAAACTTGAACTAGACATTGAGAACTTTGATTTGATGACTTAGTGTGCGGAATTTACGGCCGTTTGGCCTATGGGAAAAACGGGGCCGGCACCTGCCGTGATCCGACGGCGATCACTGGTCACGTGACCAAGCGCGTCTGCGCGAAGGCGCTCGCCTCCCTGCCCGCGGCGCGCCCTGTAGCTCTGTTGGTGTACCAAAAAAGAATTGTCGCTGCGCGGCACCTCCCTGAGCATACCTAAGAGGGGATATATCTGGCTTGAAAGCATCTGAAATGAATTTTGTTCTGCAAGGGGTGCTCCTCTACCATAAATGAAGACAGTTAACCAATCCTTAGAATGCACATGTGAGCAGAAAAACAGCCCAGCACACTTGCAACCTCCCAAAGGCATGTCCAGGAGGCAAATGTACTGTAATGAGAGCCTATAGTCCTGCTATTGACTGCTATATGAGCCAGAAGTGGTCATTAAGCTCTGAAATAAGGGGGCTAAGTGCCCATAAGTACTTAGCTCTGACTGATTTATCATCGTAATTACGGGTTCCAGGGGTAAGGAGTAATTTTGCAGGCCTCTGCGCTGTTAGGGGAACTCCCTTTCGTGCCCTCCGATGCTCACCGATCGTCCCCCCGCTCATGCGATCGCTCCCCCGACCATTCGCAATCCCGACCCCCGACGCTCCGACCCAAGCGTTGGTGTATATACTTAAACACTTCCTGTCTTTTCCCATCTCTCCCTGCGCGTGCCCGATCCCGATCCCGACCACCCGACATCCCGACGTCGGCTGTCCCAACGCGTGCCCGTACCCTGAGCCACGAGGATCGGACTGCATCGGGAATGTGTCCATACATGCGCCGCAGACCATTCCTTGATTATTATGTACAGTACTCGTATATAGTCGGCCCACTGGCATTGGGGATCCTTAGTCTATTCTCTTCAGATTCCCCTCTGCCAGGTAAGCCCCTCTTTACATTCCTTACTGTACTTAATATAACTTCGGATTCCCCTCTGCCAGTACGACTCAGCTCTGTTCATGAGGTCGCCCTAACATGCGCCCGCGTCCAGGCCCTTCCACGTGTCTCAGCACCTCGCCCTCACACTGCGGGCATAAGCCCATATAAGCGTCGGATATATTTTGAAATGTCGGATATATGTTGAATTTATTTGATATCAGACCCGTTATTAAAATATATTCAAAATACAATCTCCGATGTTTTGGGCTTCCCCCCGCGGTGTCAGGGCGGATCACTTCATCACGCGCGCTGAGTTCGAACGTCCGCCCACATTCAGTCTCGCTCCTCTTTGAACCTCTGCGCCACGCTATCGTTTAGCAGATGCGGCGTACGAGGAAGTTTTTCAGGAGAATCGGGTCTGCTCCTATAAAACCCTGGGCTGGGGCTTCGCCTCTTCCTTCCTTAGTCTTCGACATCCCAGCCCAGGTATGCACTTCGTGCCCTTCTGCCAGCTGCGCTCCAGCTCACCTATTCTTCTGGATTTCCAGTGATAACAGGTTACTCTGTTCTTCCTGTCTAATTATCTTCTGTTCATCACTAGTCATCCGGTAAGCTCCCCTCGGCTCTGCCGCATCATGCTGCGCACTCACCCTCATCGATTTTAGTTTGACTTCGTCAAACCTTTAAATCGTACGATTCCCGGCTTCGCCGCCTTTTCTTTCTATTCTAATCAGTTTATTATATTAGCTCGTAGACTATATTCTCTTGTCTTTTTGCTCGCCCTCCCACCGCTAGCCCTTCTTTTTGTTTGTCTTTTTCTGTGTCGTCCCTCCTTTTGTGTAGTAGCCATTTCGCTCCTCGCCAGCCAAATATATTTTGGGGGGCCCGCTTCGGCGGACCTTCCAGTACCTGCTATCCATCATCCGTGGCTACAATCTCTCCAGTCTCCGCCCCTCCCAGACTCCGCTCCCTCTGCCCCCACCCCCTCTGAAGCAGTTCGCGCAGAGGCCGTAAATCAGGCCAATTTACAGCTGAATTTACAGGCCACGAGCTAGGCCAACAGCCTGGTAAATCAGCTCAGGGCGCGTGCTAGCGCGTGCCCATCAATTTAGGTCCCTGAATTCCTGTAGGCTCTCATTACAGTACATTTGCTTCCTGGACATGCCTTTGGGAGGTTGCAGGTGTGCCTGGGCTGTTTTCCTGCGCAGTACTTGGAACAAAATCTATTTCAGGTGCTTTCAAGCCAAGCCTGTGCCCTCCAGATCCTAGGAGAGGTGCTGCACAGCGACAAATTTTTGTCATGTACCAACGGAGCTACAGGGCATGCTGCAGGGAGGAGCGAGGAGTCTTACTCGCAGGCGCGTCTAGTCACGTGACCGCCCTCGGGATCACGGCAAACGCCGGTCCAATTTTTCCCAGACTAAATGAGGCGTGGGAAAACATCAAGGTCAACATCTGGCAAGTCAAAGACATTGTCGCGATTACTCTAGGTCAATGTTTTTGTCCGGTGAGGCCCTTCATATGTATCTCTTCTGTAAATTCGTCCCAAAACATACCGGTATGACGATAAATAAAATATGTTCTAAAATCAGAGAGGCTCATCAGTGATCATGTCCCTCCACCATCATCACTCTTATCATTTTTATGTATCTGCTCACGCTGCGTTATTTTGAAAAAATTTAGCTTTGCCCGATTCATACCACTGTCAGCGTCGTCTATTCCAGCCTCTTAGACTATGCGGGTCTCCGGTGTGTGAATATCGATGTCGTCGGATCAGTCCTTGCATTTTTGAATTTCAACCTCGCTTGTGACTTTCGTCTCCGCCTCGTGTGAGAGACTTTCCCTTCGCTTCCTTCCATCATTGTAACGGGGAGCCTTCATAAAGCGCCGCTCTCCTTAGGGGTCGTTACCCGTGGGGAATAAAATCCACGCTTTATCCAACCTGGAGCGAGAAACTCGAACTTCCCGTGCCGGATCACAGATATATAGTCGCATGACGCTACCTATATCTTCACATGGACCAACGAACGAAGACATTTAGCGCCTGTGGTACCTGGCCAGAGCAATTTAGACTCTGTGCTGCTGTGCGCAAACCGTGCTCAATCTCACGTCATGTTTTCTCTGTCTTCTTCCCTTCCAGTGCCTCCATAATCAGAATGGTAATGTCACCATAACGACTGCGATTTGTTGGCCCGCAATGAGTATCGATCTGACATGCCATAGGCCGTTCTAGATGTGTCGGCACTCCACATATCATTATGGCGCATCAACCCCGCGTGCACTGCGGTAAGGACTGTACATAATCGCGGCGTTTTCCTTGACGTCCCCTTCCCTCCGTATCTGCCTTGTTGAAGTGAGCCGCTGACCCTTACCGACTGTCACCCGTCGACTGCGCTGAAAGGACGAGTTATGCGACATTTTGCGACATATACCGCATTTGGATATGAAAATACTGTCACTTCACTTCGGCGGTCTATATCGTTGACTCGGCGGCCATTGGCACACGTTGCAGGCGTGCATCATGGCTTTTCATCACTGGCCGACTCAAATTCTCCATTGATTTCTTATACCTTCCGAACGCAACGGATAGACGCTCCAGGCTTTTCAGGGCTCCACACATGCTGTTGCCTTTAACGTTGCAGCCTCCTCGATCTCTGCATAGTGGACGAGCTCTCCATAGTTCTCTGCGGCCGCAGCTGTCAGAGAAAATACCCCTGCGATGGTAGCCCTCGACCGACCGCGGCAGTAAGTTATTGTATTTGACCAGGCTCAATTTTCTTGAGCGAGAGGCGTACACTTGCGAGACTGGCCTATAACACTGGCCGAATTTCAAGAACTTGTACCCCCGAACGGCAGCGGCCACCGAAAGTGTACGAAGGGGATGCCCATTACGCGATTTGCTTCATGCTCCGGACTCGCCCTGCCCAGAAGATGCCTCGTCGCCCGTCTTTTCTGCGTTTTCGAAGCTCTCCCTTCCGCGAATAATTTGAACACTTGACACAAGCTCGTCTGCTTTGCGGTCCGGATGACCTGTTTCTGAGAGAGCAAGGTATCTACAGATTCACAAGGCATGCTGACCCGGAGTGTCGTCGACATTCAATATGTTCAATCCATGGGAAGAGTTGGATGAAACGCATGCGAGGTGGCTTGGTTCGGCCTAAAATGTCGACGCAGTCAAAGCCGCGTCGCTGTCAACGTCATTATCAGCCGTAGGTCGGAAGCCATTCAGTCGCTGACTTTGGATCTAAGTACTTATGCCAAATCACAACGTTTCAAGCATTACCCTGTCTTTCGATTGATCTCGCCGAGTCATGTTCTGTATTCCTGCACTTTGAGTGAGATCCTCCCAGGCTTGTATTCGATGCAGCAGATTCGTCAAAATGTTCTTCTGTTTTTTTTTTTCATCGCCATATGGATTGTGGATTCATACGCAATGACATGACGTCTGGGTTTTCACATATCATTCCAAGAAGGTTCCGCCAATAAGTAAAACAACCGACCTCGTACAGCATCTTGCAAATGACGGATGGTAAGGACAGATGCAGGTGTATATACAACCAGAGATGTGTATGTCAACGATTCATGGAAACAAGAAAAGTAATGACAACGAGTCCCAATATGGTCAAATGCAATGCAGCGATGTACAATAGCGAAGATTAGCAAGGGACAGCGTATGGAAGTGGAGAGAATCAAGCCCCAGAGGCTAACCGCGCCTTCGCGTAGTCAACAAAGTCGTCTATAGTCGATGGCCATGCCGCTAAGAGCTCGAGTGAGATTCGCTATCTGTGAGGCAGTATTCGGACCGACCTTCCATGTCGTAGTTCGTGAACTTCGAATTGATGGTGCGCACGAAGTCATAAAACTAGAAATCGAATATTAGTATACACCGCCAAAAAAATACTAATTAATAGGGTTCTGACCATGGCCCAGGTGTCCTTGCTAACACCTTTTCCGCCTTTCTCGTTCAAGAAGTCGAACCACCACTGGACGTACTCGGGTTTCCAGCCTTCCTCGTCTTCCATAGAGACATCTCCATCTTCGGATACGTCCTTTGTGTGAGATAATGCATCACCCTCCAAACCATGTGGAAGCAGCAAACCCCAGAAAGCCTGTGCCGTATCGACGGCTTTAGAAACGATGCTATAAACTTACTGAACTGTGGAACAGGATAGGACATACCTAAACTTCGCTGTCCCTCTGACCTTGCAAAGTCGAATGTACGATTGTACACTTTCCGGAAGTAGGGAGGGTCATTGGCGAGTTTATCCCTCAGCTGTGGTAGTACCTGTTTCATAGCAGATAGTGAATCGCATCTTTGATGGGGGGGGAAGGTAGGGTCAACATCAAGATATACCAAGGAAACCAGTATCACGCACCCTAGACCCTTCCATCCGTCTATCCATCCTTGCTTATTCCATTCACCAACTCGCGGTGATTTCAGTTCGTACGCCACGGCCAAGAGAACGACGTCCTCCGGATTGACTCCCAAATCTTCGCATAGCTTGAGCGTGCCATCTACTGTGATCTCCTCTGCATCTGGGTCTGAATAACGAAATCCAAGGCCAAGGGTCAGAAATAAGATCGAGAGAAGTGCGCGATCGGACCTTTGTATTTATTGAAAAGCGTGGTGAGCTTGCTGGTTGATGGCGCCGCTGGAGGCTGATGTCGCGTGGATGCGGCAAACTCTGAGGGATTGTTGTAGAACGCATCCACAGCCATATCGACTCTCTTGTATTTCTCCAAGTATTTCCGAGCCTCCCTCGTCCTATTCAGAAATCTACGATCAGTCGGCGATAAATACACGACGCCTCAAGTCACTCACGATGCTCCTGTTACTCCACAAAACTGCACGATGTTGTCTTCCATCCTCCTGTCTCCCATGGTGTTCGAAAAATGTGGATTTCGAGGCTTGGACTGTTCGGGTTATCAAATGGGTATTCGTTCGGATGGGCGCAAGAATCAGCGGAATCCACGTGTAGGCGCTTGTTAGTGCGTCTAAATAATCACATCATGATTGGGACACTAACGAAAATTGACGCCTGGAATATCAATATGGCAGCAGTTACAAGACCAAGCACCACAAGAGTCGCTGTAGACGTCGAGCTCAGCAGATTGGATATCGGGGTCGACGCGGTGGAGAGTCGATGAGTTAATTCTGGCATCTGTAATTATGTAATTCTGCTATCGTCAATTTAAGTCTCGGGCGGTCGCCTTGCTGCCCTCATGATCAACCAGGCCGCAGCACTGCATGCATCGTTCCTCGCGCCATCTGGATGCGTGATATGGGCCCTTTGTCCAGGCGAACTTGGTCTTGTCATTTCTGGCTCTTCGCCAATCATGTTGCTTCGGCAGGTCGAGCTAAGCAATCAACTTTTGAAGAATGCTCACTAGCCGCCAATTGCTTGTTTCAAGATATTATCGCTTTGATGCTCATATATTCCGACGTAATTTTCTTCGCTCCGCGCACGCTGTTACTTGCAGGTTTTCTCGGATCGTAGTGCGCCCACACTGGCTCGATAAAGTAGACATTATTGCGGGGTCGGATCTCTACTTGCCGAGTTTCAGGCGAGGACTGTCAGCCCCGCTATGATAGCAAGCACTCTGAATGACTCCAAGCCAGACAGGAACGATTATGCAATCTTGCAGATGTTGAGTTGCCCTACTAATCTGAGCTTCGGGGCTAACATTGACATGTCATGTCAAACCTATGCCTGTTTATTGATGGCCCTGTAGGCTCGCCGAACCCACGACCGGTTCACACTCGCTGCCAATCCCTGCCGAACTTTTTTTACTTCGCGAGGGAACTTCGGATATAGCTATGTCCGCCGCTCTCTCCGGCCTCTCTCTGCGGCGCCCGCCTATGATCTTTGGACAGCGTTGTGGCGTGTGCGTGTGATTGACTTTTGACGGACAATCGCGTCATTCCGATGCAGTACTTTTTTGGACGATGTCCACTTGGTTTTCAGCGCTGGGGTAGTAGGTGTCATTCTGCCAGGCGCTGTGCACCAACAATGACTCGCATCTGAATGGCTGACATCGTGAATCAAGGGTACACTCGTGATTCGACTGCCACGGCCAGCTCTCGGTCAACTGGCTTCTCGCCGCGGCTTTGCGTGGAAATATATGACGGGGCGGTCACAATACAGAGCAAACTCCTTAACGTGATTTTTCACGGGAAGTTCCACGGTTCCAAATCCGCCGCTCATCGTTCGTCGTATTTACGCATGAAACGACGACTGCTTTCCCAGAAAAGCAGCGCCGCGCCCGCAGCACGTTGCAAAGCGCCAAAGTCGTGGGCAATATCTTCGGACATACGTCGCCATATCAATTTGATATCAATTGACCATTGTCAAAAGCTGGGCGCTGGAGCCGCCCGTGGGCCTCTGCGAGAACTACTGGGGTGTCGCACATGCTTACAATTTCCCGATGTTCGATTGTCCGCGAGGTTAAATAAAGACTTTGTGGACCCAATTGGCGAAGGACTAGAAGAACTTCTTTTACCGATCCAGCCTTGGATCAGCTCCCTCAGGCAAAGAGCTACGACAAATCAAGGACACAAAAAGACCTTCCTTCCTCGTCCATGTAGGGTGCGAAATCATGCTCTTTCAATCGAAGTGGTAATCTCTATGCACAAGTCTATATATGGGAGCAAAGGCACATCTTACGGCAGTCCCAAGCACAATTCCATGTGTATCACTCCATGACTTTGTCTTGAAGGAGTTGTCAGGGGCCTATTCAAATTGTCTCCAATCCTACTTCCCCTGACGTCCCCTCTAGAATGGTATTTTTATTGTCTTTGCAAGTTTTAATCGATGAGCTTGATTGTCTTTGATCCTTCCGATTATGCCTCGCAGACAGCAGCCAGGCGACTGAGGCGCTTGAGCAGAGGGGCAGACGGGGACCAGGCACCGACGGAAGCAGATTATTGTGGATAAATCTGTGATGAGATCTGACGGCTGACGCCGGCTCCTCGCAAGAAATAAAATTGCCGAATATCGATCATGATCATTCAAGTTGATCTGTCGGCTGATTTTTGCAGATCGGACGAAGTCAGCCTAGGATGTCGGGTGTGTAATGCCCGGTAGAAGTCGTGTTGCCTTGCGGACTTGATCACACAATTCGGTGACGATGATAGCCTGTGAACGGGTATATAAGTTTGATCTCTGGCGTTGTTGGGAAGAATCTCATGCTTATAGGCTATAGGCATATCGCCGGAATCCCCTCAACCCTTAATGCAATATACAGGTCATCAATTTGTATACTATGGTTTCTGCTTAATTACAAGGTATCATACAAAGGTCATGGATGCATGATGGGTCAAGACGATGAGGATAGCGATCGATGAAGGAAATGAATCAAATGCCAAAAAAATATCATGAGAACCGTCGCGAAGGAGTGCAGCTGTGCCACAACCTTGCTCTAACTTGACACTGTAATGAGCAAACGAAAAACGTCAGATCCGATGTAAAAACGTACTAATAAAGTTCACGTCCGGACAATTACACGCCGAGTGTGTTTCCCAGCCCTTCTACGCTCTGCATAAGGCATAGGGCGCCGCCATGCTTCATCGGGGTCGTATTCGTCGGCCTGAAATTCGCTTTTTGGCGCGCCGGGCTGTGCGTTATCGTGAGGTGGAGTACGTAAGGCGGGGGGATGGAGATTAGGCGGATGCTGAGAGGAAGGTGAATGGGATGGGATCGGATAGAGCGGCGCAGACGTGACAGGAGCAATGCCTCTTGGAGAGGGTCTAGAGTTGGGCGGATGCGGATAGAGAACGGGCGCTGAAGAGGATTGTACGGGCGAGTGATGGGGCCCATGTCCGAGGTGTGGCCATGGACGAGAAGAGTCCCTACCACGAGTCTTCGATGGCATGTTTTCCGCGTCCGCACCATTCTGGATGTCGACTTCGACCCTAACACGCACAATTTCCCGCCCGGCCTGCGCGAAGAACGCGCGCTCCTGTCGTTGGAAATACCCGCTTGTCGGGCCTGCTCTCATTTCGGGAGAAATTTCCGGAGCGGCAGGCGGGAACATGGCCATGAGGTCGTGTCCTGTCAGGGGGGCGGCGTACTTTCGTTGAGGCATATCGGGTGTATGGTTGAGGTCGACGTCTAAAATTGGGGTCAACAAAGAAAATAATTCGATCAGGTCAACATGGAAAATCAGACGCACCTCGTAATGAACTCGGAGAAAGAGGTCTGCGTGGCCGGCCATTGGCTTGGTTGGACGCCATCTGTGAAGGGAGGACGGTGGATGGGCCCTTGGATGACGGACTGTGACTAGGTGGGGTGGTGGACGCTGTGGGGGAAGGCGACGACGGACTCTCAGAAACAGGACGGAGATGGAAGGGCATAGTGGTATGTGAGGGTCTGGGGGTATAAGTGGCTCGCAGAGAATAAAGCCAGGGTAATTTATATAAACAGGCGGAGCGGGGAAGACAGATATTGATCGCAGAAGTCAGAACAATTTATTTGTAGATCGAAACCGGCTCAACTCAAAGTGAACGGGAGTCCGAGCAAACTTGAATGATCTCGATCTCCGTGTACAAGTTATAGGTCCGTTTGGCCCGAATTTAGTTACGCGTTGCTTGTAACGGCAACTGTGCGTGAAGAGCCGTGTCAGGGTCAACGTTTATAGTCCACGTTGCCATACATATGCTTTTATCTGATCCCTAAAGTGTCAAGGAAGACCGGCCGACCCCTTGCAGCTGTTCTCAGCAAGAATCACAGCCTTTGACAGAACCGCTCATCGGATGGGAAGACGCGCAGATGACTATTATCTGATCATGATTCGATACCACCGTACTTGTCGGTCATGCTACATTACTATTATGCCTCGATAGGTAACAGATACACTAGGAAAACACGAGGAAAGACAATCGCAAAACAGCGGACGTGACCGAGCGCAGAATTTGAAATTCCCCCAACACAGCCTCGGAAATATATAAAGTCGGCGAGGGGGTGAAGGATCACAAATCCTTAGTAACGGAGTAGATTAAGAGAACGAACATACCGCCCCTTTTTCGTCGACAAGGCAAGCTGCTGCAAGATCCTGAGATCCGTATTATAGGCATGGCCGCTGGTATGTGGACCAATTCATCACAGTCCTCCTCGAGGTGAGGTCGATCATGGTCGATCGTGAGGAAGGATCGCGATCAGAATACGAAAGTCGGCCCGCGATTTGCAATGACGGTGACAACGCTGGGAGGGTTGATGTCGATGACTCGTGTCGGTCAAATTCTCGCGATGATTGTTGTGGCAGATGAAGCTGTCCCAGCAGTTGAAGACGCCATAAGCTGACTCAGTGATGGACTAGACCTCCAATGTATGGAACAGTCCCTAATACGCGCCTTCACCTGATAGGTATAAACGAACCATACTGGGCTTGGGATTATGTCCAGCGATTTAGTTAGGCGCAGTTTGTGAGGGAACCCAATAGTCAGGAGGTCTTGCATCTGCTTTGTGTCATTGATGACCGAGTGGATTGACGAACAGGTTTGACAGTGACAACTTCAACTTGACAATGGCACTGTGGAAGTGGATTTCAGAATTGTTTGGTCTAATTGGAGATAGACGACATTGAATCGGAGACCTCTCGGAGTTCCAACACCTCGGAGCTTGGCGTTCTACGGACATCAGTGTCAACCTGGCCCGTTTCTCTTAATGCGATTTCCGCTACACTCGTGTCTTTCTAACGCTCCAGGCCGCTCGGAGTCTCAGTGCAAATCATTGCCACTTTTGACGACAAACCTTGTGATTTCGGGGCCATAATTATTGACATCGATAAATGGGGTTGCACAGCGCTCTGAGTCTGTGAGCCTGATGGCCTTTCGGGGTTCAGGGTTTTGATACCTCATCAGCCTTCAGGCATGATCAATCTTATAGGTCCTTCCTGCTTCCATGTGCCACGCCTTCCTCGTTTCCACTTTGATCTGCAACCGAGTGTCGTCCGTTCCTGACAGATAGCAGAAAACATCAATCCCTTCTGCGGAGTTCTCTGTGAGCCGTCAACCGTAGCGCATGAAGCTGATTTTACAAATGCAGGCTCATCATTGTTTTTATACATGCGACCTCCACACCTGACGGCGGCGCTAGGCCGTCTGGCATGAAAACCCAGTCCTCTGACCTGTCCTCTGAAGAATGGAACTGGTAACGTGGCGAAGTTACCCTTCTAAAGTTTGGAAGCACTGACATTCCCAGTCTCTTCTTCTGTCTCCACAAGTCACAGGTGCGTTATTTCATCCGAGACGCGTCAATTGTCTCGTAGGGCCTGATTCCCGCACCGGAGGTTTTTCATCGCCATTCATGCAATATAACTTGACAACCACAGCTCCATTGAAAGCCGCGAGATCTTATGACGTCTCGGCTAATCACTGTTTCTCTCACAATCGCCCATTGGGCAACTCCGCACCTTCTGTTCTCAGCCGATTCTTTGCCGAGCATCCTAAATAAGTGCTCGGAAGGTGGACTTGACCCTCGTTCGCCCTTCAGCACAACGCACACTGATCTATGGGTACGCGGTACACCAAGGCTACAGCGAAGTCCAACATTCGCCACATTCGGCCATATCCTATCGAGCCGGAGTGCGACAGGCCTATGTCGCTCTTTGAACGGCCCAGTCTTAAGCGTTCGACGGTACGTCTTGAACCACTATAGCCCACCTGACCGTTCTCGCGAATTCTGAAGTTCGTGAGCTTGCCGGCTGCAGAGAGAAGCAGTCAGTTCCTCAGTTTGATCGACAAGATCCGGATGTGCTTTCTTATCTCAGGACGCAGTGCCGGTTCTATCTTCGCCTCGAGACACAGCCCCTGGCAAACAGGACCGCTGAACGGCCAAACGGTGAGTGGAGTTCATCTTACAAAGTCATGGGGCGCTTCATAACAGCCCTCTTGGGTGTGGAAGTCAAAGCACAGATAGTCAGCTAATCTTGGCCATCGCCCCTTATCCTTCCCTAGTTTGGCGTCGAAAGGAGAGAAAAAAAGGCAAAATGCTAGTGAGCTCTGCTTTTCATTAATGTCGACTATTCATAGACCTTCCTGTGTGCAACCTACACCTTCACGTCGAAGTCTAGACCGTGTATGACGAAATCCCGTTGTAGAGTCTTCATCTATAGGACGTCTCGATCGCCATGACTGGAATCCCGTAAAAGCCTCTTGCAATGAGGAGGCTGGCCTATCTCGCTTCTACGATCACTATTGCAATAGCCGTCTCCTCCGGTCTCATCAGGGCTGCACCTGTGATGTCCTCCCTGCCGTAATTATTTCCCATCGAACTCAATTTCTGACCTGGGGGAGTATGTCGTCACTTTAGACATCGGTGGATCACTCTTTGTCGCCGCACTTCGTTGTCGCAGTGTTCTCTTCGCCGTTGCCTCACCTCAGACGCACGGACGCACGCCATCAACGTCTCGCCTCCCTTTCTTTGGTGCCCTCGCCTTTTCTCTGGTTCAGTTATTTAAATTCTGTCTATGCCTGTTACCTTCTCGCACTTGGATCAACTGCCGAAACCATCCTCCGTACTTCGCGGCTCACAGAGATTATCACATCCTTTCCGTCGGTGCAAAACGCCGAAGCTCACGAGTCGTGATAATGTTGCCGGTTGCGAGTTGTTGTAGGTGGTGCCCTCATCGCTTCAAAAGGACCCGAACCTTCCACCATCAAAATTCGTGGCGTCAAAGCTGGAATTCTCGTGCAGGATTGATTGTTCCTTTCTTTGTGAAGAACTCAATTGTTTTCAACACAGCTTGTTGCCTTAGTCGTCAACTCCCAACAACTTTCATTCATAGATGTTTGTTTTATCACTGATTTTTGTCAGGCCTACTATCCAATACCGCGAAGCCGATTTGCCTAGGCAGGTCATCATCAGGCCAGTCCAACACACGTTTCCTACGTGAATCGAGTCCGTATGCGCCGATATGATACCGCATTGCAGTTTATTTTTGACCTATGCAGTGCGTTGCAGTGCTAAAGTGATCCCTTTCGAAGTTCTATTGCTGGAAGGCTGGTTCAGCGTTCAAGTGCCTCGGCGTCGGGCCGCAGTCGAGCCGGGAAGACCCGCCACATTCTCCGGGCCGTATCTCCGCCGTTCCTTGTTGCCTGCCTATGTGCAGATCTTTAGTTCTGAATTGAACTCAGAGATACAAGCTGGATCACAACAACATACGGCCTTACGCTGCCCCCACGAATTATAAATTCCTTATCCTTATCAGTATTGAACTAGCGAGCCAAACTCCTGGAACGGCTCGTGAAGCAAGCCCAGGTACGCAAGCCATGAGAGTTGTATAAGGTGGCACCGCTAATTGTTTCGCGCGATGAGGGGCATATTGTTTTTTTCAGTATACGCGAGAGAAATCGAAGAGAGAGGAACACACCAAGCTCAGCGCCACAAAAAAGCCTTGACTGAAATCTGAGAGCAAGTTGCAAAGCGTTGACTGTAGCACTAAATAGTCTAGATGAGGCTAAGTAGTTACATTTGTACGTAAATATGCATAATATACAGTACATTCCACACAAGTGTCCCCAGATAGGCAAGTATTTAAAATACCGAAAATATATACCTCAATGTTTCGATGCAGGTGGGGGAGTGGAATTTCCAGGGCCCGCCGAGCCGTAACTCGTAGCGGTGTAATACGACATCGTGGATGGGTAGCTCGATCCCGAGCTCAGCAAGCTCTCCGCCCTACTGGTATCGCCAAGTGGTCTATCGACCAGCTCTCCAACCTCACTTGTCCTGCAAGCACCCAAAAGAATCTCAGCGCCCGCCGCAATACTATTGCTACGGCTTGGCGGGCGGCTCCCAATGCTGTGTTCCGACGGCGACAGCGTATTGGAGCGCGTGGGGGGCCGGCTGACGGGCGTACTCCTCATGCTGGTGGTCACTGTGTCTCTATCGGTGTAGATGCTGGACGCGGTCATGCTCCCCACCTCGCGCGAGCCCATGGACTCAATCGTGGGCATACGTCGCACGTACCCGTTCAGGAAGGAGACGCGTTCGTCAGGAGGGTATGGGCGCCCGAACTCGTCGTAGCCGATGGCAGGCGGGACTCTGGGCAGGTCAAAGTCCTCGGGAGGCGCGTCGTGCGCGTGCGGAGGTGTCCCGGAGTTATCGGCCCTCGCTAATGCGAGGCCTTCTTCCGTCTCGCGGTTGATCTGGGAGACAAGCGAGCGGAAGCGGTAATGGAAACTGTCAAGCTCGACATCGGAGTTTTCTATGTTTGTGTGAGAGAAGTTTCCAAAGTCGGGACTCTCGAGGTTGTGAGTGCCCTCGGAGTCCTCGTCAGAATGTCCAGAGGATTCTCCTGCGAGGTGGGATGGGCGATGATTGGATGAGTGTTTTGAAAGTGGGTTGGAGCGGAGTGTAGAATCTGAAGACTGATGCTGTGAATGTAACTGGCTTTGCTGCGGAACGACAACGGAAGAAGCAGCCACGGAGTGCGTTAGAGAGGAGTGATATAACTCGGACGGAACCCCGCTCATGGGGTGACGACGCCGTGGGAAGGATGGTTGTCGCACACGATAATACGCAATGGCAATCCAATGGTAGGAAACCTTAATGCTGAAATCAATTAAAATAAACAAAGCGGCTGAGGGAACTTACAATTACAAAAAGCGTAATTACTAGGCGGAGGAGCGACAAGGCAATCCACACTCCCCAAGCTGGAGGTTGACATTCTACATTAGATGTGGACCATACAACATCAATATCGACATGACAACGTCGTTGAATGTTTATTTCCTTGATAGGAGAGGTTTTCCAGATGAAAAGCAGTGCCACATTGACGACTGCGGGACCGAAAAGAGCTAATGACGCAAGGACATGAAAGGCTGTGCGACTCCGCAACAGGGGCCGCAGCGGAACGTGCTGGGAGAGCAAGTAGGGCTGGAAGAGCGAGAGGATGAAAGCACACGTTAGAAAAGCAAAGGATGCTCCAGTGCTTATTCCCAAGGCGAGGGAGGCGGCCTGTCCATCGATGGACTCGTATAACGTGAATGCAAGGAAGTATCGAACGGTGTTGTAAACCGCGAAAGCGCCTTTGGAGGGTTTAAATCAACAGGTATGCCTCGGATGCCGACTTGACCTACCCATCATAATTTCCAGTGAGCCCTTGTACAAACTCATTCTTCTGAGTTGCATCTTCACGGAATGATCGCGAAATACTTTCCGCTCCCTAGGGGTTACTGGGTCTCCGTCTAACGACAGGCTCGTTGTCCATTCCGGGCGTCGCACACTTGGATGGGTTGGCTGGCGAGACAACAGGTCAAGGTATGCCACTGACTCGGAGGTGCTCGGGTGGAGCAGAGGTTCCGTAGGATGTGAGAACTCGGAGGTGCTCTGGAGTGTCGCGTTCGAGATTGACGAGACGTTGCGACGGTGGGGAGATGTAGAGGAGTTTGGGTCATAGTCCGGGGCATGTATCGCGTTATGAAGGTATAGTGCTGCCATCAGACAAGCTAGTCATCCAGACTTGGAATTGTGTCCGAGCACCCGCGTGATTTAAATTCGAGGTAGGGAAGGCTTCCAGAGTGATAGATATACACACTCTACGAGGGGCTTAAGTTGACGGTTTCCCGGTGTCTGCCACAGGAACTGTACAGAGAGCTGTTGGTGGAGGTGTTGCGCGCGGTGCCTTCAAACCGAACATCGACATATCCGAACATTTATGATGTGGTCGTGTTTGCCTTGGGCTTCTTTCACGACACGTCCACAACGACAAATATCGCACTTCCATGTCTCAATCTGACCACCATTAACAGGCAGGTGCAGTATACGACCACTTCACGAAAGCATCGGCCAAACTCTATGAACTTATCAAGGACAAGATCATGATTGTTTGAGGGAACATCACACATCATGCATATGACAGCATATAGCCATCTTTGACTGTGCTTCATCAGATTGTTTCTACATTTGCCACACTAGGAGTGCTATTCTGAAACACGCAAATGATCATTTCTGGAACGAGCTTATCCTTCCCATGACGAGGTCATCTTCACTCAATTGGCGAACCGATGGCAGCATTTCCTCCGACAGGCTGGTCATATCAGGCGATATAATGGTCCATGAGCTCCCAAGGACATAGACTCTTGCATATGGGCGCGGGCCGGAACAGGTCAGAAACAGATCTTCTTCCATATATTTACAAATGTTAGACTTCACTGTCCCCAGCAGCGTCTGATACCACCTGCCACGACTATTTGAACGATTGAACGCTAGATGGTGGCAACAATAAATCAGAAAACAATGACAAGTCATAGCCACGTTCGTAGCCGTCACGGAAACATGACGACGTTTCTCGATTATCGCCAATGCCATGTCGAGTGCTCAACTAAAAATCCTCCGTTGAACGAATCTTCGAAGATCTGGTTAGTACATATGTCTATTCAATAAGTGATCAGTTTCTACTCTTCTATCTACTTTTCGAGAACTTTGTCAACAACAAGTGGGTATGGCCAAGTCAAGCGCATTGAAACAACTCGGGGCACATTTGTTCCTTGCAAGATCAGTTTTCTAGGAACTTACGGGTACAGTCCCTTGGACTACCAGAGAATGTCAGACTTAAGACAACTCGTCAACAACCACATCTCCAGGACACCAGGTCTCTTTTAATATACCCAACTGCGCAACAAAGCCGACTCGGACTCTTCAATGGCTACAGGACACGTTATACTTACCATTGCAGGGCATAAGGGCATATCTGCCGAGATGTCGACCCTCAGAGGGCGTTGGCGCTTTCCAACGTGGCCTGTCTCAGGCCGCGCGTCGTCTATTCCTGGTTAGCGATGTGCAACCGAAGATGACACGAGGTCAGCCCCCGTCTGCATATTCCGAAACCATCAGATTGGACCGTGCATACGCATGGACCTACAGGCTCGCAGCCATCGACCCTTGGCCCATCTGCTATCCACGACACCCACAGAACGCCGGACATGACTATCACAAGTTCCCTCTGCTCGTCCCTGCTTCAGGGCAAAGCGTCTCTCGGGTTGCAGCTGACTGCGCTTCTGGCGGTTGTGTCTTTCGTTTAGGGAGTTTATACGGTGTTGTATGGGACCTTGGTCATTGCGACTGACTACATCTCATCGTGCTTCCTGTGCCTTGCCCTCCCGAGCCGGTTCACTACGATAACCGATCGCCCGTAATCTCAGGCCCAGGAGCTGGTGACTCGTCTTCCCCATACATCCATCGCATACTTCGTTCTCGAAGTCATCACAGGCCTCGCATGTTCCGTCCTTGGCAATTGCATTTCGGAAAATCGATCACAGTCTCATGACAAGTTTCGTGTTTCAATTTGTGGTCATATTGACTGTCCAGGACGGCACCGAGATGGGCATGATTCTGCACGCACGGATGCGTATCAAGTTCGCTTTCCATCCATGGAGGGGTCCACCATCTCGTACATGACTGTTGAAGGGCCAACGGATTACGTGAATACCTCGATCACACCGGGCAAGGACACGACTGCGCGCCCAACTACCGTTGGTGAGATGAGCTTATTGACTTATTCGTATACGGCAAGTTATCATCAATCCATCGCGACTCTATTCATATCGCGTCAGCTCAGGAGTGAACAACTCAATTCCGGGTGTCCCGTCGACACCGGGCATCGGAACAACGCCTACATACACATACACATCAAGGTGCATGTAGCGACGAAGCGAGACTCACCGTCCACGCGGTGTGGCGCGGCAAGGGCTTCGAGTCTGGGCCGGAGACAAGATCTAACGTCAAATTTGTGGGGTATTGGAGCCAGGACCGGGCCATTTCATCCATATGGCAACCTACGAAGCTACGAGAGCACCGGGCCAACCTGACGGGGTGAATGTCACACAAGCTATATTAGTGCATTGTATATAGTCTACGACGAAAGGGTCAAGAGCACAGACACACTCACCGAAAGGGTCCAACAGTGATCAAGACGTGCTCTTTTTCTTCTTCTTGCGTTTCGTGTCTTCGCCATCAACCTGGTTGGTGCCCGAGCGCTCCCGTTTCGTTTTCTTGCTCCGCGCAACTTGGATGACTTCGGAGTCTGCCTTGGGCTTGGTGCCTGAGCTCGGGGGTTTTGAATCCAGCGGGTCATCGACTCCAACAGGCTTAAGGAATACAGGTTTCGAAGGTGCCTCTTGGGTTCGTTGTTTCGTCCGCCGGAGGTCCTCGCCTACGCCGGCGTTATCGTATATAGCCTGTTTGGCTGTTTTCGTGCTTTTGGGCTTCGACTGCTGCTGCTCGGGGAAGCCAAAGAGGCCGCCAGATCCGCCCGAGATAGATTTAGGTCGAGGGTGGACTTTGGATCGTTTCTGATCGTCAGGCGTCGCCGAGCCCAAAGCGAGTTCTGGTTCCTTCTTTGCAGGATATTAGATGACCCAAAGTAGAGTAGTCGAGCCTTACCTCCTGCGGCACTTCCTCGACTCCGTGTTTATTAAAGACGCGCCGGCCTTTTGGTTTGTGGGCGGGGTCTGATGAAGAGATCGAAGGTTCGGAGGAAAATAGAAATGGGAGGTATGAGGTCTCGTGTGCTATTGCTTGACTGAGGATTCGTGAGATACGCACTTTGGGTTCATAGAATAGACACTACTTACGAACTGGAAGATGATGCGGGGCCCCAAGCGTCTCTGATCTTCTGCTCAACTTCCCATTGACCATCATCTTTCACGGGTGCTCGTTCCGCTTCGACCTCCTTCAGTTGCTTCGCGCGTTGAGCATTTTGCATGAAACGAAGCCCCAGTGTACCAGAACTGATTGTCTTTGCTGCCATGCTGGGTATAGGGTAGTTGGAGATAAGAGATGCAAATTTGAGAGCAAGGGAGGCTTACCTGAGGTTCAGGTTGCGAAAGCTTGGTTGTGGCCACGGTATATAACATTTGAAAACAACGCCTTCAGTAGTAACAGCGCACCCTGCTTTCTGAGTCTCTCAACGACTATCCGACTCCTGAATTGCCTTTCATCGCTTGACTTGGGTCCCTCTGCAGGCTTGAATCTCCAAGAAACTCGGGGTAGCAGCTAGGGCCCAAGTTGTACTTTATTTCCACGATTGTAGGGTCAAACGAAGCACTAGCCCATGTCGGATATCCCTTTGCATTCAATCATTAGAAACAAGGCCCGCGCAAACTATATTCCTATCTCTGACTCTGACGCTTCGTCATCGAGCGATTTACAAGCTATGGCACTACACTCCAACGTTACGATCGCTGCGTCGGCGTCGTCTTCGCGACGTACGGGGAAGCGGACACGAAGGGACAAATATGTTGATGACCCGGAGGAGCGGGCGGGCCTCCTCAGGAGAGGAGAGTACGGTGGGGAGGAATTTGAGTTGGAAGACGAAGAGGGTGCGGCTCCTCGGGTGCGTGTATAATGCTGGCTGACTGCTGCGCTTCATGTTCACGGAACAATAGCTGCCTTTGCCTATGTTACTCAAACCACCGCACGCTGCCGTGAAGGACAAATCACGTACGATACCTTTCAAGCCACCAGATAAATTTCAATCACGCTTCCCCGCCAACATTGTACGAAACCAGAAGTACAATGCCTTCACGTTCCTCCCGATCGTTTTTTACGAACAATTCAAGTTCTTCTTCAATCTATACTTCCTACTGGTTGCACTCTCCCAATTTATACCCGCCCTCAAGATTGGTTCGTGGATATTCTAGTGTTGATGAGCCTCCATCCTAACATTTCCAACAGGATACATCGTGACATACATTGCTCCACTCGCCTTGGTTCTTTTTGTTACCATGGGTAAAGAGGCCTACGATGATTACAAGCGGAATCTCCGGGACCGCGAGGCCAACTCCCAGAAGTACCTCATCCTAGACCGCCCGCCAGACGATTCCTCGTCTGTACTGTCGCACGAAGACGCGTACCTCCACACGCGCTCGGTCCCTTCGTCAAGTCTCCGCGTGGGTGACCTCATCCACATGGAAAAGAATCAGCGGGTACCCGCCGACCTCGTCCTCTTACGCACCTCAGACGCATCGGGAACGTGTTTCATCCGCACCGACCAACTAGACGGTGAGACGGACTGGAAGCTTCGTGTTGCAGTCCCCGAATGCCAAAAACTCGAAGAAGCAGCACTCATCCAGCTCGATGCCGAGATTTATGGTATGAATTACAGCTTTCCCTGACTTTGTTGGTTGAATTGATGCGAACGAAGCACTGTAGCGGACTCCCCGACCATGGATATTCACTCATTCATAGGCACGTTCACCCTGAACCATCCGCCGCAGATCGACGGCGCTGTAGAGACGGGCCCTTCGGTGTCGCCTCTGACAGTTGAGAATGTGCTGTGGGCGAACACGGTGTTGGCTGCGGGGTCTGCGGTTGGATTTGTTGTGTATACGGGGCCAGAAACGCGTGCGGTGATGAATACGAGCCACCCCGAAACCAAGATCGGACTACTGGATTTGGAGATTAACAATTTGTCAAAAGTACGTCATGCGTAATAGCCTTTCTGCATCTGTTTTCATCGCATCTCACAGATCCTGTGTGCTGTCACCTTCGCAATGTCGATTGTCCTTGTCGCGTTAAATGGCTTCCGCGGCCTATGGTACATCTACGTCTTTCGATTCTTGATCCTTTTCTCGTCCATTATTCCAATCAGGTATGGTTTTCTGTAATATCATGTTAACTATCCTCACGATCTCAACAGTTTGCGTGTCAATCTTGACATGGGCAAAACGGTTTACGCCCAGCAGATTATGAACGATAGCGAGATACCCAACACGATCGTGCGCACGAGCACGCTACCGGAGGAGCTTGGTCGGATTGAGTATCTGCTGAGTGATAAGACTGGGACCTTGACGCAAAACGGTACGGCACTTTTGTCTGGGTAGTAATCAGTGATACTGACGAGGGCTTAAGAGATGGAGATGAAGAAGCTGCATATGGGGACAATGTCGTATGGCTTCGACTCGATGGATGAAGTTGCCCATCAGCTCGAGGTAGCGTTCGGATCAGGCGAACAAGGTGCGTATTTCTTCGCCGCCTGGGGAGAGCTGATCTTCGATGTAATATGGTAGGACATTTAAGGCAAGGTTCATTATCGACGGGCGCTCAGTTGGCAATGCGAGGACGGAGAGACATGTCTTCTCGTGTTCGCGATGTCGTGCTCAGCCTTGCTCTGTGTCACAATGTGGGTACCAGGCTATTTACAAGGCAGCGAACTCACCCGTTATCCTACCCAGGTCACTCCAGTCACCAACGACGACGGCACAGTGACATACCAAGCCTCATCGCCCGACGAAGTTGCCATCGTAACCTGGACACAGTCTATCGGCCTCACCCTCGTATTCCGCGACCGCACACGAATCGACCTGAAAACGCCCTCTGGCGAACTCATCTCCTTCGATGTGCTCGACATCTTCCCTTTCACCTCCGAGTCAAAACGCATGGGCATTGTCGTGCGTGACCGGAAAACGAGCGAAATCACGTTCCTGCAGAAGGGTGCGGACGTCGTGATGGCTAAGATCGTGCAGCGTAACGACTGGCTTGAGGAGGAGACGGCGAATATGGCGAGGGAAGGTTTGCGCACGCTCGTCATGGCGCGCAAGCGCATAGGGGCACAGCTGTACAAGGACTTCAAGGCGCGGCACCATGAGGCAAGCGTACGACTCGAAGGCAGGAACGAGGCAATGGTGGCGGTGGTTGCAGAGTTCTTGGAGCGCGACTTGGAGCTGCTGGGTTTGACGGGTGTGGAGGATAAGCTACAGGATGAGGTCAAGTCTACGCTGGAGTTGTTGAGAAATGCTGGCATCAAGATTTGGATGTTGACGGGGGACAAGATCGAGACAGCAAGGTGTATTGCGATTTCGACAAAACTGGTCGCGAGGAATCAATACATTCACGAGATTTCCAAACGTTCAGTCGCCCTTCGTTCCCTTTGTGGTATCCCATGCTAAAACTTGTTGTTTGCAGTCAAGACCTCCGACGAAGTTCGTGATCAGCTGGAGTTCTTGCAGTCGAAGCTTGATTGCTGCTTGGTCATCGATGGCGAGTCGTTACAAGTACAATTTCGTCCAACCTGCTTTCAAAAACCTTTGGCTAACTTTGCCACAGCTCTGCCTTAACCTCTTCAAGAATGAATTTATTGAAATCGCCACAAAGCTGTCAGCCGTCGTGGCATGCCGGTGTTCGCCGACCCAGAAGGCTGATGTTGCGCGACTAATCCGTAAACATACCAAGAAACGCGTGTGCTGCATTGGAGATGGTGGGAATGACGTCAGCATGATACAGGCTGCGGACGTCGGTACGTGGATATCTACTCTCTCTCGTCCACATGTCGATTTCAATGTAATATCCTCTTCCAGGTGTCGGCATCGTTGGTAAAGAAGGCAGACAAGCGTCTCTCGCAGCCGACTTCTCTGTTACCCAGTTCAGTTTCTTGACGAAGCTTCTTCTATGGCACGGCCGCAACTCGTATCGGCGCTCCGCAAAGTTGGCTCAGTTCGTTATCCATCGCGGCCTCATCATTTCGATCATGCAGGCTGTCTTCTCAGCCATCTTCTACTTCGCCCCGATTGCGCTTTATCAGGGATGGCTGATGGCGGGATATGCAACAGTGTACACGATGGCACCTGTCTTCTCGCTTGTCCTCGATCGGGATGTCAATGAGGATCTGGCGTTGTTATATCCAGAGCTCTACAAGGAGTTGACAAAGGCGGGTGGACAACCATATCACGCCAGCCATAATTTTTTACTCAATCGATTTTATTTTTAGGGTCGAGCACTTTCGTACAAAACATTCTTCCAATGGTTGATGATCAGTCTGTACCAGGGTGGGTCGACAACTGCTAACGGGACTTGCGTTTCACTAACCTGGGCTGGCTGGGACTTTCTCACAGGTGCTGCGATCATGATCATGTCCCTGGTGCTATTTGAGAACGAGTTTTTGCACATTGTGTCAATATCGTTCACAGCCCTCATTCTTAACGAGCTCATCATGGTTGCCCTGGAGATCACCACATGGTGCGTCTCCACCCGCCCCACCCATCCCTCCGTGGATGTTTCATCTCGCTGATGACTGCCTCTATCCAGGCATATCTACATGGTCATATCCGAAATTGTAACGCTGTGCTTCTACGTCATTAGTATCGCGTTCCTTCCAGAATTTTTCGGTGCGTGGCCCAAAGCTTCACGTTGATGCCCCCGCTAATAAATTGTGCAGATCTGTCCTTCGTCGTATCGCTGGTCTTCGCTTGGAAACTTGCGGTGCTTGTAACCATCAGCGCGTTGCCTTTGTACTTTATCAAGCTCATACATAGTCGGATCGCGCCCGCAGCTTCGAGCAAGTTGCTGTAGTTTGGCGCTGGTGCGTGCGTTCTCTTACATGGATCTTAATAATATGTATCGGGTTCGTCACACGAGAAAACTTTTCACGGGCCACTTCAAAATTCGTTGGGGGTCCAGGTCCATTTTTGCGAGCGTGCCGTTTCTGGTTCTATTGACTGACCTGATTCGTGGCCCATGAGAGAGATGTCAAGAGGTGAGCAAGGCTTAAATTAGTAATCGTTGTTTAATTCTCTTTTTGGGCCTGACCTTCACAGAACAGCAAGGCGATATGCTAGGCACGAATTGCCCTTGCACCTATGTTATTTGTTTTAGATCTCGGTCAAGTGAGATACCGAATATCGCTCTTCTTCATCCGAAATTCTTATCAGAAAGGTCAGGAAATGTTCAGCTTCTGTAAGGCCCACATGCCCTGGTCCTGGGGCCCAAGCCCTTCTTTACTGAAGAGCGGGTCCCCACGAGGACAAGAGGCGCTCGTCAACCCTGTACGCAGAGGACTTGATTCAGGCCAGCACCCGAATCTCCACTTCGATTGAAAGATGACAGCTGCCCTCTTTAACCTTGCGGACCCTTTCTGCTACGATATCAGGCAGATGCTTGACATTCCTGGGGACTTACTTCAACGCCAGATTGACCATGAGTGGGCGGGAGTCAGCGGCGAAGTCAACGCCACAGGAATCTGTTGCCTGGATTGCTTTCGGTGTCTAAAAAGGAAGTGGGACAACCTTATTTGGCCCTGTCACCATTAAACTTTATTATACGCGCGCCGGTATATAAAGGCTCGAAACGGTTGTTCCTTTCATTCTCTTGCATTCCACACCCCAGATGGCGACAGTCCAGAACATTTCTATCTTGGAACATACTACTTCCTCCTCCCCTAACCCTCATATCTTATACCTTGTGAAGGTTCTCTTCAAGAACGGTCAACAGTATGAAGTTCTGCGCAGATACTCTCAGGTATGTGTTCCTTGTCCCTCGCCAAAGGCGTTTCGCTGACTTTGTGGCTCTACAAGTTTGTTAACCTTCAGGAGTATCTAGGCGATTCATTCACTCTCCCGCCTAAGCGGGTTCTCGCCAACGCCATTGTTCCGTCTACATGGGTAGACGACGAACTCATCGCTGAACGCAAGGCGGGGCTCGTGGGATATTTAAACTATCTCAACGCGATCCCGGAGTATCAGACCAATGACGCGTTCCTTCAATTCCTTTCTTATCCTTCTTTCCACATGGACAGCCTTTTCACCTCTGTCAAGGACGCACCGGCCATGGTCTCCCGCAATTTGCTCGCAGTCAATCAAGCATTTGAGCAGGCTGAGACTCAAGCTGCACCCATTGCGGCAGCATATTACCCGACCTGGTCTTCTTGGAGTAATCCTCCCAACAAACTCAACTTCGCCAAGTTTGATATTATCTTCTTCGGTGCGTCCCTGCTTCGCCCTAGTTCCGACTATGCGTCAACTTTTCCCATGAAGCCTTCGCAACCCCAAACGCTTCTTCGACTCTTAATTGGGACGATGGTAGCCAGGACACCCTGAGGAAGCTTGTGTTTTCAGCTCGTCAAAGCGGCAAGGGAACAAAGATCGTTTTGTCCGTCGGTACTATGGCTTTTCGTTTCTTTTAGCTGTATTTTTGTCTCTGACCAGCGAACTTAGGTGGTTGGGGTGGTAGCTACTGGTTTAGCAACGCAGTCATAAACGCGACCAACCGCACCAAGTTTAACGATGCTCTGGTTGGGGCAGTACAGTCGTTCGGGCTGGACGGTAGGATCAATTTGTCTCATTTGTACTTGCGACTGAAACGAGACAGGCATTGATATTGATTGGGTATGTCTTCTTCACAGCCTAAGGGCATGACCGTCTAACACTGTTTAAGGAATACCCTAACTCCGAAGGAGCGGGTAACCCACACTCGCCGGCCGACTCAGCCAACTTCCTTTCTCTTCTCAAACTACTTCGTGCTTCCCTGGGTATGTTACTTAAGATAGCAGAAGCCTCCGTAATTCTCATCGATATATCAGGACCTTTGAAGATCATCTCTGCTGCGGTTGCCCACATGCCTTGGCTCGGAGCTAATGGCAAACCGTTGACCAATGTATCCGAATTCGCAAAGTTGATGACGTTCGTCAATATAATGTGAGGAAGGAGTTCCACCAAACCGAGCTTATACTCATAATACTACAATAGGAATTATGACGTTTGCGGTGCATCGTCGAAGCCCGGACCCAATGCTCCCCTTGGTATGCACGCTCCCATATCTCAGCCTCAAGATTCCCGAATTGAAGCACATTACAGGCAACCTCTGCGGAACATCTAAGCAGCCGCAGGCTACCGCACAAGCCGCTTTGGCCCAATGGACGAGAGCTGGCTTCCCAGCATCTAAGCTTATGTTGGGGCTGGCCTTCTATGGCTATGTCTCGAAGAGTACTGCGAAGAAACTCTCAGGAAGTCTCATGCCTGACCCGTCCGTTAGCCCCGTTGCTCATCCGCGGGGCCCTCCCAAGGACCTGTCGGTCGCTCCGGCTGGTGATCTGAGCACCATGTGGGGACAACAGATTGCGTTCAAGCAGCTTGTGCAGGCTGGGGCGCTGCAGAAGAGGGCCGATGGTAATTACGTTGGTGCGAACGGATATACGCTCGGTGGGTTCACCGCCCTTTACCTTTAAGGACTTAATCTTATCGGAGGCTGTATCCATAGCTTGGGATGATTGCAGCGATACTCCGGTAATTATCCAGCTGTATTGCGGTGTCCTAGCCGGCCCGAATCGCTGATCGACATTACCCTTTCTCTTTTGCTTGCTTGCCTTTCTTAGTTCTTGTTCAATGTGGCCCGATCGACTGTGGTCACGTACGATGATACCTGGAGCATTGCTAGCAAGACCAAGTTTGCGAGGAAGTCCGGCATGGCCGGCTGCTTTTCTTGGTCGCTTGATCAGGTGGGTTTCCTTTTACCTACGAGTTTTCACCATGAAATCGAACGCTTATTAAGTTGCCGCGTTCTTTTCGAACTTGTCTGTATAGGATGACAGCCTGGCTTTACACAACGTTGTCCGCGCGAACCTAGGAAAACGTTAGATCAGGTAGGTAGATCATCCTTGCTCATCTTTACTTTCTCATGCCTTTTTCTTAGGGTTCGTGTGCAAATGGATCGAGGCGGTACGGTTTATACTTCGTCACAACCACTATGTACTCTATAGACATCAATGATGATGCTCCACATCTCTCAAAGCTCACCACGAATCATGTTTCCAGGCGAGTCTAGTATGAGCTCCTGCCCTGTGATACCAGTGCGATCGGTGATATTCCTGGATGCTCGACATTCTCCATCTAGCCAATTGGTGTCGGGTCTCATGTCTGCAGTCTTTGGGGCTCCCACCACGTTGCTTTTTTAAGGTAGACATCTCTACTTATAGTTCCACTCAAAACAACTATCATGTGTTAATTGAGAGGATTCTAGCACCTTCAATTCACTCCTATCGGATGCGATCAAGCTTTCGTGGGCGGGACCCAGCCGACTCAGGACCCTCCCTTATGCAGAGCTATGTCCGATTAATTTTGAGCTGTTTTTGCCCATTTTCGTCGGACAATTTTGGGCCATTTTCGACGCATAAAAATCGGAACCTTGAATTTTTTCCCACTTTCGTACGCATGCCCCATCGGACATCTCAAAAATGATGAATTGTATTTATCACAACAAAAAGACATGTAATTGGAGAGATAACAGAGCATACAAGACACAAGGGATATTGAGGAGTAAATGGTGCAGTTGCGGAGCCAGGAAAGCAGTAGAAGTGGAGAAATTTTGAAAACTATTCTGTCTCGACATCATTAAGTCGACCCGAATAGGAAGGAAGGACACTGGTTCCGCCAAACTTTGAAGCAATCGCATCCGAGGTTCAGTTTGACCAGTTGTGTGCACCATGCCCTCCGTTTGGTCTCATCTGGGCTCCCCAAAAAAAATTCAGCAGAGAACCTACCATTTAAATGACCGGGTGCCTTCCCCCCAGGGCTAATTCTGTACGCATGAAAAAGATACATTGCTACCGACCAGACCCAAATCGGCTCATGAAAATCGGAGATTGTCCAAGTTTTTGGCAAGTTTGTACGCATAAAAATCGGGGGTGAACGACATTTCAGGCCGTTTTTCGTCGCATAAAAATGGAACATTGGTCAGCATAAGGGTCCTGCCGACTCGTGGTCCTATGTTGTGTCTTCCATAAATCACGTGTGCCGTACTTTATCTCTCTCCCAACTCACGACAGATCATAATGATCAGGAGCCACGAGGTAACGCCTTCTTCAACTGTCAACCATTCCCTTATAGCCAATTGTTCATCAACTTCGACGTCTTGGGCGGCTAGCATTTCTCCCGCGATATCCTGTTCAAATGGTATTGATATGTTGTGACTTTGTGATCATTGCATTCTTCCGAAATAAAGACTGGCAACGCCTTTGGACAAACATATCACGCGCCCTGTGCTATTGAGCGGTCTTCTCTTGACACCCTGTGGGCACCTTGAGCCCCAAGCGGTCTTGAAAGCGGAGCACCTACCGCAGTTATAAGCATGGCATATGTTTTGCCACTATACAACTTCCTCTCTCCTGGAACTTATTCACGTCGCCAGTTATGGCTCCTTTAATTACTATCAACAACCACACGACCGCCTCGTTCCCCCGCCCCCATATTCTTTATACCGTACAGGTCACTCTTGATGGAAAGCAAAGCGTCGTCCCCAGGCGTTATTCTGAGGTAGGCACCTATATCATTGGAATATTAATACGCTTTACTGATCTCAAAAATATTGCAGTTCATTGCCCTTCATGGTATAAGACCTTCGTATCTAGTGGCGCAGATGGACGCTCATCATGATTATCATGACTATATAGCCACATTGAAGGATCCTTTCACCCTCCCGCCGAAACGCCTCCTGTCCACGTCCTTTATTCCGTCAGCGTGGGTCGACGACACCCTCATCGCCGAACGCAAAGCCGGGCTCACAGAATATCTTTCTGATCTCTTAAAGTCGGCGGACTACAAAAACGCCCCCGTCCTCCTTGATTTCCTCACCGCCGACGATGCGCGCGTTTCCCCTAGGTTTGATGTCGAAGACGCAATTCCCTCAACTCTCTCTAGGAAAACAGCTTTGAATCTCGATATCGATTCCGGTGGCGAAGTCGATGCAGCTGCCACGCCCATCGCCGCGGCGTACTATGTCGACTGGGCTGCAGGAAGCTTCCCACCCGAGACGCTCAATTTTTCCAAGTTCGATATTCTCTTCTTTGGTACGTTATCCTCAGCATTTTGCGCTTATGATTTTCTCTGAAATCGCACTCGTACAACGCAGCCTTCGCCACGCCGAATTCGTCCTCCACCCTATCTTTTGGATCTGGAAGCCAGGCCATTCTCAAGCGCCTTGCTACAGCTGCACACAAGAGCGGTAAAGGAACCAAGGTCGTGCTTTCAATCGGTTTGTGATCGACTTTGTAATCAGGTTTTGGAAACAAATGAACTGTTCCTAACCATAGGTGGATGGGGAGGCTGTAAATATTTCAGTTCTTCTTGCTCTACGTCTGCCAACCGTACAAAGTTGGTCAATTCGATCAAGAGCACTATCAGTGCTAACGGCCTCGACGGTGAGCACCTTATGTGTATCCTAAAGGCCTGATTGGCTGATCAATACAAGGAATCGATCTTGATTGGGTGAGAAACAGATTCATTACACAGCGTAACATGGAAGTTGATCTAGACTAGGAATACCCAAACTCTCCCGGGGCCGGTCAACCATTCTCGTCCGCAGACTCCGCAAATCTCCTTAGTTTGTTGAAATCTCTTCGATCGGCCTTAGGTAAGAGCAAATCAATTCGTTAAGCTTTTGCTCGTAGCCTCTTACAGACACTCTTTACACTTCCAGGCAGCTCCAAGATCATATCGGCTGCTGTTCCTCACCTGCCGTGGCTGGGTTCGAACGGCAGTCCCCTTAAAGATGTCTCTGCATATGCTGCTCAGATGACATATGCTAACATCATGTATGGATTGACATATGATACGTATGGACAAAAGAACCTAACTCTATTTCTCACAGGAACTACGATGTATGGGGCGCATCTTCCAGTCCTGGCCCCAATGCACCCCTCGGTATGTCACCCTGACTTTATCCAAATGTTCTGGTCAGTTAACTGTGTTGCGAAGGCAACCTGTGCGGAACTTCTAAGCAACCAAAGGCTAGTGCCCAAGCTGGTCTTGCACAATGGAAAGCCGCGGGTTTCCCTGCCTCCAAGGTTGGTAAACCCTTGCACAGTGGTAACATCCTCTGACCCTTTTCATTGTAACAAGTTGTTGCTTGGCTTGCCCCTCTATGGCTATGTTTCACAGAGCACCAAGAACGTCCTTACGGGCAGCTTGCTGCCTTCATCCGACATGCTACTTCTGCAGCAGACGGAGCTGCCGTCGGTCACCGAGTCAACAGTAGATGGCCCGGTGGAATTTCCACCAACGGACTCTCAGCCCACTCCAGAGAGCGACGATAGCGACGAAGCGAAGCCAGAGCTACTCGCGTCCGAGTCCGAGCGTGATATCCATTTCCTCAATGGATCACATGCTCGTTCGAAGGAGGTCAACGCTGTGGCTGCTAACGCCAACCTGACGTCTTGGTGGGGGCAACAAATTCCTTTCAGCGCCATCGTCAAGTCCGGTGCGCTCGTCAAGGGATCCGATGGGAACTACCGCCAGGGTGGGGGGTTCACGATGGGTAAGTCGTCATTCCTGCACTTCTAAAGCGTTGTTCATCGAGGTTTCCTTATTGAAGGATGGGACGACTGCAGCGATACACCGGTGCGATTCCTCGATTCCTATACTTAGGTGATACCAACTCTCATATGGTGTATATATTAGTTCTTGTTCAACACGGCTCAGAGGACCGTTGTGACATACGATGGTGATTTCCTTGCATTCCATCTCAGCATGGTCAATCTAACGGTGCCTTCCCCGACCAGATACGTGGTCTCTTGCCGACAAGGCAAGGTTCGCGAAGCAGAATGGCATGGCAGGATGCTTCACATGGTCCCTCAATCAAGTTCGTACCAGCTGGCCCTGTGCTTTTCATCCTCGTTAATTGTCTTAAAACCTGACAGGATGATGGCCTGACGTTGCAGAATGTGATTCGGAAGAACTTGGGGAAGTAGGAGAGAGCGCACCTTTCTATCATGATTGAATTTGACGACTTGCCACGTTTTGAATACCCCCCTTTTACGACCCTCTGTCACGACCCACGATCCAAATTTGATACCCAGTGTTCCATCCATTGCATGGTTATCTACCAATTAGCTAGTTTCCTCACAACAGATGACAAGATCCATGCCAATGGATCAAGTTTTATAGCACTGCTCGCAGCTTTCGTGTCCGTTGCCGTGGAATCTGATTCACTATCCAAACAGCACATTGCAGTACCGCAAAGGAAGCAAAGAGATGAAAAACGAGAAGAAAAATAAGTACTCGATGCGCCAAATAGTAGGTACCACTTCACAGTGTTCCTGAAGCAGAACAAGGAAAAAACTCGACTTACTTTTTCACAACAAATGCCCCCGAACCGACCGACTCGAACGTAAATCCTGTCTTATCAGACTTGATAACTGCTCCGCTGTTCAGCACCTGGTTTATGGCTCTCGAATGTAGTCCCAGATCCACCAAGCGGACTGTCGCTGTAGCATAATTCATGTTGCTAGCCAGTACGAGTGTTTCTCTGCCCACCGTCCACAGGCCCACATCGACTCTGTTGATCGTCAGCTGACGGAAAGAGGCAACGGGACTGAGGATGTATGGAGTCATTTTTGGAAGAGAAAGCGCGAGCAAAGAAGCAGAGGCTTTGATGTCAGGGGTGGTAGGATCGTCCCAGGAAACCACACCTGGAGTCGGACTATGATGAGGCGGCGAAGCTCGTCCGACAGAGTGATAACGGAGTACCCACCAAGGCCCCCGTGATTTATTCCAAGGATACTCTCCACGACAAATTCTTTGCCAGTTGGATATCGCTGGTTGTGTAATAAATGAGTGGCGGCATTACGTTTGAGGAGGCTAGCTGTGCCGATTACCTTCCAGTACCTTTTGTTCAAAGACAGTTAACTTTGTGTTTAGAACATAAATTCTATACTTACGTCTCGTTTCCGAACCCTTGAGGAACAGTCCAGACAGCTTTGGTTCTGTCCCACCCGTTGATGAATAGCCTATCTCGGAACTCGTCCATCCTGGTAGATATATCTTCGAATTTGCCCAAACAATTATCACACCTATTCGAAAGAAACTATAGATCAACAACAATTTTCCAACGAAAAAGGTTCCAGTCAATACTGACCCACAGTCACCATAGTCTTTCGTACACACTGTGTTCCAGACAGTTGAGAACGTGAGGTTGTTGCCAATCATGTATGCATCTTGCATCACGATGTCCGAACCACTGGTGTACTCACTGAAAGTCGATCGGATTTGTTATTAGCAAAATTCGTTAAAGGCACGAAGGGTGCTTACTTGAAGAAATAGTCTTGACAATTTAGAACGAGCGAGACGGGATGATAACCGGCGCCTCCCTTGCCATCCCCACCATCTAGGGAGGTGATTAGATTAGAGGAGATGACTGTGGCATTGAGAGGGTCGGTCGTCCCGTCGGGCTCATCAGCGGTGTACCATAGCAGGAGATTAGGCCGAGACTTGATCCGGTTGACTTGTTCTGTGACGGAGGTCTGGTTTTGATAGGTGCTACAGTCGTTCGATGTAATCAGAGAACGAAAGGCGGAGCATTACATATTACATACCCCCGCATGTCGTACATAAGATATAAGCCCGCATCTTGCATCTTATCGAGTACCAAGTCGAGCGCCGTCAAATTGCTGAACGTCGGTATCGGATGAACCTGTCAACACAGTAAAATTTAGCGTCTTCCCTAGCCTTGGAACACGGGAACGGACAATTGTGAACCTAGAGGGTGTTCAATTAGTAGCAATTGTTAAAGCGTAAAGAAACGTATACCCTTGGGCTGCAAGTTCTGCGGATATCGAGAGATTCTTGGCGAGATAACCATCAAATTGTGTGTAAAATCCTATGGGAAGGACCGGAGCATAGGGCCCTTTTCCGTTCGCGGGCCGCGCTAACAGCGCCCCAGTTCTCAGGTCCATTTTCGTAACGGAACCAATGCTTGAAGGAGGATCAGGAAGGTATGACAACAACCCCGTCGCGAGGAATTTCTGCTTTCCAAAGGTTGCAGAACACGAGATGTTGTAAGGAGCTGTACGGGGTTGCAGAGAGCGAAGGGAGAAGGGAAGTGATGTTCTGGTGGAGTTTAACTTCACGATGCCATGTGTGAGGTGTTTTCCATCAACAGAGATAGTCACATCGAGAGCTCCTGACGACTCCGAGGGATGGATGGGGGCTGCATTTGACAGCTTGGAAAAGGTAATTGGAGCGTCGACGAGAATTGAGACGAACGACGGGTCGGTGGAAGCCACATCTTCTGGGAGATATGGTCGGATAGCTGGGGAACATCTGAGAGCTAGAAGGGGCAATGTTGATTTGCTCGGGATAGGAAATTGACCACCTGTTGATGTAAATCAAAAGTTCACGAGTTTGGTATGCAAAATCCAAGCACCTGGTGGTACGATAGGTAACTCGGGCTTATAATGTTTACCGCACCTAGTTTCAACATCTCTCAGCGTCGTGGGTCTGCGTTATGGTCAATTCACTCACCATGTCTGTGCCATTGCACCGAGCATCAGCTCGACCAGGGCTGCGAAAACAGATATCAAGGGGACTTTCATGATGATGAATCACCTTGAAGGTAGAGAGCAGGAGAGCTCCTGATAAGGGGTAACCAGGGCACAAAACTTTACATGATAATCAGTGTAGAAGGTATATGTGTGGCTTTCGTGAGAAGGTATCAGCTTCATTGGCATGAGCATGTGCTACCTATTGCGGACCGCGACGTCGGTCCTCGTGGTCGATAGATTGTCTTAGCTAGGTTATTGCCCAAAGATAGACGCTGTAGATGCAGAGGAAATGGGTAAGAAGTTAGTTGACAAGACTCGACTCCTCATCCGATGGTGCTGAGCTGAACAGATCTCGACACGCTGCTCTAAACAATTCTTGAGCCTTTCAAAAAAAACCAATGGACATCTTGTGAAGGTGAAAGCCATTGTTTGTAACCGACGGCTTTATTGGGCTTGAACGTCTTTGGAAGTTTGACACGATCAACTTGAAACGTCTTATGGATGGCCCGGGATGGATGGATACGGTTGCCTGGGAGTCCAAGGTCTATTTTCAAATCCCGCTCGAATAATCTTATGTCACCTCAAAGTATCTGAAGCTTCTACAATCCATTACCGTGTAATATATGTACATATCTGGTCTTTGAAATGCTGGCAAATGATGGGTAGGTGCCTACAGATCGCTTTTGTATTTCTTCTCATGATTTTAGGGTATTTTGGGAATCAATATGATCTTAACAAGATGTGAAAAAAGTGTGCAAGAGGCAGCATGTAAATTACTCTCCTCCTTCTCTCTTGATGTTAGAGGGGCTAACCACATATACCTCACCTTCCTAGAGAGTGCCGCCCTCCAGCGACCTCGATGCGAGGTTTTGTTGCCAGCGAAGCAGGCCGTTTCCGGTTTTCATACTCCGCTCATGTGCCGGTCCAAGCCGTCGATACATATATCATCTCATTCTTATCTGTCGCTTGTTTTATTTTGTGATAGAAATTAGAGCTATCTACTCAATCCCACGAGTACCGTTTGAAAACAACCGCTGTTACAATTAACATGATCTCCCACTGTGTGTGAATCGGCACGTGAGCGGAGTCTGAAAGCCGGAAACAAGCGAACCTGCCTCCTGCTTTGCTGGCAAGAAAACCTTCGCGACGAGGTCTCTATAGGGCGGCACTCTCTAAAGAGTCAAAATAAATATGAATAGTCCCTCTAGCATCAGAAGGAGAAGGATTTTACATGGTAGATTTTGCACATTTTTCCAACACCTTGTCAATGTCATGTTGACTCCCAAAATACTCGAAAATCATGAGCAGAAGTATCGGTGCCATCTGTAAGTATCCACCCATCATTTACCAGCATTTCAAAGACCAGATATCCATATATTAAACACGGTGGTGAACTGCAGAAGCTTTAGACATTTTGAGGTCGACTGAATTATTTGAGCGGGATTTGAAAATAGACCTTGGACTCCCAGGCAACCGTAGATGGATGCTTATACTTACGGTGACTATTCTCTCAGGATATCCAAGGGTACTCCGAGATCAGAATTTCTGACCTGACCCTAGTTAGTTAGTCCGACCGTAGGTCGCGAAAAAAAATTTAGGACCTACCTGAGATTTGCCTCAGATGGCTTTAATTCAGCTTGGATCATATAATAGATGGTCTCACCAACTTAGCACGTAAGAGAAATGCCTTAGAAAGACTATAGCATGTCAGTGATACATAAAGATAAATCAGCAGTGAGCCAGGTTTGAACGCGCGACCGACGTAATGTATTCACATGCAAATCTACAATTGAGGCCATCCGGCTCTCTAGGTCCTACTGGTGAACATGAATATGGCTACTATAGACGAAGCCGTGAGTATCTCCCGAGTCTGTATGTTGAAAAAGACTCAGCCTTTCCTGTAGACTCTTGAGCGCGATGAGCAGGACCATGTGATATGCCCTGTGTGTGGAGAACCCGTTAATGTCGGACAGGTGGGACTCTCAAACCTCACCAAGCGTCATCTGGGCTCGAAGAAGTGTAAGGAAGCGCAATTCAAAGGGAAAAAGGGGAAAGGGAAGGGTACGAACCAAAACATTGGGCAGTTCTTCTCAAAAAAGGCCCCGTTGGTTGCGTCAAGGGCAGACAAGCAGCCTTCAATTATCTCTAAACCACTTGCCATGGACCCAATCAGATCGGACGGTACACCGACAACCGAGCGATTGAAGGAGAAGCAGCCTGTTTCGATGATACAGCAGCTGAAAGTGTTGGTCAATATCGTACTCAAGGAGGACGATGCCAATCAGAGCGAAGACGAACCTTTCTTACGCGGGTTCACGTCGCCTCCCGGCAACTACGACAATTCCGAGCTAAGCCACGATGAGGTGTGGGAGGACTTGGTGAACCCAGCCCTTCATAGGGGATTTGGCTGGGGGGAGGAGGTGAATATTGAGAAGGTCCGGCGTGCAGGAAGGCGACGTGTCGAAGGATTTCTTGAGTTTGTTGATTATTTTGTGGGGTGGCGCAGCTTGAGTGAGGGGCTATTTGAAGGGCGACTACTTCGCTTGCATGACGTGTTGAAGGAAATGTGAGTCGCACATCACATATAAAATTATAACTCTCACCGGCATCCAGCAACACTTTACAGCACCCAATCGAGGACACCCAAGTCTCGTTACCACCTCAGGACTTGGCTGACACTCCTGGGGAAGCTCGCAGCACTGACTTCATGCTGTATGACGATGAAATAATCGAAATCTCTGGCCCGACTGTACAAGTTTCACTGCCAAAGCCGCGAAAGCGAATGCTGCAATGCCCAGGGTACACATTCCCTATGCCAGAAGGCCTATCGCCGCATTCAGCATACCCGTTTGCCCTACATGACAGCAAGAATAACCCACCATGGAACTACACCGTGCAAAACGGGGCTTTGTTCTTGTTCTCGAAGCTGTGCAAGACCTCGGTCGATACTACAGATGGATCGAGGGCTTCGGCTTGTTCTTCATGCGCCAGACTAGAGGGGAACATGGCTCTAGAGGGGATCGTTTCTCGGATGAAGGAGGGAGTAAAAGAAGGGAACAATTTCGCTTACCATGGGATGGGCGGCCTACACGAGCTCTTGAAGAGGAAGAACAAGCAAATTGAGTTCTACCGCCTGCGCGGTCTGAACCAGGGACGAGTTCTGGCCACTCGGGCAACCTCACTGTCCGACCATAAGCGATTTCTCAACGCTGTTGCGGCGCAGAAGGTTGAGCGCCTCGATCGAATCATCCGGGTGGGTTTGAATCAGAAGCAAAGTATCAGCTCGCTTCTTGAGCAGTGTTTGAAGGCGGCGAAGGGACTATACAAGCCGAAGACATTCGAGGAGGAGGACTATATGCGAGGCCTGTTACTTTGGAAGCTTGGGGGGAACCGAGTCGCAGAGATAGCTCACCGTTCATTGGGACTCCCTGGTATCACAACCCTCCGCAAACGAATCTCCGTTGTACCCCTTATTCCATCTCCAGGTCGCCCAACGATTGAAGAGATTTCGACAAACGTCAAGAGCACGTTTGCACCTGTGCTCGATATCCTTCGACCCCAGACAGGTGGCGCTGCTAATCGCCATGCAGTATTGATGTTAGATGAGATTGCGACGGAAAAAAGGATACGATGGGACTCACGAACAAACCAGTTTCTTGGTTTATGTCGAGAGCATGCCTACAATGTCTCTCTAGAGTTCGGAAGTGAGAGAGACATGGAGGAATTGTTTCTAAGTCTCGATGATGGTGGTGTGCATTATGCCTCAGAGGTAAGTACGTCGGGATCAAATTTGCTTCCGCATTTGTAATCTGATGGCTACCAATTAGGCGACTGTGGGCGCGCTCGGTGTCCTCTCGGATAATCACCAAATCTATGCTGCCCGCGGAATACTTATATCTGGAGATTGTAAACGCGAAAATGGAGAGGCCCATGCCGAAGTGCTTCAAACCATTATTGATGGCGTTGACCAGCAGAAGGACTCAACGAAGATCCGAATTGTGAGTGTTGCCTCTGATGGAGAAACACGACGAGGATCAGCCCTCGTAAACTTGACGTTCAAGTATATTCTCTCACCGGAATCTCCCCTCTATGCACTACTACACAACTTAGCGTTCATGAACCTATATGTGGGGGACGACGATTTGACAGCAGACAAAGATTGGAAGCACGTCTTCAAGCGGCTTCGCAACCTCCTTCTTCGACAATGTGGTGTGGTCGTTGATGGATTTCGCATTACACCTTCGGTGCTGAGGGCCCATTTCCAAGAGGCAGGACTCAGCGCTGACCACATCCGCGCAATTCTCAACCCGGAGGATCTTCAAGATGTCAAGCTGGCATTCGATCTGCTGAAAGACATCTGGTCACTGCCCCGGACTCTACCATATGCAAATCCAGGCTTCGCTCAAGCACGGGAGGCGATGTGGAAGCTGGGGAAGGCGCTTTATCACCTGGTATTCCCGTACCTCTGTGTTGACCTGACACTCAGTGAACAACTCGAGCACTTGAGTGCAGCGGCCCATCTGTTCCTTTACCTTTACCGAGAAGCTGGTAAAGAGTTCATTCCCTCCCTTCTCTTTATCGACATCATGATCATGCTGAAAAATATCTATTTCTGTGTGGCCAAGGCCAAAGTCGACGACCCAAATGGATCGTTCTGGATCATCCTGCTGGGAACGGACCGACTTGAAGAGATTTTCGGAGTCCTCAGGACCATGATTGGCAGCGACTCGAACCTCGACATTCTGCAACTCTGCTGGAGACTTGGAAGTACGGCGGAGGTTGCCAATATTCTGGCATTGAAGCCCAATTGGGACAGTTCACCACGACGCCTTAAACTGCCCGCACTTGATCGCGACTCTGTTGCTTTACCGCAGGGATCTGACCACATCAAACCTCGGAGCTGGCGAGGGAGCAACAATGTTGGTGGTGTGGTTCTTCTCACCAGCTGGAGACGTGGAAGGCGTTTAATCGAAGGAGATTTCCCAGAGGCAGCAAAGATTTTTGCAGAGATGGAAGCTTCGAAAACCCGCGTCGATATTCTGACGCCTAACGGTGTCTTGCTAGTCAACGGCGCTGTTGGCGATGATGATGTCGATGAGAGTATCGAGATGGAGGCAGGCTATTCAGATCCGAGGGACTGTGAGGTGGAGGATGGCAATGGGGCCGCGGACGCTAGGGTCGAGGTCGAGGATGCATTTGCCGAAGAAGACTTTGATCTCCAAAGGCCTGACGGCTCCCCCGTTCAAAAGGGCGCTTTCAGCCGGGACATTGTTTCTCAAGGGAAGACCGTCACCAAGTCTCGAGCCTTGGCTGCCTACAGCAAATATAGAAAGGCAGCGAGCTCTACGGATCGCTTGAAACGGGTACAGGCAGTACATCGATTCACTGCCCAGCCAAAGGCTCTGTCAATTGACCTCCAAACATTTCGGGATCCCGATTCACAGAATACTTCCTTGGTAATCCACGACCCCATCGCCACGGTTCTGTGCTGCGATAACCGGATGTGGCTTTGCATTGGAGAAGTAAACAGCTTACGGGTTGATAGTATCTCTGTCGATCAAATTGACTCGCACCTACTGATTGAAGATACCGTCACAGTCTCGTTTCAGCTCCTGGGGCTCCGAACCTGCACAGTTTCCGAGGTTTCAGCATCCAAGGCCTTTGACTGGCGCACCTATGCAACTACAGAGTCAACGTTTACGGTCCCTGGGCGCTACATTGACATTATCAATCCCGAACTGTCAAGTTCACCGACTAGCGCAAACTCAACACCATTCTATGTCTTGGATAGTCCTTTCTTGGTTGCACTTGCAGCAAGTCTGTATGCACGCCTGTCGGTTGCAGATCTGAAGGGTGCTGCAAAGATTGCTGTATCTAAGGAGTTTCCGTATCGTGAACACGGAGGTGCGTGTTTAGCTCTCAGGTTTTCGATGACTATTGAAGAATATTATGGTACTCAGGCAAGGCTTGCTTTCTCTGTGAAGATGAACGGCAGTTGACCGACCTTGGTCAATCCAATACATTGGCATGCACCCTATGTAGCAGCCCGACGGTTACGCTTGACATGGGTCAAGGTCAACGTATTTTAGAGCATATGGGCGCGCATATTTTGCATGACTCAATGGTGAAGCAAACTGATGAGCCGTGTGGCGTCTGCCTGCGTCCCTCCTCCCTATGTCGCTTTTACTTAAAGAAGGGGAAGGGTGCTCATGCTAATCTCACAATTGACCATGTACGGTCAACATGTCCAGCGAAGCTAAAGTTTTATTACAGCATCGCGTCGACATCTACTCAGACAGCACCGTGCTCGAATGTACCACTTCTATGCCCTCTCTGCCCAAAGTCGGAGCCCGCTATCTGGAGGTACAACATGAAGACCCACTTTTCACAGTGTCACCCGAGTCAGATCGGCGCTTCTAGCGGTGCCAATTACACTTCGCTATGGGAGCTTACCAAGTTCGAGAAGAAGATGTTGGAGGGTCTATGGTCAAAGCGACAGCATGTCTCTGTTCGGCGCACGAAAAAGACCAATGAACCGGTCTTAGTGGTTTCGGGAGAGCATAACTCTCGATGTGTAATGTGAGTTCCCGCATTGCCATTGTAAATTCGGACAAAATTAACCTACTACCAATAAGCGCCGTTGAGAATGAGACAGGAGTGTCAAACGAAGACCAGGTCCACTCTCGTGCCTCGTCAAGCTCTGAGAGAGTGCCAGTACCGACACCAGATGACTCATGCAGCACTCGGGTTTCGACTCCCTGTGCAACCTCGAATCACAACACTGAGGCACATGCAGCGAGTCACCTCTCACAATCTAGACTCGAGGATCCACCCACACCTGACACGGAACCTGCGCTTGAATCAGACGCAGCCTTGTCGCTCATCCGACCTGAAAGCATTGATTCTGGTGACCGTGCTCCAGGGCCCAGTGCGTGAGTGGCATCTGTTCTGTTGTAGTGCTCGTCTCACTCTCTATTTATCTACTCATCAATACCAGCAATACAGATCATCAAACTGTGGTACAGCTTTCCCCAATCGAAGCAGCCGCTGAAGAGTTGACTGTTCCGGTACCTCAAACTGCCTTGTGTTTGACCTTCGAGAATCCAACTCAAGTGGCCCCGGTCTCCTCTCAATCATCAGCATGTCAACCCTTGGCTCGCCCACAACGATCACGGAGAAAGCGACAAGTTGATGACATGGACAACAACGAGAATATCAAGAACTGTGTTTGTGGCTCTATTGCTCCGTCCAATGGAACAGACTCTATCCAATGCAAACGAAAGGGATGCGAGACTGAATGGGTATGTGTGATCCTGACTTATTGTAGCAGCTCACCTGGCTAACTCAATCTATTTAGTATCATCTCCTGTGTATTGGGTTGGAGATAGCCCCGAAATCATGGGTGTGCCCAACGTGCGAGCCCCTCGGGCGGGGTCGAGGAAGCAAACGCGCACGGCAGTGATGTCATACTTACCATATATGGGTAGCCCCTGATTACCTAGTCAGTTAGTTGGGCTGCCTTCGTCGAAAAAAATTGTTCGACCCTAGGTTTATTTTTCGTTTCTCGGAGTACCCTTGAGGATATCCTTACGGACGTTGAACGGGAGCCAAGTATTACAACCCAGAGCGTAGGAGGGCTGCATCAAGGGTGAAGGGAAACGACTACCTTCCTCATTCTCGGTAGTATACAGTGAGTAACATTGACACGATGGATATTTCTTTACGAGTCTCTGTTCAATAGTCACCGATGTTAGTCATTCTAGGTCCATAATAATAAAAGGCGAGATCGTCAGTTCCGGCTTCAGCCATCAGCAGCCCCGCTACGACGAGGCCTTTTGCAGGACTGCGAACAAGCCTGTCCGATGCATGCGAATGTTAATATTACCGATGACAAGGCCCCACGTTCAAGCAGCAGGTTGACGTGAACTTCATCCCATGGACCAAGCGACAGCCACAGAAACATAGATCGGTACCCCCTGGCCATTTCGCGAAAAGCGCAGAAGTGAAATCCCACTATTGAATGGCCCGAGAAACATCCGCAGAGCAATAACAGGGTGCATGAAGGACTAGCGAGACCGTTGCCTACCATCAGGCTCCCAAATGCAAGGACCACGAAGGCAAGACTGGCTTGCGCGGAACCGTGTTGGAGGGTGGTGAATCTTCAGAATGACCGATCTGAGAAGCGCTGATGATCTCTGCGATTAGTGTCGAATAGTGCGGATGGGAAGGCATCACCAGATATATCACTGGGATCCAACGAGCATTTTTTTAGTGCACTGAGATGGGCGATGCGTTAATCGAACACTTCAAACTCAGGCAGGCCAATGGATGGATGGATGGTTACCTCAACAGGCGGTAAAGCACGAATCACGCCGAAAACATCCCATCCTACTAATGCCCAAAAAGCGATTTTTCGCTCCTTATTAGTCTCGAAGTCACCATGTGGCCATGACTCGTGTTAAGGTCGCAAAATAGTCTGTCTATATATGTCCGCGCCTCTCGATGTGAAAGGACATTGCAGTTCCTTCAACCTATTTTCTGCGAATCCCAGCGCGCGCATGCCATGCCCCTGCCCTTCGCTGCTTCTATCGACGCTCAAAAGGCTTCGCGCCGGAGACGCGCTCGACATCGCGGCACGTCAGACTATATCTAACACCCCTTCGAAGAACCCCGCCGTCTTGCATCACATTCTTGACCTTCGGGTCTGAAAGCACGTCCCAATTAGCGATGCTTGCATTAAAGTCCGTGAGGGTCGGTAGACTGTTTTCATCCTTCCGAGAAATTCGGTCCTCAGAAGTTTCTCGAATGCTGCTTCTTACAGTCAACGGCATCCTCATAATCGTTTGATTGCTTACCCGTGGAGATGGGATGTGTACATAGGTCCTCTTGAAACAACGAGACTGCGTGGTTCCAGAAATACCGTCAAGACGGGGATTGGATCAATAGTTCGCCCTCCCTCGTTTGAAGACGGTCCTGTTCCTTCCGATGAACCATGATCGTCTGTGGGTTTATATTGGTAATAATGGAATATTGAATGAGATCCAAGGGAAATTGTCGCGACCACAGGATGGTAGGTTGGGCCATCCTGGTGCGGCTGGCAAAATTCCATGAGCGATCAGACGTCCACAGCATCAAGCAAAGCGCATGAGCACCATGATTCCCTGACCGGGGAGGTACTACAGAAATGAGATGAAATCAGGGAGTACAGCGTTAGTGGGGAAAATGGTGTACTTCGTTCAAGATAACGTGGTTCGGCGCCCCGTGAGGGGACGAGGCGAACGCCCCTGTATCCTTAAGACGTGTTATGATATCGGGGCTGAAGACCTGCCGTTAAACAAGTAATCTTTAGAGATATTTGAAATTCCCCTTACTACACCCCAAGAAAAGGTGGCATGGCTTGGGTAAAAAGGACATTCTTGGATGTAATTTCACCCCCTGTCATGATCATGCAGGTCATTGTCACGTACAAAATGAAATCCACGCATATTCGCTTCTGACTTACCCCATACCTGTAGCCTATGAGATTAATCTAAGATAAGCGCGAGCCAGAGAGGGGCAACGTTCATTGCTGATGAAGGGTATTTACCGACGATTCGCCAGTTGTTTCCATTTCTGCTGGGGGGATTCTGCTATCTATCATATGAACAATCGGGATGACCCGTGAGTCAATATCGATCGCAAAGACGGCATAGTACCTTTCGAAGAAGATATTGTTCCTCCTCTGTCTATGCAATCGCCCAAAAATGAGATCAGGAAACTGCTCAACGAAAGACCAATGTTGGAGTGCACAATTACCGTGATGAAATTTGGCATGTAGAACGTTTCATGTCCTGCAACGCGGTATTGGAACAATCCAGTGTCATCCATGGGAAGATCTAGGATTGGATGACACAGTGAAAGTTTTCTCCCAAGGAGCTGTAATATCAAAAGTCCGATAGTAACGTCAACTGGGATCTGGTCAGACGGCAGGACACTTTTACCAGTCTTTTCAATTTAAAATATCAATGCCAATGTAAACAGGCGATAGCAATTGTCGAGGTGCGCTCAGAAGTAATTCATGGTAGCGTGTGATGGATGACATCAATATTTGGCTGACTTGCCACCAGTGCATCTCACCCAAACACGCCGCGGCGTTGACAAAGATTGGGAATAATCACTCCTGCAATTGGAATGGGATGTACTCGGAATCTAATGCTTATTGTCGTTGAGACCTGCATGAATAAAGTTTACGCGCATGGCGGTAAGCTATAAGGTTAGTCGCCTATTGAATTACCTGCCCATTCTTCAAAAAGTTCTGCTACGAAATTTCCGCAGCTTGACCGCCAACTAACCGCGGCAGATTCGAGAACCCTCTGCTGAAAGCAGCGGAGGGGCGTTTCGACAGGCTTTCACGTTCACCTAGCTGGCCATGTTCATATGCCGGCTACTTGACCGCCGACTCCTCAATGCGATGTTCTTTCGCGTCTTTAGAGAGCTTGAAACTTCTCTTGAGGATGTATACATGTAAGGACCCTTCAATCCAAAAATTACCTTACAAGGCGGAGATTAATCCTGGCGCCCCAACTGACAACAAGATTGCGGTCGCGCGTACGGCATCGTTTTGAAATGTACGACGACCATCATGCATGCAACGACACGCAGCAATTTGCCAGTCGATTCGCCAATCGTTCGGTGAGTGATTAGTCCCTTGAGGCCTCGCCGCGGAGTTCTTTTTTGACAGATCTCCCTCATTGCGAGCGGTTCATGAGGATAAAACATGTCTTAAATTGCTTTTGCCTGGAGGACTGGCGCCCTGAGATTCTTGCAGAGGAAGGAACAACGATTTCCTTGTTCGAGGTCGCATGCCCTCCACCACATCCGGGCCTTCCCTAACGGTAAGATCGACCCTGTTACACCAAGGATTCTTTATTGATGGATGATTGGGCGATCAGAGCTAGAAGTGACAGTCTTTTCTCACAGGCGTCCTCGATTTGAAGGAAGGCTCAAGAGCAACGAAGCCATTGCCTTATTCTTCGAGGTTAATAGTATCTGATAACAATTTTGTCGCGAGAGCACAAAGGCGATGAGTTCAATCATTACGCGCGGTGGCTATCAAAGGAAGGCGTATGATTCGATAAATAGAGCGAAAAAGGAGAAACTCTACAAATGGTATGGTACTGATAAATCGTGTGTAATAATCTAAGTGCCAGGATCGAGGGGTCCTGAGGATGCTTTCAACCCTAGAATGAGTGAGTCGTCTAAGCCAGTGGTGCGTTCCTGCAGGTGCGTTATGAGTAAGTCTAGCGGCGAGTGCAAAGCAACGTACACAGGAGTGTAAACACAAGGGTAACCCCGCCGGTTACAGTTAGAGCAAGATGGTCGAAGACCATCGCATTTCAATTTGCGACCTGTGAATTCAGCGTTACGGCCACACGCATCACAGAGGACGACCTCGGCAGCCTTACCCCGACAGAACTGGCAAGCCATTGGGGTTCTTCTCGGTGTCCTAGGATAGTCGGAGAGGTTCTGGTTGCTTGAAGCGTTGGACTGCAGCGCAGGCTTAGGATGAACTAGGAAAAATAATGATCAAGACTTACCTGAGAAGAGGAGGACGACATAAGGGATGTGTTTGGAGAGGCCAGGTTGAGGTCGAAACAGTCGCGACACTGGGGCTTTATACCCGTCTCCTGCGGGCATGAACTGGGAAAGGCGATGTCTGATACTTGTGTGGCCACCCGCCACAAACATTTATTCGAATTCCAAACTCGAAGATGGGGGTGATTCAGGGATTCATAACTGTTCAAAGAAGATATTGAACGTCATCATGAACATTATGTGGTGCCGCTCATAACAATCAACCTTTCCCCCCAGAAGTTCGCGGTGAAATCGGCCGCGAAGGAGGCAAAGGTAGGACCCAAAACATATAGGCTTTAGGCGTAGCACGACCTAGAAAATAACACGGAGTCCGAGGCGTGGGACAACTCGGCCATGAATGATGATCGTAAGCCATAGAACTGGTTAACGTCCGAGTTCTTGATCGGCCTAGCAGGACTCGCGGCGATCTGAAATTTTCGAAAAGATAATATCCAGCGGGCGTTTTGCTTCAATATTCCAGTGGAATTTCCTGGGGAATATCAACCAGCCCCAACCGGGATTTTCGAAGGGCGAGATAAAATCAAGTACACCGCCACTTCATATGGTCAGTCCTTGAGGCATCTTTGCATCTTTGCCCATCACCCTGATCACGGAAATGCGCGTAGTTTAATTGTACGATCGATACCTCGTTGCACGGGCTTTGGCATTCGAAGGTTGCCAAGTAGAATGAAGGTAGTGCCTTGTTAGTGGGCAGTCGCGGGAAGGAATACTAACTTGATTACAGTAACATGATCGATGTGTGGAGTCTGGCAATTCAATAGAGAGCGGATTTTCCAGCCAAACCACGGGATCGACTTTAAGTGCCAAGAAGGGGAAATGGCCAGACTGCCTGGTGTCCCGGCCAACGCGCGACACAGGGGTACTCTTCGCTTCGAAACCGGCTGAAAGCAAGGTGCAAGATGCCAACCATCACCCTTACACCCTGAGAAAAATCGCTTCCGGAGGGGCGCATTGGGTAAGGGTTCCTACAGGAGAAGGCGAACCTCGAGTCTCCACAAGAATTCCGGCAGATGCTGAAAAGCCAAGGATGCCGTTGATAATGGGAGATATGCGCAGAGAATATCTGGGCTTAGTCTAACCAAGGTCTTTAACGCGTAATGAGTCAAGGCATCTTAAAGGGCGAAAAAAGTAAAGTTTATGCAGTCGTTTTGAGATCAATTAAATGCTTTGGGCGATGAAATAGTTGGAGGACTGACCGCCATTCCCCAAGGAGGTTGTTCTTGATATCCTGCGAGCCTGACCGGTAGGGTTGCAGTGGGTGGGCAGTAGGGTTCATAAGACTTCCATGGATGCGATTCAGCCCGGCTCCGAGACGGGAATAACAGCTGAAGTACCGACCAAGAAAGGATACATTAGACCGTATCGCAGTGTCTCGCTCACTAGAATCGCGGAGGATGAGGTCTTAGACGGCGCGTAGGCGGCAGGGATGAGACATCCTCCTCGCTGACTCCGAAATACAGCGCCCGAAAACAAGGGATTGTATTACGTAGACCTGTTCCTCATGGCAGCGGCGTCAGCTTTGCCTCAAGGCTGATAAGGCAGGCGAAAGGCCCCACATACACATAAAGTAGGCCATTTTATAAATGTCACTGCCAAATGTCAGAACGTTCGGATGTGTACCATGGCATTATTGACATCGCAGGGTCAATGCCAAGATGCAGCCTCGTCGAATCATGAGAAGGAAATATTTCCTGGGCTGGTCGAGGAACAAAGGAAAGAGGTTTATACGATATTCCATCGATCGATTGGGCAAGTTCGCCTCGTGTTGATGTTTGACTGTGTTCTAGGGTCAACGTGCCCGGTACGCGAATGTGGCCGGCTTTTGCGCCAGATCTATGTAAGCGGGCAATCCCGCGAAGATGTGTAACGATGTTCGCTTGCGCGGACTTCAGAAGCGGGTCCAAAGGTCAACAAAAAACGACCATTGATGCAAGTATACCACCCACCGACGGCAATCGGGAGCGACACTGTTCGACCCGTTGGGCTTTGACGGCATCGGTGACACCTAGGCAAGAGTACCCGTCTGAAGTCTTTGCTGACATGTCTTTGGAATGATAATCGGATTACCTCGAAAAAAGGGATCGACACATGTATATGACCCTAGTCAACGAAAGAGTCGCAAGGATCACGCGAACCTATATGAGCTAGGGTCTCCGATATCGCAGCGGGTCAAGCTCAAGGGGTACAATGTGGAGCGGCGTTTATTCCATCCGCGGTGGTTGAAACCTTGAAATGAGAATTGTTGCCTTCATAACCAGGAACCAAGATGGTCTTCGATTTTGTTCTTACGCGGATAGGCCTTCTAAGTGGTTGGACGGCGAGTGAGCTCTAAAGCCAGTTTGTATGGGTGTACAAGGCGCCTGCTGTAGAAACGGCCCGAAGAAGTCTCGCAAGGCCACACCGATATGGGTGAATCTTTGGAGAGACCTTTAGAATAGGACGGCAAACCGTTGAGTTGGCGTTGTTTCGAAAGCCCCCGATCAACCACATAGGAAGACGAGATCCGGGCGCTCTTTGGACAAGAAACATGAGGCTGGAAGTTTCGAGCCATAAGGTGGGATCTGGTGGCAGGGCGCGCAATCGGACACCAGTCCTTCACAGAATGCATGAGAGAATGGCACAGAGATAGTCCGATGCCCTAAGCGTCTATTTTTTGGATAAGAAAGCAACCTTAGCCATGGAGTGAAGAATGGAGCGTCCCAAAGATCAGCGTTACGGAACATAGTAAAATATGGAAAAGGTCAGTGAGTGTTTTGGTATCGCCTTCACCTCAAACATGCGGACTTTCCCGCTCATCACCGGATTTGGCACAGCCTGGTCCTGCCTGGTCCCTACTCATCTCTCAACGTCCAACGTTCGACGTTCAACCATCGTCGTTCCCGCAATCTATGTATGTACGTCCACTCTTGAAACTTCTCTTCATCTTTTACAAGAACTCTCAAGACAGCTTTGAGCTCTAGTCCTGTGGCTGCAAAAGAATTTTTAGACGGCGAGTCCATGCGGCTTCTCTGATGGTTCAGGTGCTCAAATATCAAATGACGAAAGAGTCACGCTGTTCACAGCCTGCGGAACCTTCGACCTCTTGATAAGACTGCGGTTGGCGCACCTTCTCCACTGATGTCCCGTACGCTTTTCTTCGCAGTTATCCTTGGTGCAACTACCCTCTTCTACTACTACAACGTCACATCCACTCTGATATCAAATAAAATGTCTACTCAACCTTGGTCGTCTCCTTTCGCTGCATGGCATGATCGAGCTCTCCATACACCTCACCCTGATCCCCACTCCTTCACACCGACCCGCGATACCCTCCAATTAGCTCTGCTCTTGAACGCTCCAATCGAGCATGAGGGGATTTCTGTCGCGTTTTTCTCTCAGTCCAAGGAGAATGGCGCCGGCAGTGAAACTGTAGCAGTCGACGCTCTCGGACGTGTCCTCGTCGTGGCAGAGAAAGACGCTGCCGGCATCTTAGGGCTCGCACAGGAGGCCGTCAATTTACCATCCACTGGGGCATGGCGAAACACTTGGGTCATAAAGCGTCCCACCACGAGCCAGCCTATCGACCGATTGTTCATATTTCCGGCTTCCGGATCTGCGACGGGCCCGCACGAAATCAGTGTTCAGGGATTCTCGAAACAGACGAGGGAGTTGAAAGATCCTGTTGGGGATACTAGGGAGTTACCGGCAATGTTGTGGGAGCTTGCTGGGCTTGTCCTGGAAGCGCGGGATGGTCTTGTTTATGGTGAAAAGAGGGATGAAGTTGTATTGGGCAAGGTCAGAGAGACTGTGGCAGAATTATTCTAGGTTTTGGAGGACGTGTGGGTTGCTGGTTGCGGACAGAGACTTGGCAGTTATCGCAGACTCAATGTTACATTGTACTTGTTACCAACACAAATCATACACCAACTCTTGGGGTTGTATCGAAGTGTACCAAGAAGTCAAGACTAGCAAATCTTCATCCAGCGTTTAATTGATTGCAGAAATTTGAGCAATAACACCTTTAGCCCACAGCGTATCTGCAGCCCATGCTGGATGCAGGCCGTCCTTCCAAACATCTAAAATTTTCATTAACAATATTCCGAAACCGGGCGAGACGGTGTCAACGTACAAACTGAAACTGGTCCAAGGCAGCTGGAGTCTGCCGGAAGGACGGTACAGCCACCGCGACTGGCGTACGCGCTGCAAACTCCATCGGGTGTTGCAAAGCCAAAATTGCGGAAGTCGTCCATGATATTGGTGAACAAAGCGTCTGTGTTCCAAGCCACTCAGCAGATGCTCGTATTTTTGGCGGTAAAAGGACGAACGGGTATCAAATACAGCACATGTGATCCCTGCCTTTGACGCGCAGTAAGTTTCAGCTTTCGTTGCGAGCTGGGCGTTGAAATCGAGGATGCTGCCCTATTACGGTGCTTTGAATTAGACGGCCACAAGACGATGTATGGTCAGTTAGGCGACTATTGATACCTTTAACTTGGCCTGGAGTGTAGTGCCCTGGCTAATCCCGATCTGGGCGCGGTCGAACGGAACGACATTATTGAACAGAAAACGGCGGGCTCCTGCAGTGTATAACTTGTCTACTGTCGCGAAATACGAATCCAGATCTTGAGAGTATAGAGAAGTGCCATTTCCAACAGTATTTTTATACGAGTTGTTCACGTCGTTGGCTAATGTGTCGCATGTCAGAATAGATATATGTATATATGACGGGAAAGATTGAAGAGAGTCTCACTGCCAAATGATACGGTGAAGATCGCGTTATCCTTGGTCCAAGCGACCTTGTCCGGGAATGGGGCGACGAAATTGATGAAGGACGTTACTTGACTCCTGAAATCGGGAGGAGAGGCAAAGACGATGTCTTTGTTTGAAGTCGCGCCGCTCACTGCAAGCTAGGAAAGTCGAACCACACAACTTAAGCCTCCACATCCTACAAATCACGAATAAAACCCACTCACGTTGACAAGTCGTGTATTGTTGGTAAGGGTATTAAATTGTCGAGCCCAGTTTGGTCCGGCGGAAGAGCATGACGTTGGATTTTGGGAGAGAAGGGGGTCCCCCGTTCCACCCCAGCCTTCAGACGCTGCAGAAAATTTAAACTAAACCTCATTCTGAATGCGACTAACCATAGAGGATGAACTCACTGTAACTGGAGAACGGGATTCTGTGATCAGTAAGACCGATCGGGAAAGCAAAGGCGTATTTACCTGTCCCCGCTTCCCGAAGCTCGACTCAGCTAGTGTGTCAAAGCGTATATATGGAATGGAAAACATACAAGGCGAATATAAATTTCGTATCGTTCAGGACAGATGCGATGGAGGATGATATACCAAGTGCGGCTAAAAGCAAGAGACCTCTGAGATGCATGGGTGCTGGGGTTGCGGGAATCAACACTTGTTGAAATATCCTCTCGGGCTGTTTTATTTAGATCGTGCATGCGTTGGCATATGAAGAAGGCTACATCCATAGGGTGAAAAGGTGGCGGAGAGAGCACCGGAAGCGTCATGTGGGTACATTCGAGAGCTACTTAGTTCTGGTCGGCTTGGGGATTCTGCTGGGAGCGAAAAGGGCGTGTTCCTCTCATTCATCCTATCCACTGATGGAAGAATGTATCGAGGAAGATACTGGCGATATCATCGATCGTTAATTTCATGTTCCCTTTGACCTCTGTCGAGCGAATAGCTTTTGGAGGAGTTAAAGCAGTGCCTGACCCGACATCACGACGGAATATTCGACCAGTGTAGTCCACGGAATACACGACAGACAATCAAATTCGTTACTCCACAACGAAACTCCACTTAACCAGTGAAAAATGGTTGAGGGAAGCAGTGTCCTGTTGTGACTTCGGGCCGAGGGTGTCGACAAAGAGCGGCATGTCACGGGTGCAGGTGCAAGTCAGAAGTCTTTTCCTACCGCGCGCTCAGAAGTTCTTAAAGGCTTCGATGAGGTCTCGGGGCTCGTTTCCGTAGACAAAAATATCGTCGCGAGATGCATGGATGAGTGATACTGACAGAGAAGGCGTTGAAGATCCGAATGGTTCAGACGAAGCCACATGTTCTCACGGTTTCCTTTGCTTCAAGTCACTTACGACGCGCGCCAGTGCGGGGCGTCGAGGTTATCATTTAAGTATCGACCCAAGAAAGCTCTGCAATGGACCCACGAAATACTTTGGGACGATAGGGTACACTTGCCTCAAACTTCCAGGAGAAACTTCACTCAACGTGGTCCGTCTGGTACCATGATCACAATGGCACTTTGACAGCCTGCTCCAGGTTTCGCTTCAGAAATCTACTTCTGTCGTGACCTCGCCCGATGGTACACCTGTCTCCAACCTTCGCTTGGAGATTTGTATCGGCCCGTGCTCTATAAAATCGCTCTATTTCTCCTAATTTCTCCAGAGCCCCCTCGAGCACGGCCATACCGAGAATGATTTTCACCAGTGTACTACTATCCACGACAGTTTACCTCCTGGCGTTGGCTCCGTCCTCCGTCCAGGGTATCAACCAATACAAAACAATTGGTGGGTCGAAGGTAGCGCATAAGCCCGATAGAATAATTGACAATCAATGATAGGGAACGTTCCAAAACCTGCAACCTGTGGCAATTCTGGCGTACTCCCGTCGGGAGGCTGGATAGCGAATAAAAGATGTGGCTATGTCATGGGTAAGTCAAACACAGTCTTTCAGTAACCTGGATTTGTATGACATTGACTACAATTGCCCTTTACCGCAGGTACCGCTATGGCTGGACAGAGGTTTGACGTCCATTCTACCGACGGCACAAACTACCACTACGGTCGATACCGCGGTACAGGAGGAAACTTCTGCACTTGGCTTGTCCCTTCGGTAAGGCGGCCCCCTATTGTCTATCACGCCTTCTCTCATTTATATCTGCGCCAAGGCTCTGGATCTTTCCACTCAGACGACCATTGCAGCTTCCTGCTCGACCGATACTGCTGCAAACATGTGCAACCGCAACACTTTTGGGAGAGACTTTGATTCCCCGCCCCACCAGGGTAATGGTGCAGTCGTTGTCCCATTGAATCTCTCTGGGTGCTCTGGATTTTACAACTACTTCATCGTACGTTGCGGAAAAACACTTTTTTCACTTGCCTGATATTTTGTTTGAAGGACTCTACTTTCCAAACCGGCTCGTTCCAAGACCCTGTGCCATTTAACATGGCACTCACCTCTAACGCCGGATATCGCTATTCGACTAGAGATGGGCGCGCAAGTATGGTGCGAGCCAACGTTGCGGAATGGGGACAGGTCATCTGGTTCTTCGTTCCTCGGTCGTGCATCGCCGGCCAGCTCCCTGCTACACTGAACAACGATGGAGGGGATAGCTGTTGATCAATGAGGTAAAAACGTTGCTGAATCTGAGCTTCTTTGTGATCAGAGAAGAACGGAAATCTTGAATTGCAATTATCGCCGTTTGTGATATCACAACGGCTGCAAAGGCTGGCACGAGATAAGCTGTTCAGTGTTTATGTATTCATGGGTATGCACAACCTGAGTTTATTCGCAGTATGGGAGTGTGGATATTCTTCAGGCGTCAATTGGGGTATATACCGATTTGATGACAACTGGCAAGATCCCTGGTGTGGCCTATGGTGAATTTGAAATTCGACGAAAAACACCGACTCACCTCCAGTTCCCAAGACGTAAAAAGGCCGTCCAGCCGAGACTAGAAATCCGTTGATGATCCCTCCATGCGCCGTTACGGAAATGACTGTTGACGTCGAATAGACTCATTGCCAGACAACGACGGATTGAAGGCCATGCTTACATGTTTCTTTATCATGCGTGAAGATGTGGTCAAGGACCCGCTTTGCACGCTCAGCGATGTGTGGCTTATTCTCGCGGACATCGGGATCCCATAAAAGATCTTCCTCTGTAAAACCAGGCTCTATATGGAATCGGGGGAACGTGTTCTGTATGTACGACCGCGTCCGGCGCTTGTCGCACGTGTGAACCCCATTCTCCTCGCGGCAATTCTACGAGACAAAGATTACCAGATTGAACTGGAAGCATAAGAAGAGCGTTTTTACCTCGACGATGATGGGTCTCCTGTTCTGGTCGGACAAAAGGCCGTTGAAGGTAAGCTCGCAGGTCCTTGCCGCGCGAGTCAATGGGCTAGAATAAAGCTTCCCGGGAAGAGGGATCTCAAAAGCTAGTTCAGCCTTCCAAACATCTTGGGCATCAACCGCTTGGCCCTTCCCAATTGTTGTAAGCTCCGGATCCGCTGTGATTTTCGTTAGTGGGGCTGCGTCTAAGCACGTAAAAGCAAGCAATGTCACTTACGACCCCAGACGAGTTCACCGTCTCCATTTAACTTTGACCAATAACTTTACATATAAAAGCATCAGACTCATGTTTATGACAAGACGAAGGTTGAATTCACTCATCCCAGGCCTTTGTGCCGTATTTGGCCTCCGCGACGTTGTCTACGGCGTTCACTCTGAAAATCAATCGCTCGAAAAAGGAAATATGCACTTACGAACACCTTGGCCGTGTCGACCAAAGAAGAAGACCTTATACGACGTATATCGATCAGCATCTTTGTTGAGGCGTTCGAGATGAGCGAAAAATGCCTGCCATCGACCTGGCGAATTATCAAGGAGTCCAAAACTAGGTGGAATCTATTTCAAAAGGAACAAGAACCTTCAGGACTTTCTGAAGTTAAAAGGGCTGTGTGCGCTTGAAGCACTCACAGGAAGAACCCCAGAGGTGGCTAGGTCGTCTTGGAGAAAAAAGCCAGGGACTGTCTGCAGGAACACTTCTTGCTTAATATATGGCAAGGAACATGGGTCATACCCAGACACTGACTGTGTAGGACCTAATGCCTTTGCTATGAGAATTTTCCAGGGTATCTGAATCATTGTCGGCTATCGCACTTTCGGTCATGGTCGTCTGGTATAGAGGGGGCGGAGTTTGAAGTCGCGCCGCGACGCGTCGGGGAAGCACGTGGTTACTTTCGTCAGGGTTGTCTCAAGCCTTCAAGTTCTTAAGCCCTGCTCAGTGCTGCAACTACAACAAGTTGTCGCATACCTTGTCTCCGTCGCTCTAGGATCCAGATCATCTTCTGCTTAAGCCCTGAATCTCATAAAGCAGCTTATACCCTCAAAAGCCAAAATCTCCTTGAAAATCTCATTAACAAAATATAGCCGTCTACTTCCAGCATAAAAGCTATTCCACGCCACCTTGCGCCTACACTGCTGACACCTTTCTTTTGTTTTCCTCTACCTCCGGCGTCTAGCTACATGGTACAAGCATTCGCTCCGCTCTGGCTGAATTGCTCCTGATGATACTTTGAATGATCTTTGAAGACTCTCTTGTTCCCATTCGCGCTCAGCTCCATCTACACAGCCTGGTGGCCATGCCCACGAGTTCAATATTCTGACGCGCCTCGTCATCTTCGTAAGCAAGGATGGGACTTTCTTGTCGGATGTGTAAGACTACCTTGGATGGTCGCGTAAATTCTCCCTAGATGTTTATGTGACCCGGCGAGCGGCGCACTAGGAAGGCGATAACATTTATGACCCCCACGAATATGACTACATACGAGTTTTTTATCGCTTTGATGGCACCACACCTCCGCAGAATGGAAGTCCTTTTGTTCTCCAGTATACGTCGCTTCCCACTTTCAAGGATATCCATGGCGCAGCGACAGCCCTTTTAAATCTCGTTCTCGACTGCAAGCACGATGGTGACAGTACTACTGAGGCTCAGCCGACACCTGATCACCTAATGGGAACTTCACTGTCTCCGGCAACTCTGCATAGACGGAAGGACCACGTTTCAGACTAGGACAACGTCTTGGAGTGGCTCGAGGATCACCCTCAATATTTAAAGCTTGCCAAATTCAATCTAAGTCGATGCCCAAACGACTTCTGGAGGCCATAATTCTAGTTTGATCTGGTGACTCCTTAGCCTCGCGCATTGCAAAAGTTTGTTCACCTAGAACAACAGAAAGGTAGGAAGACTCCGCCTTTTCATTACCAATATCGCCTTTGAGCTTCCGGTGAAAAATTTTGAAATCTCAGCACCTGTCTGCACTACAACTCTCTAGTTAATCGGTGCACCATCTATGAGCCTCCCAATACCTTGTGTAACAAGACCCTCATCCCGGAACGTACCTCGACCTCTGCGATCTCCTAGCGGGTGTCTGTGAATGGTCTCGCGACGTGCCGGAACTTGTAGACTGCTTATCCGAGGAGGATGACAGAGGATGACGCGGTGCCCGTACGGGATGATGACTCCGACGCCGCATTCCTTCAGACCTTGTGGTGAATTCTCTTTTACGAAGATGAGGATTTTTCTTGAAACAGGCTGAGGTGGGCTAGACGCCGGATCAAGCGCCGCTCACGCGGAAGGCCGGGGGCCGACTCTCTCTTCCTTGAGGATGCGGCATGGGTTCAAGCCAATGCTGTATGACGGTGGGGATGCAAAGAGTTGTAAATACGAGGATATAATACTGTCTTTTCCCAGTCTCGAACTATATGACATCTCATTGAAATACGAAGGTTGACGTTCTCGAATTCCGTGTGTACCTGAAATATCACATTGCAGGAAGTATATGATAAAGACCAGACTCCAATGACTACGGAGATGAGTGATTAGCAGCTGTGTTCACCTTCGTTGGGCCTTTCGCGAGCATCTGGTTCTACTCGGTTAGCGGTGGCGCAGTGATGATTCGGACCTACCCAAAACGTGATGCTTTGTGAGCCGCTGTCGGAGGTGACCTTACTCATACCTTACTTACTCCTTGTCTCCCGGCTCTACTGATCTGCCGTGATATACGAACTCGGCAGGACGTGATTTGAGTTGGAGGAAAGTGAATGTCAGAGGACCAGAGTTAAACTGCGCTAGCTATTCTGAGCCCAGAAAACTGCGGACGGTTACAGAGAATTGCTGCGAATTTGCTGCGCAGTGCGGTGTAGCGTGAGTGCTTGCCTTGTGACCCTTGCGGACCTGATCCTGCTTAGGGGTTTATGAACGGGCGTCCACAATATTACAGTTCCTGACAATAGTTCGAGGATCCTCCTCCTACCTCGTAAACGTACGATGGGCTCGGAAAGCATGTGACTGGACCTAGCCTATCTGGCAAAGATCGCAGGTAACAGCACTAACCGGGGTTTCGGGAGGCTAAAGCCGATAATCAAATCCGTCGTGATCGTGTGCGTGTCGAGGGAATTTCACACCATTTCAGGGGACTGAATTGCATGATAGATCGATGACATCGTTACAGAGTTAGCGGTCTCCTCGAAACAGGCTTGGCAAGGTCAAAATCAGGTAATTGTCAGAGGGAGGATCATTCGTTAGGGACGGATAGGCGGAGGGAGATGACGCACATCGCATAACGAGAGCTCCTGGCAGAAGGTGATAGAGGAGAACATAGTCAAGTACTAATAATCAGACTTCAAAGGCGAGGCGCTGAGGACGTATAATTTGTGAGACCCCACGCTAAAGATAGATTTACCCTCTGTTGGGCAACTGCGCAGCGTTCAAAGCCAGCGTAAAAAACCAAGGCGAGAAGTTATACAAGACATCTAACGTCTGGTATGAAGATTCCGTGCACATTAGCACGCACCGGTCGTCGAGGAACGAAGGCGGGCGCCGAGACGCCACGCGTTATCACGGAAGCATGCGCCGTGGTGACATAAGCAATGACGGAAAACGGGCCAGGCGCTGTCAGATTCTCTTCGTCTCCCACCAGCTTCAGCGCGTTCAACTACAGGTATGAAGGGAATTTTTAAGAGAAGCTACAAGTTACTGACTTTCGTAGCAGATCAGCCTTCGCTGCTGCGCATTTCAAGGTTGACATTTTACGACCTGCGGACGCCAAGTAAAAAGTATCAAATATCCGCGCTGATCTTGGGCGCTTGGTTATGCACGACGACCACAGGCTTTAACTGCGGCGCCCATGTTCTCTTCTTTTGTGTCCTTCTTACCTTCGCTGCACCTTAACGGTAGCAGCAGCAGCAGCAACCTTGCACAAGCACCAACTCCAGGCGCGTTCGATCCCACTGACAATCCTGAGGAGGAGAAGGAGGCGTACAAGGAGCAGCAACAGCAGCAGCCGGTCGAGGACGACACCAGTGCAAAGAAGGCAAAGCCGAAGGGTGTTAACGAGGTGTGTTCGGTTAATGTCGCACGACGTCTGTGCTGATCATGATCAGACCTTCATTATCGTACGACCTCCGCCAGCGAAATCAAATCACCCCCTGAATCTGCAAGTCCAGCTCGTGCCTCCAGCGACACGCAACCCACGACAATCTCTTGACGAAAGCGACGGTGGCGCCACGACCAACACATCTGTTTCATTGACGCGCACGACATCCAACCGATCCGATACCTCTTCCTATGGCTCTACCGCGTCATTTACATCGACAAACTCTAGTGCCTCCTCACGCCGCACCATTATCCCTCTTTACAACTTACAGGCACACAATGTGCTTACCAACACTATCGTAGACGCCGGCACCGACGCCAAGATCGCCAAATTTCAGAAGCGTGGTATAGAGGTTATCGATCTGGCTGTTTTCGAGCCAGTAGAAGTTTGGAGCGAGCGACCAGGCGCAAATCCCACCATTCGCAACAGCCGCCCTGTCACCCCCGACCCCAGCGCCCACACTACAACCACAGCCGAGTCATCGGTCGTCTCCCTGCCCGTGGGCTCCAACCTGAACCCAAACGCCACATCTCAAATCCCAACGTCTGCAGTCCCGACCGCCCAACCTGCCCCTGGTCCTCCGTCCAAACGTAACCTCTTTGGCAAGATGTTCAAAAAGAAGGACTCGACATCCTCACTCGTCTCCCCACCCGTCTCCCCAGCGCTAACCCCGCGCTTCTCCCCTAAGGCTCCCGCCAAGACCCTCTCCCCTGACCCCGCCGCGACACCGACCCCGCGCTCCTCACGCGCCCACACCCGCAACCTCTCCGCCGCGCTCCCCGTCACTTTGTCAGGCAACCTCCGCGGGCGCTCGAGCTCGCCGAACCCGAATGCCGTGGGGCTCGGGCTGTTGCAAGTGCCGTCACTCGATGACCCCGCGTTCACTCACAACGGCAGCGCGACGAACCTGGGTACTCCGACGAACCCCACCTCGAATATGGGCGAAGACCAGAAGATTCTGCGGCCGCCTGTGCTTGGGATTCAGCCGACGCTGTCGTTCTCGTACGCCGCTGGCGGGGCGGTGCCGGACCCTGTGCCGCTGGGGAGCCTTGCGAAGGGCGGTCGGGCGTTGATGTACGTGTGGTTTGTGAGGAGGTGGTATAAGCGCCGGGGGGATGATGCGGAGGGAGGAGGGCTGCTGGGAATGGTGAATCCGCGGGGGAGCGGGTTTTCGGTAAGTGGAAATTCGAATGCCGCGGGGGAGGGCGTAGAGGTGCGGTTTGAGTGGAAACGGAGCAGTGCGAAAGCGCGGGCGAGGAGGGGGAGGGACCGAGAAAGCAAGGAGGGAAAAGATGGAAGGCGAGGACAGGAGGGACAGGTGAGGGAACGGGAACGCGAAGCAGAGGGTCCAACGAAGGGGAATAAGGATCCGAAAGAAAAGGAGAAGGAGAAGCCCGTACATCGCCTGTCAATCATCAGCATCAGCACTAACCTCAGTGCCAGTGAAGATGGACATCGGGAGCGCTCGGGGACACCCACGGACCGGGACCGCGACAGGGATAGAGGAGACGATGACGGGGAGGAAAGCGATCCGGAAGATTCGGAGACGCCCTGGGTGTGTACGCTTAAGATTCGGCGCACGGGGCCTGGGACGACGGGTTCGACCTTCACTACTAGGTCACGACAGGCCACAAGCCATGGCGGTGGTCCAAGCGAAGGTGCTAACGGAAATGGAAACCTGAAGGGAGGAGGAGACGAAGAGCTGGGTGTACTTCCGCTGCCTCAACCGCAACCGCAGGTGCTGAGGGTGAAGGTGGGGACGCTCTCGCCTACACCGCATCATCCGAAGGTGGTCGCGATGCTCAAGGTGCCTTTCCCGCTGCCTGACGTAGAAGTGGAGAGGATGGGAGTGGTGAAGCGGCCGGTCGGTGAGTCTTGTTTCATTTCTATACTTTTGTTTTGTAGTGTCGGTCGTGTGAGGTGCGGTGTTGGTCACTGGGTTGTTTTGTGGGCGTACGATGATCTGGCTTTTATATCATAAGGGGTGGCAGGGACCATGGCATGCCTGCCCAATCTGTCACCAAGTTGTTTCCGGTTCATGTTGTATCCCTGGAGGATCACATGCCTCACTCGATCTCCCGGATTTTGCCTCGCGTTTATTCTTGTTACGCATGCTTACCACGCTTCTTCTAGGCCTCCCTAACACGCGGCAGCCACCGACACAATGGGCGGGGCTGACCCTCACGGCGGAGGAGATCAAGGATGTGGTGTGCAGCACAGCGATGTGGCTTGTCGTAAGGGAGGGTTTCGGCGGGATTGGAAAGGTCAGCAGGAAGGGCGATGGGTGGCGCATTCGTGCATAATCGGTGTCGTCGCGCCACCTTCCTGGAATTCTATGTACCACGACCCGCTTCCACCACTCACGATGCCAGCCCTTCCGTCCTTCCCTGCGTATCCGCCTTCTCTTAGTCTATCTCTCCGACCTTTCTCCTCTTTCTGGGTTTGCAGGTTTGCTCTGCTTTTCTCAATTGTTCTTCCATTGTTTTCATGTTCAACGTCCCCATAGATTCCTTTTCGTCGTCGTGACTTATCATGCCCCAAGTTCGCATTGTGTCTTTTTTCCCCCTCGTCTTCCCTTGCTGTTCACCTCTACTGCGGACAATCGTGAAGGTCCATTCAACATGTACTCATGACCACATGCTCCCCTTTGTCTGCATATTCATATTCATATATGTACACGAACACCACATTAGATTCCGTTTTATTTATATACCTGGCCTTGCAAGGCCCATTCATTATATGCCCTACCCCTCTTCTACTTTCGACTCGTGGTTTTTTTTGGTCGTAATATGTACAACATCTACCACGCCAAGTTGCACAAAGCGAAACACCAATGTGATTACTTCTTTCCGACCCTCCTTCAAGGCGCTTGTGGTATTGTAAGTTGGAAGGCTGATGACAGTTAATGAAACATTTTGATTTGAGCCCGGGCAGTCGATCGCTACTAGTTTATCGGTCGTTTGTTTCCATACGTCGAACCATCAGGACGGTACACTGAATCAAGACCTGCCTGTGGGTCTCTGTGGGTCTGGGAGGTGGGGGTCGAAAATATTTGACACTATTACAGGTTCAATGATGGCGGAAGTGGCCGACTGACCTCTCGAAAACCCCCGACTTCGATTGACTGACCCCAAACATCCACTGACCCGGTCAGCTCCAATTGACATCTGACCGGTCAGACCATCACTCAGCATACGCAGAGACAGTGAGTACAACACGTCTGTTCACGAGTCGGACTCCTACCGAAGAACTAGGTACCACCATTACTCAGCGTCGCAGACATAGTGAGTACGATCATCGCTATCTTGCGCTTATTCACTTACATTTCTGTAGATGTCAAACGAGATGTTCGTCGCTGGGTACTACATGGACTTCGCGACCACGCATGCAGCGATGGAAAGGCTTGGAATTGACGACCGCGGCGTCGAAGACTATCGCCTCGAGTTGCCTCTCAGGAATTGGCTGGCCGAGAACAACAAACTGGACGTCCTACCCGGTGCCATTCCATATCCACCGGGAACCTACAGCTCAACCGGTATACTCTTCATGACCCAGTTCATCGAAAGGTATTGTAATAGAAACCGAGACCCCCTACCGGATGTCTACGAACGACCGAGAGACAGAGCAGTGAAGGAGTGGCTCGTGACCGAGGCTGGCGTGCCGGAATCCAATCTGGTTTGGGTAGCAATGTGGGATTTGACTTCATTGACGCTCAGTGGGTTTATCCCCACGAGAAACGACTTCAAAGGCCCTCGGACTTACAGGAAAATGACGAGTGAGGAAGTAAAAGCTCGGGCCGAATATTTGAGTAATGGGGGAACGATTGTCCAGTTGTCGGCCTTTCTAAAGATGTATGATGAGAAAAAGGAAAAGGAAAAGGAAAAGGAAGAGGCGCAGATACAGTAGGCTAATTTTAGGTACCATTTGGCACTAGAGTGCGGGGGGTTCTCTGTTATTCAATTGAAAGGACGCTTTGCGGATGCCTTTATGGCATTGATAGAGTAAATTCACTCTCCTCATCCTCTGGATCCACAGCTCACAATATCAGCAACCAGATAATAACCTAGAGAAGGTCGCCGCGCCTACAGCCGTGTGCAGTACTTGTGCCTTACCCCTGTGGTACAATTGTTTGGTAGTTGTTACAGACGAAGTTGCATGCGTATTCGCGAAGTCCATGTAGTGATCAGCGACAAATATCTCGTGTGACATCTACAGGAATCTAAGGTCATGCTCACTGTGTCTGCGACAGTGAGTAATGGTGGTGGTGGGTCTCCTAATTCTTCTGTAGAAGTCTGCGTGAATGAGCGATGAGGAGTAATGATCGTACTTGGCACTATGTAAAATACTAGCGGTAGCGTCGAGGTTCAAGTTTTTATAGCTACCGAAAATCATATACTTAACAGCTGCCGACGTTGTGACTACTCCTTTACCAATGAGTTACTTGAATAATTCACCAGCCACTCTCAGTCGCTGCCATCATGAATTACTGCACCGTAGAGTTCGGACATGACGCGGACTTTCAAAAGAGCCACTGCATTCTCCGACTCCTCGTGCAATCCTCGACTGCTTTGAAATTGTATCCCTGGTCATTCTCGTCTTCACAACAGCTGAATAGGACAGTCGGTGCTTGGACATGGTGACGGCGTCCTGCGGTCACAGCAACGAATCAGCCTGAGAACAGTTAGTTGGGGTTTGATGGCGGAACTGGCCGACGCCGACTGAACTTAGACCTCGAAAATCCACAGCGCTTTGTTTGACTGTCCTACCGGTCAGTTCCAATTTACTTATATCAGACTGGTAGAACACTGTAGGGACTCATCACCACTATTCGTACCGCAGAGACAGTGAGTACGACACGTCCGTTCACGAGTCGGACTTCTGCAGAAGAACAAGATACCACCATTACTCAGTGTCGCAGACATAGTGAGTACGATCATTGCTGTCTTGTGCTCATTCACTTACATTTCTGTAGATGTCACGCGAGATTTTCGTCGCTGGTTACTACACGGACTTCGCGACCACGCATGCAGCTATGGATAGGCTTGGGATTGACAAACGCGGCGTCGAAGACTTCCGCCTCGACTGGCCTCTCAGGAATTGGCTGGCAGAGAACGATAGACTGAACGTCCTGCCCTCTGTCATACCTTATCCACCGGGAGAATACGATGGGACCGGTGTACTCTTCATGACCCAGTTCATCGAAGGGTTTTGTAACAGAAACAAAGACCCCTTACCGGATGTCCACGAACGACGGAAAGACAGAGCGGTGAAGGAGTGGCTCGTGACCGAGGCTGGCATGCCGGAAGCCAATTTAGTATGGGTAGCGATGTGGGATTTGGCTGCATTGACGCTCAATGGGTTCGTCCCCATGAGAAACAAAGTCAGAGGCCATCTGAATTACAGGGAATTGACGCATGAGGAAGTTCGAGCTAGGGCCGAGTATTTGATTAATGGGGGAACGGTCAAAAAAATGTCGGAATTTCTGAAGATGTATGATGAGAAGAAAAAGGAGGAGAAGGAAAAGGAAGAGGCGCAGCTGCAGGCCCAGGAAAAGGAAGAGGCGCAGCTGCAGGCTCAGAAGGATACAATAGGCTAATCTTAGGATTTCTAGCCGCCTTAACTACTTAGTCGCAAATGTTTGTCTCTAAAACCCCAAGAGTCCACATTTCGCTCCTCCACCATGTTGCATCAAGTTACCGACATTATCATGTCCAATGGCTACAGTGCAGTAATCTACACTTGTGACATTCAGTATGGCAAAAAGATTTCAGCAACTGATAGTGGCTGGCCGGGTGAACTGACGCGTTTCGCAGGAAATCATATTTCCATGCATCATGAATCCGTGGACTTTTAAGGAAGGTATGCCTCATGGACCGACCACGGTTGAAAGTCTAGTGACGAACGTTTCTTCTTTCCATGTGGTCGCACCTTCAAGACGCTTCACGCCATGGAACTCCCAAGCTGGTCTTCTTCGCACTATAGACGCACTCGCAACCATGGCTTATGGCGCCCTTTCTCTCAACTATACTGCCGCAATCCCACTCCCGCTGCACAACACTGGTATCCGTTCCTACACTGTAAGCAACCAAGGAGGATCTCCGAGTCTTAGCGCTTGCCAATTTTCGGACCATCCCCTAGACAGTTTCCGGCTTCTTTGCGCAAGACAATCTCACGGCGACTGGGATCCCTGCTGTGAGCTTTGCCGCTACTCCATCCCCAAGAAAAATTCATGAATTCTATGTCTACAATCAGATCCCGCCATATTTTGGACTTCTTGACGACTCCTCGGACCGATGGAGCAAATTCTTCGCTCATATTCATAGTCTGAACAAGGGCGCAGACTCATACACGTCGTACAAAGTATTCTTTTTAGGCAGGCATGGCCAAGGCTTCCGTGGGTCCAATATCTGCAGGCACCACTGAGCGCATTCTAAAGAAGAAATACGACAGATAACGTCGCTGAAGCGAAATACGGCACTCCTGCCTGGGACGAGTGAGTGCCTAAAGCGACTTTTGTTGTTCACGTTTTTCTATCTTTTGACAGATACTGGTCAAAGCTCAACGGGGACGGCGACCTGGTCTGGGGCCGTGAGTGATCTCGTAGTAGCTTTCTTGCCCGAACAAAGAATAACGCAATGCCCCTCCCAGCCGACGCCGAACTCACGGATCTGGGCAAGTCCCAGGCCACTTCCGCCCACGAAGCGTGGAAGAACGAATTGGCGGCGGGGATCCCCCTTCCTGGAAAGTTCTACGTTAGCCCGTTGACGCGTGCCCTGCAAACCCTCGAAATCACAATCAATGGTCACTGGAAGGGCGCCGTCGGGGGCGCGCCTACACTAGCTAGTCGTCTTAGGTTCACGCGATAGACAGGGCAATGTTATCTTCGTTGCGCGGGGGGGAAGTTAACTACTGATCTACAGGAAATGAAAATGTGACTAACCTTCGTTGCGCGGGGGGGAAGTTAGGGGCGCAATGAAGGGCGGGGGTTAAAGTATGAAGTGCTGAGTTTAGGGTGGTCGAAATGAAAGAAGCTAGATAATATGTAATTGACGTGAAAGTGTAATAGCTGGTAAGAAGCATACATCAAGATTCTAATCCGAGGACCCGTGAGGGTCCCGAGCGAGTGGTGAGCCTGGCAGCAGGCTTACACCCCTCCCCATCAAAAGAATGTGGCGTCTCTCAGACGTCGGTGCCATTTTCTGCTTCCCAAATGTCGAGGGCCTCGGTGTCCTCGACCATCCGTCCTGGGAGCCATTCGTCGTGGTCTCGATCATACCCAACCCAACGAACGAGGTATTGCTTGCGGCGACCGCGACGCCGAGCATCGACAATTTTGTCGATCAGATTCTCCTCGGTGCCATCTTCGGTAACGACGGCACCTGGCCTGGTGAACTCGCGGTCAGGGAAAAGGGCGGGGTCGTTGGGTGTGAAGGGCTTGAGTAAACTAGCATGGAAACCCGGGTATGTCTGCGGGCTGTTGGGCAGGCGTAATGTGTATTCCGAGGCTTCGGGGAAGGCCTTGACGATTGTGCACGGCCCGTCGCTTCGCGGCATGAATTTGGCTACGCGCTTTTTGCCTTTGCGCATGTAGTTCCGTCGCCGGTGCTCAGTGGATAGCATGACGAGGTCACCTTCCTTGTAAACGACCTCCGGACTGCGGTGTGCATTTGCGTGATACGCCTGACGAACCTTCACGGCTAATAGGTTGTCCTGCGCCTCCTTGACATCGCGTTCGAGGCGGGTGAGGATATCGTGTGCACTGAACTCGGCTGGTGTGGCGTCGGCCGCGGGTGCAGTGAGGGGTGGAATGATGCGTGGGGAGCGCCCCGTTTTTAATTGGAAGCCTGATGTTAGAATGTGAGTGGCACCGAATACACCCTTTGTGTAAGCCCGATCATTCTTTGTATGTTTTCTCTTTATCTCTTCATATCAAAGGACACTTAGACATATATATATACTGTACCATACATACTAGCACCCTTAGTCAATTATACCGGACTAAGGGTGAGTACTTACACCATACTAATATTCACGGACACGTAACTAACTTAAAGTAGTCTTCTACTTATCGCTTATAGGTACGGGTCCACAAATATAACAGTCAATTATACCGGACTAAGGTCTTCTACTTATCGCTTATAGCGATCTACCAGTTAGGATTCTAACACCTGAAAATCCGGTGGATGCGTTAACGGTGTTCATCATGGCGAAGCGCACGCGTGGCAGTTTGGCAAGCCAACCTCGTTGGTTATTGTCGACGTGGTAGCGGATTGCCTGGTTCAATGTTTTATTGGTCCTCTCACTGGCGCCATCCGTTTGGGGGTGGTAGGCAGTGGACATCTTGAGCTTGACGCCTGTGAGTTTGTGTAATGCCGCCCAGAGTTTGGCTGTGAAGAGGGCGTCACGGTCGCTAACGATGTGAAGCATGAGTCCATTTTCGCAGTACCACTCATCGAAAAGGACGACGGCGATGTCAGAGGCGGTCATGGAGGAGTGTACTCCCGCGAGGCGTATGTCCGCTCCCAAGAGGTCAGTCATTGTCAAGATGGTGTCCTTTCCGTCCTCCTCAGGTAAGGGGCCGACGAAATCCAGAGCAACAGTGTCAAAACGTGCATCTGGTACAGGGAGGGGGTGTAGAGGCCCCGTTGGTTTAGACGTGCGGCTCTTGTTCCGCTGACATGGGGAGCAGGAGGGAATGTAGGCCTCCTCCAGATCCCGACACATGTTTGGCCAGTAGTAGGAGCCACGTAGCGCCTCGTAGCTCTTGTCGAAACCAAAGTGTCCCAGGGTGTCGTGCGCAAGGTTGTATAAGAGTTCACAAACTCGTGGGACCTTGGGGATGAGTAGGCGACGCCCTACATATAACAGACCGTTCTCCTTGCGGGCGCCAGTGATGCTACCTGCGTGGATGTCCTGACGGAGCTGCTTGGCGAAGTTGTCTGTTTCATAACCGGCGAGGATGTCCTCAAGGAGTTCCTTGTCTGCCGAGATGTCTAAAGTTGCAAGTCCCACGATCTCGCTTCGAGGGTGGCGAGTCCAGGCAAGTGCACACGCCGCAAAGAGCGCATTTGGTGTTTCGTCAGGCATGCGTGATAAAGCGTCTGCAGCAGTGTTGCCTTTGCCGCGTATGTAGATGATAGTATAGTCGAAATCGGCGAGGTATTGGGACCACCTCATCTGCCGACGCGACATCTCCTTCTGGGACTGGAAGTATTCGAGTGTGCGGTGATCCGTGTAGATGTCAAACTTGGTCCCGAGGAGGCTCGTCCGCCACTTCTTCAAGGCTTTCACAATTGCCAAGAGTTCCTTCTCGTGGACCGGGTAATTTTTCTCCGCACTGTTGAGCTGGTAGAAGTCGTAGGCGACTGGACGAGCTGTTTCCCAAGTTTCTCTGAAACTCAGGACGGCGCCCGTGCGGCGTTCGCTAGCATCGGTTGTGACAAAAACCTTGCGGGTAGGATCATCGTACTCGATGACGGTGAGGCAATCTGTACTGGTGACGATGGCCTTGATAGCATCGAATGCGGTCTGGTGTTCTCTTGTCCAAGGTGGGAATTTTGCGTCGCATTCCTTGGAGGTGAGTGGTGTCAAAACACTCGTGTGTTCTGCAAGGGCTGGTAGGAATGCAGATAGGTAGCGGTTGAGCCCTAAGAACCCTCGGACATTGGTGGCGGTTGTGGGCTGTGGCCAGCATAAGATGCGGTCGACCTTGTGAGGATCGGCCGAGATGCCCTTGCCGGAGATTTGGTGTCCCAAGAAGGAAATCTCCGTGGCGAAGAGGATGGTTTTGGCAATGTTACAGTAGAGGCCCGCAGCGCGGAGCGCTTCCAGGACCTTAGTGGTGTTCGTCTCATGCTCTGCAAGCGATGAGGACCAGATAACAATATCGTCGAGGTACACATAGCAAATTTTGCCAATGTGCTCCTGTAGCGTGTCCATCATGCGACGTTGATGTGTGGCGGGCGCATTACACCCACCCATCGGCATGACTGTCCACTCGTAGAGGCCCCAAGGTGTACGGACTGCAGTAAGGTGGACGTCCTCAGGGTGCATACGGGTCTGGAAGAACGAATTTGTCATGTCGATCTTCCCGAAGATCTTCCCTCGTCCACATGCTGAGAGGATGTCGTCTACTCGGGGCAGCAGGAAATTGTCACGGATCGTGTTGGAATTTAGCTCACAATAGTCGTTCACCCAGCGTGGTGGGACCGTAAGGTCTGGTATCCCATTCTTGTATTTAGGGACACAAAATGCAGGGGACGCATGTTCAGAAGATGACGGTCGGATGCGTCCCGCAGCAAGGTGTTCGTCGATGAGTTTCTTCCAAGGTTCGTGGAACTTCTTGGGAGCAGAATATCCTCGCCCCTTGACAATGAGGTTGGGGTCTCGGAGTCGAATTTGGTGGTAGATTGTGGCTGGGAGATCTTCGACAGTGTCCGGGAGGCGTACGGGAAAACGGTCGCTATAACGTTCCTTGAACTCCTTGTCCTTCTGCTCGAGTAGTTCAAGGAAGGAGAGGCTCTCAATGCGTTCACGGACTGCTGCCATAATGGGAGCGGGCAGGAGGTAACCGGCGAGTGCAGGTTCCGACACCGTCCTCAAGGGAGTGGCTGAGCGAGGTTCCTTCTTGGGTACAGGAGGTGGTGTAACGCGTTCTGGGGCCCAGATGCGTGGTGGATATGTTGGTGGGTTCATGAGGTCGTAGCCAGTTCACTCATCACAAACAGTACGTTTCAGAGGATGGATAACGAGATGGCGAGACGCAAGAAATGGCATTCCCAAGATAATAGCAACAGGTAAATCGTCAAGAACCTTCGCCTGGAAGCTCCCCGATTTCCATGCCCCTCTACCCGACGTAAGCTCCAGTTTTACATACTCTGTGCAGGTGAGTGGCGATGATGACAATGACAAGAGATTGTCTTCCTCTTTGGGAAGTGAGTGGCGGCGAAGACCAAGTTGGTCGGCAAGCGATCGGCTAATCACTGTAGAAGGACAACCGATGTCAAGCAGGGCACTGCCCTGCTGGCAGAGACAGGGATGGGGAACTCAGAGATGTTGGGCCCGAAGGCATCCATAGTGGCAACAAGATGTGGAACGGTGAAGGGAGGGTCGACATACGAATTGGTCTCGTTGTCAAGATTCTGCGCCACCGATTTGACTTGAGCAGTGACGGCAGCCGCCGCCGCAATGTGCGCAGATGGAGTGGTGTGCTTGGGCTTCGCGGTGTTGGCCATGTCCAGCGTTAGTTCGACGTATGTGGCAACGTCCGGCCAGGCATTGGCGGCGGTGAGAGGGCAGTTTGGGGTACGGTGTCCAGCGTAGAACTTGCGGCACCTAGAGCACCCGCCGTGTTCGGCGAGGAGTCGCTTCTCCGAGTCTGTAAGCTTGGTGAGGTAACGACGAACAGCACCATCATTGCTATTGTTGCCTTTCAACGGGCGTGCTGGTGGAGGATCGGTAAGACGGCTAAGAAGGTCTTTTTTCTCCGAGCGGCAAGCGGCGCGTGAGGCAGCGTTGGCGTCGATGAGATGCTGGGTGCGCACATCCTCGGCCTTGATGCGGTCGTCGCGTTCCTTGACCTCCAGTGTCCACGAGTCAAGCTTCATCGAGAGGACAGGTTCATTGAGAATGTTGAGTTTGAGCTCCGTGTTGAGATTGGCTTCGAGCTGGACCTTGAGTCCGTCGCTGGTGAGGGCGTGGGCAGGCGAGGAAGTGGTCAGGATAGCGTTGAGGTTTTCGAGCTCGATTTTCCAATCGATAAACGGGCGGGAACCTTGCTTCGACGAGACGATGGTGTCCCGGAGCTTGTGGGCCCAGTTCTTCTCCAAAACGAGGGTCGCGAGCTCGTCGAGATAGCCCTGGAGGGAAAGAGCATCAATACGCACCTGCCCAGCTTGGTACCACGCGACAAGGCGGGGTTCGAGCATGACTTCGGCTACGAAGCTGACGATCTCTGTGTCAGACTTGCCCGCGTGCTTCTTGTAGCGTTTGCATGCGAGGGCCCAGGACTGGAGCACGAGAGGGGTGATTTTGCCGGCGGTAAGGACCGGACAGTCCTTCATTTTGGCAGTGCGGACTTCAGCAAGTTGGTTGGATTCCATGATGTACGTGTGAGCTGATGTGGGCAGGGACGATGTAGGCAGGGGTGATGTGGGCAGGGACGATGCAGGCAGGGGTGATCAGGTAGGGTGTCCCGAGTGATCAGAGTCAGTATCCGTCTCACTGTCAGGGGGCGAGATGTTCGTGCGCGAAGCTACGAGAGGTGAGCCGGCGTCCGAGCCCGAAGGTTCTCGTGTAGCCGCGGTGGACGGTAGACCGGGGACTAGCGGGTAGGCTGCAGGGTTAGCCTTCTGCGCCGATCGTGTGAGCAGAGGGGTGGGGGTGGTTGGCCTGCGAGACAGCGTGGCCTAGAAGAGTGTTGCCGTTGTCAAAAAAAAAGTGGAAGGGCGCCGTCCAGGGCGCGCCTACACTAGCTAGTCATCTTAGGTTCACGCGATAGACAGGGCAATGTTATCTTCGTTGCGCAGGGGGGAAGTTAACTACTGATCTATAGGAAATGAAAATGTGACTAACCTTCGTTGCGCGGGGGGGAAGTTAGGAGCGCAACGAAGGGCAGGGGTTAAAGTATGAAGTGCTGAGTTTAGGGTGGTCGAAATGAAAGAAGCTAGATAATATGTAATTGACGTGAAAGTGTAATAGCTGGTAAGAAGCATACATCAAGATTCTAATCCGAGGACCCGTGAGGGTCCCGAGCGAGTGGTGAGCCTGGCAGCAGGCTTACAGTCACCTTCTGAAGCATAATCAAAAGCCCACCGTTTTGGAGGTACGTACCTTTGTCCTACCACTCCAATTGATTCATTGATATACCGTGTTTGATAGAACTGTCGCGAGGTTTACGGTGTCCACACGTGCGACCAACGAAGGATCCGATCCTACATCCAAACGACGTTCCACCAATTTCGCATCGAGCGTGGTGTTACGGCGGAGGATCTCCTCTGGGAAGCTGAAGTTCGCGAATCTGACGCACATGTTGCTGGACGAGCCAAGCAGGTCCTTGATTTGGTCTTCGAGAACGATAAAGAGACCTGTAAGCACCAAAGTTTCTCGTCTGCAGCCCGTGAGGATCAGCATTGACTTGGACTGTCGTGTAGTTATTTCTGTGACAGGACACGGAGGGATTATAGGTGGATTTATGGCATCGGTGGGACGTCCGAGCTATAGTTTACCAACCGGAGGCGAGCCCATATTTTTAATCTAGCCATCCTCTGGATTTGACAATATCCCATCTAGGAATTCTGCCTGTCGTCGTGAAATCGGTCTTAGCACGAAGGCATTGAACAGAGAAGAGGCGAGATGTAAATACAGGAAGTACTTAAAACGAGAACTCTGCCTCAAGGGCACACAGTTAGCGTAAAGCTCGCCCTCAAAAGGCGCCTCTTAGCAGCTGCCAGTAAAATTGTGAGAGACTTGAGAGGGCGCAAATCTGCAGTTAGAGATTGCCGATGGAATTCCAGGCGTCAACGTCCTGAATTTGACTTCCCGTTCAGAAAAATACACGGAAGCAGTGCGCGATACCCTGGACACACGATTCTACATCGCCTGTCAATCATCAGCATCAGCACTAACCTCAGTGCCAGTGAAGATGGTCATCGGGAGCGCTCGGGGACACCCACACGAGACCGGGACCGCGACAGGGATAGAGGAGACGATGACGGGGAGGAAAGCGATCCGGAAGATTCGGAGACGCCCTGGGTGTGTACAGTGTACCCCCGGCCAGTGAGACGCCCAAATATTGTCCGGCTCCGGAAAGACTTTTGGGGCCATTTCTCCCCAATTGGTTTAGTCAATCACATTCACATAACTGTCAGCTATATATGTGTAAGTTTGTAGACAACATTATAATGAATCAACTGTTATATCATAAAATCAGTGTGAATCTTCCTTATCACGCCAAAACCCGGCCACTGAGACAGTCACACATTGATGGTTCCCACACCGAAATCATTGTTGATCAAGCTATCAAAGATCTAATCATCGTCCTCTTCCTCCGACTGCTCCTCATCAGGCTCAGCCTGAAGCTCATCCTCCCCCTCCGATCCTCCTATTTCAGGCTTTCTGGGTCGCGGAATTGCTTTTTCGAACTTCCCTTGCTTGGGCTTTGCCCACCGCACTCGCCTCTTTTCCAACCTTGCAGCATCGCACTCAGCATCCCACAGTTTCACAGCTTCGAGATAAGTCCTCCGCATCTCCGCCTTGCGTGCCTTCCTTTCCTGCTCAAGCTTCTTCCACGCTGCCAAAGCTTCTGCATGTGCTTGTTTCGCTCTTTGCCGTTCTTCCTTTTCTTCCGCCTTTTGTTTGGCTGCCTCGTCGAGCTCGACAACCTTGTTGAAGAACACATCATCATCCAAGAGTTTCGCCATCCCATCGCCGAACATCCTGTTTTTTTGGCTCTTTCTTTTATGCTCTTCCTCGTGTCCCTGTAAGTGCCTGTTATTCTTCTTGACATACATGTTCTGGAGCACGGTGACACCTTGCATGTTTACCATCACAATTTTCTCTTTCTGTCCCGATCTTTGGCTTCCCTCAATGCGTCCTGCAGGCGTTTCTCGTTCTCCGTTTTTGGCTCGAGCTCTAAAAGGTCTTGGTTGTACGACTTGAATGGTGAGATGGTGCTGGGTGGGAATAATGGAATTTTGGATGATGACCGAGGTGGAGAGCTGGATACAAGGTGCGATAGCGAGGTTGATCCCAGCTCAGATATTGCGACCCTCGTTGGGGTCAATAGCCCGAGGTTTTGCTCAGTATTTGACCTGCGATCTGGTGAAGGTTCGTCATCCGAATCATTGGTGATGTCATCCATATCTACATCCGAGTTTGTTGCATAGACCTGGCATGCAACAATGCGGTCAATCAAGTCCGACATAACACGGAGGGGGCTGGTAAGTGGGATTGGAAGTCCAGACTGGGTGGAACTCGTGCGGCTTGGGGCGAGCATGGCTTCAGTGATTACATCTGGATTGAAAGGGACCACCCCGGTCTTTTTGAATGCGGAGATGATGTTTTCCGTACTCAGCGCCTTGAGGTGAGCTTTTGCATAAACTGCGAGAAAATTTCGTTTGGAAACTTTCCCTCCCGTTTCGCGTTCAAAACTATCACGAAACTTGCTCCAGGAACGCTTCAAGACGCTGAAAACAACAACATCCAGTCCTTGGTAGAGGTGTGCGGAGTGTGATGGGTAACACAGGACTCGGATTCGATGCTCACGCGCATACTCCAGGAAACTGCGGGTATAATGCGAGTTATGGCCATCCACGATTAGTAGACGTCGCCGGCCGTTGGCTTTGTCTTTTATCTTTCGATCGAAGTTCTTAATCCATTCGACTCCGATCTCACCATCCGTGTAGCCTTTTGTTGAATGACCAAGGCCTGTAGCGAGGTAACATTAGGTTCAATTTATACTCTGATAGAACATCACTCACGATGCGTGTAAAGGGTTATCTTGTTTCCACGAAGTCTGAAAATTCTCCCCTTTGAAGATAACCGCCAGTGGCAAAGATGTTCCATCTGCGCAGATCGTAACAATGATGTTAATGTTCTCTTGTCCTCCGCTCCGCTGCTGGTGCTGAAATTTCTTTGCAGGATCTCCATAGACCTTTTCTTTCAGCCCAATTCCCTCTTGTATCCCTGTCTCGTTGACTCCATAGATGAGTTCTGCCGGGATCGGTTCTTCCCCTTCCTCGCCTTTGATTGCGGCCTTTAACTTCGCGAAGTAATCTTCTTTGGCAACAGGATTCCCTGCCTGCGCCCGGATCTTGTCCAATGGACGTGACCATGAACCTCTCAGGCGGTCTCGGTGCTTCAAGATAAAGCGGTCGACCCAATTGTGCCCCAATCCCTCGAACGCAGACCCATATCGTGCAAAACAGATTTCGTTTGCGTGTTCCAGGATTCTTCGTCGACTCAGTGGCCAGCCTTCCCTGGCCATTTGGTTTGCATAGTTAATGATTGTGTCAGCCTCTCCCTCCGTGAGCCATCCTCCATTGGCATTTGACTTTGCTTGACTCGGAACTCCATTTAAACGGCGGGTTAGTGTCGATTTATCGAGGGATATTTGAGTCTTATCTTCCTTCCAACATCTCTCCTCCATCAACTTGCATACCCCGCGGAGCCCCAGCCTCTTTTCTCCCGGTAACTTCTTCTGCTCCTCCTTGTACACCTCAACAGCTTTATCCATCCATTTGTCCTGGATTTCCACGAATATTCGCCGCTTTTCATCTTCAGGCTTTGCTCTTCCTCCCACTTTGGTAGTTGAGATGTTCGAAAAAGATGTGTAGTGTAGATGAAAATGTGTTTTGGCGCGACTCTTGGGATATTGCGAGGGTCTCCTAACTGCCTCCAAAAATAGAAAGCGTGACGTGACAGTACACAATTTATCAAGATGGTCGCCCTTCCCATCTCTCCTCAATCCTCGTCTATCAAGCGCATTTCATTACTGATCTTTATTGTACTTCGATAGTTATGATCCATGAGAACCATTGTGTGAAGCAAAAACAAAAAATAGGGGACGAGATTGTCCAAACGACATTTTATACCCCATTCTCAGCCATTGAAAGGTGTCCCATATTCTTTCCTATCCTTCGATAATCCTAAAGGCTCGGGTACACGTTCACTGTAATGTGTACTAAAAATATGCAAAAAGTCCGAGGCAAAAGGAGCGGAATTTGTGCCAGAAAACCGAAGTGTCTCACTGGGTGGGGGTGTCTCACTGGCCGGGGGTACACTGTACGCTTAAGATTCCGCGCACCGGGCCAGGGACGACGGGTTCGACCTTCACTACTAGGTCACGACAGGCCACAAGCCATGGCAGTAGTCCAAGCGAAGGTGCTACCGGAAATGGGAACCCGAAGGAAGGAGGAGGAGATGAAGAGCTGGGTGTACTTCCGCTGCCGCAACCGCAGGTGCTGAGGGTGAAGGTGGGAACGCTCTCGCCGACACCGCATCATCCGAAGGTGGTCGCGATGCTCAAGATACCTTTCCCGCTGCCTTACGTCGAAGTGGAGAGGATGGGGGTGGTGAAGCGGCCGGTCGGTGAGTGTTGTTCCATTTTTCTACTTCTGATTTGTATTGTCGGTCGTGGGTTGTTTTGTGGGCGTACGTGATGATCTGGCTTTTATATCATAAGGACCATGACGCCATCGTGCATGCCTGCCCGATCTGTCACCGCGTTGTTTCCGGTTCATGCTGTATCCCTGAAGGATCACATGCCTCACTCGATCTCCCGAATTTTGCCTCGCATTTATTCATGTTACGCATGCTTACCATGCTTATTCTAGGCCTCCCTAACACGCAGCAGCCACCGGCACAATGGGCGGGGCTGACCCTCACGGCGGAGGAGATCAAGGATGTGGTGTGCAGCACAGCGATGTGGCTTGTCGTAAGAGAGGGTTTCGGCGGGATCGGAAAGGTCAGCAGGAAGGGCGATGGGTGGCGCATTCGTGCATAATCGGTGTCGTCGCGCCATCTTCCTGATAATCTATGTACACGACCCGCTTCCACCACTCACGATGCCAGCCCTTCCATCCTTCCCTGCGTATCCGCCTTCTCCTAGTCTCCCTCTCCGACCTTTCTCCTTTTCCTGGGTTTGCAGGTTTGCTCTGCTTTTCTCAATTGTTCGTCCATTGTTTTCATGTTCAACATCCTCATGATCGTAGATTCCTTTTTGTCGCCGTGACTTATCATGTCCCCCAGATCGCATTGTGCTCTTTCCCCCCTCGTCTTCCCTTGCTGTTCACCTCTCTACTGCGGATAATCGTGAACCATTCAACATGTACTCATGGCCAAATGCTCCCCTTCATTAGATTTTGTTTTATCTATATACCTCAGAGGCTGAGACTCGCCTCGTTCATTATATATATGTTCTACTCCCCATCCCTCTTCTACTTTTGTCTCCTCGTTGTTTTTTGGTCGTAATATGTACAACATCTACCACGCCAAGTTACAGAAAGCGAATCGCGAATGTGATTACTTCTTGCCGACCCCCCTTCAAGGCGTTTGTAGTATTGTGAGATCGAAGTCAATGTTTTGAAATAAGCCCGGGCGGTCAATAGCTAGTACTAGTTCATTGGTCTTTGATTCCACACGTCGAACCAGGACGGTACACCGAATATAGACCCGGTCTTCCCTGTCGAGAACAACTGACTCGGACATTATCACAGGTTCAGTAATGGCGGAAGTGGCCGACTGACCTCTCGAAAATCTTCGACTTCAATCGACTGACCCCAAACACCCGGATCTGACCGGTCAGGTGCAAGACCACCAGTATGATTACTTTTTCATGCCCGTTCGCGTGTCAGACTCCTGCAGAAGAAGTGAAGCTGCAACCGGAGACCCACCTTAGTTCAAAATATGTGACGCGAGGGCATCTAGTAAGGTAACCGTCACAGCACAAGGGTATGGTAGTCTCGCAATAGAACCATTGTAAGTCCTTTATTTGCAAAGCTGGTCAAATCATATACTGGGGAGTTGGTAGTAAGTATAAGTTGTACATTATGTTCACTGAACAGATAAATCCTTGATAGAGTCCATAATAACCGGTTACGTGTCATATAACTCCCTCATGACCGAAAAGATGTTTCGCAAGTCGACCAAGAAGATGTCTGTGATCACAAACGTTTGCACGTATGTATGCATCCACGTGTTGTTGACTCGCACTCGCAAGTACTCCTGTATCCTCACTGTGCCCTGCTGAACAAGTCCCAACCACACAAGGGGCACTTCATTCGTGGTGGCAATTTTGTCCTCCTGGTACGTTACCAACCAATAATCATACCGGCTCAACTGTTCCTCTGGGTCGACCGATGCATCCTTCTTGAGTTCCCAGATGAGGAATGGTATATCGCGATGCAAATCTGCGGTAGCCTTGCAGACTACAAAGTCTGGAATAGGGTCGTCGGCTCGCACAAACACTGAGCGTCCGTACGAGTCGGTCGAAATTTTTGGACCATGCTGGGGGTCTGTGGGAGGCTTGATGAGCCTGAGACAAGGGATTGGTTTAACCATGTAGTTTTTTTCGGTGGGGAAGAGACAATGAAGAAATTCATTGTGAGGACCTCCAAAAGAGGCCTCATAGTGCGAACCATGGATGGCGAGGTTGTTTAACCGGCCAATCAGCCAAGCCGGGAACGTCTTGTCCGCTTTTGGCCAAGCGACGTCCATCGTGATATAAGTTGGGTATGAGTGTGTGGTCACTGTGGTGGGAGAGAGCGCAAATGTGTGGTTAAAAAGAGGCGCTGTGCACAAGGGTGTGAGCTGCAAGCAAGGCAACGAGATGGACAATGGCTGATGAGGATAATGCGGGTGGGTGAGAGGCGCAAGTGGGTAGCGGGTGAGGGCCGCTGTGAGGTCAGGACCAAGGTGACGAGATGGGAGTGATGCGGGCGGGACAGGCGGGTGAGAAGGGTAAACGAGAAGTGGTGAGGAGGTGCGCTATGCGCAAGAAAGTAATAGACACAACTTGAAGGGCGAGAAGCACAAGTAAGGTGACCAACCGAGGCAGTATAAGTCCACAAGTATGCACTATAGTATGAGCTGTGGACAAGAGGTTTTATAGAACGGTCATTAAACAAGGGAACAAAAGGACAAATCCCATTGTTCTTGTGGACAGATGCGGCGAAGGCTTGGAGATTTGTCGGAGACTCAAGAACAATTGCATTGTCTATATAAGTATGTAAGGGCATAAATTTGATTGCTTCTATTGCTAATTATTGTTATTGTTACTGTTAAAGTTGACGCGGTCCAATTCTCCTTTCGACAAGCTATTCTTGAGTCAGAACGTCTATCTATGTAGAGAGCACGACAGAGTGTCAAGAAATTGGTCAGTATCATCTGAATCCCCTCTTGTATGAGCCAGTGTAGGGGAAGGGGTGGGATGAACACTTCTGTGGTGGCATATATGTTAGTGATTTCTAATGTGAATTTGGTCAGGAGATTGACTGTTTTTCTTGGTGCGTTGATTGCCAAGTCTAAACGGTCATTCAAGTGCAGTACAAGAAGAGTGGTTCGATGGAGGCAGCGTTGTTCTAGTAGGCATATGATTACCCACTGTGACTATTGTTCTCTCATTATTTCCATGGAACCGGAACCGTCTGTGTTCAAGAAGCGGAAACAAAGGTTGGACTAGTGTGGGCGCGACACTTAGGAGGTGGAAAACTGATATATTGTTTGCGCGTTTTCTGCATGGATGACACTTTGCGAGGACAATTAGAAACGTACAGTGGGCATAATGCTGCAGTGGGAGCAGTAATAGGGAAAAGTGGTCTGTTTCCCGAGTCTCAAGATGTGTTTCTCACACGGACAAGTTACAATCGACTTGAAGAACAATTGACAACAATTGCATAGAACAATTCGGCCCAGAGAACAATAGAGCTATGAGTCAAACAATCGGCCCAGTGCTGCGACAGTGCAATGTGCATATAGACCGGGTCACATGATGTTCCGTAGCTATTAGTATATAAACCACCTGTTCCAATGGGAGACCCACCACCGCCACCAGTATAGCATTTCACACAGTGAGTATGATCATTACTCTTTACCGCCCATTCACGAGTCAAACTCCTGCAGAAAACTCTCTTGGCTCCAGACCACGTGGCACCCCTAGGACCCCAGAATTTTGGCACAGTGGCAGCAGCGTCGAATACGACGCAACAGCCCCAGTGCCAGGATACTTCTCTGTTAAAACTACTATACCACTAGCTAAGGCCTACCAAGAGAGTTTATTATCCCCGTCCCTCCCACCGAAAAGGCGCAAATGGTGCCTAGTCAGCCCTTGAAGGCCCCTCCGGCAACGAGAACGAGAACGACAGCAGCAGCAAACGCGGCAAAGACAACATCGAAACAAAGGACGTTAGAAAACTCCATCGCGAAGAGACCTCTTAGAGAAAACCCCGGCAACTTGAAGTGGTCGGACGAAATGGATCAGGAAGACAATGTGAACGGAGAGGAAGCCCACCAGTACAACACACAGATAAGTGAGAAACACCTCCGCACCCTAGGGCTGATCCGCGCGCCTGGAAGACCGAACGCAACAACGCTCTTGAACATTCTACACGTCCTAGCCAACTACGAAGGGATCGTCGACAACCCCGACAACCACAATGCGATACTGGCCTGCGCCTACCTAGTGGGAACACTGGACAACAACACACTGAAGAACGAAGTAGCCTGAGAAATGAGCAAGCAACTGGAGCAGAACCGGAAGGAGATGAAGACACTTATCGAGTCCACGGTCGCCGACTTACACACAGACTTAATCGACGCTACCACCACATTTAACGAGCAAGCAAAACAAGCCAGCACGGAGATCCAGGAAACGGCGAGAACCATAGAGAAGACAGTGACGTCCTACAAAGACGCCCTAACCAGCAAAGCAGCCTCGAGTCCGGTACCCTTCACCCTCAACGGGAACATAGACCCCCGAGTACGCGCAAGGGAGGCCATCAAGCTACGGCAACTACTCATAGACGTAGACCACAACGCCGACAACACAAATCTCAAGGACTGCAGCATAGCCGAACTGGTGGACAAAGCGAATGCGGCCATAGCCATGGTCGACATCACGTCGAAGTACACGATATGTGCAGCCCGACGCCTGGAAAACGGAGGCATCCTACTAGAAGCCAACAGCGAGGAGGCAGCGAAATGGATCAACGAAAACGCCAGCGACTTCTCGAACGGACTCAGCACTGGAGCCATGCTCCAGAGACGTACGTTTAACATGATCGCTAGATTTGTATCCGTCGAGTTTGACCCGCTACTCGCTGACCACCGAGACACCATGCTAGAAAAGAACAGGATACCCCTGGGAGCCATCGCATCAATGAAGTGGATCAAGCCCAAGGAAAGACGATCACTGGGACAACAGACGGCTCACCTGGCGATCCGGCTCTACGATCAAACAGTAGCTAACGAATTGGCCGTACGGGGCCTCTTTATCTTAGGCGAACGAATCAGTATCGAAAAGGACCGAAAGGAGCCGCTTTGATGCTTCAAATGCCAAGACTAGGACCACCTGGCGAACACTTGTCATAGAAGTGTTATCTACTGCGGGCGCTGCGGGGACGACGGACACACAGCACGCGAATGCAACAGTGAACAACTATACTGCATCCCATGCGGACGAAGGGGACACATCAGCGGCGACAGACGACAATGCCCGATCTTCAAGAAAAAGCGCGACGAACTCAATACAAGAATGCCGGAGAACATGACGCCGTACTTCCCGACTGAGGAGCCATGGACCCACGCAACGACCCCTCGGGCGGCGCCGCCCAAGTCGACTTTTGCTAATCCAACGATACAGATCCAGCAGAGCCAGCAACAAAGAAAGCAAATGGGACGTGAACCACCCCCAACCCGCGAAACCAGCCTCGCCCCGCCCTCAAACCAAGCAGCACCTCCCCCCAGCCAATCCACCCAGTGGACGCAAGTCAATCGAAATTCGAGTCTCGCAGTCCCGGCTACAGGACCAAACGCCAGCCAAAGAGTATCAAGATCGCCATCCATGGAGCCACACTTTCGAGGGACCATTCCGACCAATAACAAATGATGGAACAAGACCCAACAACCGAAACGGCTGAGAGTACTTCAACAAAATCTGGCAAAATCAAAAACGGCGCAATACAACCTCTTGAACTCCAACACGCTCGCGAAGGAATGGGACATCATCATTATACAAGAACCCTACATCGACCCGGAGAGAAAGACGCGAGCCTCAAGAGCCTGGCGAGTAATCTATCCCTCCTCCCACCTTACTGACCAGGCTAGTGCCATCAGATCCGTGATGCTAGTCAACGCGGAACTCGACACGAATACCTGGTCGCAAATCACGCTACCGGACAACAATGACCTGACGGCGATTCAAATAAGAGGCGAGTTTGGACGACTGACACTTTTCAACATATACAATGACTGTACCCACTCACGGAACCTCAACACGCTGAACGACTACGTCACCACGAACCGACATCGGATATGCAAAAGGGACACCGACTACATGATATGGGCGGGCGATTTCAACCGGCATGATCCGCTATGGGATGAAGCACGCAACCACCACCTCTTCACCACGCAAGCAACAAGAGAGGCGCAGGTCCTGATAGAAATGCTAGCCGAATTTGACATGGTAATGATTCTGCCCAGGGGAGTACCGACACTGCAGGCAAGGCGGTCAAAGAACTGGACCCGACCGGACAATGTGTTCTGCAGCGGGAATCTTGAAGACTACCACACGAGATGCGAGACAATACCGGCGCTCCAAGGCCCATGCACCGACCACCTCCCCATAGCCACGATCTTCGACATCCCGACAACGAAGCGACCGGCGGAGCCAACCAGAAACTACTGTATGGCCGACTGGACAAAATTCAACCAAAAACTGGAATCAAAGATAGTAGCACGCGACTTCGCCCCACCACAGCCCATAACTACGGAGGAGGAATTCCAACTACAGGTCACCACCCAGTTGACGGAAGCACTGCAAGAAACGATAGCCGAAGTCGTCCCGATGACTCAAATCACGACACACACGCGGCGATGGTGGAGCAGGGACCTCGAAAACTTGCGCAAGAACGTCAACAGGCTCAGTGCCATCGCCCACCGGTACCGAGGACTCGAGGACCACGAAAGCAGTGTCATTCTGGACGAAGCAAAGAAACTGTACGCAGCCGAGATCTTAAAAGCGAAAGCGGAACACTGGCGAGAATTCCTGGAATCAGCGATGGAACGCGAACTATGGATTGCGAACAAGTACATCACTGACCCAACAGGTGACGGAGGTAAGACCCGTATCCCCACTCTGAAATTCGTCGACAACGATGGCCGAACGAAGGAAGCCGTCACCAACGAGGAAAAGAGTCGACTTTTCGCGCTGATGTGCACCCTCCGTGGCTGGTCACCGACCGACTGTCCTGTCACGATAAACTGCTCAGGAGCGTTCGCAGCAATACCTACTGCCCGACTACGATAAACAGCCCTGGAGCGCTCGCAACGATACCGACCGACTCGCCGACTCAAATGCGACTGACCTGGATCGGCCGACTCTCTTTGAAGCCTTTGGGATTTGGAATGGTCGCGCAATCAACCCGTGATGGCGCACGTTTGTGTGTCAGGTGTCAACAACCGATCGGGGCACCACCCATGACGCGTCCTCCGGCTCGCTCTTCCGCCTCCTATTCACGGCACGGATCCGCTTACCTCACGGAACTCCGCAACGCCAAGCTTCCCTAACTCATGTCCGACCCGATACCGCAAATCAACCGATGAACGCGACACCCCAACCGGTCCCTCAGAAAACGGGTCGCGCGGTATCAGGCTTGGCGACGACCCGACATGAAACACCTGCGTGGTCGCTCTAAAAGCTGATAAACTTACCTTACTATATAAAACACACCCATGTAGTACCAAAAACCCCCCCAGTGAATTATAGCCCGTATTTTCCCTCACGATTCAGAGTTAATAGCTCAAAAACCACCGTCTCCGTCGTCTCCGAACTGTCCTCATCGTATAAACTCGTCGCAAAACCGCCGTAACCGTCGCCACTGTAGTAAATCTAGTAAACCGCCGTATCTGTCCGCCGTAACCGCCGCCCGAACCCGTGAGTTCTCCGTTTTAGTATCGTTCGTCTCGTTGTCGCGCCACCGACATCAACAGTCGCGTCGCCGACCAGTTCCAGCTGGGAACTATCGCATACCATCGCGCTCGTCGCATCGTCGTCGGTTCGACTAATATCGAGTCGGGTCGTCTTTACCTTCGTCCAAACCATCCTTTTAGCCCTACACACTCGCGTGTTTGGGAACTTTTAACACTTCTCGCCCCCTATAGCTGTTAGTTGTTTTGTTGTTGTGTACAGCACCCACAGGCCTTCTAGCACTATCATTCTGGAGCCCACCGCGAGGGTTTTAAAAACCACCGCCGAACACGCAACCTTCTTACACTTCTTCGTAAAAACCTACGACGCGCCGACCATTCCGCCAGAAACTCGACAAGAAACGAGAACCCGAACCCTTCGTGCCGAAATCCGTGCAGTCTTCGGAGAGGCCGACACCGACTCAGAATCCCTCTCCCCGCTCTTTCACTCAGTAACCCCACATCGCGCGATCCACAACAACCTCAGTCCCCTGTGCTATAGCCCTTTATCAGATCTACCATCGCCTACCCCGACCGAACGAACCCCGTCTCGTGAACCGACCGCCCGAACCGACTCCGACTCCGACCCCTTTGCGTCGGAACTCCCTACTACCGATCAAGGAGTAGAATTTAGACTCACTCCCCTATTGCCTACGACACCAGAAACCTCAGATTCTTCCCCACCGTCATATTCCCCCTCTCCGTCCCCTCTTCATAGACCAACACCATCTGTCATGGCCCAACCACCGATCATTATGAAACCAATGCCCGCGCGCGGACAAAGTTCGGCACCGACGTTCTCACCCGAACGCGCACGCGAACTACGACGGTATTTCTCAGACCTGGATCACCTCTTCACCGAATGTAACGTGGTAGACGAACGAGAAAAGAAAATGCACGCCACACGATACACCGATATCGATACGGCCGACCTATGGGAACAACTCGAGGAGTTCACGAACGGCGCACACGACGACTGGCGAAAAGCGATAATGGCACTTTACCCAGGAGCTAGCGAAGAAAGAAAGTACTCGATGGCCGACCTTGACCACCTGATCAGAGAACGACACCGACTAGGGATCCAATCCAACAGCGACCTCGGGGAGTATTACCGACAGTTCCTCCCAATCACTCAATTCCTTGTCAGCAAAGACCGACTCTCGAAAAACGAACGCGACCGCCAATTTCGCCGCGCATTCCAGTCCGACTTATGGTCAAAAATCCATCGCAGACTCGAAATCTTAGATCCGAACCACCACCCAGACGACCCCTACTCCACCGAAAACATTCGCGCGGCGGCCGAACACATTCTCCACGGGACCAGCGCCGTCCGACGACAGGAAGAGCCAGCGCACGTGACACCACAGATTGCGATCGCACCACGCGGACCTTTATCGGACGCGACCAAGTCACCAAACGCGAACCAACCCCTCAAATTGGAAGAACTCTACGAGAAAATTCACCTTCTAGAACAGCACATCCACCGCTTAGAACACACTACACGGCAATCGGCCAAACCGGGTACCTCACGACAACTGTCACTTTTGTGGTGGCGAAGGACATTACATTCCCAACTGCCCCATATGTCAACAATACATGGCAGAAGGGCGCTGCCGCCGACGACCAGAAGACAACAAAATAGGACTACCGAGCGGCGCGCTCATACCACTTGGGACACCAGGCAGATACATAAAAGACAAAATCGACGAGTGGCACAGACGTAACCCCAACCAACTAGCAACAGGACAACTATCGGCTAACGCGAACCCGACCGAAGGCATGATGCTGGAAATACTACAATTCAATGATATCACCAACCACGACTTGAAAATCGAGGATCGAATGGTCGTATTGGAGCGGGAGCTCAACACGTTGCGCGCACGGAAAGAAGTCTTTGACGGAGTAGAACTTATCAGTCGCGCACCACAGAAGCGACCTGTCACTATCGAGACCATTCAAGACGCCGACGCCCCGACCACCAAAGAAGTAACCGCATCGCGTACTACACCGGACCCGAAGAAAAGCGACGCTAAAGCTCCCCCACTACCATCCAATATACCGCTGATCCCTAGCACCAGAGCCGACCCCGCGACCGCTACACGCGACAAAGCGCCAATTCATCCGTTCTCCAATATCTCCGACAATCGCTACGTACCTCCCTCCACACGGAACTTAGCCGCCACCGAGAAAGCGAAAGCCGATAGCGCATATCGAACCCAAGCGCCCATTTCCGACCCAACTAAATCGGCCGACCTCTTCGAACGCGCGCTCGACTCGACAATGTCGGTAACCGTCAGAGAACTTTGTGGAGTCGCCCCAGAGATTCGCGGAAAGTTCAGGGACGCCAACACACCTAAACGGATCGTAAACAGCAACCTTATTACGGTATACAACGAAGCCCCTACGTCCGCCTACATAGAAGAACTCGACGCGCTCCCTTGCGAAGGCAATAGCGACAACGCGACGCCACCACCAGGTGCGCTAGTCACCGGCGACGTCTACGACACATACTACCAAAACCTGTTACCGGGAGAATGCCCCGACAGGCTGATCGTCGCAATGGAATCGCACGCACTTAGATCCATCATGCTGATGGTCGACGCAAGAGAACAAATCGAAAGCATTGTGGATAGCGGATGTCAAATCATTGCAATGTCGGAGGAGGTCTGCCATGGATTGGGAGTCAAATACGACCCAACCATCGTTCTCCAGATGCAGTCCGCGAACGGCACGACTGACCCCTCGCTCGGACTAGCGCGAAACGTACCATGCACCATAGGCGAAGTCACTCTCTACCTCCAGATGCACGTCATTCGTAACCCCGCATATGACATACTCCTCGGCCGACCATTCGACGTACTCACCTGCTCCAACGTCAAAACGCGCTCTGCTGACGACACCATTATAACTATCACCGATCCAAACACTCAAGAAGTCATCGCGATCCCGACCTTCGCACGCGGACAGCGTCGGCTCCCCAAGAAAGACGTAAATTTTCGTATACTCTCGAGGAACTAAGCCACGATCACGGCGATCTTGCGCTCCTCCTCGAGTACGACCAGCGGAGCTATACCCCGACTGTTATTTCCTTTTGTGAACTTCCTTCCGAACCTAATAGCGACGAGACCCACGACGCCCAACTTGCCTCGCTCTACGTCACAACACCAGGACTACCGCCTCCCTTCCCCGTTAACAAATCCTCTATCCTCACCTCACCGACGAACTACGCCGACTCCCTACCACACTATGATCGCAACACCGGTTTACCAATTCCGACCGACATAAACACGTTCGCCGTTAAAATTAAAGGCGTACAAACCAAAAAGAAGTACAAACCCGTCGCGCAGAAAGTACGATCTATCGTCGCTAGCTGCCCCGACCACTTCAGGATAGAACGAAACATATTGGGCGATCCCCTCGCCGACATACCAATACTACATCCCAACCCACCACCATTCCGGCCCACGGGACGCTACACTTTGGAACGCAAAGAAGACCTCGACCGAGAACACCCAGACTTCCTAACACCCGGCGAGCGCGCCATCATGCACGACCTCATGTGCAAACAGAACCTTGCATTCGCATGGGACGATTCAGAACGAGGTAGCTTTCGGTCGGACTTCTTTCCCCCCATCGATATCCCAGTTGTCGCACACACACCTTGGATTGAGCGCAATATCCCTATACCGCCTGGCATCTACGACGAAGTTTGCGACATTATCAAAACTAAGCTTGCTGCTGGCGTTTACGAGCCATCCAACTCCAGCTACCGGTCGCGTTGGTTCTGTACTCTGAAAAAGAATGGCAAGTTCCGCCTCGTGCACAGCCTCGAACCGCTCAATCGCGTCACGATCCGACACTCTGGTGTCACCCCGATACCAGACCATGTCGCCGAACAATTCGCCGGTCGCATTTGCGGCGCAATGTTAGACCTGTTCGTCGGTTACGACGAGCGACTGATTGCCCCATCATCGCGCGACCTTACCACTTTCCAAACACCATTCGGCGCACTGCGCTTGGTTACTTTGCCCATGGGCTGGACCAACTCCGTGCCCATCTTCCATGATGATGTCACTTACATCCTACAACCTGAGATCCCCGACTACACACTCCCGTATATCGATGATGCCGCTGTTAAAGGACCCGCAACTTGGTACCCCGACCCCGACACCGGCATACCGAAAGCGCATCCCGACAACCCCGACGTCCGAATTGCAATCTGGGAGTTCTTCAATAATGTCAATCGGATTCTCCAACGCATGAAATATTGCGGCGGCACGTTCTCGGGAAAGAAACTAGTCTTATGCGCACCAGTATTTAAAGTCCTGGGGCACGTCTGCACACCTGCTGGTCGCGTACCCGACACCGACCGACTCGCGTTGTTACGAAACTGGAAGTCGTGCGCCACTCTATCAGAATTACGCGCGTTCCTCGGCACCGTTGGAGTACTTAGGATCTTCGTGAAAAATTTCGCACACCGTGCACACCACTTGGTGAAACTGACCCGTAAAGACGCGGTTTTCGAGTTCGGGCCCGACCAGATGGCAGCACAACGCGACATCGTGGAAGCAATCGCGGAAGCTAAGCCGCTAGTACCCATCAATTATACCTCAGACAATCCAGTTATCCTAGCCGTCGACACCTCACACATCGCAGTCGGATTCTATCTCTGTCAAGCCGACCCAGTCGACCGGGGCCGACGCCGATACAATCGCTTCGGCTCCATTACCCTGAACGATCGCGAATCACGATTTTCCCAACCAAAACTCGAGTTCTATGGTCTCTTCCGCGCACTTGGAGCATTGCGACTCTACGTCATAGGCGTACGAAACCTGGTCGTTGAAGTCGACGCACGATATATCAAAGGAATGCTATCACACCCCGACATCCAGCCTTCGGCCTCCATCAACAGATGGATCGTGTCCGTCCTCATGTTCCATTTCGAGCTAGTCCATGTAAAAGGGACATTTCATGGACCGGACGGCCTGTCTCATCGTCCACGGCAGCCCGACGACCCGTCTGACACTTACGACGAGGAAGAGGCCGAGTTCGAAGATTGGGTCGACCGTATGCAGGGCCTCATGCACATTATCCAGCCTTTACCACAGCCACCCTCCGACCTCCACGTGTTGCAGATCTTCGCTATGGCTCAAATCTCAAGTAAGGAGGAGATGGTAGTAGGGAACGCGATACCACCAGACTCAACAGCCTACGAAGCTACAACCGACTCCCCACGACAGCCCCGAATCCGTACCGACGACGAAACAGGAATAATAGACCCAAACTCGGACCAGACTAGCATGACATACGACGACGTACCCAGAACCGACGCTGCTACAAACCAAGACCAACGCATAAATACCGTCAGACAGTGGTTGACTGATCTCAGGCGCCCAGAAGACATGTCGGATGATCAGTACGCGACCTTCATCCGCTACGCCACCGGATTCTTCCTGGACGGAACGCGACTTTGGAGGAGAGACAGACAAGGCGCACATAAATTAGTCGCTCGTCCCGAGGCACGACTAGCGATCCTACGAGCAATACACGACAACCTGGGACACAAGCGTTTCTATGCGACTCGCGCGACCCTACTTGAGCGCTTCTGGTGGCCCAACGTGCGGGCCGACGTGGTATGGTATGTTCAGACGTGCCACATATGTCAGATCCAACAGACGACCAAAGTACTCATACCTCCGACCGTCGCGACACCGGCACCACTCTTCGCGAAAATGTACATCGACACCATGCACCTCCCACCATCTAACGGTTTCAAATACATTGTCCAAGGCCGCTGCTCCCTCATCCACTTCCCAGAATGGCGCGCTCTCCGGAAAGAAAACAGTCGCACCCTGGGCGATTGGATGTACGAAGACATCATCTGCCGGTGGGGAGGGCTACGCGAGATCGTAACCGACAACGGGCCAGCGTTCATCAAAGCAGCCGAACACCTCACGAAGAAATATCACATACATAATATCCGCATCTCGGGTTACAACTCTAAAGCCAATGGTCTGGTCGAACGACCCCACTTCGACGTCAGGCAGTCGCTCTTCAAAGCAGCCGATGGAAACGAAAACAAATGGTCACAGTCTGCCTATTCAGTCTTCTGGGCCGAACGAGTCACAATCTGCAAACGAATGGGATGCTCCCCTTATTACGCCGCAACGGGCACCCATCCTCTATTACCACTCGATATCGTCGAAGCTACATATATGCAACCACCGCCCGACTCCATCCTGTCATCTACCGACCTATTGACGCGCCGAGCGATCGCGTTACAGAAGCGCTCAACCGACCTGGACCGACTGCATTCAGACGTCTACAAGGCGAGGTGACAAGCAGCGCTTCGCTTCGAACTGAAACATGCCAGGACCCTTCGCGACTACAATTTTAAACGTGGGGACCTCATCCTCATGCGAAACACTAAAGTCGAGAAGTCGCTCAACCGCAAGATGCGACCTAGGTATCTAGGACCACTAGTGGTGATCTCCCGTAACCGCGGCGGCGCGTACATAGTCTGCGAACTCGACGGTACGGTCTTACACCGACCCGTGGCAGCGTTCCGACTCACCCCATACTTCGCACGAAACCATATTCCCTTGCCCGACAGCGCACTGGATATTGACACACAGCGCCTCCGAGAACTAGAAGCGACCACGCTCACCGACGACGAGGACCGACCTGAAACGGAAATCAACGATTCAGGGTCGGAAGACGAACAGAGCTGATCGGTCCGAATCGGTCAACCGTATACCCATTTATTTAAACTTCTCAACTTCTCTTCCAAACTTCCCCCCCCTCCCCACTCAGTCCTGTTCACACTTCAGATCACGAAAAGAAAAAACCATGACTTGTTACAATACTTAGCCCATTTTGCGGGCGCCCAGAAAATAACGAATTTACAACAAGAAAAACAAAAGAAAGAAAAAAACCAAGACACCAAGAAACCCGCCCGCGACTAAACCCGACTAGTCCCTCTACTCTTCTGTCCCAAAACCACCGATCCCACCCCAAACCGCGCCGTCGTCAGCAGCCTCCTCCTCAGCCCGAGCCTCGGCGTACAGTTGTTCAAGCCGATCGTCCACCTCGTCGAGGGCCGCCACGGTGTCGGTCAACCGTCGTCGGGCATAGGTTAACGAGTCCCGAGCGACTTCCAGACGGGCCGCAGCAAGATGGGCCTCCTGTACCAAGGTGCGCAACACGGCATGGCGGGAAGCGCGGAGTGTCTGGAGACCGACGATATCAGACGCCTCGACGAGCGACTGTACACCCAGGGGATCACGTCCGAGCATCTCATGCGCTTCCGCCACCGCGTCGCGCACCCCGAGCGGGACGTGTTCACCGTGGAGAAATTCGGACCCAACAACCCCCATTTCCGCCCGAACCGCCGCAGCACGCAGAGAGGCCCCCCGGATGTGCTCGCCCTTCACGATGGGAAACGGGAGAACCGAGTCCGACTCGTGCGGGGCAGCTCCTGCCTCGCCCTCCTCGTCGAAATTCGCCGCCACCCCACCTACCGCTGCGCGTCGCCGAGGACGCCCGGAGGCAGCAGCAGATGTTGCCGCCCTGGAAAGCGAGAAACACCCTTTCCGCTGCGCCTGGCAGCGGAGACAGGAGCCGCAATCGGGGTTCTGGGGGCAAGCCACTCCCTGCTTACTACAGCGATTGCACTTCAAAGAAACAGAGGGATTTCAGTACACGATCCCCGAAGACAAACACGAGAACACTTACGGGCGTCTCGCGCTCGAACCACCCCGCCTTCTTCAACAGCGCGACGCGCTCCTCGGTGGCTGCCCCTCGGCGCTTCCCCTTTGCCCTTTTGGGCGCCGGCGTCGCAGCATCGTCGTCAACGTCCGCCGTGCATTTACGCTTGAGGTGGAAGGGAGGAACGAGTACCTCCACCTTCGATTTCCTGCCTGAGGACGAAGTCAGGGGCCGGCCACTCACGGGACAGAAGACAGAGGAGAAGGACGGCCCCCACTTACTCGGCCGACGCGCGGAGCGACGTAACGCTACCTCCTGCACCGAAATCAGCGTGGAGCCAACGACAGAAAAGGAAGCCCAAGACGAACCGATTCGCCTATCGACGACGCGCTCAGATGCGCCTCCTCTTCCGATTCCGCCTCCTCACCAGACCGGGCCACCTCCATCACAACCTCAGGCTCCTCGTGCATCTCCCGGCCTGTCGGTCGCGGCCGGGGACGAGACGGCTGAACGACTCGAGGAGGCGACGACCCATCCGCCAGAAGAGGCACCGAGTGGCCCCGGTCGGTCCGAGGCATCGAGTGGCCCCGGTCGGTCCCCGACGCTTCCTCAACCGCCTGCTCCATCACGTCACCCAAATCACCGTCGTCCGCGCACGCACCCTGCTCCCCCCCCACGCCGACTGCGGCATCGACCGGAACCGCCGCAGGCGCCAGCGGCGCGCCCCACCGAGTCCTCTTGCGTCTCAAGGGAACGGCGTCCCACTGGGAAGAACGCACCCGCGACGCCGGAACGGTATCCTCCTATCAGACGCGTCACACACCAGCTAGGGACAAAGAAAAAGCGACGAAGAGAGGGAGCGAACGTACCAGAGGCAGGTCAGAAGGACGAAAGACAAAAAAACGCTCAGCCAAGGCGGCGTCACGACGGATACAACCCCAAATGACGCGCTTCGCCATCGATTCCGCCTCCCAGACCACCCGGTCGGGCCCAGGCGCCTGCTGATGCAGCCGATGAAGACCAGTGCGCAGGTCCTCCAGTAAAGGGACGCGCTCATGAGGTGGCAGATCGACAGGAAGGGCCAACCAGTGCAGCCAGTCCTCCTTTAGTTCAGCGAGAATGTTGGCAGGAAGGGAAGACGACATAGGGAGGGAATAGACGAAGAAAAAACTGAGAAGTTGAACCAGCGGACGCGACGACAAATCTTTTGGCACTGCCACCCCAACATCCCACGCCACACACGCGACACGCCCAGACCAAGGCCGCCTGAGGACAGTCGGGATTTCAAGTAAGGAGGAGAGACATGGCACTCACATGGCACCCACATGGCTCTCACATGGCGCTCACATAGACGCCCAGACAACACGCACATGGACCAACAACCCAGAATCGGGTACACGAGGACGACCAAACGTCAGGACGAGTACAACTTGCGCATACGTAAGGCGGTACAAACGCGACCAAGAACGACCAAACACCGACGACCCAAGTCATCAAGCACTGTCGCCAACAACCCCGCCCTCCGCGACTCCATCGCTTCCGTCTTCAAAATCCCCATCCCTATCGTGTTCTTCAGCCTCGCTCTCCGTACTATCCCATAAAACCTCGCCAACTAAATCGACGCGGCGCGCTCGAAGTACGTCTAAAGCGGTCGAAGTCGCTACAACCTGTTGATAGAGTTGCTGGACCGACAAGCGTAGGACCTCCTGTCGCGACTCAAGGACATGGGATTCCCGAATCAGAGACTGCAGAAAAACACGGCGGGCAGACATAGCGCGATCCACGTCGACGAGACCGAAGCGCGACACAACCGACAATGGCAAAACATAGCCGGACTCGTGCGGACCTTCATCACGAAAAGTGTCGGAAATCACGGATGAGAGGCCAGCGACTCGTTCGACCGCGAGGCGGCGCGCGACGACCGCTAGGTCGCGATCTGCGACTAAGGGCACCTCCCCCTGGATAGCACCGACGTCGGCGGACTCAGGTCGCGAAACCAACGCCGGGGAAACACCACACGAATTCCCCGAGCCCTCCGATCCGGGTCGCTCGTCGTCAACGGGGTCCCGCTTACGCTTACGAACACCAGGCAGAGGCGCAGCACGGACGGCTTCCCCGACTGCCACCTTATCGATAGCATCCGCCAAACGGAGTCGCCGCTCGCGACGACGCCGCGTATAATCGTCCTAGGAGACCAGAACAAAAGCGTCAACCAGGCCACGGAAGAAAGACGGAAGCAAGCGAAGGGACGCACTTCGGGACTCCAATCCCGGAAACGGACAGACCACTCAGCATCGTGCGAAATGATCGCCCATATGTCAGCGAAGGCAGCGTCTTCATTAGGCCACTCCCACCGTTCGGACGCCTGATCCTGGGCCCTTAACACCTCGATACCATCCAAAATATTCTCTATGAGAGCAGTACACTCCTCGCGACTCGCGTCGATCGAAAGCGAACGCCAAGCGGACCAGTCGTCGTCAAGATTCCAGACGACCTGGCCAAAATCCGTAGGAGGGCGAGGCATGGGAATAGGAACGACCACGAACAAAAAAACCGCTATAAAAAGGGATCCAGACGCACCGCCAAGGCCATACGCACCGCCACCCCCTCGACGCCTACCGTTCTGTACCATGCCAACTGAAGCGCCGTTCCGATACCCCGAAGCCGACTGAGGACAGTCGGTATTTCAAGTAAGGAGGAGATGATGTGCACCCTCCGTGGCTGGTCACCGACCGACTGTCCTGTCACGATAAACTGCTCAGGAGCGTTCGCAGCAATACCTACTGCCCGACTACGATAAACAGCCCTGGAGCGCTCGCAACGATACCGACCGACTCGCCGACTCAAATGCGACTGACCTGGATCGGCCGACTCTCTTTGAAGCCTTCGGGATTTGGAATGGTCGCGCAATCAACCCGTGATGGCGCACGTTTGTGTGTCAGGTGTCAACAACCGATCGGGGCACCACCCATGACGCGTCCTCCGGCTCGCTCTTCCGCCTCCTATTCACGGCACGGATCCGCTTACCTCACGGAACTCCGCAACGCCAAGCTTCCCTAACTCATGTCCGACCCGATACCGCAAATCAACCGATGAACGCGACACCCCAACCGGTCCCTCAGAAAACGGGTCGCGTGGTATCAGGCTTGGCGACGACCCGACATGAAACACCTGCGTGGTCGCTCTAAAAGCTGATAAACTTACCTTACTATATAAAACACACCCATGTAGTACCAAAAACCCCCCCAGTGAATTATAGCCCGTATTTTCCCTCACGATTCAGAGTTAATAGCTCAAAAACCACCGTCTCCGTCGTCTCCGAACTGTCCTCATCGTATAAACTCGTCGCAAAACCGCCGTAACCGTCGCCACTGTAGTAAATCTAGTAAACCGCCGTATCTGTCCGCCGTAACCGCCGCCCGAACCCGTGAGTTCTCCGTTTTAGTATCGTTCGTCTCGTTGTCGCGCCACCGACATCAACAGTCGCGTCGCCGACCAGTTCCAGCTGGGAACTATCGCATACCATCGCGCTCGTCGCATCGTCGTCGGTTCGACTAATATCGAGTCGGGTCGTCTTTACCTTCGTCCAAACCATCCTTTTAGCCCTACACACCCGCGTGTTTGGGAACTTTTAACACTTCTCGCCCCCTATAGCTGTTAGTTGTTTTGTTGTTGTGTACAGCACCCACAGGCCTTCTAGCACTATCAGCGCGCACACTCTTCCCGGATCCGCCGGACACCTCCTCAGTGCCTACTACATACACGTACCCCGAACCCCTGCCGACTAGTGGTCAAATCACCGAAGAGCAAATCCGACGGAACATAGCGAAACTCAGCCCATTCAAAGCCTGCGGCAACGACAGCATACCCAACATCGTCCTCAAAAAGGCCTACCCGCTCATCAAGGACTACTTACTACACATTTACAGAGCTGTCTTCACACTCGAAACGTACCATTCAGGATGGCGGGACATCATCACGGTCATCTTACGAAAGCCAGGGAAACCAGGGTACGACGTAGCGAAAGCATACCGGCCGATCGCACTACTCAACACCCTGGCAAAACTGCTAACAGCTATAGTGGCGGAAGATCTTACACATATCATGGAGAAGCACCGGTTGCTCCCCGCAATGCAATTCGGCGGCCGACCGGGGCGAATGACGACGGACTCGCTACATCTGATGACGAACTGGATCAAGCATGAATGGCGCCAAGGCAGAGTGGTGTCAGCACTCTTTCTCGACATCGAAGGCGCATTCCCCAACGCGGTGCTTGACCGACTGCTACACAACATGAGAAAGCGCCAAGTACCGGAGGCCTACGTGAAATTCACTGACCGACTGTTGACCAACCGACGGACCAAACTTAAGTTTGACGACCACACCTCCGACTGGATCGAAGTGACCAACGGGATCGGCCAAGGAGACCCAGTGTCAATGATACTATACTTATTTTATAACGCTGACCTGCTAGAGATACCGAAGGGACGACGCCAGCTGGCACTGGGGTTCGTCGACGACGGAGCCTATTTAGCCTCCAGGACCTCCTTCGAAGAAACTGGGGGCATACTCAAGAAAATGATGGAGAAACGACGAGGCGCATACCGATGGTCCGACCAACACAACTCAAAGTTCGAAACCAGCAAATTCGAGCTACTTCACTTCACGCAACACAGGGACCCCAACCCCAACCGACAGGGGAAAACGATCCGGAGGGCGCGACCACCGATAACACTGCGCAGGACCATAATCCAGCCAGCTAACGTTGCTAGATTTCTAGGTGTCATGGTTGACGATGAACTGCGATGGAAGCAACACGCCAAGTATGCATTGGGGAAAGGTACTAAATACGCCCTCATGTTTAAGCGGATCACTCGACCCTCGACGGTAATCAAGCTTGAATTTATGGAACAACTTTTCACGGCGGTGGCGGTTCCCAAGTTCACTTACGCGGCCGATGTCTGGTACACCCCAATACGAAGAAAACCACAACATAAACGGGACTCCGGCTCGGTGGGGTCCGCCAAACAGCTAGCGAAAATACAACGCCTGGCCCTCATAGCAATAACCGGCTCGATGAGATCGGCACCAATGGACACACTCGAACTTCATGCCAACCTCCCGCCCATCGACCTACTTATGGACAAGATCTGTCACTGGTCGGCAATGCGGATAGCTTCATTACCTGAAGCACACCCGCTACACAAGCGTATTCGGAACTGCGCAAGGTACAAAGTTAAATGTCATCGCTCACCTCTTCACAACCTAGCAGACATATACCATCTCGACCCGGACGACGTCGAAACGATAAACCCAGTACGTCAGCTGCCGACATATCAACACCCGTTCACCACACGCATCGCCGAAACGAGGGAGGAATCACTCCAAGAGGACCGAGAAAACGACGCTCATATCAAAATCTACACCGACGGTTCGGGATACAAGGGACAAGCGGGCGCAGCGGCCATACTCATCACGGGCAACGGACCACCCACGATGATGCAATATCACCTAGGACCCCTCAGCCGCAACACGACCTTCGAGGCGGAAGCAGTAGGCGTGGCCCTAGGTATGCAACTACTGATAGAAACAGCCTTACCGCGCTCTACGTCACTCGCCCTCGACAACCAGGGGGTCATCCAATCCCTCGACATCTACCGACAACGGCAGAGTCACTACCACTTTGACGCCATACACGAACAGGCCAGACAGATCGCGCGACATGAACGTAACCGACCAGCCTTCACCCTAAAGATCTCGTGGATATCCGGACATTCGGGAGCAGACGGTAACGAACTCGTCGACAAAGCAGCAAAGGACGCCGCGCAGGGCACAACCAGCGCAACACATCGCCTACCCGCCTACATCCAAAGACTCGACGGCGACCTACCCACCAGCATATCGGCATTGAAACAAATACACAACGTATACCTCAAGAAGAAGTGGCACGAACGCTGGGAGAAGTCGCCCCGCCACGCAAAGTACACACACCTCAAAGAAACCTTCCCGTTCACGGGTTTTCGACGAATGGCAAAGGGACTAACGAGACGACAACACAGTCTTCTCATACAGCTGTGAACAGGGCACGCCCCACTCAACAAACACCTTCACCGCCTCCAAGCGATCGACACCCCAAAATGCGAACAGTGCGAGGACGACGTCGAAGAAACGCTACGACACTACTTGTATCAATGCTCCAAGTACAACGACGAGAGACAAGACCTTCGCTCAGCACTCGGTCGGGAAGCCCACTCGGCGGACATAATCTACGGCACCCGAAAGGGCACGAAGTACCTGCTGCAGTATGTCGCAGACACAGGGCGTTTTAAAGCCACATTCGGTGATGTTTCCCCTTATAACTATAAGCATGAAGATGAAGATGACGCCTCACAGCCAGACATCGATCACGATTACGACTGGGACGGCGCCGATGACTTCGGCACATGAACAACTACACCCTACCTTCGCTCGTCACAGAGGAGGCTCAAAAGGCAGGGAAAGGGGACGCATATATACACACATACACTTAAGCCTACCTTCATTTTGTAAGAACATATGGCTGAAGTCTAGCCTACTTTTCGTAGAGCTTCGAGACGGTCTTCAGTTTAATTTCTTTTCCAGCACACTCTCAATCCTAACAAGTCTACCATACCGAACCGTGTAGCGTACTTCAAATAGATTTAAGTCAGCTTGAAAAAGTTCGATATCTTTCCAGCGTACCTCAATCCTAACGAGTCTACCATACCGAACCATGTAGCACACTTCAAATAGATTTAAGTCAGCTTGAAAAAGTTATCTTTACAGCGTACCTCAATCCTAACGAGTCTACTGTGTCAAACCGTGTAGCGTACTTCAAAAGCCTAAGTTTGAACCCTAAGATACAGCGAGTCTACCGTGCTCGCGAGTCTACCGTGCCCGAGCCGTCGCGCCAGCCTATGAAAGGTCTACCCCAGCCTATACGGGCTATGTCAATAAAATAAAATTTCATCATATTACGAGCGTACCTTGAGTGCTTTATTGAACACGGCTTGACAGTCTGTCGCAAGTCGTCTATACATGGCCGCCTGTCGGTCGCAGTACGCGGCTCGCCCGCCTTTCGTCGCCATCCCAAGCTCACCCCAGACGTCTGCCATCCTCGAAAACGACGCCACGCTGCGTCGAAACTCCTCTTGCAGAATCTCCTTCTCCTCTCGTGATCTGTCACGCGCTGCTCGATCGCGAAACCACTTGACCCGATCCACTGCCGTCCATTAGCATTGAGCCAGCCAGGTGAGCCATTCGAGAACACTTACTTTCGACACTCCATTCCGACTCCTCTTCGAGGGTCATGCCAATACGCCGTCCAACGTGCCAGAACCACGGGTCCTGCTTCTTTGCATCACCCAGCTTGTGGCGTTCAGTCATGTTCTTCTGCCACAGCTGTTCTTTGAGCAGAGGTTGCAGTGCCTTGTCATCCGGGTCAAGGCCGAGCGCGAGGAGCTTTTTGTACACGCGTTGGTACCGCTCCATTGCTGAGGTCTTTTCTAATTGGAGGGTGCGGAGATATTGCTGCGCGCGGGTGTTGGATCGTTGTCCGTGGACGTTAACTTGCTTAAACTGTAGGTTAGCGTTGACTGTCTTGATAGCCAGTCGAACCTCAGCGAGGGCATCGTGTGCTTGACCTTCGCGCAGTTGGTATTCGACCCGGGCCAAGGACTCGAGCCCTAGAGCGCTGCGTCGAGTGACGGTGAAGTCGGAGGGGAGCAGGAGAGGGATATCCTCGGTTGCGATAGCTTCTGTCGAATTCACTTCGCTTAGGAGAGCCGGGAAAATTGTCAGTTGTTCTTGACGCCAACTGGCAAGCTCTTGAGCAAGCCTGGCGCGTGGACTCGACGTCTGAGCATCAGTTTTGGACTTGGAGGATAGCTGGGCCCTGCGAAGTATGTATTAGATGTGCAGTTGGGAGTAGAATAAGTGTACGCACTGTTTCTCCTCAAGCTGTAGCCCTGTGTTCAGAAATGACGCGAGGCCTGCTCGATTATCGTCGCCACTAGAGGCAGCAAATTCAGCACTCGCTAAAGCTTGATACACCCGGTTCAACGATGGCGGCCCTTGGGAACTGGTCAAGACGTTGAAGTCACTAATGGCCGTGTCGACTTACCTTCTTCCAGCTGTACTTCATATACACTCTGTACAACTCCTTTTGAGACGACCTTCGGCCTTGTATCCATGGTCTCCCACCGTGCGATTAGATCCGGTGCATGCATATTAGTCAATGCAGCAAAATCGTCCTCCCGCATTTGTAGAGTCTTAACACGCGATATACATACGATGAAGTGTTGCGGCTGTAGAACTAGATCAAATATAACCTTCAACAATGGATACAATGCTGACCGATCTGATGAACTTTCGTCCAGTTCCAATGACCAAAAAAATCGTCGAGGCTATCGTGGCGATGACCATCGTTCTGCTCCTTGGTGCTCCCTGCAGATTGGTTTTGTTCCGCCCGTCCACCTTCGATGTTCTCGCCCCAAGTCTCGCCGGAATACTTCAAGTAGTTGAAGGCCCACAAAAGCATGCAAATCAGAACATGGTTCACGACGTGCATCTTGGGAATTGCGCCCCGAATCTTCCCGAGCAGAGGGACGACGTCTGGAAACCATTTCATAAAACGTTTCTCGAGATTAATACAATATTGACACCTAAAGCTAATGAGTTTCAAGTGATTCTTCCCTAAGTAAGATAAACGAACCATATATCATAACTGATCATGATCCAGCACAGGCGGCTGGCCTCGGCAATCGCATGGGCCAACGCATAGTCGGTGTTCGCGAACCTGCACGGCGGAATCAGTCAGTGTTCGAGTGTGAAAGACGAGCAGCTTACGCTTCGCCTTTAGTGAGGTCAACCATTCCCTGTGGCATGTAACAGCCATGGCGGGCACACTGGAAGGCGACGACGTCGCTCACCACGGCATTCTTGAACTTCGCGATATTCTGCATCTTTCCTGCTTTGAGGTGTGGACAGGTCGGTTCCTGCGAAATACACCATGAGACGACGGCCACGATAGCTGAGAAGAAACGTACCTCTTCCGGATGAATGCCAACCCTTTTAAGATAGCCTTTGAATGGCTCGGTCGGTACGAAATAGCCGTTGCCGTTGTTGAGAGCCGTGTCATCCGGATCATCATTCTTAAGCTTGCGTTGGAGTCGAAAGTTGCCATCGGTGGATAGAAAAAGGGTGTACTTGTGGCTATATCTGGTCAGCGACGAGGAACGTGCGTGGCAAGAATCACTCACGTCTCATCGTCATGGGCAGCCCAGATCACAGCGTCGTCTACGTTGAAGCCGACCTCAGGGCAAGCTGGACATCGGACCGTGAGTGAGTTTGCGCGTCGGTGGGTAAGGATGTTGTCGATGCTGTGGGCCTGGCCACTCCGTCTGACAATAGCGAGGTGGCTCCATACACGTGAGACCTGATTAAACTCGCGATACCGATCCTGTGCATTGTATAAGTCAGCCGTCGCAGTACGAGGTACATCGAGATACATACCGGCACGTCCTGGGGGAAAGCATTATTCGTTAGGCTTCGAAGGGTGCCAAAATAGTCGTAGGCAGACTTCTTCGACGTCAAGTTGCTTATGTGAAAGTGCTTGAGTACCGAGAACGTGAAGGCGGTTTCCGGTCGCTGGACAGTTGCGGGGAAGAATCGGGCGCGTACCAGTTGCTCTGCGTCAGACAAAGCATCACAGTGGCAATATTTTATATGCATGCGATGAACACCATTATGCGGACGATGACTGCGGGGCGACCGATTGAGGTGGGAAGTGTGTTGAGGCACGGCTTGCCAAAGTGTCCTAACATGATGATGAAGCCTAATTCAGAAAGTGATACGCGCTGGAAGAAACTGCCTGTCCATCGCTGGAGGAAATGGAACGGCTGGTTCTGGTGTGCTTCGATGATGCAATCCTGACATAGAAGATCGCACTGAAAGCATTCTGTGCATCGAAAAACACTAGCAGCCGCGCCGCAGGGGCAGTCCCGTCCGATACGAGGATGGTACTCGGTCGATAGGATTGCGTCCTGGAGAGCATCAAAGCTTTTCGAAAAGATCTCCATCATGACTGATGCGCCCTGCGTACCATCAGCATACCTTCAGTCACACTTACGAAGAGACACGCACTTGTTTCCTGGTTGGCTTTACTTCGGGTTCGGCGGTGGGTGAAGTGGGTTTGTAGGGCGGAATAGATGTGGAAGATGTGGCAGGTGATACCCGTCGACGCTTTGCCGTAATTTCGTAGAATGTGCGCATTGTCGTGCTCCCGGCTGCGAACACTGCCCTGTTCAATTCAATGTCATCCTCCTTGTCGGACTCGCTGTCGTAACGGCCAACCACTCCTCGACGCTTGTGGGTACGGGACATTGGACAGGAAGGGGCTAGCTACAGAACGAGTGGTGCGTGCGCGTTAGTATGAAATAAAATCTCTCTGGCCAGCACAAGAACAATAATGGTGGCAGCATTGTACGGCAACGACTCCTCGACATCGATCGGGGAGGAAATACAATAACAGCAGAATGAAGTGGCCTGTGCGCGGAGACATGCCGAACAAGAGAACAAGGGGACGTTTCTGGCCACAACGAGAACAAGGGCCCTCACGCTCGCTGCCAGAGCAAATCGTGTGGGCGATCGAAGATCTGACCCGAACTTATAACAATAGCAGAGGCAGCAGTCTGGGACCTCACGATCGCTGCCAGAGCAGATCGTGTGGGCGATCGAAGATCTGACCCGAACTTATGAAGGCAACTGTGCGAGGGAAATTATAAGTATGATTCGTTATCTCTTTACCTAGGTGAGATAACGTTGATGTAACTGTCAAAAATTGAAAAATATACGTGCGCTTGGATGGTAATACTTGTGCGCTTGGATGGTAGTAATAGCTGTGTTTGTTTTATAGCATAGCTGGTCAAAAGGTACTATTTGCGTCATGTCATAACAGATGTTGGGCGCCGGATTCAAGTGCTCGAGAAGGGGCGGCAGGGGCTCAAAGCCGGGCACGTCATGAGAAAGACGACGAGGGACGATAGGCGCGCGGCGGAAGTGATTGAAGAAAGTTTGCGTGTAGTACTTCGCAATGGCTTCCTCCAAATGTCGAACTTCATCTGACTTCCATCGCCAACTGTCGACGTGGAGGATGGCTGGCTGTTTGCCGGGCCAAGGCCTCATGAGCCGCTGAAGTTCCAACAGGTAGCGACAGCGTTCTTCTTCATCGTGACTCGCGATGCCGTGATTTGCTTCAGAGAGCGGCGCGGCGAGGAGTTGTCCTCCGGGAAAGCAATCGGCGACACGTTGTTGTTCTCGCCCAAGATCGAAGTCGGCGGCCCCACGACGGATGAAAATTTGCAATGCGAGAAGCTCCTGGCGAAAATTGAGCTCCGCCAGCTCCCACAAAATCTCCTCGAAGTCCTTGTCCTGAAGATCCCCGAATGGTTTACCCTGCCAAGTTTCGCTACCATGGGCAACTTCGCCGTTTGAGGTGTCCTCGGCGCTCAGGCAGTTCTGGAGAAAGTCAGACAACAGCTCCAGGCGTGTCGCGCTCTTCGTCTGACGATCCCCTCTCTTCCTATCGGTGCCGGATGACCTATGTTGCAGCCAGTCGAGCCCAAGCAAATCTCTCCAAGCCTTCCCAGACATCGGCCGCGCATTTGAATTGTTGACACTGAGGCGATGGATGAGAACCACGCGATAACGCAGCCAGGCACGGAGGGTCGATGCATGCCGGTCTCGTTTCTCGTAGGCAATGAACGACGCCGGTTCCGGGAATGCGTACCCGAAATCGGAGCCCAGAACATCTTGGTTGACGAAGTTGCTGGGCGGTTGATCGACGCTGCGCAGCGCATCACGCCATGCCGGGATCGCGGGAGGAAGGATGGCCTCCGGCAGATCTTCGAACTTGCTACGACCCTGCGGCTTGTAGATGGCCTTGTTCTTCTTGCGCTGGGTGTCTATAGTGTCCTTGTCAGTTGTAGATAAGTAAATCATTGAGATAAGAACTTACATGGGCTGTACCGTTGCGTCCGAGCCTGACGATCTGTCATCGCACATCGGGAGGTGGAACCACGGGTCGCTCCATCCGGTGGGCGTTGAACGGGTTGCAGGTTGTGTGGAAATATCGAGTGAAGCGCCGCATTGCCGTATATTTGGCCAGTTGTGTCGCAGACCCGCGATAGATGACCTTGTAGGAGGGCTTGGCCACAGCGAGCGGAATGAAACCTTCGGCGCGCTTTGCAGTCACCACTTCGTTGATGCACAGCGTAAGGACATCCATACGGTGGTGAACAAGGAATACAGGTATTTTTGCCCTAAATAATTCCTCGCAGACGCCGACATTGGTAGTGAATGCCCCCATTACCGGTGCAACTGGCATCGCTGCATCCACCTCTAACCGGCCACGAATACGCGGTTGATAAATGTCCCGCCAGTCGAGCACAGCTTGTAGCTCGGAGTACAGACGTTGAACCTCGCGTACGGCGAGTCGTGCACGACTGAACGTCGTCGGTAAGGCCGTGAGTCGATCGAGAAGGGATTTTAGGATGGGGGGGATCTCTCGTGCTGGGTAATAATCATCGTAGGTCGCACTCCGCGCTTGTTCCATCAGCGCAATGCAGGGTAATCGAAGGCGGCTGAGCATATATGGAGAGAAGCTCCCGATCTGATAAAATACATGGTCCTCGCACACAAACTCGGATTCTCCAGGGAGCCACCACATAATTACCACGGGGTCACTGTGATCGCGGGGTGGATAACGAATGACGGATAGGTATGGGAGATCCGCGATGTAAGGCTGCGGCCACATCAGTGGGTCGTCGTCTCCATAGCGTAGATCCTCGCGCAGGAACACCGGACGATCTGCCCCAAGAGGCGGATATCGTAGTCTCTTAGAATTCGGCGAAGTCACTACATAGTCCCCCTCCCCAACGATGGCAGCGACTAAGCCATCGGACGGCCGAATATCTGACGAACTGTGAAAGGGACTTACTGGCTGGGTTGAACTGGAGTTTCTGACGCAGGAGTAGTTCAGGCTTCGCCAACAAGGCTTCCGCAGTTGGGGGTTCGATATACTGGCTTGACATCACGAATCGCCGCGTTGTTTGAAAAAGACCACAGATGGATATCAGCCGGCGTCACGTCGAGCCAAAAGAGAATACCAAAGGTATATCTCAAAGTGCAATCTGGGTAGAAGGAACGTCGGCAGGCTATGAAGCTCAGGTATCAGTGCGTAGTTAGAAAATTTAAATGAACTTACGATCTCGAACTTGTAACTCAAGGTGGAGTGTGGGTGGATGAATAGTCCGCAGGCTGTGACGATCGCCGCATTGGTCGAAGAGGACCACAGATAGAAATCAGCCGACGTCACGTCGAGCCGAAAGAGAATACCAAAGGTATATCTCGTTCAATCTGGGTCGAAGGAACGTCCGCAGGCTATGAAGCTTAGGTGTCAGTGCGTAGTTAGAGAAATTAATGAACTTACCGTTGATGTTATTTCGAACTTTAAAGCTCAAGTTAAATGAAACGAGTGTATACGAAAGTGTAAAGACGTAATCTAAAGGAGTGCTTGCAATCAGCCGACGTCACGTCGAGCTGAACGAGAATACCAAAGGTATATCTCGGTGGCAGAGGAGATCGGGCCAAGCAGCTGCAGCGTTGAGGATGCAGCGAATGATGCTGAAGGGAGATGTGTCGTCGACTCTGCACTTGCGCGCTGAGTTTGAAAAATATTTTTCCGCGCTTGGGCCCAGTGGCTGAGCAAGCGTGTGACCTTTCGACAATGCCAAGGCGGACGCCAACCACTTTTTGACTTCCCATTCTCTTGAACTTCATCACCATCGGGGCAGACGTTCATCTCCCACCTGCTCGACCTGGCGTCGGCAGTGAATCCTCCCTCCTCCTCTCGTGTAGATCGTCCGCCTCCATGGATCAAGCACCCCTGCCTTTTCCCGTCAACATCGGGACAGACGTTCGTCTCTCGCCTGCTCGACTTGGCGTCGGCAGTGAATCCTCCCTCCTCCTCTCATGTAGATCGTCCGCCTCCATGGATCAAGCACCCCCGCCTTTTCCCATCAACGTCGGGCCAGACGTTCGTCTCCCGCCTGTTCGACTTGGTGTCGGCAGTGATTACTTTTCCTCACTCACTTCGTCAACCACAAGCAGCTTTATTTCTCGGGCCGCCCCTGGATTTTTTTTCAGCCTGGCGCTCACCTTGGGCATTGGATTCCGATGTGCCGCCGATGTGCTGAATTCGCTATTGTACTAATTTTTACTTCTATCATCGCTATAATCCTTTATTTTTATTTCTATGTTATTTAGCCCATCGTCTATATCTAGAGCGCTTGTACCTACAATTACGATATATTGTTCTGCTTTGACTGGCCCAGACTGCCTTGCTTTGGCCTTCCAAAGCCTCTCAAGGAACTTTAAAGGGTGCACGATCGGTGAGGACTATAACGTCGACATCTTATTATTATTAATGCCTCGCACTGCTTCTTCTACGACAGGACGTCGTCAAGCTGCCCCCTACTCTCAACGATTACCTGTCACCCATCGCTTTGGACCCTTCACCGAAGCCGACCCAGCACTCCATGGCCTGAATAAATCTGCTGCCAACAAAGTCAACGAAGAGCGGATCACGAAAGCTATCGAATTCCTTGCGGCACTGTACAACGAGCAGCGCCGAGTCCACGGTTGGGTCTACCAAACGCCACAAGTGTGCACGGGAAAATCAGCCTCGGGGAAGGGAGACGTCTTGGAGCACTCAAACATCGGGCGGTGGTTCCAGATGGTGGTAAGTGGCATTTTCTAGTGCGTCTAACATTTCGCCTGATTTGATCGACATGTAGAAGAAGAAGAATGCGCCCTGGACGTTCACTTGGCTAACACATACCTCGTTAGACGCGGAGATCCTCCATGATGTCACCGAGTTGGCAGCATAGTTCAATATTCGTGAGGAGCTCCAACCTCAGCCCCGGCGCACAAACCGAACAGGGCCCGTCCAGCCACTTTCGACCTCATCAGTACCCAGTCGGGCTCCACCTTCTCCGCAGGCGGCTAGCTGGAGTTTGTCTCCACCGATGAGTCCTACGTATGACGACTTTCCCTCGTCGTCTGCCACTCTTGTTGCATCTTCCCCCATTCGGCCCGCACAACGTTCGAACAACACTGTCACTGGTTATGCTCTAAATGATAGGGACTTTACATGTGGTGTGCGACTCTTTATCTGGAAATCGGTCAGTTCGAATAATCATCTGGTCGATTTGTTACTGAGCTGTCTACAGGATGCCCACAGCCACGTTGAGATAGCTGTCTTTCCTTGACGTGGCGATCACAGCGTCCATCTGCTGGACTTCAAGGTCGAGCTCGGAGTGTACGGGGTCGAGCTCGGGAATACACTGGAACTCTACTCAGGAGGATGGCCTGAATGGCTCGAGCATCGTTGGGCGGAGCCCCTCGCAGTTGATTTCGCGGAGCAAGCTTTTTTTCTGAAATACGCTACCGTAGTTTCCCCTCCCTGCTTCGATACAATATTCCATCTTTACAATACCATTCGCAAGGGCAAAGCACGGGCCCACTAATTACAAATTCTCCTTACTTACAATATGTTCTTCACAAGGAAGGCTTATCCTTCTATTGTCTTTCTCCAACCTTAATTCGAGTGACGGCACAATTTGACCCTCGACGATACCTTGGCCTTGTCTCCCCCCCCGGGACGGAACGAGCTACTCAATGTACGGCTTTTATCTACCTTTGCACTAAACTAATCAATAATCATCGACATTAGGCTAAAGCTGGAAATGCTGCTTTGCCCGCCGCCACAGCTTTGACCTGAGGATGGCCCTACCTTAGGATGGCCCTCCAAGCGTGGACCTCTCCACGGTTGTTGTTCGAAATGCCACAGTCAAAGCGGACTCGGGGCTAAAAAGACAGCTCTCGCAATTTCGCAGGCTTTCGCACTCCCCTCGCTATACCTGTCATGGAAAATCCCCCTGACCCTGCCAACTCTGGCCTTCCGCTCGACCCGCCTACGTCTACGGCAGCAGCTCCACGTCCCAATCAAGGAGCTTTCAGCAAGGAGGAGAAAGCCCTCCTGCTCTCTCACCTTCCACAGTATCAGGAGTTCGTTGACAAGCTCACTCAGAAAGCCACTGGCCCTCGAGGGACTGGGCAGGTGAAGGGCGACAAGGGGGACTGGGTCCTCCGTCTCGTATATCCTCTCTTCATCCAGCAATTCAACTCCACTGGCCCTGACGGTCCAAATCTCGAATCACTCAAACATGTAAGCTTTTTTTCTCCGTCGGGCATTCCGTGTTTAATTATGTTATTTAGAAACTGAAGAAATGGTTCGTTAACAACACGAATACGAACGTTGAGGTGCCGGCACCCTCGACATCCAGCAAAGCTCCACGTGCAACAAGCGCCGTCGATTTATTCGCCAAAACCAAGCAAGCCGATATTCGAGACATGATCAATAAGGAGCGCAGTGAAACTGGCCAATCGACCAGAGAAGGCAATCTTACCCTGCACCGGAAATTCAAGCACGAACTCTTCAATGAACTTGACGACAAGGCTCGTGCTGAATATGAGGAGGAAGCGGCGATTTTGAAGGAGAATTTGAAACGCCCCCCGAGCGCTGAGCATACATTTGCATGAGTACGGGTATCCTGACATTTGCCTTGAAGCACGGCTCATCCATCATCTATACAGTCAACAGAATTCTTTATTGCCAACGGCCACGGAGGCACTGCGTGGCATGTGCGGCTGGAACTGGGGAGGGCATGGTGATGTCATGTTCTTCCTGCAAGGCGCCTATCGCAACAAGGCGGGTGACCTCAAGACCTTCAAGTACGTTAACTACTGGCCATCTTCCCTCACATTCTGATGTCTTGATAGCGGCACCGTATCCAACAATGCTCAATCGGCGACTTTCGCTGATCAATGTGCCAATTTCAAAGACTTCCGCAACGAGTTTCGATGGTTCGCAGAGGGCGCATTGCCAGGTATTTCTTTTCCTGCCGTTGTTGTTGTGCGCCGGGACTGATGGACCCTTTCTGACAGTCAAGCGTCCCGAAGCGATCACTCCCATAGAGTCCGCAGTGAAGCCAGTCAAGCTCACCATCATCTTGAACGAGGATGGATACCCCATCCTGCCATCCTTAGACCCCGAGAGTATCCCTGTCGCCAGCTGTCGCCACCTTCTGGCGGAATACATCGAAATGGCCTGGAGTAAGTCGATGATGACCACGAGCCAATCTATTTTACTAATGAGCTTCGTTTATTGCAGAAGTCTCGAACTCAACTACAGTCCCTTGGGATGTCCTTGGTACATCGACGCGGGACTCTGTCAGACTCACCCATTGCAACACGTTTGCCGATTTTCCGAGCCTCAATCCCAAAGTAATGAAGGCAACGGACGCTCTTCGATTGTACACGGCATTTTTCGATGCCCAAAACCGATCCCACAACATTTTACAGTTCTCAAAGCCGATGTCGCTGTCAGACGACGACTTTGACAATGATAACAATGACAACGATGATGACAATGAGAATATTGAGACATTGCCCTCCCAACAACCCGCTCCTGCTGCCATCACACGTTCCCCTCCTCTCGCCAATTTCTCACCGCCAATACTTCGTGACAGCGCCCCTGACTCAGTGTCGACTCCTGTTCTCGCCACCCCCCCGGATACAGGTGACGGCGGAGGCGAGAACACCACCACGACCACTACTACGTCCGCCCACGCCCACGTCCCGACGATCACAAATAGCGGCGGAGACACCGATACCGCTGTGAACAGACTACAAGACACCATTTCTACACCCGAGGCCGATTCCAACGCCGAAACCTTGGAGTCTTCCGATAACACTGGAAGCGCCTTGGGGTCGGAGCGTGGAGGAAGACGTGGGCGCGGTGGAAAACGCGGCGGTGGTAGGCGTGGTGGGAAGGGTGTCGCCGCTGCTTTGAGGGGCCCGGTGGCCATAGTGAACACTAACTCTGCGCCAGTTTTCCAGCCCCCGGCAGTCTACACGCCAGCTGCAGTCGAATCTCTACCCACAGCCGTCGCCGCCGCACCCTTGACGGGTACTCCAACATTGCCCACTCCTGCATCAACTACCACTCAGCTCGAAGAAGAGCCTCGCCGCAGCAGCCGGAAGCGCAAGGCCCCCTCTACTCGGGATGTCTCGGACACGCCCATCGCGAAACAGGCTCCGGCTAAGCGTCACAACTTATCAGAGAGATGGCACTACGTGGCGGCTTGAAAAGATGTATGTTATATTCTGTTGAAAGTTTTGGATCGTTAACTAACTTCACAGGCTGCTTCGGCTGATTACGCTTGAAATGACTTGACAGAAGGATTTTTCAGATGATAGGTTGACTTATTTATCAGGCTGGATACGCCGACTAGATAGCTTTAACTTGTGGAATGATTGGCTTGGCTAGACTGCTTACTTGTCGTTTCATAGGCTACGTTGACTTACGGACTTGCAGTTTGAATCTCTACATTTACTTTACACTTCATAGGCTCCCTGTATTGCTTATACGCTGCTACTTGAGAAGTCTATCGTGCACAAGATGCTCCGTACACTAGTCTCTTCCCCGACTTATTGGTGAGTAGGCTTCGCTAGACTGGCTTAGGCTGTCTAGACTTGCTGACTATGTGGGCCAGCTTCAGGTTTACAAATGCCCTTGAAGCTTAAGGTGTCGGCTGAGTCTAGTAAATGTCAACTTCTAAGCATTGGCTGAGCGTACGAACTGAGGTCCCCGAAGGGGAAGGAAGGAGTCCCGAGATGGGGGCCACTTGGCCTGCCAGGGAAAATTACTTACTAACTTCTCTCCTGCAGTTACCGTTTCCAGCGGTCCGCCTACTCGTGCAAAACCCCCTCGGGGGCCGAGCACATTGTTGCCGAACAAAACCACAGACTATGGCTCAAATCTCAAGTAAGGAGGAGATGGTAGTAGGGAACGCGATACCACCAGACTCAACAGCCTACGAAGCTACAACCGACTCCCACGACAGCCCCGAATCCGTACGACGACGAAACAGGAATAATAGACCCAAACTCGGACCAGACTAGCATGACATACGACGACGTACCCAGAACCGACGCTGCTACAAACCAAGACCAACGCATAAATACCGT